>OZ018321.1:44175944-44775944 GCA_963969495.1 Ceratothoa steindachneri | reverse complement strand
CTGGGCCGGCAGAATGGATGGGTAAATGGAGGGTGGTCGAATGGAAGGGGACAGATGAATTTCAAGTGTGGGAACGGATATATGAGAGAGAAACCGAGGTATGTCCCAGCAAATGAGAGACCGAATGATGTGAGAAAGATTGTGGAATGTCGTTGAGGTGGAAGGAAGGGTCATATGTTGGCAGAATGTAGGTGGACGTCTGGTGCATGTTTTGGGTGTGGTAAGAAGGGGCATATGATAAAGGATTGCCAGGAAAGTGTGAAGAGTGCTTCGAGTGTAAAGAAATAGGCCATTTGAAGAAAGATTGTCTGAGGTTGAATGGTGGAGAAACGGCTGGGGGAAGTATGAAGTATGCATGTGGTAATTGTGGAAAGGCTGGTCATTATGCAAGGATGTGTTGTGACAAGAGGAACGTATGTAGCTATTGTGTGATGGAAGGACATTCAAGGTGTGAATGGAAAGTCTGAAGCGGGAAACTGAATTGTAAGAGGGTACCTGGTGAAGTATCCTTTGGGTGCATGAGTGTAAGTAATGTGTTGGTAAGTCTGTCTAGTGTGAGTGTGAAGGTGGAATTAAATGGAATTGAGTGTTTGGCTAATAGATTCTGGATGCAAGACGAGCTTGGTGTATAAAGATATGTATGACAAGGTGAGCGATAAAGCCCTCCTGTCTGAGTGTAAGGGTAGTTTGGTAGGTATTGGTAGTAAGAGAGTGCTTGTGATTGGAATGATAAGGTCAGCTGTTCGAATGCAAGGTATGTTGATGAATGAATGTGAATTCTCTGTGATTGATAAGGTGAGTAGTGAGTATGGTGTGATTTTGGGCTATGATTTTATGAAAATGAATCGTATGGTTGTGCATCCTGCAAGTGATCAGATTGAGAGAAAGATTGGTAAAAATGGGGTGTATAAGTTGTATGTAGAGAAAGATAGCAGTGTTTTGAGGAGTGTGTTTATCGGTATTGAGGTGACTGCTATGGAGAGTGTAAAGCTTGTGAAGGGCGTCTGTTAGAGTGAGTTGGGGTAAGGATGTTAGTTTGGATGTGGGTGAGAACGATGTGATATTGGGTGGAAAGGATGCGTGTTGCTTGTGTGTTTGATGGCTTGATGAGAATGAATGATCCTTTTGTATGCATGCAGGCAGACCCCAGTGTGAAAGGGCAAGTGAGGGGGATCCAAGTCGGAGATGTATTGGGTCACCTCTCCACTGTCAATGAGGTAGGTATGGATGATAGTAAGGATGTCAGGGTGAATGTTGCAAATGAAAAGACATGTGAATGGACGTATAATGAAGTGAAGAGCATGGTGGAATTGGATGGATGTTTGACTGAGTATGAAAGGGAGGATGTGTATCGAATGATATTTGAACGAAAGGGAGCCCTCAGTAAGGGTGATCTAGATTTTGGGGTTGCAAAACTCGCGGAATTCAAGATTGTCCTGAAGGAGGATGCCCCGATCTATCAGCGGCTGAGGCATTTTCCAAGCCTGATTGCTAATGAGATTGAGGAGCAGTGTGTGGAATTAGAACAATTGGGGGTGATTGAAGAAAGTGAGAGTGCATGGAATAGTCCAATTGTGCCCGTACATAAGCCAGATGGAAGATTGCGTCTGTGTGTGGATTATCAAAAGGACTGTGAAAGAAAGGTTTCTGATGTGTGTGGTATCTGAGTGTGTGTATAGTATGCATGGGATGGAGTGGTTTACAAAGCTGGATCTGGTACAGGGGTATTACCAGATGCCCATTGCTGAGGAGAGCTGGCCGGTAACTGCCTTCTCTTCCACAAAGAGGCATTACCAGTTCCGGAACCTCAATACAATGAATGTTGTGTTGAGTAAGTTTGAGAGTAAGAATGTGATTGCATTTATAGATGATATTTTGATTATGACAGAGTTTTGAAGAGCATACAAGATTGGTGAATAATGTGTTGAGAACGTTGAGAGCGATCTGTATGCAAGGGGTCCCGCCATTTCAGGAAGTGTTGATTGTAGTGTGTCGTTTGTGTACAAAGATGAGAAAGTAAAGGGTTCAAATGCTAATGTGGTACATCTGCAGTGTTTGAGCAGTGAGCACTACAATTGGGTGATTGAAAAGTGTTCATATATGAGAGAGAAGAATGATTGTCTGGATGAAGATGAGTGTGTGGCGAGTTG
Source organism: Ceratothoa steindachneri (assembly GCA_963969495.1). Classification (NCBI taxonomy): domain Eukaryota; kingdom Metazoa; phylum Arthropoda; class Malacostraca; order Isopoda; family Cymothoidae; genus Ceratothoa; species Ceratothoa steindachneri. The sequence continues at coordinate 44,773,794 of OZ018321.1, read as the reverse complement.
ATGATGGTGTGGATATCAGTGCTGATGTTGGTCTGCTTGTTCCTTCTGTATATTACGAACATGGTGGACCTGATATGATGGAAGCGAGTGAAAGGTTCTTCTGTGGTTTGATTGATACTGGAGCGCAAGTGTCTTTAGTGAATGAGAGGATTCTGAGTAAGTATGATGAGTTTAGATGTTAGAAGCATAAACCTGTGAAGTTACGGATAAGTGGATTAGGGAATGGCATGATAGTGGCATGGGAACAGGTTAGTCTCGACATCCGCCCAGCTCGCCAAAACTGTGGCATCACAGATATTGTGAACCAGGGGATGCGGAGATTCCAATGCGCCAAGAGCACTCAGGGCGCTTTGTGAGTCGCTATAGATCACAATCCAGTCTCCGAACCGGGCACGTTGCGTAATCTCCCATACCGAGTGGTGTATTGCAACCAGTTCGGCCCGCTACAATGCCTGAGAACAGGCTTCCCTATAAGGTCCTGTTTGGAGAGCTTACTCTGGACAGGTGACATGCTGGAGGGCCTCGTAAACACTTTAAAGACCATATCAAAACCTCACTAAAGAAATGCGACTGAGTCCACCAACAGAAACATTTGCCACTCACTGCCCAGTGGCATCAAACGTGTTGCACAGGCACTGAACTACTCACAACCCGCTACAACATCCTAGCGGAACAAAGAAGACAGCAAAGACATGCACAACCTTGTGCAGATGCCAACTTCCCCTGCAATACATGTGGTTGCATGTGCAAATCCAGGATTGGACTCATCCACCACCCATGAGCCCACCAAATGCAGTGAACCTGTTCTACCTAAATTCTTCTACTTAACCACAGTGCAAGGTTATCGTAGTCAGTGACAGACTACATTAAGTAAGTAAGCATTGTATGATTATATGGGGAGTGAGGGTTAACTTGGGGGAGGAGGGGTCTGGACTCATTCCTGTGTATGCATTTTTTTTATTATTGTATATTATGGGTGATTTGGATTTGGATGAGCCTTGATGATGATGCCTTTTGTATTTGATGCATTCCTGTGGATGGTTTAAATTGTATATTGTAGAAGCATAATCTGACACAATCCTATGGATGTATTTTGTGGGCGAGTTTTGAAAGATGCAGATGACCTGTGATAGGCCTTTGTGGCTAATCTGGTTAACTCAGAGAGATATAATATCAAGCTTTAAGGAACAGCTCTTGCCTACAGGCACGCCAGTTTGTACAAGTGCAATGTATTTTTTAGAATAAACAGTAGAGTAGACAGACTTGTGTGCTTTATGTAGATATCTCATGCTGTATTAGTGTAGTAAAGGGTAGATAGGTAATGGTACAGTATAGGGTATGACATCCATTTAGTGTTAGAACTAGTCATCATATAATAAAATAGGAGTGGACCAAGGCATATGTGCAATGCAGACTTGAATGAGTTGATGGAGTCAAGGGCAACCACAGTATCAGGCAAGGAATTCCAAATCTCAATACATCTGAGGGAGAAAAATCTACGTCTTTCTTCCAAGGAACTATGAGTGTGGTAAATCTTGAACCTATGCCCTCTAGTGCCCAAAGTAGGTGCCAGGGTAAAAATGTTGTCTTGTTTGATACTGGACTAGCAGTTGAAGATTTTACAATAGGTACTTGATTAAGTCAGCTAGTAAGAATCTGCCATAAACTGAGTACAGGTCTGGACTTTGGAGCCTGTCACCATAAGAGAGTTGAGCCACACCATTTATTTCTCATCCATGATCTCTGCATTGACTCTAGCAACCTTTTATCCCCAGCAAAAACCGTGTTCCATACGCACAAGGCATACTCTAGTAGAGGTCCAGTGTGAGTTTTGTATAGAGTAAGCATGAAGTAGGGGGATCTACAAAGAGTGCTCCTTAATAGGTTGGCAGAAAGTGCCGAGGCCTTGTTTACTGTTGCTCTAATGTAAAAGTGGCACCTAAAGGAGGCATCCACCAAAACACCCAGATCCTTGTGGGAATCCACAAAGGTAATGCAATGACCATGCAGATAATAACTGGACAATGTACCAATTGTCTGTCGTAGTGCTGCACATTTATCCCTATTCAGATCAAGCCTCCAGGAGGCAGCAACTGAACATAAAGCGGAAAAAACCTTTTGGCAAGAAGATGCACCATGAGCTAATGATAGATTGTAGGAAGGGCAAATTTTTAGGTCATCAGCAAAGATTTTGCAATGATTAAGAACAGACTGGGGTAGATGATTCACATATATCAAGAATGGGAGAGGACCCAGTACAGAACCCTGTGGGACCCCACTGGTACCCCCCCCCCCTGGGGCTACTATTGACACCAGATACTGTAATGTACAGTCTTATTCTGAAGGAAGGATCCAAGCCAATCCAATAGTGAATCTCTTATGCCTGAGTTTCTCAAGTAAAATGGTATGGTTCACTACTATATCAAAAGCCTTAGAAAAATCAAACAGGATCACATCAATCACAGATCTGCTGTTGAGTCCTGAAGTGATGAAATCATATATTAGTAGTTGGTCATTCACAGTCCTACCACGTCCAAAGCCATACTGGCTGTTTGAAAGGATTGAGTTAACTTCAAGGTACTCGTGCATCTGTTCAGCAATTATTCTTTCTAATGTTTCACAACAAATGGAGGTTAGGCATATTGGCTAGTAGTTTAGGCGGATAGAGCGAGAACTTTTTAAAAATATTGGCACAATCTCGGACAACTTCCACAGGTCTGAGAGGGTACCTTCATTTATAGAAGCCCTGAATAACTTGTAGATTGGGTAAGCAATAGTTGGGCATGATTTGAGTAATCTCAGATGAAAATTATCAGGTCCCATACTATTGTTGGCATCAGTACTGGTAAGCTTGTGCACCACTTCAGGCAGGGGTACATCTACTGAGTTGAGGGTGCCCCTGAACACTTGATGAGAAGAGGGAAGAGGATCGCCTGTCTTAGAAACAGAAGCAAAGCTGTCTGCAAAATTCTCAGTCATGGTACCATCTTGGAACTTCAACAGACCCACAGATGGGGCTCCCACCTTCTTAGATCTGATGTAATCATGGAACACTTTGGGGCTGATCATTAAGTTTCGCAATGAGGGATTCCTCGTGGGATATCTGTACATGGGAAAAGTACTTTTTAAAGCGATTATTGATGCGATCAAAATTTGCCAGTGCCTGGATACATTCCAATGAGTGACGGCCAAAGAATTCTCTAATATCATTATAGTACTACAAGGCTAATTTTCTCTCTCTTTAAGAGATTTTGGAGGGTTCATAAACCTTTCTTTACAGGATGATTACTTGGGGGTATATACTCCTCTATAAGAGGATGGAGAATTTCTAGGAATCTGTAGAGCATTGCATCAACTAAGAAATAACAACTCATAATCCCAATCAATTTCTTGAAGTGCCTAATTAATATTACTGTATTTGCCTTTAAACCAGGCTCTTTTGTCGGTATATCTGCCATTCAAATTAGAGTTTCGGCATAAAGCAATTTTCAAATAGGATAGCGACATAACCACAATTGGGGAGGGGGCACAATGACTGAAATGCTTACAATCCAGTCATCTGCTATAGTTAACACAAGATCCAGAATATTACCAGAGGACAGGAAAGTGGGCAAGTTATCCCATTAAGACAACCCAATACAAATGAAACAATCAGTTTAGAGAGAGGTAAACGTGTCATACTCCCTGAACATAGCATCTTCACTTGACCAGTTAATATTGGGTAAAGTAAAGTCACCCAGAATAAGAACTTCCTTATTAACACAAAAGTTTAACAGAGTTAATCAAAGTAACATTTTCCTCCAATGAATTGGAGGGAGGACAGTAGATAACGATAAGGTAAAGTTGAAGATAAGCTGCTCAGCTGCGAATTTACATTTATAGATTATTCGTATATGCGTTTGGTTACTGGAAGCTAGTTTCAAGCGGGGTTATGAGTTACTATATTGGGGCTATACCCCCCATACTCCCCCTTACCTTCAGGAACAAGTAGCCGAGAAGCTTATCTTCAACTTTACCCAGATGAATTGCTTTTGATGTACAGAAATACACATAGCATAACAATTTCACAGATGAAAAAAACCACAAGGGCCTATTAAAGGTCATCCACATCAGCAAAACCCACCCATAAAATGAATCCATAGGATTTTATCAGATCATGCATCTACAATATACAATTCGAACCATACACAGTAATGTGTCAAAAACAAAAAGCATCATCATCAAGACTCGTCAAAATCCAAATCAATTGTAATATACAATAATAAAAAACTGTACCCACAGGAATGAGTCCAGAATACATCCAAAAGTTAACCCTCCCTCCCCATAAAATCATCTAATCTGCATTTGAATAAATTCAAGTTTGGACTGTCTACCATCTCAGATGGCAAACTATTCCAGTAATCTACCAAAGTGATGCATATTGGCCACAGAAACCCCCAATCTCAGTATATCCTTAAGGGCACTGCTATTGAATCCACCGACACTGAGAAGGACTTGGGTGTAACAATCACTAGTGACCTCAAGTTCTCGAAACAGTGCATTGAGGTGGAGAAAAAGGCCCAAAGGATGCTAGGCTATATAAAGCGTCAGTTTGGATATCGGAACAAGGAGATTGTACTATGTTTGTACAACTCACTTGTCCGACCGCACCTGGAGTATGCCATACAATTTTAGAGTCCATTTCGAAAGGACATCGCGAGATAAGCTGCTCAGCTGCAAATTTACATTTATAGATTATTCGTATATGCGTTTGGTTACTGGAAGCTAGTTTCAAGCGGGGCTATGAGTTACTATATTAGGGCTATACCCCCCATACTCCCCCTTACCTTACGTACAAGCCAGGGCAACCAAACTGATTCCCTCTATCAGACATAAAAGTTATGAAGATAGATTAAGGGAATTAGATCTATTCTTGTTGGAAACCCGTAGACTGCGTGGTCAGCTCATCGAAGTTTTCAAAATACTTTGAGGGTTCGACAATGTTGACTACCGGGATATTTTCACACTTGTTGAGAGCAGAACAAGAAATCACGGCTTTAAACTTGAACTGAAATGTTACAACCGCGATCTGTGTGGAAAGTTTTTCACATACAGTATGTGCGATAGTTGGAACACACTTCCATTGGAAGTTGTCAACAATGAATCTGTTAACTAGTCCAAGTCAAGACTAGACAGGGTCTTGAAAAATGGCTGTGAAAGGACGTAAAGCATTTGAGCAGAGATGTATGTGCCAGCTCGACTGCTAGTCCAAAGGTACCCTCATTGAATGGACCGTAAGGTCTTCTAGGGTACCTTCTTTCCCCTTGTTGTTACACTCTATTGGTGAAAAAATATTTTTTAACATCCATCCTGAAACTCTGTTTTTTTCATTTTTAAGTGGTGACCCCTAGTCCTATTAATACCTTCCAACTCAAATAACTTGCTAAAATCCAACATATCTATCCCAGAACAGATTTTTAAAAGCTCAATCATATCTCCCCTCACACATCTTCTCAAATGAGAACATATTTAGTATGCTCAGTCTATCTTCATATTCAAGGTTCTTCAGGGAAGGTATTATTTTTGTTGCCCTCCTTTGTATTAACTAGCAGGTTGATGTCATGTCTAAAATGTGGTGACCATGTTTGTATACAGTACTCTAAATGTGGCCTAACATACAAGTTGTGGAATTTAAGGCTAACCTCTTTACTCTTGTAGCTAACATTCCTCAATACACTGCTTTGAAAACTTCAGTGACCTATCTACTACTAGGGGTAAGTCCTTCTCATCAACTGAATTCAGCCAATGCCCATCAATTTCATAGCTAAATTTCCTATTATCCCTTCCCATGTTAAGAACTTTGCATTTTTTAAGGTTAAAAGTCATTTGCCAATTCTGAGCCCAAGCTAATAACTTATTTAAGTCACTCTGCACTTTAAAGCTACCCTCAACTTCTTTGACTACAGCTGCCAATTTAGTGTCATCAGCAAAAATTGACCCTTTGCTATTTACAACCTCCCCAAGATCATATATATAAATTATGAATGATTAAGGGCCTAGAACAGATCCCTGAGGTATGCCACTGATAACGTCCCTCCACTGTGACCTCACCCCATTCAGCACAAGTCTCTGTTTCATGTTTTTGAGCCTTCAGTTATCCAAAAACTTTCCCACATATCCCATGCATTTTTAATTTGTGAACTAGTCTCCTATGTGGAACCTTATCAAAAGGCTTGCTAAAATCTAAGTAAATTACATCAATATTCTCTCCCTTATCTAATTGTTTATTAACATAATCCATAAAATCCAGTAAATGTTAAACACGATCTACCTCTTCTAAACCTATGCTGAGCATCATTTATTAACCTACCATACTCTAGAAGCTCAGAAATCTCTTTCTTAACTATCTTCTCAAGGATTTTACAAATGATAGAAGTTAAGCTTAACGGCCTAAAGTTATTTGGGTCCTTGTTACTTCCATTTTTAAAAATTGGCACTACATTGGCTAATTTCCAATCATTAGGTATTTCTCCAAACTCTAGTGATCTAGTATATATATTTCCAAGAGCTACTGCAATACTATCTACACCTTCTTTGAGTAACCTAGAATGAATGTTGTTTGGGCCAGATGACTTAAAAGTATTTAACTCAAATATAAGCCCTTTAATTATTTCCCTGTTCACATTAACGGTATTCAACACTACTTCCCTTGACCTACAATTATCATAAATTAATCTATTTTGATTCTCTTGTGTAAATACTGAAGAAAAATGCTCATTAAGAACCTTTACTATTTCCTCATCAGATTCTTTTAAAACCCCTTCATGTCTAATAGGCCCTATTTTATCACTGTTAGATTTGATCTCCATTATAATTCTTACAACTAGAGCCTTAGTATTTACAACACTATTCACTATGACCATTCCCTGGCTGTCATCTGCAAATAATTGGTGTTTGATTGAATGCTTGCCAAGAATCTCAGTCAGCCGTCGTACATAGATGGAAAAAAGAACCGGACCCAGTACCGAGCCTTGAGGAACGCCTCGGAGAAGTACCCTAGGGTTGGAAAAGCTTCCTCCAACTTGTACCTTGAATGACTGACCACTCCAATGCATGATTCTTCAACCCAATATCTTTCAATAGAGTATGATGTTGGACAGTATCAAATGCTGCAGAGGTCAAGTGGGAAAATGAGGGCAACCTTTCTCTTATCTAGTCTAGATAGAAGTTCATTACTAACACTCAGCAGAGTGGTCTCTGTTGAATAATTTTGCCTGTAAGCTGACTGATTATCTGGTATGACTATTATTTGTTATAAATGGAGAGTTGAGCGAAGACACACTTTTCTGTGATTTTGGAAACAAATGAGATTTGATACTGGTCTGTAAGGCTTATAGTTATTTGCATTCCCCTCTCCCTTGTACATAATATATAAGATAATTTCATGGATGACAAAAGCCACAAGGGCCTATCAAAGGTCATCCGTATCCATCAAATCCCACCCACATAATGCATCCATAGGATTTTGTCAGATCATGTATCTACAATATACAATTTAACAATCCATAGGAATGTCCAACCATGCATCTACAATATATAATTTAAAGCCTCCATAGGAGTCAGTCAAAAACAAAATCAAAGTCCCCCAAAATATACAATAAAAAGAAACTGCATCCACAGGAATGAGTCAAGAAACATATCCACGTCCGATCGCTAATAAATGATGCTCACATTGGGTTTAGAAGAGATAGATTGTGTTTAACAAATTTACTGGATTTTATGGATTATGTTACTAAACAATTAGATAAGGGAGAGAATTTTTATGTAATTTACTTAGATTTTAGCAACAAAAATAAGGTAATTGTGTAGAGTATACCTGGATCTTGAGTCCTAGCTTATTTTGGCCTATTTTTACCTAGCTAATTTTTCTGAGCTGAAATCTATATGGACCAAGTTTATGGCAATTTCCGATTATATACTAAGGGGCTATACCCCCCAGACACCCCCCCCCCCCATGATTAAAATCTCAGGATCATGGTAGGCTCATCCCCCGGACAAGCCATTTAAAATCTGTTCTGGATGTTAGATTTTAGCCAAGTGTAGGCCATGAATGGTCTTTTGCAGTCTCCTTCTTTTCAGATGTTCTTAATAGGACTAGGGGAAACCACTTAAAAATTTTAAAAAAGAGGTGCAGGTTGGATTTTAGAAAATATTTTTTGGTTAACATGAAGATCAGCGGCGTGCCTGAAAAAGTGCATTTTTATTGTGTGTATGTTTTGTTCACCTATGCATGCATATTCATGCGCGTTTGGTTAAATAAAAGCTAAAACATTATTCTATAAACAATTATGACCCCCCCAAAATGATTGAAACTCTGGATCATCATAGGGAGGGGGCAGTGATAAAGCCCCCATCAGCAGTCCCCTTGAATTTACCCACAAAAGGTGAAACATATTGGAACAGGGATGAAATATTTTGCATCCCATCGTTTGCGCTGCCAATCTTCATGTTTACCATATTTTTTCACCATTAGAGTTGTAGATTACTGGAATAGTTTGCCACCTGAGACAGTAGTGTGTCCAACCTTGAATGTTTTCAAATGCAGATTAGATGATTATATTGAGAATGCGGGTTAACTTTGGGGGGTGGGGGGTATTCTGGATTCATTTCTGTAGATGCAGTTTTTTATTATTGTATATTATGATTGATTTGGATTTTGAAGTCTTGATGATTATGCTTTTTGTCTTTGACATATTACTGTGGATAGTTCAAATTGTATATTGTAGATGCATGATCTGACGTAATCCTATGGATGCATTTTATGGGTGGGTTTGACAGATGCGGATGACCTTTCATAGGCCCTTGTGGCTTTGGTCATCCGTGAAATTAGGAAAAGTTCCAAAACAAAAAAAATATGATAGTGATAATGAAACAGGGTTTAATAATTTGCCCACATGGGAACCTACTCCTTCTACCCCCTAGAGAAGAGCTAGGGTTGATATGCTCACAAAATAAATAAATTTAAAAGTTGAAAATTGAGAATTAATAAGTAGAATGGGTATATCATAGAATGATTACAGTCCAATATTCAAGAGAATCAATTTACTTGTGATTGACAGACCTAGGTCAAGTTGGGCCAGGCCTAGTTTTAGAGGAAAAGGATGGAATATAAGAATTAAAAAACAAAAGCTAATGTAAAAAACATAGGCTTACATTGGCAAAAACAATTAAATAAACGAAAAGACATTCTACTTACCATTAGGGTCTGGGATTAGCAGAGTTGTTATATTGTTCGATGGTTGGGTCATCTTAGAAGTGTAAATTAAGCCTACAATATTATGTTAAAAATTGAGCACATGAGATATATCGAAGAGGGATTTTAATTTTAAAATATCAATTGAACGGTCATTAGAAAGATGGCGAGCTGGTTGAACCCTCGCTATATAAAAGGACGGTTTGATTTGAATTATGCGAGGAAGGTAAGAGTGCATAAACTATAATCGTAATCATATAATCAGGAGGAAATTTGCTTGGTGAATTAAAGGAAAATCGCTGTTAACAACAACCTAAACCTGGTTATTATTTAGTGATGAATGCAATGGACAAAAAGCAAAGACTATCCTTTCACCTGATTGGTAGAAAATGCAGCCGAGAGAGAAAAGAAAAACGGAATCATTTATAAGTGCATGAATGTATGATGATTTGCATTCATCATAATAAATAAAGCTCATAAAATGTAACGAAATCAAATTATTAAGGTGAGCCCAAGCCTTTTTAAATGGTTTTACTGGGCATCAATGACATGAAAAGAATTTAGATTAAAAGCCAGCTGTTCATCCAGACTCAAAGTGGAAACTACTAATAACCAATCACGTCGAAGAAAACTTTATATGAATATGGCGCGAAATAATATAACTGCATCTGAGTTTGTGTTTGATCAAGTTTTAATCTTTATTCCTATACATGTTCTCTCAAATTAAAATTCCTTATCGTTGGAGAAACATATGTAAACAAAAGTTTGCAAGGCAATTTCATTTAAATTCTTTTAAACGAATAGACCAGATGTACGAGGGGCGGTCAATAAGTTTTGCGAATCGGTAGGGCAAAAAAGAGAAAGGGGGATGGCTGTTTGTGCGGGTGTAGGACAAGTTATGGCAAGTCAGGACCTGCAGCCGCACGCTCCTGCCTCGTCTATTAAAGAAGCAGTAGCTGATAGCAGATCATCAGTCAAATTTTTCAGCAATGGAGAAGTTTGAGCACCGCGCAGTGATCAAATTTTTGACCAAGGAAGGCAAGAATGCAGAAGAGATCCATGAACGCATGGTTGCAGTGTACACCGATACCGCCTCTTCCTATGCAACCATTGCTCGCTGGAATAGGGAGTTCCGCCATGGTCGTGAGTTCGTTGAAGATGACCCCCGTCCAGGGCGCTCGTCAGACGTGACCAACGAGGACAATGTGGCCCGTGTGGAGAGGATGATCCTTGAAAATCGACGAGTGAAGGTCGAAGAAATCGAGCGAGAACTTGGAATATAACATGGAAGTGTCATCAACAACATCCACGACAATTTGGCAAGACCAAATTGGGTCCCTACAAGCCTCACGCCCCATGATCGACTTCAACGTCGTCAAAGTCCACAAGGCTAGAGTTGTATAAGCTGCCCTGCGCGAGTGCGGATTCGAGGAGCTCAACCATGCCCCCTACATTCCAGATCTGGCCCCTAGCGACTACTTTTGATTCCGCCAGCTCAATGCTGCACTGTGTGGACACCGGTTTGGGGACGATGGAGATGTCCAGCTCGCCGTCCATGAGTGGATTGAACAGCAGTCAAGAGATTTCTGGTTGTCGGGAATTCGAAGCCTCAGGGACACGTGGCGCAAGTGCAATGAAGTCGAGGGTAGTTATATTGAAAAATAATAAAACACTTTTCCTCATATCTCGTTTCCTTATATCCGAATTGCAAAACTTATTGACCATCCTTCGTATTTTCCTGTAGAATCGCAATCGTGCTTATTCCACATTTTAGGGGAAAGAAATAAATATTTAGAGCATAAGAAACAGAATAACGAACGCGGCCACCAAGGCATACCTAATTTTCCCATGCAATGCCTCATTATATATACATTCCATATATATATATATATATATATATATATATATATATATATATATATATATATATATATATATATATATATATATATATATATATATATATAATGCAATAATAGTGTGTGATGTTCAATGTAAATATACCCAAGAGGCATTGATGCAACAAAACTCGTCCTCCCTCGGATTTAGTTCTTCGTGCAATTACTTTCCTGACATTATGACTTATGGGATGCATAGCCTTAAGTTTTCTCTCGGTCTAGTTTGAGGGATGGACTTTCGTTATTGCTGAGGTAGTTTGTCCTATTTTGGGCATTATTTTCTTTATTCCTATGATCTCTTGGTTGACTATCGGAATCCCAAGCGTTGACCGCACCACTTCTTTGGTTCCTTCCTTTTTTCTCAAAATTCTTTTCTGTCTGCCTGTCTCGCATCGGCCAAACCCCTTTTCAACGCCTTCTTTAGAAGTTTTTTGCCTTTAACTTGCATCACTCAAAGGACAAGCGGATTAAACATAGTGTGAGGCACCGGATAAAGACGACATGATGGCCTGTTTTTGCTCGTCCTATACGTCTTGCCATAGAAAAGCTTTCGGCAATGCGCAAGAATTTATACTAGAAGGTGAGATAACTAGTCTGTCTACTCCCATTGGGCCTCTCCGGTCCATGTAATGCGTGAATGTACACCTGGTAACTTCAAAGTTTGTATACAATTACAGGTCTTTGAACGCCCGTATTATTCTGGACAAATATCATTTGCATACCATTCGAGATTCCCCTCCACTTTTCTGATGTTCCTTTTTCTCTTGCAGCGATCTGGTTCGAGCTTTCAACCAGATCTTTGTTCATCCTAATGAAGACCCAGAGACGGCTATTGTTGATATAGGGCTGTAAGAAGAAGGGTAATGAAAAAATTCGGAAAAAATGGAACAGGCGGGGAGTTGCGAACACCTTCACGCATCGATGGGATCAGTGTAAGCGCGACTCAATCAACTCTCCCTTTAGAATCCCGAAAAACACTCAGTCAAACAGAGTTTATAAGATGTCCGCTTGAAATTTAGCCACGCTGCACCGCCTCCCCCTCTCCTAAAAGAATGGAGTATTGAAATGAAACCTAATGCTGCTTAGAAACGTTATCCAAGGCGTAACGCAACACTCCAGGCTCTGTGCATCATTTTCGATGGAGTGGTTGTAAGAAGAAGGGCGATGAAAAGGGGAATACCGTGTGACGCGTGTAGTGAGTTGCGAAAACTTTTCCCGCATGGCCAATGTACTCACGGCCCAATCAACTTTGTCATCCTGAATCCCAAAGAATACTCAGTCAAGTAGAGTTCATAAGCTCCCGCTTGCAATCTCACCACACTACACTACCAACACTATCTTTGGCGGTTCATATATGCTTCGAATTTCATGTTGCCTTATAACAATGGTTTGAACATCCAATGCTTTGTAGATCGGGTATTGATCCATGTTCCCTTTGTTTTATGCTACATCGATAACCTACTGATAGCCTACTTCTTTTTGGACTAACATCTTTCTCATCTTTGTCAGGTATTTTCTCATTTAGAAGGGTATGCATCATATTCAAATCTTTTAGATGTATGTTTGGTGTTTCGTTTCGCATCTCTCCTCTCTTGGACACCATGTTTCTCCTGACAGCTGAACTCTTACTATCAAGGATAAAGTTGCTGCGATATGTGTTTTTTTCCTCGCTCGAGCATCTCAGCCGATTTGCTAGGATAGGATGGTCAGCTTTAATCACTGGTCATCCTCATTCCTTCACTGGTCTCCCAGGACGTTTGAATTATAATCTCGAACCAAACATACCATTGTCCACGCTGCTTATTAGTCTGAGCTGTGTCCTAGAACCCCAATCAGTGTAGCCTCAGATGCGTCTTCCACCCACCTATAGCGACGCTACAGCAGAAAGTTGGTGACTCTTGGCAACGTGACAAAGGTGCTGCCGCACGATCGATCTGGAACTGTTCGGTGTACTATAAAGTCAGCCACTTCTGTCAGTGTTTGAGAGAGCATGAATTCACTATCTTTCCCGACCCTTCAGCCCGTGATTGGTGCCCTTTCTGCTTGTGGCATTTCTCTTGTACATTCTGGAGCCAATGTTTGTCATTCAAATCTTCTAGTTGTCTCTTTGGTGTTTCATTTCGAAACTCTCCTTTATTGGGCACCATGTTTCTCCTGACGGCGGAACTCTTCATATCAAGGATAAAGTTGCTGCGATATAATATTTTCTTCGCTCGAGTAACACCGCCAATAGGCTAGGATGATTAAGCTCATCTCTTCAGTCTGCTCCCAGGACATGCGAATTATTCTCTTGCACCAAAAAGCCCATTCTCACGATTCTTATTAGTCTCAACCGTGTCCTAGAACCCCAATCCGCGTAGCTTCCAACGCGTCCACCACTCATATAGAGTGACGCCACAGGAGAAGGTTGGTGACTCTTAGCAACGCGGCAAATCGATCTGGAACTGTAAGGTGTACTACAAGATCTGCTACTTCCGTCCGTGTTTGATAGAGAATGAATTCACTATATTTACCAATAATCAACCATAAGCCTCTAGGTGATGTTCTTTCTGCTTGTGGAAGCTTTCTTATACACTCTATAACTGAATCTCGTCATTCGGACTTCTTATTGCAACACACGAACGACATTCACAGTTCCTAGCTCTTCTAACGTCGCACCAGACGCTCTCTCTCACTGGTTTCATGAATAAATTAATCCTATCACTGTGGCTTCTTTCCTGCATTTACATGTATGTTATTGTATTTCTTTGGAAATATATATATATATATATATATATATATATATATATATATATATATATATATATATATATATATAATGAAACTATTTTTTTGAGCACAAAGTTATTGAACCGGAATTAGTTTCGGTATGAAATTTTTATCATACCATCTTTAGCCGCTAACTGAGAGAAAATTGACAAAGAAAGCAGAAATACTAAAATATACAGAAACCGGCATCTGACATTAATCAGAAGGCGTTAGTTTTAGGTGATTAACAATATTTTTACAAAAATGAGGTCTGATACATAGAAGCTACATGACCTCATTTTAAAAAAATATTGTCGATCACCTAAAACTAACGCCTCATGATTAATCTCAGTTGCCGGTTTCTGTATATTTTAGTATTTCTATTTTCTTTTTCAATTTCTCTCAGTACTAGTTCCGGTTAAATATATATATATATATATATATATATATATATATATATATTTAAGTTCCCCAGGAGGTTTTTATTATAGGAATGCCCAGAAGGCATTGCTATAGCATCTTCAGGATAAGAGGCCCCCTGCAACTTTAGTTTCCCGAAGTTGAATTGAGCGTCCCGTGAGACACCCACAAGTTCAAGGTTGAACTTACCTACTTGGTCCTACTCGCTGCACATCAAGGTTAAAGGGATTTAACCCCCGCTTCGTTACGCTCCTCCCACCTTTATCGCGTCGAACTTCAAGGATCCCCTTTGCTCTAGAACTTGCATAATTGTAAAATCATTACTTATTTAATTATCCCTCAGTTCAAACTTAATTGATAGTTTTAATCATTTTAGCAGTGAACCGTCAATATTTAATTCATTGCCATTTAACTTGCCCTATATGTATATGTAATCTTTAGGCTAAAAGCTATTGAGATTGGTTTAATGACAAAACTTGCCTAGATAGCAGCCATTAAACCTTGCTATATGAATTTAAAGATAAAAATTGACTTGAAAGAGAAAGCGTGATGAAGGATAACTATTTTAACCGACAATGTTTCAAAATCACTGACCCATAAATTTAACAAGATTTATTTAACAACAAATAATGGAATATGACTAATTTAAATTTGATAATACGGTCAATGAATATAATGAGTATATTTATATATATATATATATATATATATATATATATATATATATATATATATATATATATATATATTGAATATAGGAAAATGGCCGATGATCATATTGTTAAGAGGAATAAGCTATATAAGGTGATATTATATTGAATAAGATATAATATATGGGGGAATTATATAAAATATAGTATAGTACTGCCACGACGTTTTTGAAGTTATAAATCAGGGTAACTGGAATTCAGAGGAAGGAGTTACACTTTGAATATTTTTAAACCTTTGTATACTCTGATGATTAATTGTGGAGCTAATTCTTACTGACCTTAAGGGAGTGCTGCTGAGATAGAAGTGATCGTTACAATGTGCTCCGGACTCGGGAAAATGGGAAAGTATATTCTGATTGGTTAATTTCGAATTGAGTTGTACAAAGGTTTTGATTGGTGGGTAGTTGGGAGTAGTTTTGAGGTAACCGCATTGGTATCAAAGGTCGTACAAAAATGGATTTTGGGCAAGATGCATAATTTTCTAAGACGGAAAATCGCCACTTGCCTCTTTACGAACTTTTTAGGAGCTTGCAAAGATGTCAGCTGTTACAGTTCTATTAAAGTATATTTTTGTAGCACCGTGTTTGAATATTCCTTGGCCTAGCAGCTGTGCATGTAAAGTACTCTTAGGACCATCCCCAGGTGAAGCCTTAATTTCGTTCGACCAGTAGGCCTGTGTGCGTATTACGGCTTACACCGGTATTACCACGACACAAATGTATCATCGACATAACGTCTGTAATAGATAGGTTGATATTCAATGGGACAGTTATTGAGCCAAAGTTGTTCATAATGGCATAAGCAGATGTTCACTAAAGTTGGCCCAAGTGGTAGGCCCATCCCCACTCCTTCTTTTTGGACGTAAAATTCCTTATTAAATATAAAATACGAATATAAGACAGCCAATTCCCAAAAGGACTTAATTAGGTTTTTGTAATACCTATTACTTTTTGACAAGAATTAAAACGAGAGTTTGTACAAATTCGGATTGTTTCATTCAGCGGAATATTTGTGAATAAGTTTTCGACGTCATAACTCACCATTATGACGTCAGCAGCGTCCGAACGTGTGCACAGGTCTTCCACATTTTTTCGGGAATTAGCTATGGTGTAGTCATTATTGGTAAGTTGGGAAAGGACGAGTACTAAGAATTTTGCTATACCATAAGAGGGTGTATTACATGCGGAAAAATGGGGCGGAGTGGAACTTCTTCCTTATGGGTTTTAGGTTTTCCATATATGATGCCAGCAACAGAGCCTGATACGTGTAACTTGTTATATATTTCGTTAGATATATATTTACCCGTCTTTAATTTGGATAAGAATCTATTGATGCGAACTTCAATATGAATCAAAGTATGAATAATTGGATCTTTTACTTTTTGAAATTTACTTTTGTTTGAAAGTGTGACCATCATTTAGATAGTATATTCTTCCTGATTCATGACAGCATTTCCTTTGTCTGGTTTACAAATTATACGTGTTTAATCAGAGGCGAGAGATTTATGTAGAGATATATCATCAGGGCGAACTATTGGAATTTTTTTTTATATGCCTTAAAGTTAGAAAAATACTTAAAACTTATGGACTTTAGTTTTTTTCTTAACATCATTTAAATTAAAGGGTGGTGTTATATCCATATGACTGAGGGTTAATGCATTTTTTTCTATTTTCAGAAAGAATTTGTAAAAATGTAAATTATAAATAGGCAGCCAAAGTCTAAGCCGAATGCAAGTAAGAATAATAGAAAAAAAATGCATCAACTCTCAATCATATGGATATAGCACCACCTTTTAATTTCAATGATTTTAAGAAAAGACTAAAGTCCATAAGTTTTAAGTATTTTTATAACTTTAAGGCAAATAAAAAATTAAATCTATCAAAACCTAACTTTCTCGAGCTTAAAATCTCGCCTCATCATACCTCAATTTCTACAACGAGTTCACTTTCCTCACTAACTATTTCCAACAAAACGGACATTCTTCAAACTTATACGACCGAACTCTTCAAAATTTTATCAATAAAATATTTAACCCGAAAGATCCCCAATACAACGTACCTAAAGCGAAGTTTTGTGTAACTCTCCCATATATAGAACCCCTCAATTCATTTCTCTGGGCCAAACTCTTACCCTTTCTTAAAAAATCATTTCCTGCAACACATTTTATACCATTTTTTTTTTTTAAACACACGCAAATTATAACATCTTTTCAACAGGCATGGTTCCGGGACAAAGATTAAACAATTAAATCAGAGGAAACACACTTGAAAAATAAGTATTAGCGTGACCAGACTCACCGATATATGATAAGTTGCAATTTTGGCAGGGTATAAGATATACACCGGCATATTTGTTGGTAGGATGCAGTATGGTCAACGATTTTTGAATGGTATTTAGATATTTAAAGGTAATATTTATGTCGTTTTGGTTTGCATACGATGTTAATGTAGCTAAGGCTGGCGCATATGGGAAACTCAAATAAATTCAAACTCATATACTCTTTTGCATATATATATATATATATATATATATATATATATATATATATATATATATATATATATATACAGTGGCCGCAAAAAAAATGTTACACCAGGATTTTTTGGATAAACAAACACAAAAGTACATGTTAAATGGGCTTTATTTATCTTTTAAGCTTACAATACTTATACAAAATTAGTATTTGGTCATATGGCCCTTATTCTTGATAACCATCTCGATCCTCTTGGGCATCGAAGTGGCGAGATTGACGAAATAATCTTTGTCCATTGAGATCCAGTGCTTCTTCAGGGCCTCCTTCAGGTCGGGTATGTTGCTGGGTCGTTCCTTCTGCAGGATGTTTTTCATCTGATTCCATGCATTTTCGATGGGATTCAGATCAGGGGAGTTACCCGGCCACTCCAGAACTTCAATCTTGTTGGTTTCGAGGAATTCCTTCACTGCCTTGGACTTGTGGGCTGGGGCTCCGTCGTGCATAAAAAAGTTGCAGTCATGGATCGCCCCAAAAGTCAGCATATGGTCTCGCAAAACCTCGATGTAGTTGGCAGACTTCATTGTCACATTCTTGGGGAGGAAATACAAGCCAGCTCTACCCATATTTCCACTGAAGGCACCCCACACCATCACGCTATCAGGATGTTTGACAGTTTTGACGGTGTATTTTGGGTCATAGCGGGAGACATCACTGGGGCGGCGGACTAGCTTTGAAGTTCCTCTGACGAGCCGGAATGTACTCTCGTCACTAAACATCACCTTCTTCCAGTCAAGTGATGTCCAGGATCGGTATTTTTTACAGAACTGCAGCCTTTTCTTCCGCATCTTGTCAGTCAGCAGGGGTTTCTTGGCGGTCCGACGTTTTGGTAATTTTAGGTCTTTCTGTAGCCGATGCTGCACGGTTCTCACTGCGACGTCCTGGAGCAATATTGGGTGCTTTTCTTTGAGTTCTAAGGCTGTTATTCCAGGGTTTTCTTTCACTTCTTTCTTTAGGATGAAATCTGTGCGCGATGATGTCCTCTTTGGTCTGCCAGAACCCTTTTTCCGTGGCGGTGTCGTGCCTGAGGGGTAAGTATCGCTAGCTTTCTTCAGGCGGTAAACCGTCATTCTTGTGATTCCCAGTTCTGCCGCCACGCGTATCACAGATACTCCTTGTTCTAGCAGGGTCAAGGCCCGACTCTTCTTCTCCATAGAAAGTTGATTTTTAACCATTGTGAGTGGTGGAACTGGAAATATAGGCTGGTAAAGTTGGGTGTCGAGTGAAAAATGACGTCACTGGGAGCAGCGTAGAACAAGCCTTTACTTGACGAACTCTGGGAGCTCACTGAGGTTTGAGATGGTGTGGCGGGAGGAGAGAGTGAGTGAGTGAGGGGAATACGTCATAGCTTAGCTCCGCCCAGTGGACAACTGGCTCATACCAGAACTCTCTTATTTTGCCGCGTCACGTGTAACATTTTTTTTTGCGTCGAGAATGTAACTTTTTTTTTTGCGGCGGCTGTATATATATATATATATATATATATATATATATATATATATATATATATATATATATATATATATATATATATATATATATATATATATATATTGTTTGACTTATCACTCCGCTTAAGTTGGATTTACATTACACATATCTCGTAAATCCCCCCAAAGGTCATTCGAAATAGCAACCTAATAATTAAGATCTCTTGCTCTTTGTGGAGTCAACGGGAAATTAAACATAATTTCTTGGGTATCTATGCTAAACACTTTTTGGAAAATATGAAAAATTACAACAGATAGGGTGTTCCTGGGGAACACTTTAGTTACCACCAGGGGAGGTCAAGTTCCAGTTAGCCATTTATCGTTCACCCAAAAGTTCATTCGAAATAGTAACCTTATACTTAGGATCGCTTGCTATTATTTTGTTCGGAGGAAACAGGGTTTTAAACATAATTTCTTGGGTATCTATGCTAAACACTTTTTGTCTGATATGGAAAATTATAACAGATGATGCGGTAAGTAGATATCACAAAATGAAACGCCCTAGTTACCACCAGGGATGATCAAGTTTCAAGTTTCAGAACAGCTTCCTGCGTCGCTGGACCACTGTTAGCCAGCGGCGAATCCACTCGGCCATCCTGAGTCTCAAAAAAGAATCATTCAAACGAAGCTTTTAAGCAGCTCGCCTGCACTTCTCGTACGCTATAATACCATATACGATACCTTTCATGAGGAAAGCAACATCCTCACACAACTATGACTTCACTATAACGGAGTTGTCTAAATATCACATAGGAATGAGATTCTTAAAAATGAAATATTTTAAAAAATCGTGGGTCTGTGTGCAGGGTATTAATGTCGAAATATGTGATTAACGTTATAAATATATATAATACTGCCTTTTTAAGGCGTAACGCGGGCACTAATGGTTCATTTTCTTTGAAAACAACGCCAACTAGAAAAAATGTTTCTAAATTATAAGAAAAAGGAATAGCTGTTTAAAATGAATAGGTAAAAAATGTTTAAATGACAAAAGTGTTTAGAAGGAATTGAAAAATTGTGTTTATTTGTGTGTTGAGATTACAGGATATTTTAAGATGGAGTGTAATCCAATACAGTCTCTTCTTGCTGATGTCCGGTGGCACTATCAGTTTCAAGTTAAAAGATGTCAACATATTCAAGTTTAAGAGATACCATAACTAGTTGATTACTCACAAAATCTGAAATGTTCTTTATGAAAATTCTGCCACAAATACACAAATTGCCATGAAATTTGGTTTTATTATAAAAAAAAATGTGCACTGGATTACATGTATTTTTTTCTGCTTTTATTTTGAAACAGTCTAACATTGGCGAACCAGTGCAACGGCACACAAAACCTGTTATCCTTCTTACTAGACGCAAACTGAGAGCACCGCTCAGTCATTCCTGCGCACTTAGCACGGTTATCGAAAATCTCACGTGAAAATGTAATGAGTTACGAGTGCACATTAAATAATTTTTTAGGTTAACGGACTTGACTTAACGGAAGGTAAATGTAACGAAGGTAATTAGTCTCTTAATAATTTGCAAAGTTAAATATTATTGGTAAGGTTAACTTTGTTAATTAACGATTAACGGTTTGGTGCCAAGCTCTGTTTTCTCGATATGGTGTTCCATCTACAATCATGACTGTTCGTGGGAGTCAATTCGAATCACATCAATGAAACAAGATTAAGGCAGTTGTCGACTGGAAATTGGCAAATGTAGTGCTAATTTTTTAAAAAGGGAAGAAAAGAGGACCCAAATAACTTTAGGCCTGTAAGCTTAATCCTATTGTCTGAGAAATTCCTGAGAAGATAGTTAAGAAGGGAATTTCTGATCATCTAGAGAGTAGCAGGTTAATTAATGATGCTCAGCATGGGTTTAGAAAAGGTAGATCGTGTTTAACTAATTTACTGGATTTTATGGATTATGTAACTAAAGAATTGAATAGGGAAGAGAAATTTGATGTGATCTACTTAGATTTCAGCAAAGCTTTTGATAAGGTTCCACATAGAAGACTAGTTCACAAATTAAAACTGCATGGGATATGTGGGAAAGTTTTGAATTGCATAACTGAATGGCTGAAAGATAGGAAACAGAGAGTTGTACTGAATGGAGTGAGGTCAGAGGGGAGGAATGTTATTAGTGGCGTACCTCAGGGATCAGTTTTAGGCACTTTATTATTTATAATCTATGTAAATGATCTTGGGAAAGGTGTAAATAGCAAAGTGTCAATTTTTGATCATGACACTAAATTGACAGCTGTAGTCAAAGAGGTTTAGGGTAGCTTTACAGTGCAGGGTGACTTAAATAAGTTGTTAGCTTAGGCTCAGAAATGGCAGATGACTTTAAATCTTAATAAATGCAAAGTTATTAACATGGGGAGAGATAATAGGGAATTTAGCTATGAGATGGATGGGTATTGGCTTAATTCAGTTGAAGATGAGAAGGAGTTAGGAGTAGTAGTAGTAGATAGGTTACTGAAGTTTTCAAAGCAGTGTATTGATGCAAAAAATAGAGCAAATAGGGTACTAGGTTACATTAAAAAGAATGTTAGCTACAAGAGTAAGGAGGTTATCCTGTAGATAGAGGACAGTAGGAAAAGAGGCAAAGAAAAAATAATAGCGTAGGCGAGTTGCGAACAGCTTCCCGCGTTGCTGGACCACTGTTATCCAGTGGCGAATCCACTCAGCCATCCTGAGTCTCAACAAGACTCATTCAAACTAAGCTTGACTGCACTTCTCGTACGCTCTACAACCCCCTTCCTAGAAGCGGAGCGTATTTTGAAGAAATGAAGAGAGCCGGTTTGGAAATGTTATCCAAGGGCTAACGCTCCCCCTCACGGGTCTGGTCACCATTTTAGATATAGGAGAGTAGGAAAGGGGCAAAGAAAAAATAATAGCGTAGGCGAGTTGCGAACAGCTTCCCGCGTCGCTTGACCACTGTTAGCCAGCGGCGAATCCACTCGTCCATCCTGAGTGTCAAAAAAGACTCATTCAAACGAAGTTTTAAAGCCACTCGCCTGCACTTCTCGTACGCTATAATCCTTAAACTATATAATTCTTATGTCAGGCCACATTTAGAGTACTGTATACAAGCATGGTCACCACATTTTAGACATGATATAAACTTATTAGAGTCAGTACAAAGGAGGGCAACAAAAATAATACCATCCCTGTCCCTGAAGCACCTTGAATATGAAGATAGACTGAGGGTATTAAATATGTTCTCATTTGAAAGAAGGTGTGTGAGGGGAGATATGATTGAGCTTTTTAAAATCTTTTCTGGGATGGATAAATTGGATTTCAGTAAGTTAATTGAGTTATAAAGTAGTAATAGGACTAGAGGTCACCACTTAAAGATTAAAAAACAGAAGTGCAGACTGGATGTTAGAAAATATCTTTTCACTAACAGAGTGGTGCATTATTGGAATAGTTTGTCACCTGAGACTGTAGACAGCCCAAACCTGAATGTTTTCAAGCGCAAATTGGATGATTATATGGGGATGGAGGGTTAACTTCTTACTTTTTGGTATGGGGGTATGTTTCTTGACTCATTCCTGTGGATGCAGTTTCTTTTTATTGTACATTTGGGGGGACTTTGATTTTGTTTTTGACAGACTCCTATGGATGGTTTAAATTGCATATTGTAGATGCATGATCTGACAAAATCCTATGGATGCATTATGCTGGTAGGATTTGATGGATACGGATGACCTTTGATAGGCCCTTGTGGCTTTTGTCATCCGTGAAATTATGTTATGTCATGTTAGGTTGACTCTTTCTGTCCCTGAACAATTAGCTAGCACGCTGTCGCTGATGTTTTGTGAATTTACTCTTCTTTAAAGGATGATCAGCCCTGCTCTACCGCGGAGTTAGACTATGATAAATATCATTGTATTTATGGACAATCCTTTTCTTCTTGTGACCATTTTTTTTTTTTTATCTCGATCTTGCTTTGTATAAACATAATTTGGTATGCACGATTGTTGAGGTTGGCAAATTCTCTCAAGAGTACCCACTAATTAAAATGTCTGTGCCCAGTGTCTTATCTTACCTCTAGTGGCAATATCAGTGGTCTAGAGATATCAAAGGCATATGCATTTCTAGTTCCAGGATCAATTCTCGAATTCTTGATCGCCCATCTTCGGCAAACCAGCTTCAACATGCTCCAGCCTCGGTGGCCATATGTTCGGAAGAACGACCACCCCGTATAATCTCCAATCCAACCGTATAATTGCGGGCCAGTGTATCGCCAGTGTCTTTAGACACTGTGGACTATTCGGGATCCCTGGCTCGTAGACAGCCTCAAAGCATTACAACAATCTCTTTTCGAATTGTCGAAAGGCAAGGACGTTTTCTTGACTAGAAACTGTAATATATCTATAAATTTATAGGAGGTATCAATACCTGCGTGGTCTGGGTGCATTGTACCAACCTTGCTTTGCTGAATACAACTAACGCATAATAATATAAATTAATCGGAAAATATGAGAGCCGGACCCAGAGTACAAACATTATTTACACGCATGCGCACGACTCGCCCCTGTCGGCACATTTGCTAAACATGGATAACCCATTATAGTGTATGGTTATCAATGTGATTTATTTTCTGTTAATAAATCAGCCTAGATAGCGTTTCGAAAACCATAACCATAAATTTTGTTTGATCGAAGATGTCTGTCGTTAGCTTTAGGCCTAAAGGCGACTGCGAAATAAATTTTAGAATAATGACTTGGGCGTTAAGAAAGACAATTACACAAATATAAATATATTCATAAAATCAACGAATGTACAATGAGATAAGTAGGTTAGGTATAGAATGTAAGATATTTTAACATATGATTTACAGTAAAAAGATGCGAAGAGAATTGAAGTATGTGAAATTAATATGGTGGGATCATATGGTGAATAATATAATATATAATATAGAGTAAATAATAAGGAGTATCTTTGATATAGTGTAGTAATTTAGAGTATATATGTAGTATTTTAGAGTATCTATAATGGACTAAATTGAGGCTGCAATGAGAAGCAAATATAATTAGGACTTACTCTCGTATGGTCGTTTGCAAAGAATGTGAGAGTGGAATTAACTCAGTAGGATTTGTTTGGAGGTAAATGAATAATTGTAGAAGGAATGGTTACCGACCTTTATACGAAGAGAGCAGCGAGTCGAGTGGGCAGGATAGCGTGCTCTTTTGATTGAGCTGGGAACGTGTGTTTGTTTGTTTGTGTGTGAAATTTAAGAGATATTGTTTGGAACAGTATACGTTAATTGAATTGCCAAGTGAAATAAATAAATGAATTAATTATTAAGTTTAACATAAATGATTTGATTTACAAAAGTTGAAGTAAATTAATAGAAAGATTAAATTGACAAAGTTAAAGTAAAATAAATGAATGATTAAATTAACAAAGTTAAAGGATTGTATGAATTATTTAAATGACAAAATAATTGAATTTTATACATAATAAATGATGATACGAGTATATATATATATTTAAGTTTCCCAGGAGGTTTTTATTATAGGAATGCCCAGAGGCATTGCTATACCCATTGTGAATAAGACTCCAGCCAGTTTATATATATATATATATATATATATATATATATATATATATATATATATATATATATATATATATATATATATATATAATTGAAATACTAATGAAGGATACGAAGCACAATTTGCTTAAATGAATCATTAAAGTCCACAACGAGGGTTGCTTTGATTAATTTGAATTGCAGCTTCTATATAGTTTTGACCAGTGGCAGCTTGTACATTAGATCCAGAGGAGCCCGGCCCCACCGACAAAATGGCTAAAAAATTAAAAGTATACAAGATAAATTCCCTATCAAAAGCTGTTAATTCCTGCAAAGCCTGCATGTGGCGTATAAAAGAAAGTTTTCTTCAAAGCCTCTTTCTAAACGAATGCCAAAGGGCCCACCTCTTTAGGCTCATTTAATCCTATATCTTATCTCTTTTTTGAAGCGACTCACCAGCCGCTTCATACTTGTATCATCATTTTTACAATGTCTTTAAATAGCTCAAAAATATGTGTCGGGCAAGTCTGGCCCGAAACAGCTGGCGATGGGTGGGTAACTCATTACTTTCATTGCTACGCACACCAATTAATCTTGATCATTAGGGAAATAATTCATTTTAATAAAAGGATCAACTTGTTTGTTTTTTTCAAGTTTGAATGGAATTAGTGTGTTTTTTACTACTTCATCTAAGCGCAAAAGTTAGCTCCAGAAATTCTGTACTGCTCAGATTCCGAGAATGTGTGAGACACGTTGGAATTTTCAATCTAGAATAACAATTGCAGTATATGAATACAGAAAACAAATAATAGAGTGCTTTAGTAGTATTAAAAATGAAGAAGGGAGTGATCAGAAGAGCATTTGTAAAATTCAAGAAAATTTTGGAAGATGAAGAATTGATTCTTTAGAATTATTATATTATATGTCCAAACATGTGGATATTCTTATTTCAATCTTACAGTTTAGAAAATAAAAGGCATTGCTTATGCAGAATTTTGAAATGGCTATTATCCACTTGCATGAAAAAAAGGCGTGAAAGGGAAACATATCATCCTTTTTTTCCTTATTTGGAATCATGTGCGGCATAAGCGTGCAATAAAATTATAGATGAATTAAAGGCAAACATCAGATATGTTTTATTCATTTACCATAGTAAATCCAGCTGATTTTAAACTCTACAGAAACTCTATTCCTACCCATCATATTGAGGCAATTTATGCGAATTCTTCAATGCTTAATAAAGAAAAATTAAAATTTGAATTATCCGTTTTGTATGCAAATGATACTTTCGCTAAAATTCCAAACATTAGTAACTTACTGAAATTCATAAATGAAACATTCTCTGAAGTATCAAAATTGCTAGGAATTGTCCTTGTGATACCAATTTCAACTGCTGATTCAGAGGGATGCTTTAGCACATTGAAGCGAATAAAGACCTTTCTACGAAATATCATGTCACAAGATAGGTTAAACAGTCTCTCTCCTATCCATTCATAAGGAATATATAAGCGAAATCGGAGATTACAACAGCAGTGTAATCAATACCTTAGCTCACATGAAGAACCGAAGAGCTGATTACTTATACAAATAAGTAAAGGTTACTATGTGAGATTTATTTAAAAATTTGAATTATAACACTTAAATGGCTAGGTAGCCTATATACAAAAATTGTTGGTACCTTAACTAACTAATAATATCTTCTCCTGGCCCCACTCTTATTGATACCCACGAGCCGTCACTGGTCTACTACACCCCTATACCTCAGAGAGAACCGGACGCGAGTGTAAGAGAAGGAGTCTACCAACAATGGCACCGGCAAGAATCAAGACCCCAATTGCATCTTGCTTGACACACGAAGGTCCCGCATTATTCAATTCGCTGCCAAAGGATGTGAGGGATATCAAAAACTGTACAGTGGAAAAATTCACGACATGACTAGACAAGTTCCTCCAGATGGTTCCTGATGGACCTCCCCTACCAGGATGCACTTCCAGCTGCAGGACCTCAAACTCACTACCAGATCAAGTGGACCAAATGAAGAGGAACACCAGGAGTGGGAGCAGCGGTGGACCACCATGTCTGTGAGGACTACACCCTAAACCAAAGTATTTAAGTATAGGTAAATTTGCAGTTGAGATGTGTAGTGGAGGATGCGGCTGGATGAAAGTGAGCTGGAGACGACAACAGCTCAAGGTTTATATTAAATATATATGGTTTTCGGTAATGAAGAACTAAAATTAAGTTTAAGAAGGGCAGATAGCTGGTAGCTGACGAGACCATAAGGCGCGAAGAGGGTGCTGCTTGTTGCGCTAGATTTATCGTAGCAAGTTGGAAAAGATTATTTGATTAAGAATCCGAGGAGTCATGGCAAGTGGGTACCTGCCCCAGTGGCTCTCTTGCCCTCAGGAAGGAGATTATTGAAGGTTGATTGTATACCGACCTCTATTTAGTAATTCGTGCAATCGCGCGATGATTCTGGGAACTGTCCAGAGCAGTTCGATCAAGGGTGTTTACTCGACGAAGGAAGGTGGAGACTAGAGCTACAAAAGTTCGGGCACATAGAGAGGTCCTCTCGGCAATCAGAGTTAACCTGTTCGAGTCTGTTGCATTTAAGACACAACTGAGGGTAGCATATATGGGCGGACACCAAACCTACAGCCCTGGAGTCGCTTACATAGAAATAAATTAGAGAAGGTGGGACCAAATAACTGAATATAAGTAATATGTCGTGGTATGAGGGTCGAGTTGGTGTACGTAAGTTTGTTACGTACTTCAATAACTCCGTGACTTCGTTCTCTCTAAGAGTGCTATATTTCTTTACTTTATTTAATCTTTTGCTTTACTTGTTTAATCAGAGAGGATTTCTATAGCTATGTGCAGCGTTTCGAGGATTGAGTTAAATACTTCTAATCAAAATATACTTTTAATTACAACATAAAAAATGAAATATTAAAAACAAACTTTACATCTACACAGAGTATATTAAAAGAGTCTACGTGAAAATTACTACTTTAAAAATGAATATTAGGTAATGGTTGACCCCAAGCTCACTTTAATAATGAGCGTTAATTGACACACAAAAATATATGAATTGCTTTACCTTAAAAAAAAAACACACAAATGAATCCGGCTGAGGAATGACCTTGACGTTGGAGCTTATGTAAGCGGGGGAAGGGGTTTGAGGTTCGACGCGTTGATGTGGTCCCAGACGCCCAGTTGTTTGTCTGGTGGGGAGAATGACTTGGCGAAACAGGTGACTTCGGCGAGAGAGGTTGATGGCGCTTAACGCGTTATCTTAATCAGATGATTTAAGCAACAGTACCGTGAATGTAGGCTTTATCCAATCTTCAGGTTAATCTTGAGATGCTTCGCACTGACGAGCGATGAGTAAAAGTGACTCCTTTGACAAATGGGGGGGAAGGGGGAGTTCACTTTGGGTATTCCTCAATGGCGAGGACTATCTCTGGTTTTTGTTGAAAACCGAGATAGGGGGTTTCTCTGACGAGAGATGTATGAGAGTGATTCTCGATACAAGGGGGTAATCTTCGGTGTAACCACCAGGAACTGACTCAGAATGACCTTCTTCTCTGTTCCGCTCCGTGAGTGCCGGGCCCTAACGCCGGACTTCATCGTGTCGATATCTAACTCGATCTCCCAATGGTGAGGGATATCTCTTGTTTTATTGGAAAAATGAGATAGGTGGTTTCTCTGACGAGAGATGTATGAGAGTATTTCTCTATACAGGTGGTCTACTCTTCGATGTGACCGCCAGGAACTGCCTCGGGATGAATTTCTACTTAGCTTAGCTCCCGCTTGATTCCGTTCTAGTGCCGGGCCCTGCTGCCGGTCTTCGACCTGTCGATAACTAACTCGATCTCCTGGTTCTTTTCCATTATCCACATATATGCTTCACCGACCCACTGGGGGTAGGGGAAAGGAAAGGGTGAGGGCTTATGTATTAAGCCTCTCTCCTATAACGACACTTTTCCGAGCGTCTTCACTTAGCTCTAAAGGCATCTTCTGTCTTTCGTCGCAGCTCCTATAATTTCGTCTATTATGTGAAACTCGATCTCAAATCTTAGGGGAAATAGTGAGCCTGTTTAAACATTGTTATTACACCTGCTCTCCTCCCCTTCGTAGTGTTTATGCACGCTGGGGCAGAAATATGTTGATTCGTACTTCTCAGAGTTGAATGTCGCGTCGGTGGCCAGCAGGAAGAGGGGGGAAAGGGGGGAGAGGGGGAGGGGTTAAAGAATCGGGTTCCACCGCCTAGCGTCGGGACGCTGTGGTAACTGAACGGGGCCTCTGTTTTTAGGGTGGAATATCGATTTCCCCACATTGTACTCAAGGCGGGGGCATCTTTGCTTTGTCGACCTTTTTTTTTGCTGAAATCGGTAGTTTGGTGACTATCTGGGGACAATGATCGTATAGGAGGTCTTTCAGCGAGATATCTCGAAGAACCTTAAAAATGTACCTTGGAAGCAGTTGAGGTGGGAGTGTTGGGTCACGATAATTGTATACCCCTTTAACTGTCGGAAGCAGAAGAAATAGTGGGTGCAGTTAGCCGAATGTGACCTTAAAATTAAGGAACCGCTCTAAAAATACTAAGAATGTGGATCGGGCGTGAAGAAGAGCTTGTACGTTAATGTATAGTTGGTGAGGTTTGGAAAGGACGATTGTGGGATTTATTTTTTTCGATGGGAGAAAGGGGCTGATCACCGATTAACGCATATGCGTCCTACTCAGAGAAGGTTATTGCAATTAAGATGAGATGAGACCCCAAGTACAATTACATATAAAAATAAAACAAGTCGTCGGGACACTGGAGAAATGATTATTTATAGAGAACCAGTTTTTTATCATGATCAGATGCGATTGTTCTATGTCAGTATGGAGTAAAAAAAGGAAAGACATAGAGACGAGATATATAATGCAAGAGACACGCAATGATTACGTAAGATATAGTGAGTCTGGTATAGCACGAGTCACATGTGGGTGGGTGATTGTGAGGCATAAGGTTTCTTTGTGTTAGCCTATGTCCCAGGCCGAAACGGACGAGCCCAGCTTGTTTGTGGTGGGGGTGATGGAAGAATGAAGCTCAGTAAGGATCCAGAAACAGCATAAATTCGGTAGAATCGAGCAGGCAGATAGTACAAAGTGCTTCTTGGATGGCGTACAGCTCCGCCATGTGAGAAGATGCAGGATGAGGAGATAGGAAATAAGTCCCGAAGCGCTGTCTATTCAGACAGAATAGCAGCCTATGAGTTGTGACAGCGCACCCCTTCCCCACACACAGTTCGCTTATGTGCAAATACGGAAAGCGGTAGGAAGGACACACACATACATACACACACACACACACACACACATATATATATATATATATAGATATATATATATATATATATATATATATATATATATATATATATATATATATATATATGAACAAGAAAATTCCAAATCAAATTGCGCCACAGTACAACTGCATTTAAAACCTGACTTTTCTTGCCTTCCTTGATGCCAAGTCATCAATTAAATCAGTATACGAAATCTGCCCAGAAATTGTATAATTTATACAATTTCTGGGGAGATTAGTAAGACGCTCCTGTGACATAGATAACTTGGGTAAGATTTGATGAGCTTAATCTTTGAAAAGCTGTTCTCTGCTTCAGCAACAGTGACTGGAATGTAAGACCATTTCTGAGAGCAGTCCACACATTTGGAAATATTTCATTTATCCCTTTCATGGATAAATGTCAGCGATTTAAGCAAGGATATGGTCTTTGGTGGCAAGTCAGGCAAATTCTTCAGCTCCCGTGCAAGCTCTTTGCCATCTAAGTCAGATTGTCCCTTAAAGTGTAGCATAGTACTAAGGTTCGCGCATTGTTCTGTTAGCTCTTCAAATGTGAGATTTTGAAAATGTGTCAACAATCGAAACTTTTCTCCCACAATTTCCAACGCGGAAAATCTTTCCTGAATGGCTAATGTTGCGCAATCTACCACTGCATTGAAAAATGACACCTCTAGCTTCTTCAAAGCATCAATCAAGGGCTCATCAAATGTTTCATAGGAGAAGTGCCGCTTTGTGAACCTCAGCCGTTTTCGTTTTAATACAGCCTCTACATTCATTTGTTCACATATATCTGAGGCTGCCATTTGTGCAGCCACACAACCTGTTATTCTGTAATTGCGAAAACCTCTCCCTGCTTTCTTTAAAAGATTTACTGCAACATCAATGTTCATGCTAGAAGATTGCATCTGCTTGCTCACATTCTGAATTTGGCGCAACAAGTCATACCACACCACTGAGCAAATAGCGAAGCGGTACGACCCAACCTCCTCGGCTAGAGATTGAGCCTCTACTTTTACTACTGAGTCTTTAGTGTTATCCCTCACCTCGATCAGTGCATCTCTCACTGCAGCTGCCTCGTATGTCAGGGGTTCCACACTCTTGATCTTGCTCTCCCATCTTGTATCAAACCACATCTTCAATATGATGTCCACATAATTTTTCAAAATGGTCCACTGCTGTGTGGAGGCTGAAAACAAGTTGTAAAGTTTCTGCAAGAAATCAAAGTAATTTGTGGCATCAATAGATCCTTTAGCAGCATCGGCCAATACTAAATTCAAAGAGTGAGTTCCACATGGAACTAACAGAGCTCTGGGATTAATTTATAAGAGCCTGAATTGAATACTCTTGTTTCTACAGTCTATGAAAGGAATTTTTAGCTCATCCAGTCTCTTCAGAATCAAGAATGCTATATGTTGACCTGTGGACTTCTCTGCCTCCAAGAAATCCATGAAATATTCCTTTATATGGGGTTTCTTCTCTCAGTGACACAACAAGAATCACAATTGACAACTGTTCAGTGTGGCCGATATCTGGAGTGCAATCTAAAATTATTCAAAAAACTTTGATTGCTTGATGTCGCTCACCATTTCTATAATAATCTTGCTGCTCAACAAATTAATGAGTTCGTTTTTTATGTGGTGGCCGAAGTAGCTGGTGTAACAGGATGTACTTTTTTGGACATGGCTAATGTGCTCTTGTATTATAGGATCAAATTTTGCCCTTAGTTTAACTTCTTTCAGAAAATTGCCATTTGCTGCCTAGAATAACTTCTCTGTATGCCCCCTTAGTGCCAAATTCCTAACTGCCAAAAAATGCACAATAGCAGTGGAGTGTGTCAGTACCACTCTCCATCTTAACTTCTCAGCCTCCAGAAGTTCCCTCTCCCGTTTGTCAATGTTCTCTCCCTTTCTCATGCTCACTGATAATTCTTTCCACATTTTAAGAGAATTTAGATGTTCTGAAAGGTTCTTATGTGCTGTGAGCAATGAGCTTGCATGCTTCCAGTCCGATATTCCAAAACTTGTTAAATTTATTGTCTTCTTGGAAAATAATCTGCAAAAGAAACAAAAAAAGAGCTGTTTTACAAGGAATATACCAATCAACTTCTGGTTATATTTTCTCCAATAACTAATGACTTCCTGAAGTAAGGATGGTGACAACTTCTTCCGTCAGTGTTGTTCCTAGGGAATACAAAATCCCCTAGGACATGATATATGCTGTATATTTTATTCGAATAAAACCTAAAGAAAAGGCCTTTTAACTATTTATACAACAAATTTTTTTTGTCATTTTTACCAATTTCCTCTCAATGCAATGTTGTGAAAATATCAACACAATTAAACCCTACATTAAACAATCTGTTAATGTTACATCTGTAAGTATAGATCAGTTTTTATTTATTTTTTTATATTTTATTATGTTTTATTATTATACTATAATATTATTTTTTTATATTTTATATATTATTTATATATATTTAAAGTAGATTTTAAATTACTCATAAAGCTATATCACAAAATAGCAGTATAAATGAATGTGAAAAGTAGATGGCATACCTTCATCCTTTGCTCGTTTCTCTTCTTCTTTTCCTCTTCTTTCTAAATTGAGCACCTGATAGATTTGATCTTTTCTTATACATTTGCAATTATTTGACAGATCTTGATATAAGATTCGTTTGTAATATGTATATATACTTAACTATTTAACCAAACCTAGAAAAATAACATTACATATGTTAAAGTATTAAGTATAAGACTTTATTCCTTAGGCGGTCTATACCCCTACAAATGCAAATATTTATTCCTAACTATATATATATATATATATATATATATATATATATATATATATATATATATATATATATATATATATATATATATAACTTCAAGAAGAATTGGCAACCATGACTTAAATCGAGAGATTGGTACACCCACTTTCCCAAGCGTCTTAAAATTAACCCATGCGGTTCATTCGCATTGCTTACCTTGCATTGGTGAATCAGGTCTGTAAATATATGAATTGTAATTGTTTAGCTAAATATTTCCCCAAAGAATCACGAATTAATGCGTGATTCTTTTCTCATTTACAGATCCACTCAACTACGTTATACTCTATTTACCCATTTAACTATAATCACTTATCATCCAATTACTTATAACTATTTACCAATTTATAATCTATTTAATATTTATCAAACGATTTGCCACTATTTACCCATTTACCAATTTATAATCTATTTACCCATTTAACCTTAATCACTTATCATCCAACTAACTACAAATACATTTACCAATTTATAATTATTTAATATTTATCAAACGATTTACCACTATTTACCCATTTAACTGTAACCCAATTTATCATCCAATTACTTATAAAATATTTTCCAATATATAATCTATTTAATATTTATCAAAATATTTACCAATTACTGTATATATCAACTATAAATCAATTACTAATTGCCAATCAATTTCCAAATTATTATAATTCCCATTTAACAATTAATTTATTAAACCATTTAACACTACCCAATCTAATTACCAATCATCAATTGCTATACTCAATTTACGAATTACTATTTAACGATTATCCAATCTATTTAACAATTATTACTTACAAATTACTTATAATATAATCTATTTAACCCTTATCCAATTACCAATTATATTCTAATTATCAATTATCATATGTTGTACTCTAATTACCAAACCATATTTATCAATTGTAAATCCATTCTCGTTAACTCATGCAAATTTAATTCACACGCGTAATTCAATCCAATCATAAGCTGTTACTGCCTAAATCTACCTTTCAATAATAACTGTTTATTCAATAATATATATTTTTCTTAAATCTTTGTTTTTAATACATGTTTTCCCAACGTCCCTCAGATTTAGGCCTAAGGAAGTTCGTCTGCAAAATTTAGATTTCGTTTGCGTTCGCGTTGAATAACGAAATATAGGTTTTTATGTTTATTGTGATCTGAGCTATCTAGGATATTGCCGCAATATTTATCCAAAACCTATATTCCCAATAGTATACATACTAATCTGGAAGCATTGGAGAACAAATAAGCCGACTAAGAAATTTTGCATTGTGCAGGTCTTTTAGGGGAAGGTTTATGGCAGGAATGGCATTGATTAAATCACTTGATTTTTTATATGATAAATCAATGATTTTTCGATTTTCTTCATTCTTTAAAAAAAAATTCCAATTGTTAAAAAAATTCAGTTCTCTATTATAAGATTTTTAAACTATAATAATGAAAAACTGAATTCCAAACTGAGCTGATTTTCTACTTTCTTCGTTCGGTAGTAAGTTGGTAACAAATTATTTTTGTGAAACGTTACAGATGGTTTATTATATTTATACAAATATATATATTTATTTTTTATGATTTATCCTTTTTTAAATTTATATCTTTATTCTTAATTTTATAGTTTGTAGGGGCACTCATGCCGCCCCTTAACAAGTGCCGCCCTGGGCGGCTGCCCATGTTGCCCATAGGCAGAACCGCCAGTTAGTTGTGAGAGGAATGAAAGTTATCAGTGAAAATATCCGTGCTCTTAGAATGAGTGGACGCATGACTAAAGAAGTATGACAAGAGAACGCTAACCGGCTTGAAAGAATTGCCGGAAAAAGATGGTTCCAGATTATTATTTAAGGCATTATCAAAGGAGGAATACCCGTAAAACAGATCTGATAGACCGGAGTAGAAGGAATGGGAAGGCGGGAAAAAGCTGTGCCGCTATACTAGAGAGATACTAGTGGTCTTCAGTGGAGGAGGCAATGTATACCAGCACGAAGACGTCTATCAATATTGAAGAGACGTTATACTCCACGCTGATGATGGTTACTGAAGGAGGGAGAAGACCCCCTGTAACTAAACGCTTATCTGAGTCAGAAGTGGCTTGAGGCGATAGAGGCTTGAAGGGAATGCGCAAGCTCACACTGAGCAGCCAAAGCCCAGTTTCGCCTAGACCAAGCGCTAAAGAAGCGTATCACTTTGCGGCGTTCAGTGCCTCATGTAGCATGGCATAAAGAAACTTAAGACGTGAGGTTTGCATGAGAGCTTCTCATCGAGAATGAAGGCTAGAAACCTCACGGGTCGCTTTGCCGGCTTGGAACTCGCAGATATAAATAGGAATAGAAAGACTACGTATCAATAGCAATGTGGCGGAAGAGGATAGTTGAAGACCCTTAGGAAGGAGAAAGGATATGAGTGAGTAGTATCTTACTCGATACCCGCAGTGGTGGCATTTGGCCATATTAATCATGTATAGTATCGATAAGAAGATACCTACCATATTATTAGATCCTAGATCAGCTGTGTATTGTGCTCTTGATGGGAAGATGAAGAGAGTAGATGACCATATTCATCGCAAAAGAAAAAAAAAAGCACGGTCAGAACCAAGCCTTAGAGAATCCCCTCTTTCTACATGAAGATGCCAACGCAGTAGAATTTTACAAGAAACTAGAAAGGGTGGTTTAATAAGAATTGTGAGACGAATGTGGTTTGGAATCTATAAATCCAAAGAAATTCAAATAAGACATAATAAATAAGCGACAGATAGGCTCGTCGATTTTGTGGGTGAAAAAATATGCAGTCAGTGTGATAATACGACCCGGCAATACCTTCTGGACTATGCAAGTAAAGGGAGAATGGGATCAAGAACGCTGCATAGTTGACAGAAGCCACATCGGCAGTAAATGTATAGGAAAAGGCGCGAGAAAAATATCCTTTCCATGAGCTATGGGCTGCAATGATCAAACCTCGCACTAAGGAATCTTTGAAGAAAGGTTTAAGGGAGCGCTCAATCAGATCCTGATGTTTCCCTCGAGTGTTTCCGATTCGAATGCGACATAAAATCACTTGATGCCATTAAGGGATGAGAAGGGAAGATCAAAGAAAATTTTAAATTATCATGCGCCATCTCTAATTGTTATTATGTAGCTCTAATCCATGATCCCCACAATTTAGTTAGTGAGCGAGAAGAGCGAAACGTCGGTCCGGTTGTTCAATTTATGCAGACATTCTGGCCTCGTCATTACCCGCTTGTTTTCAGAAATGCTTTCATGTTCAGTAACCCAGCAAAAACAATCGCGACTTCCACTCCACTTAAAGTAGAGATATGCTCACAGATGTTGTGAACCAGAGTATGTCAATTATTCAAATGGACTTAGCACGCTCAGTACCTCTCTGATTTAACAAACGATTTCAAGTCAGGAACGGCGAGTAATCCCTTGTACCGATTGGAATATTGTGACCAGTTTGGCCGTGACGATAGAAGCAGCACACAAAAGAGCCCCAGCGGCTTCAAACAAGTGGACGGTTGAGCACCGCGCAGTGATCAAATTTTTGACCAAGGAAGGCAAGAATGCAAAAAAGATCCATGAACGCATTGTTGCAGTGTACACCAACACCGCCCTTTCCTATGCAACCATTGCTCGCTGAAATATGGAGTTCCGCCATGGTCGTGAGTCCCTTGAAGATGACCCCCGTCCACGACGCCCGTCAGACGTGACCAACGAGGAAAATGTGGCCAGTGTAGAGAGGATGATCCTCGAAAATCGACGGGTGAAGGTCGAAGAAATCGAGCGAGAACTTGGAATATCACATGGAAGTGTTATCAACATCATCCACAACAATTTGGCCATGACCAAGGTCTCTGCCCGTTGGGTCCCTAGAAACCTCACGCCCCATGATCGACTTCAACGTCGTCAAAGTCCACAAGGCCAGAGAGGCACAAGCTGCCCTGCACGAGTGCGGATTCTTGGAGCTCAACCATCCCCCCTACAGTCCAGATCTTGCCCCTAGCGACTACTTTTTATTTAGCCAGCTCAAGGCTGCACTGCGTGGACGCCGGTTTGGGCACGATGAAGATGTCCAGCTCGCCGTCCAGGAGTGAATTGAGCAGCAGTCGGGAGATTTCTGGTTGTCGGGAATTCGAAGCCTCAGGGACAAGTGGCGCAAGTGCTTTGAAGTCGAGGGTAGTTACATTGAAAAATAATAAAACACTTTTCCTCATATCTCATTTTCTTATATCCGAATTGCAAAACTTATTGATCGCCCCTCGTACCTTTCATCAGACGTGGTGCTCTAAAAAATGTATTCCTTGTTCACCAACTCGCACTTCTCCAATGATATTCTTAGACCATTTTTGACCAGGATTTTAAAGAGCTGTTCTAAGTGCTTCAGGTGGTCGTCCATATTCTCTGAATACACCAGGATGTCATCTATGTACACCAAAACGAACCCTAATCCTCGAAACAGGGTGTCTGTGTGTCTCTGGATGGTGCAGCTGGCATTTCGTAACAAATGGGAGCTTAACGCACTCCCACAAACCAAATGGAGTCGTGCCTGCGGTTTTCTCTTTCTCTGCCTGGTTCATAGGGATTTGGTGGTAAGCACGAATTAGGTCCAACCTCGAAAATATCCTTTTACCATGGAAATGGTCCGTAATGCTTTGAATCCGCGGCAGCGGATACCTGTTGGGCTTCGTAACGGCATTTAACGCTCGGAAATCGCCGACCACCCTGTACTCACCGAGCGACTTCTTTGGCACTATGTGAATTGCCGAAGTCCATGGTAATTTTGACAGGCGCACGACCCCCTCCTTCATTAGAGTCTCAAACGTTGCTTTGGCAGCCGGCAGTTTCTCCATCGAAAGAGGTATTGGACTTGCGAATGGCGGTGGAGCACTACCAGTTTCGATTGTATGATTCACTGAGTTCGGCGGTGATGGGGAGGGCTGAGCAGGTGTGGGTGCGTGCAGAGCCTCATATATTTCAAGTATGGCTCTGCAATGAGGCAGTAGTTGCTGCAGGCCATCGATTATTAAAGCTACCGCTGGTTCTTCAGACAACTTCACTTTCGACACGAGTTTAGTTCGATAACTATCCATTAGCATGTCGCGCGTACAGTCTATTAAAAGATCATAATGTCTCAAAAAGTCAATGCCTAATAACGGAGAGGGGGTATCTGCTACAACGAACACCCACCTAAATGATCGGCGAAGACTGGGGATCACTATATCCGTATGAATTTCGCCGTGGACTTTAGTTTTTCCGCCATTAACTGTTGAAACTTTAATGCCAGATTCGCGGACATTATCTGATTTTACCAGTTTAGCCGGAATAATCGAAACACTCGCCACCGTATCAACTAAGAACTCACAATTAGTATTATATACTTTAGCAGCAACGGTGAAAATAGACGGCACGACCGCAACCGCGTTTACTATGACATGCTAGGGCGAGTCATACTTTGGGGCAACCATATATTTTCATGAAATACTTTAATGGGTGGTGCTTAAATGATATATTACCCGGTGTAGATTTTGAAAAAGAACTTTATTTTGTTATACAATTGCTCCTACCTACATCAATTTCCATTTAAATGAAAGTAATTTTTTCCCTTTCGTCACGAGCTTATGTAACCTATTTTTATTTAATCTAAGTACACACAAACACAAAGTAACATCAAATGTACATGTTTATTGAGTGGCAAAAGTGTATGCAAAGCTCCACATATAGCTGCATGGGTCACTTTGGGTAATATTCAAAAGTTAAACTTCACCAGAGCGCACAAATCTTGCTTTGACTCATCCCTGACCATCAGGCGTCTACTTGTCTATTGTGCCCTGATTCCTCCATCCCTCTTTTCACGTGAGAAATACTTGGAAGAAGCCTCAGTCACCATTCTTACAACCCTCTCAATGCTCTCTGTGTGACAAAGCCAGTCAGGTACTTTCATAGGAGAGTCAATGAAGTCTTTCAATTCAGAAGTACTTAAAGAGCAAGTGAGAGGTGGCTCAGAGACATCCTCTGACCAATTGATCGGATCTCCAATCTTGGTAGCATCACAATTGATGGCTGGTGTCCTTCTAAGCCTTAAAAAGGAGTCTCCCAGTTGAGTATCTGGGCCCCCTTCTCTCCTGATGGTCTGGATTCTTTTCACCCCTTCGGTTCTCTCCGCCTGATCTTCAGAGCATGGGAGGGTTTGGAGGATGGCTTCACTGTATTCATACCAAGCTGATCTCTTAAGAGTTGGCAAAACAATATCCAACACCTCCTTCCTCTGAGACTTAAGGCAGTGAAGTTGATAAAGAATGTACCTAGGTCCATCGGTCCAAGAGTGCTTAATATCAACGTTAAATTAGCATGGGTAATATACACCAATGATGGACTCAACAATCAGTTGTAGATTCTTAAAGGCTTTTTCTTTGAGTTCATGCTTTGACACCCAAAGCCGAAAAAGCTGTGGTCAGCCAGCGACTGTGGTTTACTGGTCCTATTTCCAATAGAGGAAGCTCTGTAGGAAGCACTCCATCTCTAATTGCCGATACAATTCTATAGTTGCACTGTTGATCAGTGGAAAGATCTCGCACCACTTCCTGAGGTATCTTGGTAAGAGGAGGACCTAAAGATATTTGAGTGAAATTTGGGTTGATATCCAAGTCTGTAACAGAGTCAAGGAGCTTTCCTATTGGTCCGGAATATCTGTTGTCAGATAGTGTTGGGCCATCCGGGTTGATAATTAGATGACGGAGAGAGAGAGAGAGATACCCAGTGTGCAGGTTACAGACCAACCAAACAAGTTTTCTGCCCAAATGGAGCTCCATTTTTCGCATTATTCCAGCATTTATACCTGTTTTTACATTCGTGGAGTCTCCTCCATTTGTCATTAAGTTTTTATTATCCAAACCTATTTCCCTCAGCCATCCAAACAAAGCCTCAGCTATATTCTCTGTATGTAATTATTCTTTTGTAGCCTTTTCTGGGACAAAGTGGAAGAGGTAATTGCTCCCAGGCTCACTGATGACAGTGTAATGCTCCTCTTTTGTTTTTGCTGGAAACAATTTTTTACTCTCCTCTGCCTCCATCATAAAATTTGTCGCATCAATTCGTCCATCAAAAAGAACACAAAAAATTCCACCATCCTTCCTTAAGTTTTCCTGAAACTCATGTTCAATAACTGTCATTAGCTTTTCCTGTGCTCTCTTAACTTTATTCTTATCAATTACTTTACTTGTATCTTCCTCAGTAATGAATCCAGCATCTATTAAAGCTGTTGTTGATATAGTTGCTGTTGGTCTCAATCCGACACCATACCTTATACTAGCCAGAGCAATATTTGGAATTTCATCATAATTCTTTCTATTCCTGGTGGAAGATTCCGGCTCTTGGACAGCTTCAAAAGTTATTTCATCACCCAAACTGTTGTCACCATCATAAATTTCTGCCTCCAGATCTTCACCTTCAGCCAAAAAATGCTCGATTTCTTTTCTTGCTGCTTTTCCTGCTAAAACAGCACTTTCCTCCTTACTTTTTCCCTTTCTTTCTGCTATTCTTTTTTTTTCTTTCCTTTCTGAAGCTCTTAATTGCCTATTTTGCTCTGGAATATCATGAACTCCACTTTGAAAGGTACCTTTACTTCCAACCTTCTCCTTTTGTCTTTTAATAAAGGCCAGTTCCCTAATAAGTATTTTTTTTATCTTTACTACAACAGCATTACAACCTACTTCCCACAACTGGAAATTTGACATTTGCATGTCAATATATCAAATAACTTATCTAGTTTTGCAATTAACCTCTCTTTTACTTTAATTTTTCCTTTACCAAGGGAAATTTTTACTGCCTTCTTCCACACCTCATTAAGCTTTGGTATTATTGTAACCTTTTGATTTACAACAGCTGGTTTAAAGAGAGCATTAGCTTTGGTCCAATGATTAATCAAGCCCTGATACATGTCTTTTACCAGCTGGTCCACTTCATAATTAATTTCTCCGGTCATCTTCACTTTGCTCCCTCAGGTAGATGCCGTACCTCAAAATATTTCATATTGTTGCTAACTCAGACACCATCAGTTGTTGCCCAGTCCCAACGAAATTAGTCAGATGAGAACTTGATTTGGACCTTGTCTTGATTTTCGCTATTGTCCCACTAAGCGCAGGTATATCTTCAAATGAAAAGATGGCACTTAGATTAAGAAATAATCTCTACCAAATAATTATATGTTATTCTAAAATGATCCACAGCCTTTACTAGCATTCAAATAAAATGTAAATGCTCTATAAACAGTTACTAGTTACAATAGTTACCAGAACTGGCAACACTACTAGAATATTGCCTTCTACTGAATAATGAGTACTGGCTAATTGCAATTTTGGAGTTAGACCAAACTAAATTAAGGGTCATTTTTAATAGGTTTCCTACTTCTCATGTCTCTTTAATACATTTTTACATTTTTTTAGATAAATATCTTTCATACTACATAAATGTATTGATGATACAAAACGGTAAATTTGATTTTTATGGGTAACTAAAATAATAGTTAAATAGAGTAAATGACTCAGAATTAACAATGTTTCAACTTCAAATTGATGTAGCTTAGATCAATCAGAATTTAACTTTTTTTTGTCAAAAGGTGTTCTTTTCAACAATATTCATCATTTGAATATCCCTCATATTAACCTTCTTGAGTCAGTGCAACGGAGGGCAACAAAGATTATTCCTTCCCTGAGGCACCTTGAATATGAAGATAGACTGAGGGTATTAAATATGTTCTCGTTAGAAAGGAGGTGTGTGAGAGGGGATATGATTGAGCTCTTTAAAATTTTTTCCGGGATAGATAAATTGGATGTTAGCAAGTTTTTTGAGTTAGATGATGGAAATCGGACTAGAGGTCACCACTTGAAAATTAAAAAGCAAGGGTGTAGGTTGGATTTAAGAAAATATTTTTTCACCAATAGAGTGGTAGACTTCTAGAACAAATTGCCGCAGAGGGTAGTAGGTAGTCCAAATCTAAATGTATTTAAGAGTAGGTTGGATGAGTTTATGGGAAGGGAAGGTTGTGATGGTTCCTAAGTTTTGTATATATTAATATTGTTTGTATATATCTATAGCTGCATGATTTAGTTCTTGACAAGCCTTGATTGGTGATACCCTTGTTTCTGGATGCAATCCTCTGGATGTAGTTTTCCTGGGAGTTTGGGTGCCTTGACAAAGAGGCCGCTTGACTCGGATGACCTATGATGAGCCCTTGTGGCTTTTGTCATCCGTTATATTATATTGTGGGGGACTTTGATTTTGTCTTCCCCTGGTGATGGTGCTTTTTGTGGGTGGGTTTTGACGGAGGCGGATGACCTTTGATAGGCCCTTGTGGCTTTTGTCATCCGTGTAATTATGTTATGTTATGTTATGTTATGTTATGTTATAAAATTCTAGAATATGACCCGCCCTAATGGCATGCCCTCTTAGTTTTCGGCCGCTGCTGGCGAAGATGGCCTGGACGACGGTTGCATTTACACGGATCCTTCTCCTTTCGGCCACCTACACCACGGTTCGCAGAATAGAGCTTTTTTTTGCAGAAATATATATGCCAACGACAAACTACAGGTTTGGGGGCTTTATGGAAGGGTCACAACACCCCCGGGGGATTATCTACACTGTAATTACTCTCGGCCACTGATCGCGCATTTTTCACCGAATTATCTATATAGTTAACACTCGTATTATTGTGGGGCATAAAGGCGTGTGAAACCGTATTGTGTCCTCTCGACTCACTATATGTATTTATATTATGGAACTGCGCTCCATTGAATGTTACAAGTTCATTCACGAGTTCTAGGCTAAATTCTTTCGAGTGGCGATTATCGGCGCGATATTAGCCAGCAATGATTGGATGAACTTGTGACGTACAAGCTCTTCCTCCACTCCTACCTGAATGGCTGTCTTCCGTAACTCTTCTAAGTTAGTTGAGGGTCGGCCTGTGAGTGGGGAGAATTAGATAAGCTTCTCAAAAAGCTTGGGCTTGATCCTCTCGAATAGGCCAATAACTTCCCCCTTTAAACTCTGGTAGTTACGGCCTGGTATAATGACTGCCGGATGACGATTAACAGTCTCGGGAGGTAATGAGGCTAAAATATGAAAAAAAATATGAGTCTCCTCCTTCTTTATCCAGGAAATATAAAATTGGGCCTCCATAATTTGGAACCATCCAGAGACTGCTGCTTCATTGAAGATGGGTGGCTTGACGCTGGCGGCGTTCACGAAATCCCCTTCACCTTGTCCTGTCTGATGAATGCTTGACGAGTCCATTCTTTACTTAATACCTTCTCTGTCCGGTCAAACAATGGGTCACCAGTTATGGGGTGTTAGGTAAATGGTATTGTAGACGAAAAGGTTACAAGCTACGTAGTTCCGGATGACGGTAAATCGATTATATGTGAATGAAAGAGGTTTCCGTAACCACCACCTTATAAGGGCAGGACGAGTTCCATTTTATAGGTCAAGGGTGGCGTTACGGCGAATTATTCATCTAACTCAAAGATAAATGATTTTAAGGTGGTCTTCTGCTTGGCTGGGCTTACCGAAGGTTTTAAGGCAAAAATGGACATACGAAAATAAACAGTATTTCTAATAACGGAATATTATGGTGCAAGCGGTGCGACAAAGAGCATACTAGGCGGGAGACTACTACTAGTAGTAGTAGTAGTAGTAGTATATATATATATATATATATATATATATATATATATATATATATATATATATATATATATATATATAATTACTACAAGCCTACCTACTGCATAGTCCGACCACTACAAGCTTCCTTCATACGCCAGTACCACTCGTGTCTCGGTTACCTGCTTGTACAGATGTCTCTCTCAGGTTAGCGTAGATATCATTTCCCGTCTCCGACTTTAAACATGGGTCGTGAGACCAGGGCAGCACTCGAAGTGCGGACGAGATTAAATCAGTTCTAATTTAAAATCCTGTTGTTCGCCCTACCAAGATACGGATTAAGGAGAATCACAAGATGGGGTGAGGGGGCGAACCTTAGTTGAGATGAGTGATTAGTTCCACCTTCACGAAGAACACATGAATTTAGA
This sequence comes from Ceratothoa steindachneri, assembly GCA_963969495.1. NCBI lineage: Eukaryota > Metazoa > Arthropoda > Malacostraca > Isopoda > Cymothoidae > Ceratothoa > Ceratothoa steindachneri. Next base: position 44,729,974 of record OZ018321.1, on the reverse strand, counting down.
TGCCTGGTTGTAGAAAACTGACTTCTACCTCGACAGTAGGTGCTTCCTAATATGCAGGAGGTGCAAATACCACTGCGAAAGAACTTTCTTCTCAAACAAATAGACTGGAAAACTCTTGTTAGCTGTGCCATGAGCGCCATTATATTGGTAATGCTAGGCTATACCCTATGTCATGTTGTGGAAGTACAATTTACACGTCTTTATGGATGGAAGTGGGTTTGAGCGCCGACTGACGCATACATCTGGAGCTTTCAGTACCACTGGGTAGCGTAATTATATCACAGAAAGACGTTTAGTAGGAGATAGGAAGGAGAAAGTATTATTTACGGAGAACAGGGGCCATGGCCAGGATTAAATGTGAGTGTTCTTAGTTAGGGTATGGATAGAGAGAAAAGGAAAGAAGCGGCGGCGAGGGATGGAGTACCTACTCCGGTCACAAAATCGAGTACTGGGGCACGATGTGTTGTACGGAGGGCGGTATAGGTGTGAAGAAGATCGCGGGACACAAGGTATCCGTGAGGCAACCTGGTATTACCTAGGCGTAGGCAAGTCAGTACCACCTCTTTATGGCGGGAGGGGTAGAAGGATGAGACCCAGGAGCCTAGGTAAGGTTCAATGGGGTGGAGTTTGCAAACCCGTTAGCCAGTGTGCATTAAAATTATCTGCATGTGCAAAATAAGTGAATGGAAGTGGAATTGGGCATAGTGGGCCCTGAGACCCATCGAGCAGCTTTGTTTCTATACACTCCAACGTGTGATGGCAAAATGGGAGGTTCATAGAAGCGTATTCATTTCTCGCTGATAAGAGTATCTAGATGAGTCAACAATGCAGAAATCCTCCTATCAGTGAAGAACACGGATTCGGTAGACGGAAGTATGTAGATAGTATGGACGAACCCGGATGGCGTACAGCTTTGCCGTGTAGGATGACCACCCAGAGGTAAGTCAGAAGGGTAAAGAGGGCCTATGGATCATCTCCACCATAACGGCAACATAGAAGATAGTATTTAATTTAAGGGAAAACAAGGTGGCAGCTGCCCAATCCTAATGGATTCTTAATGGCAGCAGTGTTAAAACGGGGTCGTCCGAAAAAAGTCAGAAGAGGCGTGGGAGACAGTAAAAAAAATCGAGAAAAGCAAATGATTAGAAAAAAAGAGTACACCACACAGAGACACACACTTAAATTACGGGCATGCATCACGCATTCTAAAAACAAGGGCGGCTGGAGCAATAAAGAAATGACATGCGCCAGCCGCAGGGGAGGGCACAGGATAAACGATAAAACAATAAACCTTTACACAAAAATGGAAAGAATTTATAAAAGGGATAAAACGCCACTTCGTGATAGAAATGTAAGGAGGGAGGACAACCGAATGGAGTCCTCTGATAAAATAAAGCGAAGTCGAGCAGGGAAGGCGACGCCAGAAAGGGTAGAGAAGCAAGGTGGGGACAAACTACTAAAATGTGAGCCACAGACAGCTCGCTAGCGCAAAAGGAACAAGCAGAGAAAACTCGGCCTCCACCCAAAACTAAATAGCCATGGGTGAGTCGCATGTGCCCAATTCGAAACCTGCAAAGAGCAACCTCCCAAGACTGGAGTCGTTGGAGCGGCAGAGCGGACCAACCGATCAGCCGCCTCGTTGCCCGGGACCCCAAGACAAGCTATAAAGTGAACGGCAGATATTGGTGGGGATTGCTGTGCCCTGAAATTGGTTGGACGGATGGCTGAGGAGCTCTGATCGGAGAATGCCAGAACTTGCTACATACAAGGGATTGTTACAGATTCTTCCTGGTGACATAATCCTGGAGGAATCCCATTTAAATAAATCGGATGGACGGCCATAGAAGACTGGGGGCACTGGTTTTCAGCAGAGAGGGTTAATGTACACAATTGGATAAAAAAATGGTGATGCGAGAATTCAGCGAAAGCTGACTTTACTGTTTGTTCCTGGGGTTACTGATAAACTTCTCAAGTTTAAAGTTTAATCCTTGCAGTAAAGGCACCAATATATACAAACCTAACACTGAATACAGAATATCTTTCCCCTCCTTCAATTGACTACGTTAGTTTAGCCTAATGATTTCATGTCCTCAGTTTTCAGTTGTGTCTTCCTCATCTTCTCCAGAATAGTCAGCTCCATCTCGATATCTCACTGGTAGTCTTATAGTGCGTCTTGGTTGTCTGGTGGCTTGAGCCTCCTCCTCGTGTCTTTCATCTTGAGTTGGTGGGATAGGTATCCCTCACAAGGATCGTCCTCATCTTCCCCTCCGAAGGTTGCCCCCTTCTGGAATCTTTCTTATATGTGACGTGTTACGCAGAACTTCCTTTTCCCTCGCTAAAGGATGGCTGAGTCGCCCCTTCGTTCTTTAACTTTCCATGGGTTGGAATCATATCTCGGGGTGAGCTTATCGGGTTTAAGTTGTTTTAGGAGCACTTCATCTCCAGTCACTATCTTGGTTGGTTTGTCGCCTCCAGTCTTTCGTTTCTGTGTTCACAGCTCGGATGGCTTTCAACGTGGTTGCAAAGAATCTCCCCACTTGCTCGTTAGCTTGTGGGTGATAAGGTGTGACCTTATGATGCCTCATTCCCCATTCATCGCAAAATCTGCTGAATTCATAGGCTCTGAATTGCGGTTCGTTGTCAGATATAATAACTGTTGGAACATCATGTGTGCAAATACGTGTTTCTAGAACGATGGTAACCCTGTTTGTATCAGTGGACTTTACTACAAATGCTTCCAGCCATCTGGAACCTACATCAACTATTCCGATTACATAGTCCCCACTCGGAAATGGTCCACAAATATTAATGCGGATTACTTCTCAAGGTTCCTTCATTTCTGTCATGTTTACCGGGTTGGCTTGTTTCCTTGGGTATAGACTTGCACATGGAATGCATCGTTTTATGGCCTCTTCCAAATCCTTGACCATGTTGGGCCACCACACCTTGGCCCGGAGGAGTGCCTTTGTTTTTACCATTCTCATGTGTGTCTCATGAGTTAGTTGTAGGTTTCTGGGGATAATTATTCTTGACCAGCGTACTATCACACCCCACTTTGTTGTCAGTTAACTCCTCACATGTTTGAACCACTCTGTCACCTTGTTGGTCCAGTCATTCGTTCGGATCGCTTCCTATATTGTCCTTTGGGTCGGATCTTGGTTGGATTTCTCCACTATTTCTGATAGAGTCATGACTTTTGGAATGCTGTTTGCCACAATATGGTTAATGAATCCTTCTGCTAGTTTTTCATCCTCTGAAACCTCCCCATGATATTTTAGAGGTTGTATTGATAGTATGTCAGCCGGGTTTGGTAACCAATATTTTGTGCGCAATCCTCGTTGATCCATTAGTCAAAGTTGCGAAAAACTCTCCTTTCAGTCGTATGGGGATATATCCTTTAGCCTTTGGTTCCATCCCTTGTCTGTTTGAATACAATGTTCGGACGTAATTTAGTGATCTGGTTGAAATTGTCACCGTCAAGGAGATTGATGTTCGCTCCTGAATCAATCAGCATTTTGATGGGAATGTCGTCTATCAGGACTTGTTCCTCCAGGGATACGTCAGCATTTAATCAGAAAACATATGAGTCACTATCTATGTTGATTGAGTGTTTTCATGATACATGACGCAGCTGACCATCGTTGTCGGATGAGTTGTCTTCTTCCATTATATTCCCTTCCGAATATAATGTTTCTTCATGCAGACTGTTGCGAAGTGGTTCCAGATCCCATAGTTGTTACACCTTTTCCCAAATGCAGGACATTTCTTTTGACCTTGTATATAATCCGTGCCATTACAACCGAAACATTTCATGATCTGTTTGCGTGTCGAGTCATCATGTTGGATCCGTTCTTTTTCCCATGTATTTCTTTGTTGTTTATATTTTGTGGTGACCTTGTGGATATTGATGCCTTCTCCTTCATGTTTTTTCCATCTGACTGGCTCGAGCCTCCATTGTTTCACATGTATAAGCCAGTTTAAGTAAGGGCTTCTTGTACCGTGATATCCGATCCCTTCAGGTATGCTCTTCTCAATTTGTTGGAAGTGCACTTCTCCGTCAGCTGATCGATGATAGCTTTGTCGAGGCTGTATTTGGCAAAGTTGCATTTAGCACTTTGCGTACGTAGGCGAGTTACATAGTTGTGTGTTGTTTCACCAGGCTCTTGTGCAAGCATCCTGAATTTGTGTCGCTCAAATACCTCGTTGGTTTTCTCAATGAAGCAAGCGTCCAGTGACACTTTGGTTGTTTTGTATGTTGGTTCTGTTTGGATTTCTGGTGTCAAGGTCTTGATATTTGTTTTCAGTTTCTTCCCCACAAAGAACCAGAGGAGTGCTAGGCGTTTAGGAACTTCGGCTATACCAAAAGCCAAAAAAACAACCTCGATCAAGGCCTGTCCCTGATTCGTATTGTCAAACTCGAGTGGTTGTAATTTGTGTCGCTTGTGCCATCTTGTACAGTACCCACAGAAGATGTATGTTGTAGTAGGTGGCTCGCAGATCCTCGTCGTATTTTGCGCGCGGGATCGCTACTGTTGAGGAGAGGGGCATGGATGTTGCGAGTTATACACCGCACAGCGAAAGTCGAATTTGGGCTGGACCAAAGCATTGTACTCTAAGTAAGGTGCGGCGCGGTCAGCTCCCTCATGTACCCTGGGACATATACGAGGGGCGGTCAATAAGTTTTGCAATTCGGATATAAGAAAACGAGATATGAGGAAAAGTGTTTTATTATTTTTCAATATAACTACTCTCGACTTCAATGCACTTGCGCCACTTGTCCGTGAGGCTTCGAATTCCCGACAACCAGAAATCTCCCGACTGCAGTTCAATCCACTCATGGACGGCGAGCTGGACATCTTCATCGTCCCCAAACCGGCGTTCACGCAGTGCAGCCTTGAGCTGGCGGAATAAAAAGTAGTAGAATCCGCACTCGCGCAGGGCAGCTTGTGGACTTTGACGACGTTGAAGTCGATCATGGGGCGTGAGGTTTCTAAGGACCCAAAGCGCAGAGACCTTGGTCATGGCCAAATTGTCGGGGATGATGTTGCTAACACTTCCATGTAATATTCCAAGTTCTCGCTCGATTTCTTAGACCTTCACCCGTTGATTTTCGAGGATCATAGTCTCAACACGAGCCACATTTTCCTCGTTGGTCACGTCTGACGGGCGTCCTGGAAGGGGATCATCTTCAAGAGACTCACGACCATGGCAGAACTCCCTATTCCAGCGAGCAATGGTTGCATAGGAAGGAGCGGTGTCGGTGTACACTGCAACCATGCGTTCATGGATCTCTTTTGCATTCTTGCCTGCCTTGGTCAAAAATTGGAAAACTGCGGGTTGCTCAACCTTATCCATTGTTGAAAAATTTGTGACTGATGATATGCGATTAGCTACTGCTTCTTAAATAGACGAGGCAGGAGCGTGCGGCTGCCGGTCCTGACTTGTCATAACTTGTCCTAACCCCCCCACAAACAGCCTTCCCCCTTCCTCTGTTTTGCCATACCGATTCGCAAAACTTACTGACCGCCCCTCGTATCTTAGGGGGGTTGAGAGAGAGCCGAGTTAACGCAACAAGATGAAGGAAGTAAGGCTGTCATAAGAATTTTCCTTTGAACATGTGGGCGAGAAAGTTCATGGATTTCTTCGCCAGTATTGGGTCCACATATAAATAAGGTCGGAATTTTGATGTATTCGTTTCACCAGAGGGCAAAGAGGGACACAGGAAGACGTGGGAGGTTGGGGGTGAGGATAGAGAATCTATGAGAAGCAGCCCACTCAATGGTTGCTAGTTAACCTGTCTGATGATCGTGGATAGACATTTACCACTGTAGTAGATCGCCACGTCAGCGTAGAATATGCTGCTGATTGGACGGGAAAAGAGAGGAAGAGTCCGTGTCTTACAAAAAAGAAGAAGAGGACGTTTATGACCGAACCTCGGGAAACGCCATTGTTAATTGATGCCGCTGGAGTAAGAGCAATCTACACGGACCTGCGATGGTCGGAGGAGAATCAGAACTTAGAATGGGACGGCGTGAAAGCAGCAGCTTGAAGCCATCATCTTCTGAATGATTTTGCATGAGCAGCAGGCCATGCCAATGGGACAGTATAATGAAATATTCGAGAAGATCGGAGTTCGGCTTAAGCACAGGCACGATGAAAGAAAGGTAATCGGAGATCATAGGGACTTGATGGCCACCAGAAATTAGTTCGAGATAGAAAACTAGGTTGATACTACATAAATTACAAGACATCTAATGCTCGCCCAATTAGCTAATAAACCACGGCAATTCCAATGGACCACTGAGAGAAAAGCGAAAATCGAAATTCAAGATTTACCGCTGGGGTAGGCTTATGGGGATGATGAATTGAAGGCTTTAGTTGATCTAGGATCACGACGAGTGCACTGGGAATGGACTAGGTGGAGTTTGGAGGGTCTGTGTGAGGGAAAGGGCTTAGGAGGGGTCTGGTCTATTTCCCTCCGGAAGAGAGCAAGGGGCCAAGCGCGAAAGCTTCTCAGGGTGGGCCTTCGGAGGAATGGATTTGGAGAGCGCTAAGAGGATAGGTAAGGGGAAGGAGCCAAATAGGTTTCTTATTGCTTTGGTAAGGTAGGCTATACGGTGCATGCACCTTCTCCACCGAGATTGTCCATGAAGAAGTAGGCGGAGAGCAGAGGAAATATGGGGCTGCTACAATGCGCATGTCACTTAGCAGGAGGGGTGTCCTGGGAGGCCATTAGAATGGCTTCCGTCTGGTGTAAAGCGCAGCGCTTCCACCAGCAATGCGATTTTCTTTGGGTACTGCGGCTGCAATGGTTGAATATCGGAGACGAGTGCTTAGGGTACATTTCGGGGATATCAAAGGAGAATTGGAAAGGTGGAGGGGTTGAGACGAGACTGCGATGCGGACATAAGGTGTTGGAGTGTGTGGGTTTGATGGGAGTAGATCGGGAGAAGGCGATAGCTTACGGAGCCGAAGAGCCATGGAGGGGTGCGTACTTGCTTCCGCGCCTCTCGAAGGCATGTATCGGAGGGACTGCACTTCAGATTTGAACTTAAAGGTTGGACAATCGTGCGAGAATGCTAGTTGCTCTAGTGTGCAAAGCGGGTTTAGAACTCAACGCCAAAGTTCAGGGATACCAATACAGTCTCTTTCGCCAGGCGGAGCTGACATGTCTAAACTTGTTGCCTTTAACGCAACAGATGGACGGTTCGAATTTCCAGTTAAGGTCCCCACAACGCAGTAAGTGTGGGGTAGTCATCTTTGCTGACCTATAGGAATCTGTAGAGCTTGGTGACATCCTGGAGAGAAAGATCCTCAAAGAGCACACCTCCCAACCTTCCGGCATATACCGAAAGTAGTTAAGACGTGGGTGCTGGGCAAGTTGTCGGTGCATTCACCGGAACGTCTCTAATATTAAAGACTCGTCTGACGGGCGGGACAGTAAAACTCTGAAGATTTTGAATGCGTTTCACCGTGCTAGATCCAGTCTTATTATCCTCGAAGCACAATTACAATATTAAAAAAACCGAGGCCTCTTCCCACGATGACATTCTTAGAGCATCACTCGCCACTTCGCCAGCCAAGTGCGACCCCCCAAGAAGGAGGCATTTCGCATTCTGATGCATTGCAAAAATACAAAATCTCTCAGCCGCCTAATCCGACCTTCCACAGGCAGCGATTTTCTTAAAAAGGACAAATTATGAAATGATAAAAACATGAAAGCAGAGTTAGAGATAGCATAGAAGAGCGTAAAAGACGAAAAGGATGGTGGCAATTACTAATGACATATCTCAGCAACACTAGAATAACAAGAGGAAAATATGAGATCAGAATAAAAGGAACGCAAGAGATTAAAAACAAGCAGCTTAAATAAGAGGGATGGTGATACGCCCAAGGATAAAAATATATGAATGAGAGAATTGACCAGACATGACAAAAAAATATAGAAGAGGAAAGGAAGGTTTTCTCAGCTAAAACTGAGCGCAGGCGGAGAGTGCGCGGGGAAGAAAGATTTGGGAAAGAAGAATCCGCGAGACAATCCAGAAGCAAGTGGGATACCGAGGTTACACCACCAAGGGTAAAGAAAGCACTTTTTAAATATATGGATTTTGGCTTTTTCAAGATATTTAACCTATTTACAAATAAATTTACAATATATAATAAATTTACAGGAAATATTCTTTTATATAAAACTATTCTCAATACTGCTTACTTCTGAAAATAGATTCATCAAGTAAATATCTCTTGGAATGTTCTCATCCCCCGAATCAAGTGTATTTCCAGTTCACTCAATTTTATTACATTCATAAGCTCATTTATGTACTAAAAAATCCTATATGTAATTGCACATGACAGTAGCCTTACAAGACATCCTCTTCTTACTCTGACAGGACATAGAGCAGGGCACTAGTTAGCACTAAAACTGCCCCATTCAGGCAGATAGGAATGACGATACATTCCACAACCGAAATAAATACAGCACCTTAAAGATTACCAATTATATTCACTAAAAGGTCTATACAATAAAATGATGATATAAGATTTGAATTTAACTTAGATGCAACAATCAGCATCTATTCCGTTTTACGGCTATTAAACAAACCAAGAACGTCAATATAGAATCTATAGAGAATTTTATTTTTAGCGTGGTAAACCCACTCTCCCTCCAAACGGCTTCTTTGCCCGGAGAGGTGATGAGTTAAGGCCACGAATATCTCTGCGGGTTCACCTTAGAAAGCCCTATTGAGAGCTTGGCGATTCTTATTTCTCGTCTACATTTGAAACGAGCAAATAGAATAACCATAGGCGAAACCACTCATGAGCATATAAATTGCCTCACATCGGACTAGATAATTTGTGAAAAAGTAACCTAATAAGGCCAATAGTAGAAAGCTAATTTCGATAACGAAGCAAAATTGTGTTTTGGAAGATCGAAAAAGGATGAGAAAGTTAGACTTGGGGAGAAAGGGTACGAATGCAAAGAAAACGATGTCGGGGAGCTCTTCGGCAGACTTCGTCTACCACACTAAACTGGATATGATCAAAATCGAATCTCGCTCATGAACATTAATGCGGTAGCCAAAGCTTAGAATATGCCAGTAATAGTTTATTCAATCGAAGGTAATCCCCGCTTCCTATTTTAAAAGTTCCTAAAAATTAAACCTAATAAAATTCTTAATAGTAATAAATTGACCATTGCTTTTTCTTTGTACAATAAAAAAGTAGGCCACACACATGTACAATCAAGCATCGTACCGGATTGCATTGGACAACCATCGCGCGTCTGTTGCTGCCAAAGGGTTTCACTATACCCTATGTACGTATTGCAGATTCGTACACAAAACAATGCAGAATGATTTTTACTGATATTGCATTGGTGGAGGGAGGAATGAACTATCAATACAGTACCCATGATGCAAAACCACGAAAGTCAAGATAGTACACTATTTCGGATCGCTGAGTCATAGTTGGAGCACGGATACAATAAACTTAAGTACAACATGACGAGTGGGCTTTCTCTTTACCCATGGTCCCCACATTCGGTGATCCTCTAACAGGCTCAAAATCCGGAGCCTCAAGGCCTATTTCAAATGAGAGGACAGAGGGTCCACTTCTCTACGAAAGGGATAGAGAAAAGACCCTGTCTACTTAGTGGCCTCTTTTTGGAGTACCCGAGTGGTAGAAGTCGGTCCCTGAATAGGAGGGTCAAAGCCAACGAGAGCAATTGAAGCTTTCGTGAAAACAGATAAGCACTCAGCAAAGAGCAATTTCCGCCACCTTTAAGTACTTATTCCTTCGAGGGATAGCACCCCGATAAATTTGCTTCCCAAGTCCACCTTCACTACGATACTCTCCACCTCTCCATATAGTCATTCCCTCCCTCACCCATAAACATGATTGATTTATTACCTATGAGAGAGTCGAAACAATATCGGATCTCCTATCACAAATTATTTAAAGACACTATAGAGTGCATTTTATATTTACAATATTTTTTAACAACTACAACTTTCATAGCAAAAGGACAGGCAGAAAAAGCAATAAATAAAGTATCACAGGAGAAGAATGGGACAAATGGAGAATGCTAAAAAAACCTGCCTTATAAACATACTATATACCTGGCTGTTAATATCTCAAATTAAACATTCAGGCGTTATAAAAAAATCAATAAACACGACAGTGTAAAAGTCACCATCTATAAGCACCCGACCCAAAGGGTTTCATTATTCCCTGTGTGAGGGAATATTAAAATTTCTCCAATCACTAAAGAGACAGGATTGCACAGTTGTCCCGTGATAAATAAAAAGGTCAAAGTCTTTACCAAGTCACATGAAGAGTCCTTTAGCTCCCCCCCTCCCTTATTTCCCTAGTTTTCACGTCAAAAATAATATTGGAATTTTTTAATGTTGCATTACATATTGCTTTTAAACTTGTACTTTCAATAACAAACCTTAGTATTAATAAGGAAACGAATTATAACTCTCCTGATGTCGCTCATGTGGTCAGAAGCAACAAATGAAAATGCGCTAAAAGTTATATTTTACCCGACAGGGACAAGTGAGTGCGATGGGACAAAGGCAATAAAGAGCTCAGATCTTGGTCACCGTTACCCCCGTGAACGAAATTGGCGAGGATAACGATACATGTATTGACGAAAGATGAAAAACATCGATTTCAACTGACAAAGTCTTACATCCATCCATGAATAATGGATTCTATAAATCCTTGACAAACCAACAAAACTAAGCATAAAAATCCGCACTTCCATCGATGCTTACAGCTTTCTATACGAATAAATTCCTCTAAGTAACAAGCAAATAACAACCAAGAAAATAAACACTCCAGACGTAAGATAGGTCATTCAATTCCTCGGTTTCACTACATAATTCAGCTGATTCGGGACGGCTAATTCTCCCAAGCCTAAATTTTTTTATTAAAATTTTATTTTGAAAAAAATCAACAAATAAGAAGACAACTCTCCCACTCTCAAATAATGTGCGGGCTATAAAAAACTACACACAACTCAAACATCTAAAACATACCTAATTTTTTCCTTTTATATATACAATTACTAAAATGGGCCGATAAAAGACTGAAAAGGATTGATTTGAGTAAAGAAAACAAAATAAAATAGAAATCCTGAAATGGTATCCTCCATGCGTCGGGAACTGCCGGTGAGATCAGGAACTAGCCAATAAGTGGGGGCTAGGTCAGCCAGAGTTAAGCCCCTGAGGGGACCCGTTGGTCCGAAACAGCCTAGGCCAGATCCGATTTCAACTTGTCACTGGGAGGCTGTTCTGGGAACCACCCCCAATTTCGGACCGGTTGCCTGAAATAAACAAAAATGACGTCACCAGGTTTAGGGATTGAAGCGACGCGGGGAAAGGGAGAAAAGTCCCGAGAACCGATTTTTTATTTATTTAAAGAGCCTATCTGGCGACGTACTCACACTCCAGCCTAATACTAGTGCAAAGTTATGGATAAATGGATGAGTAATGATTTATGAGTAGATGAATGAATGTGAGAGATGGGAGGTGAGTGGGTGAGTGAATGAGACTGAATAGATGAATTGTGCCTGATGAAGTTGTTTTAAGATATTTACAAAATAATGCTTTGATGGCTAAATGAGGAGGATGGGGGTGAATAGGGTGAAAGATGATCAGTAGATGGATGAAGGATAAAATATATATTAGGATTTATTTTAGATTATTCATATTGTTTTAAATAGGGACTACCCCCCAGGGTACGACAAGACGTCATCCTCCTCATGGGGTGCCGAACGGAGCTTCAGGTTGGAGCCGGTGGCAGTGTTGCTCTGCTGCTTCTCCATGTCGGTGCCTTGGTCTTTGTTCACTGGGGGTTCTGAAGTTGTGGAGGCAGCACGTACTGACTCCGGCTCTTGAGCCTCCGTTGCCAGGATGATTTTAGCCGGTGGTGGCGCCTCCACCGAGTCCAAGGACTTAGAGGAGGAGCCATGTTTCTTCTGGTGTGAGAATTTTGTAGACAGGTTCAACTTTGGCTCTTGAGCCTGAACTCAGTCGACTCGGCCTCGTTTTCGGGGGCACCAAATCTCTTCCGAACTTCCGCCGCAATAGCTGCACCTTCTGGGGGCGGGACTGTGGCATTGTGTTTTGGGAGAGCAGCTTTTGTTTCTTTGGCAGGGCGGCTAGCCACGGTGGAGGAGAAGGTCTTCACTCCTCCCTCCTTTCCCTGCCGAAACATCAGCTCTCTCCTAGCGCCCCCTAGTCTGATTTCCTGTGAGTTGGCCAGATGTAGGATGTCCTGCTCCAATTTATAGGTTTTGCATTGGCGGGAATTCACAGGATGATCTTCCGTGCCCATAATTGAGCCTGACAGAGAAGTTCTTGTCACATATTGGTAAGGAGGTGCATATTCAAGGGCGGACTTAGCGGCCTCCTTTGTCAGGAAGACCACATAGCATCTGTTGGTGGCATCATTATTCTCGTAGATGATTCTGGTTACGGTACCAAACTTCTTCATGATAGTGCGTATTGCATTGTATGCGAGGCTTTGTAGGATATCAGTCATCATAAGTGTCTCCGTTTTGTGATGATGTAGAGGACGCAGCAGCAGTCCTGCTACCAGCTTTCCCATTCTGGATTTCTGAAGCAGTGGGAGGTGCTCCCATCTGCTTCTCTTCAGCAGCACAACAGCCAGTAGATGTCTCGGGGGGCCTGGTAGCCCAACTCGTGAGGACCAGAAATTTTTGTTACACCAATATGCGTGTTGATTTCCTGTTTGGCCCCTGGAGCCAAGAGCCACCGCCTACTGGGTCTGCGCGGTAGCCGACGAGGACGGGGTACCTCGTCCACAATGAGACTGCTCGTTTTAAAAAGCAGGCCCCGTGATGCGAAAGTTTGTCCGCACCGGAGCTGATCCAACACGGACACCCAACCATCCAGCACAGGACGACTCCAAAGAATGATCTCTCCGGCGGGCGGCGCTGTTGACCCGTACTGGAAGCCTACGTTGGAGCCATTTGGTCTGTTCTCTAGCTGAAAACCCGTCTAGTGTGGGTAGCCATCTCGCATAGGATGGGTGGAGTAGGGGACCAAGCCTACCCTAGCATCGCTCGCCAGTTTCTTGGCGACCCATCCAGTATTGGTAGCCCTCTCCCACAATTTTGAACGGAGTAGGAAGTTTGATCCCCCCCATAGCATGTCTCGTCAGATCACCGGGACACGCAATCTCTCCCACCACATAAAGGCCGCTCCCGTTTGGGGAGAGATCAGGAAAAAGGCAACAAGAAGGAAGCAAGTTTCGGCGTCGGGGGTAGGCCCGCCTCCCCCTGCGCAGGAACATGCGACCTACAACAAACACTCAAATAAAGTGGAGGAGGCCAGCCTCCTCCAAAAATGTCGTATAGTCCGCAAGTCTGCGTGCACGAACTCGTCCCGAGTACAAGGGAAAAGTGGTAGCGACCCTGCTCGTCCAGGTACAGGTAACATGCGCGGATATCACCCAGACTGGGACATTCCACAAGAATGTGCCGAACAGACTGGGAGACAACACAGTCGTCACAATAAGGCGGAGGCAAGCGCTCCATCAAATAGCGGTGCATCCCGCGAGTGTGTCCAATTCGGAGACGACAGAAAGCAAACTGAAGCCGACACGGCATTAGGGGGTAGGGCCATGGAAACAGTCGCGGCGCAATGGCACGCAACTTTAAGGTCCCCTCGACCATTTTCTTTGCCAAGCAGCCCGGAGAGCTGCCCCTATTCCTGCCATGTAATCAGTGTGAGGAAGCGCGAAACGCTGGTCGAGGCGACGAGTCCTCGCGGACACTTTGGCGCGATCATTCCCCGCAATTCTTCCATGTCCAGGAACCCAGCCGAAGATAATCTCGACATCCACCCGGCTCGCCAAAACCGTGGTGTCACGGATATCGCGAGATTCCAATGCTCCGAGAGCACTCAGGGTGCTTGGTGACTAGCTATAAATCACAATCCTGTCTCCGAACCGGGCATGTCGCGTTATCTCCCGTACCGAGCGGTGTATTGCAACTAGCTCAACCGTACAGACAGACTCAGCGCCTGGCAGAGCCCCGCTGACTTCAAACAGAAGGGATACGGCGTAGAAACAGGCCCCCTCTTGGAACTTGGAGCTATTCGTATACACTGGCACGATTCCAGCATGACACAAAGTGTGCTCCAAAAAGGCCGAACCCAATAATCTCGGCGCTGTAGAAGCTTTGTGACAACAAATAGTCAAAGGTGGTACCCACCAGGTTGGCGTCTTGGGCAGAACCAGGGGCGCCAGTGGCCCGAGAGCCATACTGAGCTCTCGGAGTTCCCTAGCCCTAAACTCAAAGGGCTTAGGGTATGACTCGAGTCTCTCGGCGACATAGGCACCATCGAGATCAGCTGCGGAAGCAGTGAGAGCCGTTGGCGACTGAGGGAGGCACCGGGATAACGTTTACAGAGATCGAAAGGTCGTTCATATAGAGCGTAGCGAGAACATCTTCTGGCAGCACCGACGTGATGCCGATGATGCTCAGGGTGACACGGAGCACGGAGTCTTTTTTTTTAGGTAGGAGGGCAGGGAATGAACCCGTTTGTCTCCTCCGCCGTTAGGAGCCCCTAGGCCAGATGGGCCGGGCTTGGCAAGATCCTTCTCTGAAATGAAAAAGGTATTGCCTGTCATAGGAGCACCAGCAGGGGGAGATCCCTTCTCTCCTTGTGAGGCTTCGAGGATCCGAGCCGTCTGAGGACCAGCTGGCATAGGGGCGAACACGGGTTCCGTGCTTGGCAGTGATCCCGGGTTCGACCCCATGGAAGATCATACGATCTGGAGCTCTGTAACCTCGGGGACCATGTGCCCCTCCGGTTTGAGGTTCCTTTTTCACCTTCTAATGCCGGCGAATTGGCATCCGTCGAGGAAGAGAGGGGGGGCAGATAGACTGACCCCCTGAAAACTACTCACGCAGGCTAGCAGGACATTTGGGGGCACGGAGCCGAGGGGCCCTGCCATCCCTTGCTCCCCGAGAGGGTGGGCCCTATCGAGCCGCACCCACCGGGAAGGGAGCGGGCAATTGTGGGCTAACCTGCCTGATTTCTTGGCAGTCCCCTTGTAAAGGGAGGACTGCCGAAGGAAAAAGTGACAAGAGAAGGGGGTGAGGGGGTCCCCTCTACCTGTAGGCATAGCAGAGGAGTATTATTTTTTTTTTATTAAACTCATCATTGGACATGGTGACCATATAATTATCACGGGACGCAAACGCTCATCACCCCACGCAGTAACCCGCTCTGCGAAGGGTGAACACGGGGGCGGCAAAACCAGCTGCCGCCATTTTGAGGCCGATGCAGCCCATCGGCAGGGCGGCTCCACCTTAGGCACAGCATAAAATTGATAAACAGTGAAAGGAGAAAAAAAGGGTATATGAGGAAGGTGTGGGTGGGAATGAAGCAGGTTGTTAAAATCCCACCACCCCAAACCAGAGCTCAGGGGTGAGGGAACGTCGTCCCCTTCCCCTTCAGTCCCAATCCGGGATAGTTGGTTGAGAGGAAGCTGTTCGGCGTCTACCCTGTGGAATAAGAGGCCAACCAGAGAAAGTGTGGGAGAAGTTTTATGGAAAGTGAGGAAGCAGGGTAAGAAGACAGGGTTTTAGAAAGGAGAAGAGGCTAAGCTGGGGCCAGACGGGGCGCATGGTCCCGTCAGCACGGCAGCTAAAAAAGCAAATCGCCGTGCCCCTTACGGGGTCCACCTCTGGATGTAAAATCTTGCGACTTTAGACTTAGTATAGGCCCCTCGACCCAAGAGAGCCTTAATGGATGGATGGATTGCATACGAGTCCCTCTGGGGTTCACTGCGAGGTGATTGCGCCGGAGAGTCTTGAGGACAGATGTGCCGATCTTGGCCCGGTCGCTTAGCAAAAATGCAGCGGACCAGTCTGTCCTCGGAGCCCCCATAGAGGTAGAGGAACCCTGAATCCTTTTCTTGTTCTTTCATTTTTGGAGACAGGAGGGTAGGAAATGAACCCGCTTCTCTCGACCGCCGGAAGAAAATGGAGAAGGTCTTGGCTGTCAAAGGGTTACCAGTCGGGCGAAGAGGTTCTTCCTCTCCTTGCGAGTCATTTGGGCACTAGGCGAAGAGGATAAGTTTGCACAAGGGCAACTCAGGTTGTGTTTGGCACCGATCCCAGTTCGACCCCATGGAAGATCCTACCATCTGGGGCTGGGTCACCTCAAGGACCATGTCCATCTTAGGGGAGCCTCAATGTGGCGGCCAAGGCCCCCAAACGAGTGGAGCAGGCACGCCAACCACCTGTAATACTAGAGGACTGTAGGAAGTACAGATTGATGGGCCTCGCTATCCTTTGACCCCCAAAAAGGGGGTTGGCCCTATCGAGTCGTCAATTTTGGGCCGCCTGCCTGCTCTTTTTGCATTACCCTGTGAAAACAAAGGGGTAACCGCTGCGGGTGCAAAGTTAGAGTCGTCCATTGTCGACTCGACAGAAAGGGGGTGAGGGGTAAAATCCCGCTCCTGTAGTACAAGGATAGGAGTAAACCCCTCTTTCCGGTATAAGAGGGTTGGAGGGGCACCTAAGTAAGCAAAGGCGGGGTCACCTCCTTTCCAGAAGTGGAGCTGCCCGAGAACGGCTCAAAAGATGGAAGCCCCTTTGCAGTATGGCGATGCTGAGAGTGGAACGCCTCCACCGGTCGAAGAGGTGCTTCGATTTTTCACGTCTTCCCCAACACCGAGGGAGGACGAGGCCGCGCTTGGAGGCGGATCTCCATGCGCTTTCCCACTATCGACTTCTATTTTAACCATAGTTATGAGAAAAAAACAACAACAAAAAAATGAACATCAAAAGTAGCGACTATGATCTCTCAATGACTTGGGAGGTTAAGAAAAGGCTCCATTGGATCAGAAAATTTCACAATGTAATCATTTACACATACTTGGTCCACGGGCCCTGGGTGATGGGCTTTGACAACCAAGCCCACAATTGAGGAAAAATTGTCCTCGAGCTTTAACCATAAAGGATGGTGCCGGTGTAGCCAACTTATATGTGTACTGGAAGAAGGTAAGAAGAGTCGACGGCCCAGAATACCTCGTACCTAATACTTGCCCTAGCCAGCAGGGTTTGAACCCTTGCAGCAGGTAGGGACCTCACGGTATACACTACCCTTTGACTAAAGCTCATAAGAGGATGAAAGTGCGCCAGGCAACAAGAACCTCTGTGGATAGAAGAACAAGTGTGGAAGTGGGTAGGAGGGTATGTAATAAAGAGAAGTAGAGATAGGCGGGTCCACTAAGGAGTAGGATCGGTGATCACCATTATTATCATATCCTGGTGCGAGGTGATCCTAGGATGGCATGCAGGCTGCCAAGACACCAGGGCTACTAGACCAAAATCTATACAGGTGGAAACACTCCTCTTGGTACAAAAGGTTGAGGGGATAGCCATAATAATACGAAATAATAACACTAATAATAATGATAATTAATCCTAATTATAATAAATAATTATATACATAATAAGATCGTGAAAAATATTAATATAAAAATCATACTAATAATAACAATAATACTAAATAATAAAAAGGAAAAGTAGTGTTGAGTGAGGGGAAGTGAAAGAGTACCAAAAACTTTCCCAGACCCCATCAGAGAGGTCACGTCAACCCAGTGGCAGGAATGCCATAATTTGCTTTCAGACCGGGTGCGACGTTCAGCTCCTCCAGATACCAGGTGTGACAGGGTATGCAGGGTACAAAAGAGAGGAAATGAAAATGTGT
Source organism: Ceratothoa steindachneri (assembly GCA_963969495.1). Taxonomy (NCBI): domain Eukaryota; kingdom Metazoa; phylum Arthropoda; class Malacostraca; order Isopoda; family Cymothoidae; genus Ceratothoa; species Ceratothoa steindachneri. Next base: position 44,712,215 of record OZ018321.1, on the reverse strand, counting down.
GGAGAATATAATAGATGTACATCCTTCCTCAGGCATTGGTGTTGGGAGGGCCACTCAGACATCCAGATGCTACCTGACATCCTTTTGCGGCTATACTAAAAACCACCTCCCAAACTGGAGCTATGGGTGAGTGGACTACCCTCTCCCTCGGGGCCCAGACTAAAGATAAATGGACTAAAGATGGGCGACGACTAGCCTGAAAAATTATCCGCCCACCAAGAAAGAGAGGTGAGGAAGGGCGTGTAAATAGTGGCAAAAAACAAACTCGCACAATGGAGATGTTGTGGATAAAACACAACCTACAGATACAAGGGCTACGGAAACGGTGGGAGAACCCTGTCCAGTCGGCGGAGTTCCTCGTTGCTGCCGGCTATGAGATGGACCTGACCAGGGGCCAACTTAAGCACTAAGTTAAAAAGCAAACATTGTCACCTCTAAGCCCACAACCAGGGAAGAGGAGCTCGAGCCTACAAACTCGTTATGGGAAGGGCTTTAACCCCGTCATTGGCAAATAAACAGTAAGAAGAGGGCTCTAAATTGTCCTTACATGAATGAATTTTCAATTGCTGGAGGTTTTGGTACTGCTGTCCCTGAGATTGCTGCTGACTGGAGTACTGCCCCACTCCGCCGATGGGCGCCGGACTCGGGCTGTTTGGGACGAGGGGCGTGTTCGGGGTATTTTGGTGGACCTTTTGGCGAACTTCCCTGATTTTGAGCGTGAGGATATTCTTGTTCGGGAAGATATCCGAATGGTTGGCTTGAAAGGCAGCGACGGCTTGACCTGCGCACAACGGAAAAGCACAAATCAAGAGCGATTCGCAACACCGGCGCCAAAGTGGCGTTCACAAGGGAAGGCAAAATGACGCAGAGGTAATGAATGATTATACTCGAGTGACAAATAAAGTTGAGGCAATGGCAAAACACTCACGAACAAATAGAAAACACTTTAGGCATCTAGACATGCGAGCCACACATTAAACGTGAGCGAATTTTATTCTAAGATCCCGTCTGGTGACAACCTACGAGGGCAAAGCCGCCCAAAACACACATGCTGACGATTCTCATAACTAAAAAAAACAAACAAAAACGAGGGCAAGGAGGCAGCCCGCGGACATTCTTTCTCACTCGAATTTAAAGTGCAATAGCAACAAGAACGAAACACACAGAGATCTGTAAAGAAAGTGAAAATGTGTGGAAGATATAATAGAAGAGGATGCCATTGCAAGTGTCCAAATGACAGCCGCAGCAACAGTGCGCATGCTACACCTGGCAGGTCCGTAAAAGGATAGATAAGGACAATGGGGGTAGGGGGTCAAGGGGTGGAAGAAACAAATGTCACGTCCCCCCCCCCCCAACCAAAGCCAAGATGGAGGCGTGACGCCACCTACTCCCGGCACTAACCAGGAATGAATGGACGGAATTTGATCAGCGACTAGCCTGCGAAATTTAGTCGGTGTCCAAGAAAAAGAAAGGTGAGAAGGCGATTGCGAAATGGGGGGGGAAAGGGGTAAAATGGAAATGTATAGGAGGAACAAAGTACTGGTGGTCTGGATCTAGCTTGAGATTATTGGGGGACTGGGGATGGGAGAGGGTACTCCTCCTCCTGGTACAAGGTCTAACAGTCTAAATGAGCTTATTTTTTCAGGGCGCTTATCTGTCGAGTGCCACCGAGAGGTTAGTCGTCGCAAAGCTCTCTTGAGTACAAGGGACAGGTAACATGCGCGAAGAACACCCAGACTGGGACATTCAACAAGAATGTGCCGAAAAGTCGGGGAAGCGGAGGTTGGGGTGGGGCACAGTCGTCGCAGAAAGGTGCAAGGAAGCGTTCCATTAAAGGACACCGTGGCACGTCCCGAGTGTGTGCTCAATTCAAGGCGACAAAAAGCAATTTTTTTTTTTTAATCTCATCTTGTGACTGCCTTCTGGGGCATAAGTCGCCGTACTCAATCTAGCCTAAATCTAGGGTATATTAAAAGCCAAATAAAAAAAAGAAAACAAACAAACAGAAAAACAAATTGAAAAGTTATAAAGCGTGCCCCGTCGACGGGGAAAGGCCCGCCCTCCACCGACGAAGAACGCGATCCATAGTCAAATATTAAATAACGGGGGGAAGGCCGGCCTCCTCCAAAAAGTCAGAGTCCACAGGTCAGTGTGCACGAACTCGTCCCGAGTACAAGGGACAGGCGGTAGCGACCCCGCCCATCCCGGAACCGGGACAGGTAACGTGGGCGAAGATCACCCAGACTGGGACATCCGACAAGAATGTGCCGAACAGTCTGGGGGACGACGCAGTCAACACGCGACAAAAAGCGAACTGAAGCCACCGAGGCGTTGTGGTATTGGCGCGGATACTGAGTGACACTAAGTGTACAACACAATATCTCGGCGCTGTGAAGCTTTCGGGGGCAGAGGCGTGATGGCAAGTAGTCAAAGGTGGTAGCCTCCAGGGTAGCATCCTGTGGAGAACCAGCGCGCCACTGACCCAAGAGCTACACAAAGCTCTCGGAGTTTCATAGCCCTAAACTCGAAGGGTATAGACACCGTCGAGATCGGCCGCGAATGCGACGAGAACCGTTGACGACTGAGGGAGACGCCGAGCCAGCGCGTACAAGCGCATAGTGCAATGTGCATGGCGAAGAGCAAGATACTCAGGGAACAAAGAAATGTCCATAGCGCTGGTACAAGAGACTCTAAAGGTGCAAATATGAGCCAAGGGAGCTCTTTGAGCCGCCAGCTCTACCAGGGGGCACCCGGTGGAAGTAGAACCTACAAAAGGTTCTGAATGGGGGCTGAAGCGGCTGTGCTCGTAGGCCTGTAGGGGCTAGGGACACAGGGTGCCAGCTTAACTTTGGAAGCCTAGGACGTCCAAGCCAAGTCCTTAGCCTAGCAAAACGAGTCGGGGCTCACCGCAAAAGAGCGGAGAGCGGATCGTATAGCCAAAGAGGTGGCACGAATGCCGTGACGCAGTAGCGATACCAACCGACACCCAACGTAATGGTGGGTTTCGAATGGACCCCCCTCCCCGCTTTCTCATCACACGTTTGACCTTGACCGCTCCTAGGTTGGTCAACGCTTCGGTGATGTCTTCCAAGGAGTAGTCCACGAGTCCGCCTTGCATAGACCACTCCCTTTCACGAAATTCGTGCAAAGTGCGGTATCACCTTCACTGGCGAGCCATTGAGAGTGCGAAGAGCACTAATAATTATCGGCCGTATCGGGAGTCTGTAGCATTCGCTAGAAGGTTCCCGCCCGAGAAACGGGTGATCTTTGGCTCTCTACCAATCAAACTAGCTAATGCCTTTAGCCAACATGCTGCCATCTGTGGAGCGAATAACTAGAAAGCAGTAGAAGCCAGCGGGCTAACAAACGCAAGGTAGTCTTTGAATGAGCGGTCCAGACGTAATCGAAGCTCCACTCACCACACTTGCAACTTTGGTCTTTATCTTGCTCTCCCCGCTTGAGGTTGCCTCGGGGCCGGACTTGGCCTGTTGGCCGGTCCGTCCCCGTAGCTCCTCGGAGGCAGAAGAGCCCAAAGGTTGGCGGGAGTGAGCGAGTTTCTCTCCACCCCCCCGGAAAGGTCCTTGTAGGGACCAGGCATTGGAGGTCCCTCCTCCACTTGAGTATTCGAGTACCCGTGCTGCCTCAGGAGAACCTTGCACAGGGGGTTACTCAGCAGGCTGTGTCTTGCAGCACTGAGCCAAGGTTCGCCCCAAGGTAGACCCTACTACTCCGGGATAATCACCACCTCAGGAAGGGACTTTCAAGTCTCCCCACCCCCCCAAGGTGTTGGGTATCCAGATCGGTGACTCGATAGGGTTTATGGCTCATCACAGACATCAGTGGAGCCAGCATGCCTAACTCTATTGGGAAAAGGGAGGGGGAGCGGGCACGCCGGCTCCCTCTTATCCCTTTGAAGGCGTTAATGTGCTTCACTTGCCAGTATCGGGGGGCCGGGAACCGAGAAGGCGCGTCCTCTGTCTTGCCGTGATCTTTGGGGTCCCCTCAAAAAAGGGGGGACCTGCGGCAAATGGAGAATCGCCTGGAGGCAACTCTCCAGCCCGTAGGTAATGGAAAGGGAGAAGCGCCCTCTTCGCTTTGTCCGTCTTTTTCAATAGCGGCCAAATAGCGCCTACATGGATCTTGGAGGGGGCCCTGAGATAGCACCATGGACGAGAACGAGAGATTCCGGGTGGCTATTCGATCGGGACTTTAGGGTCCGTCCGACGGGGGCCTGGAAAAGAGGCTCAAGTTTGAAGGCAAGGAAGGAGGCCGTTCTATTTCACACAATTTGGGTGAGCACGCGTTCAATACAAAAAAAAATAATAACCCAGCTCTCCCAGCCCTTTTATGCCCTATTAAGCCCAAAGCCACGCAATATTTTGTCAACGCCGAAGGTATTTCCTACAGATGGGGTGCATGGTATTTTAGCATCTCTGGGCAGGAGCCCCCCCCCCACAAACCTCACCTATGAACACACACACAATAACCTCCACTTCCTCCTCAGTCAGCTTCTTCTCTCTCAAACACTCATTCACAATAAACAACTCACATTTCACGCCATCTTGCGACCTTCCTCACACCCCGACACTCACTCTTGTATGTGTTCTCTTCCCATGTTTATTTCCATCCATTCTTCTTCCGTCTATACCACCGCAGAACACTTTCATCATACACTTCTTCACACGCCATAAACATCTCTTACCCACTCACTCCTCCCTCTAGCCACCTTTCACACACATCAAGCATCTATCAAGTTGTTCATTTTCACTCTTCTCACTCACATACACCAACATTAGTACCAGCATACCCTCCTTCAGCGTCCTGGCACATTCCACACTCAAACTCTTACCATTCACTACAGCTTCAATCGCTCCAGAGAATTTCCCCACCATTTCAAACATTGTGGTTGCAATCTGCTTCATCTTTACCATCCTAAATATTTAAAAATTTGCACTTGTTCAAGGGTGACACTACGGACCCTGATATCACACGGCACTCCATTACCCAACTTATTCTAACATATAACCCATTCCTGAAAGAATGAGTTTGCTACACAAGGCTCCAGTTATCTTCTCTCTCACTCTGTCACTTAATCGTCCTACCACATCTACAACCATCAACCAATACCCAATCCCATCCACCCCTCGTCCCAAGGCATTTCAGAACTCCCCTTTCTCATTTCTACCATTACAGGGTACATACAAAAAAACCCTATGATTTCACCCTTGCAAATCTGAACTTCACAACATAATTCTAGATCACACACTGATACCAGTTCAATCATGACATTCCTTAGTCAAAAAAGCACTACAACACTCCTCTTTACTCCTACCACCCTGATCACACAAAAACTTCATTCCCTTTCATGCTCCTCTCACATAGAGCAAGCAACAATTTCAAAATTTTAAAAACTGAATTCTTCCCCACATCACACATTCCCCTCACTCACTAAATTCTCAGTGCCATGGATTAAGAGCCCTGACAGGAGGGGTTACGCACATTAGTCATGTGTGTGTTGCGCATCTTGGCTAAAGCCTTCAGGGGTGTGGCTTTCAAGGTCAGCGTCTCCATATCTAGGTTTAGTCACCTTTAAAACATGCACCAGAGGACGGTATGGGTATTCTTACTGTCCAACGTACAGGCAAGGGCTCTAGAGTACAAATTCAAATCACTCCACCACTGTGTGTGTGTAGGGGGGGAGGGGATTTTAAAATTCAGGACCACAGATGTTATGGAATTGCAAGAAAATGCATTATCATTCTGAGTTCAGCAAGCTGGCAAAGTGTTGCCCAGTGGAACCACACTTAAACAATGGTGCCATGTAGAACATGTATGACAATTAGTGAAATTCTAATAATTACCAAAAAGAATGCCAAACAATCAGGTTTAGCATGACAATTTTGAGGAATTAAGACTCAAACTTTTTAAAAATACTCAAAACACTAAAATAAAGCAAAATATATCAGAAAAATTAAGCCTTAAGAGCAAAAATAAAGCTATAATCATTAAAACTATTAAATAAAAGGATCTAAGGTTAAATTACCCGAGAAGAATTAGTTTGAAAAGGAGTAAATATCCCTATGTGCTATAAATTGAAAGAATGTAGTCAGGGAAAGTCATGGTTTTCGTGGGAAAGGCAGTAGTAAATAATAGACTAAAAGCAGTTCAAGCTACCTACTGATTCTGTACATATATTATGTATCCTTGGGTGGAGAAAGCGATTCATCCGAGCCCACAAGTCCACTTAATCGGCCTGAGATGAGCATGCAATACTCACTGGTGGGGAAATATCCGCTCTCGTTGAACAGTTGCAACACGAGCGATCTTCTCTGATCCAGGATGTGTCGGAGTGAAGAGTGCGTCTTTTCAGCATCTCGGGGCGTTTTGGGAGTTCTCGGCGAACGGGTCACAGGGGAGCCCATATCTGAGCAGTCCACCGAGGAAGACTCTGCAAACAGGAATATTGGGATCATCCATGAAACAACTCAATTCTGAGATATAAAAATAAGGCGTCTTTCGGCCGGAAGTTTGGACCGGAGTCAGGAAAAGAACAAGTCCATGAAATGGGTGAGCAAATCTTTTCATTTCCAAACTACCACTCAACTATAATATTTCGTACCCTCCGCCAGGACTCAGCTCAATCGAGATGAAAGTGTGAATAATATAGTTTTGGAAATTATCACCATAAAACGCTTTCCCCGCAAATTGGGGGTGACAAAGTGGGTGTGGCAGTATAATAGAAGTAAATGGAAATACCGCAGTTATATCGGCCCGCTACCTCTCTTCTGCGAGGTCGGCGGCCCCTAGGGGGGGGGGGGGCACCACTCCCCTTGGTGGGTCCACATGTTCCTGAGAGAAGAGATGTTGTGTGAAGTTTGGGAAGTTGCGGTTGTTTATAGCTCCCCGGAAGCAGATGGCATTTCTGCTCCCTCCAACCACTTGGGAGATTAAGGGAGAAAGCTTTGATCCTACACCTTGTGCCGTTGGCTCAGCCGACGTTACCACAATTATAGTGGTGCCGGGCCCTCATGTGAGGCTGCCCTAAGGGGCTAGGTTAGAGTGGAGGGGGGCTGTTGACTGCTGCACTAGCGATGCATGCAACAGCTAGCAAGTTGAAGTTCTAATGCAACTTAACCTCATGAGGAATACATTCTTGTAGGGTAGTCCCACTCCAGGATTGCAACCTGGTGGGGTGGTGATGCCGTATCCACTTGGGAATGATCCACCACTCTTCAACTTGAGAAATCTATGAGTAAGTGTTCTATGTTGTCTAGGCTTTGGTTGCATCTGGGGTATGTTGGTGTCAGGGCAAGGTTTATTCTGGGTTTGTATTGTTGGAGTATAGTGGAATATACTGACCTGAGTTAGAAAGGATTACTCTGTGTTTTCTATGTAATGATTTCTCTGATTGGTTTATTAAGGGGGGTGGGGGGTTCGTTTAGGATGTTGTTTGGTGGCAGTGTGTTCATGTGTCTTTGGACGAAGGTAGTGTGCATGTTCTTGACGAAGTTAGGGTTTGGTAGTGGAGTGAGGAAGGTTATTGTTAGAGGTGTTGGAATGAGTAGGCTGATCCTTTTTACTTGTGTCTGGTTAGTGGAAGCTTTACTGTCAGATGGTGGTGGAGGTGGGGATGGGTCAATGCTCTATTGAAGCGTTGGGTTCATATCATGTTTAGGTGTGTTTTGATTGGAGGTATTTTTGTTTCAGCGTGTAGGTTGTGTGGTAGGTGTGCATCCTGTCATTTGGAGTTTGTTCGCATGAATTTTGGCGGCGGGTGGGTGGGTGCCTACTGGTGTTGAATTATGGTGCGGAAGAATTGTTTGTATCGAGTGGAGAGAGCCTCCTTATGTTGTCCAAATGTAATGTTCGATAGTGCTTTGATTTTCTTTGTGATCTTGTGTGTAATGTTTGTTGTGTGGTTTTGAATGACATGTAGGTGACTAGCATGTCCTAGGAGGGTGGAAGAGGCCAAAGAGTCCACAAGTCTCTGTGCAAGAACATACCCGAGAAGGGATAACTGTTATCGACCTCGCTCGTACAGGTACTGGTACCAGGACAAGTCAAGTGGGCGAAGACGTCCCAGACTGGGACATTGAAAAGGATGTAGCGAACATTTGGAGTATTCTAACAAACAAAGGATCTGTAGAAAAGTACGCAGTAGCCCTATCACCACCCTAAGTGCTGAACTCGGAATGGAGAATGTCCATGGCGGGGATACAAGAGGCCCTCGAGCTGCAAATATGAATATCCTAGGTTAGGCGTCGGTTTAAAACAAAGCCAAGGAAATGGTGCTAATCCACCACTTCCAGGAAAACCCAATTTAGAAACAAGTTAGAGGAAAAACAACAAAAAAACACACACACCCAACGCCTGTGCACTTTGGAATAGAGATGTGGTTCAATGACTGTTGGAGTGGAGTGGAGTCGACACTCCAAATTTGGCATCTGGGCTGCACCAAAAGAGTTTGAAAGGTTGTCTACATAGAGCATAGTGAGAACATCATCCGGAAGTACCGAGGTAATGATGCTCAGGACAAAGAGTGCGACATTGAGGACACTTACTTGCCTGCGAGACGCCCTCTTCTTGACCTATTGGGTCGATAAGGGCTCACTCCAACCACATACGGGAATTGATGGAGGAGTCCCCTTACTCCATGTGGTATCATAGGTCTTTTCAATATCGAAAACTACCGTGGGCTAATGCCGTCTACGAAAGGCCTCACAGATAGCATCTTCCAGTCGGAGCAGAGCGTCCGACGAGGAGTCGAACTTGCGGAAGCTAGGTGGACTCTGCTGTCTAGGAAAAAGGCCAGGGTAGAGTAATCTATCCCCGGTTTGCGAAAAGCGAGCACAGTAGCTATTCGTCAGGAGTCTGAGAAGATACTCTCTTACCAGATCTTGTTAAACAAATCTAACAGAAAGGCCATGCCTCACTCACCCAGGTGTCGAAGCATGGTTTTTTTTTGTTTTTTTTTTAGAGCCCATCTGGCAACTACCCACTTGGGCATAAGTCGCCGAAAAACACGACAGCCTAGAATTAGGCTAATTTAAAGTTAAAATATGAAAACTTAACAATCAATATAAATTGGAAAAACTTAACAATCGAAGCAATCTCCGGCAGCGGGGGGAGGTCCCCCTCACCCCGGTGCAGGAGAGTGCAACCTAAAACAAAACAATAACAAAAAAAAGGAACCTTAAATAAAGGGGAGAAGGCCGGCCTCCCCCAAAAAGTCAATAAGTCCACCAGTCATGGTGCACGCACTCGTCCCGAGTACAAGGGACAGGCGGTAGCGACCCCGCCCATCCCGGTACCGAGACAGGTATCGTGCGCGAAGATCACCCAGACTGGGACATTCGACAAGAATATGCCGAACAGTCTGGGGGACGACGCAGTCGTTGCAATAGGGCACATGCGAGCGCTCCACCAAGTAACGATGCGTCACACGAGTGTGTCCGATTCGAAGACGACAGAAAGCAACCTGAAGCCGCCGCGGCATTGGGGGATAGGTCCATGGGAACAGTCGCGGCGCAATGGCACGCAACTTTAAGTTCCCCTCGACCGTCTCCCATCTTCTTTGCCAAGCAGTCCGAAGAGCTGCCCGTATTCCTGCCATGTAGTCAGTGTGAGGAAGAGCGAAACGCTGGTCCGGTCGCAGAGTCCTCGCGGACTCTTTGGCGCCCTCATTCCCCGCAATTCCTACATGTCCAGGAACGCAGCAGAAGATAATCTCGACATCTGCCCGGCTCACCAAAACCGTGGCGTCACGGATTTCGCGAACCAGGGGATGCGGAGATTCCAATGCCCCGAGAGCACTCAGGGCGCTTTGTGAGTCGCTATAAATCACAATCCGGTCTCCGAACCGGGCACGTCGCGTAATCTCCCGTACCGAGTGGTGTATTGCCACCAGCTCGGCCGTGAAGACAGACGCAGCGCCTGGTAGAGCCCCGCTGATTTCAAACAGAGGGGATACGGCGTGGAAGCCGACCCCCTCTTGGGACTTGGAGCCATCCGTATACACTGGCACGGTACCAGCGTGACACGATGTGTGCTCCAAAAAGGTCGAACGCAATACTCCCTGCGCAGTACAAGCTTTGGGAGCAGAGGCGTGGCGACAAATAGCCAAATGTGGTACCCTACAGGGTGGCGTCCTGGGCAGAACCAGGGGCGCCACCGGCCCGAGAGCTATATCTACCTCTCGAAGGAGTTTCCTGGCCCTAAACCCAAAGGGCTTAGGGTATGACTGGCGTCTCTCGGCGGCATAGGCACCATCGAGATCAGCTGCGGATGCAGTGAGAGCTGTTGGCGACTGAGGGAGGCGCCGGGCTCGCGCGTACAGGCGAGTGATGCACTGCACGCGGCGCAGAGCGAGTGGCATCTCCCCAGCATCGACCAACAGGCTCTCAATGGGGGAAGTGCGGAAGGCACCGGTCGCAAGGCGAAGGCCGGTGTGGTGGATCGAATCCACCTTCCGCAATAAACGCTCGGCTGCGGATGCATAAAACTCGCATCCGTAGTCGAGCTTCGAGCGAACAAAGGATCGATAAAAAAGTAAGGCGGTAGCCCTATCAGCGCCCCAAGCGCTGAACGTCACGGAACGGAGAATGTCCATGGCGCGGGTACAAGAGACCCTAAGGCTGCGAATGTGAGCCTCCCAGGTGAGGCGTCGGTCGAATACAAGACCAAGGAAACGGTGCGACTCAACCACATCCAGGCGCACCCCATTAAGAAACAAATCTGGGTCGGGGTGAAGCCGTGGGTGGCGGCAGAAGTGCACCACCTTAGTCTTGGCCAAAGAAAACCGAAACCTGTGCGCTTCGGCATAGCGAGAGACGCGGTTCAATGCCTGTTGGAGTCGGCGCTCCAGAGTTGGCATCTGGGCCGCGCCAAAAGAGATCGAAAGGTCGTCCACGTAGAGCGTAGCGAGAACATCTTCCGGCAGCACCGAGGTGATGCCGTTGATGCTCAGGGCAAAGAGTGTGACACTGAGGACACTTCCCTGCGGGACACCCTCTTCCTGCTCCTTTGGGCCGGAGAGGGCTCCCCCCACCCGTACGCGGAATCGACGATCTCGCAAAAATTCAGATATAAACATTGGGAGGCGTCCCCTCGCCCCCATCGTGTGGAGAGTCTCCATGATACCGTATCGCCATGCGGTATCATAGGCCTTCTCCAGATCAAAAAACACCGTGGCGTAATGCTGTCTACGAAGGAAAGCCTCGCAGACGGCATTTTCCAGTCGGAGCAGAGCATCCGACGTGGAGTGGAACTTACGGAAGCCGCACTGTGCAGAAGACAGATGGCCTCCGCTGTCCAGGAAATAGGCTAATCTAACATTTACCAATTTCTCCATCAACTTGCACACGCAAGAGGTTAGAGAGATTGGGCGGAAACCGGTCGGAGTAGAGTGATCTCTCCCCGGCTTGCGAAAGGCGAGCACAGTAGCGATTCGCCAGGAGTCTGGGAGAAGACCTTCCACCCAGATCCTGTTGAACAAATCTAACAGAAAGGCCATGCCTCGCTCACCCAGGTGTCGAAGCATGGCGTACGGGACATCGTCCGGACCATGGGCGGTGTCCGCGCACGAAGCGAGAGCGGAGCGCAACTCACTCACAGTAAACTTGTCGTTGAAGGGTTCTCCGCCTCTGGAGGTAAAGTCCAGCCGGCGGCCTTCCGCGACATCACGACGTGCATTGAATGCTGGCGGAGCAGCATCACGGCTAGAGAATGCGGAAAAAGCGGTCGCTAAGGATTCCGCCACGGACGCGGGGTCCGAGATTGCGGTCCCATTCTCCTGGAGAACGGGAGGGGGGTCCTGCGAGAACTTGCCCCGAATCCTTTTGACTCGCTTCCACACCTCAGCTAAAGGGGTCTTCCCGTTAAGTGAAGACACGTATGCCCGCCAAGAAGAGCGGCGGGCGTGCTTCGAAATATACCGGAACCTAGCCCTAGCCCGACGAAATTCAGCGACAGTGAAATCGTTCGGGCGGCGCTTATAGCGCATGTAGGCATAACGCTTCTGTTTGAGGGCCGTCTCACACTCGGCCGACCACCATGGGAGTGGTCGGCGTGCAAAACGGCCAGACGTCCTAGGAATAGTAGTCAGGCCCACGGCGATGAGGTTGCCGGAGAAGAACTCAACGGCATCATCTACCGACCTAAACTCCTCGATTGAGATAGAGAATTCAGTCATTTCCTGAAATGCAGGCCACCGCGCCCGCGCCAAGCACCACCGAGGTGGTCTCTCAGGCGGCAGTTGCCCTGAAAATGATATTTGAATGGGAAAGTGATCACTACCATGGAGGTCATCGACCACCCCCCAATCAAAATCAGGCTGTGCATCCGAAGAGCACAAAGATAGGTCAAGGCAAGAAAATGAAGCGGTTCTCGGACAGTGATGCGTAAATTCATCCACGTTTAGGACACCCATCTCAAGCTCTTCGATCAGATCGGCAAGGACTTGTCCCCTGGGATTTATGGAGTAATCTCCCCAGAGAGGATGCCTGCCGTTCAGATCTCCAAGCAAGAGATAGGGCCTCGGCAACCGTGCAACGACGCGGCGGAAGTCCCCCGCGTCGAAGTCAGCTGACGGTGGAATGTACGCAGAAATGATAGTATACCTCCTATCCAGGTGCAGCTGCACAGCCACTGCCTGAAAGGAGGTATCTAAAGAGAAAGGAAGAACGGAGACATCATGCCGGGTGTAAACTGCGCATCCCCCAGCCCGGCCATCCCGAGGTGGTGGGGTCGCAAGACCCTTATACCCCGGGAGGGCAGGGAGGGGGCACGCACCTAGCATGGTCTCCTGCAAAAAAATAGCTAACGGGGAACGGGACGAGACGAGCCTCCGCAGCTCCTCCCAGTTGGCCCGGAGTCCACGGCAATTCCATTGAAGGAATATGCCCTCCAGGCCTAGCTCGGAGGAGACGCGGGGGCCCTCCTCGAATTGAAGACCCTCACGGGAATGGCCGTACGCTTCCCGGGGGCAGAACCCCGGGCGCTGTTGGCCGGACAAAGCGCTGAAGGCGCTGTCGCCTTCGAGGACTTATTGGGGGAGGTTGGGCTCGCCATGCGAGTCTTTTCCTCCCTCCGCCTCGAAACCTTAGGCGGGCGTTGCGGCTTCGGAGGCGGGGGGCCCTCTTTTCGAGGAACCACCGTCTCCGAGCCACTCGCTCCACCTCGGGACGTGGGCGAAGGAGCCGAAGCTCCTTTGTTGCTGTCCTCCTTTCGGGGGACAGCTTTAGGAACCCCGGAAGATGGCCTAGCGACCATCTTCAGGGGTGTTGCCTCCTGTGAGTCTAACGACTCGGTGGAGGCGCGTGGCCGTTTCGCCTTACGGGAAACGGTCACGCTGGGGGAAGAGGGGGGAGCCCTGGTTTTAGCCGGGGCAGGGTATGAGCCCTTTTTGCCGCCAGCTTTACCAGGGGAGCGCCCGGGTTGGGTAGAGCCCGCAGAAGGGCTCCGAATGGGCGCGGAAACAACCGTGCTCGTTGGCCTGGATGGGCCGGGAGCAGAGGGTGCCTTCCTAACTATTGAGGCATATGACGTCCCAGGCAGAGCCGGGCGCGCCAGGACCAAGTCCTTTGCCTCGCGGAATGAGAGTCGATCCTGGGCCTGAACGGCCAGGATTTCTTTCTCAAGGAGATATGCACCACATTGCTTCGAAGAAGCAGGGTGCGGCTCTCCGCAATTGACACACTTGGCCACACACGATTTGGACTTATCGTGTGCGACCTTGGAGCAATTTACACAGACTTCGGGTGACCCCGACTTTGCACGTCTACATGAGCGATTCGTATGGCCGAAGCGGTGACAGTAATAGCACCGCCGCGGCAGTGGCACGAATGCCTTCACGCGGTAGCGGTACCAACCGGCACGCACCGACTCAGGGAGCTTGTCACAGTCGAACGTGACGAAGAGTGTAGGGGTGGGTCTCGAGGCCCCTCCCTGTTTTCTCATCACACGTTCGACCTTGACCGCCCCATGGTCGGCCAGCTCTAAGGTGATGTCTTCAATGGAGTAGTCAACGAGTTCCCTCGCATAAACTACTCCTTTCACAAAGTTCATGGTAGAGTGCGGCGTCACACTCACCGGGGTGCCATGAAGTGTCCGAAGAGCACTAATCCTGGCCGCCTCGGCGGGATTCGCCGCATTCGCCAGAAGGCTCCCGTCCGAGAAACGGGTTACCTTCGGCTTTCTACCAATTGCACTAGCTAATCCTCTCCGCTGATGGATCATGTTGCCCTTGGACAACATGGTGCCATCAGTGGAGCGAATAACGAGGAAGCGTTTGAAGCCAGCGGGCTCGAAAACGCCAGGTAACCTCTGAATCAGGGGCCCCGATGTCATCGAGGCTCCGCCCTGTGCACTCTTGGTAGTAGTCTTCTTTGTCAGGGGCTCCGCCACCGGGGGGGCAGAGGGGGCGGATGTGCCGATCTTGGCTTGGTCGCTTGCCAGAGTGGCAGCAGACCCATCCGTCCCCGCAGCCCCCGCGGATGGAGAGGAGCCCCGAGTCTTTTTGGTCTTTTTAGTCTTTTTCGGAGAGGAGGGCGGGGAATGAACCCGCTTCTCACCTCCGCCGGCAGAAGTCCCCAGGCCAGATGGACCAGCCTCAGCCAGGTCCCTCTCCGAAATGGAGAAGGTCCTGGTTGTCGTAGGGGCACCTGTCGGAGGAGATCCCTCCCCTCCTTCTACTGCCTCGGAGCCCTCAGCCATTTGAGGAGGACCTTGCATAGGGGCGGATTCGGGTTCGGTGCTTGGCGCCGAGCCCGAATTCCCCCCCATGGAAGGCCCTACCGTCTGGGGCTGGGTCTCCTCAAGGACCATGTCTATCACAGGAGGGGCCTCCAATTGGCCATCCCCTCCCAGGACATCGCAGGTCCCCTTGGCAGTGTCGCCAGTCTTGTATGGGGAGGCACAGGCCTTGACCCCGGCAAGGTTTAAAATTCTTGCCAGCAGGTCTTTTGAGGGAAGCGACCGAAGGGGCCTGGCTTCCCTCTCCCCCCTAAGGGGGTTTGCCCTACCGAGCCGCTTTGATGGGAAGCGGCTGGCTAAGGGCTGCCTGCTGGCTTTCTTGGCAGTCCCCTTGAAAAGAAAAGATGGGACTGCCGCTGGGAAAAGGGAGGTGCCCGAAAGCACCTCCAGAGAAGGGGGTGAGGGGGAGTCCCCTGCACCCGTAGGCGAAGGAGAGGAGTAAGCCTCCTCTCCGGTTAGAGAAATATGGAGGGTCCCCTGTGCAAGCACAGGGGGGGGGACCTCCATTTTTTCGGTGGAGCTGCCCAAGGGCGGCTCCGTCGATGAGCAAGGGGGAGTTAAAGGGGTTTGGGTTTTTTTTTTTGTTGTTCATCTATGGGCATGGTGACCCTATTTTTGCCACGGGACGCAATAGCTCATCACCCCTCGCAGTAGCCCGCACTGCGAGAGGTGCTTACAAGCCCGGCAGAGCCAGGCGCCGCCATTCGGGACCACCCCTCCCGCCTGGTGGCCTGGCAGTCCATCGGCATGGCGGCTCCACCTTGGACACGGCGTAAAAAATATAGGTTGTGAAGAGGAGAGGAAAAGGGATGTGAGGAAGGTATGGGTGGGGATGAAGCAGGTTGTTAAAAAACCCCCATCCCGAACCGGAGCTCAGGGGTTAGGGGACAATGTCCCCTCCCCCCTCAGCCCCGATCCGGGGTGGTTGGCTTGAGAAGAAGGTCAGCATTCTACCCTTTGAAATTAGAGGCTGACCAGAGAAAGTTGTGGGAGAGGTTGTATGAAAAGCGACAAGGTAGGGGAGAAATCGGGCTATCTGAAGGAAGGAAGAGAGGCTAAGCTGGGGCCGGACGGAGCGCTGGATCCCGTCAGCACGGCGGCCAGGATGGCAAATCGCCGCGCCCCTTACGGGGTGTCGAAGCATGGCATACGGGAGATCGTCCGGACCAGGGGCCGTGTCCGCGCACGAAGCGAGAGCGGAACTCAACTCACTCAACTTGGCAACTCCAGACCAAATCCTAAAAAATGGCATCGTAGGCAGGTGAGGGAGGGGGATCGGGCTTGGTGAGAGGCGTCGGAGGTCGGGGTCACCACGCCCGACCTCCATTTAAAGAGGAGCCAAAGGTAAATTAAAATCAAGGGCAGTAGTAAATGGGGCCAATGAAAGGGACATTCGGAGTGGAAAGGGTGCATAAATGGACCCCAGCTCCCCCAGAATGAGAATTCCTAATGGGGTGGGTACCCTTCCTAGAAGGCACTGGGGCCGTGAGGATCTGCTCCTCCTCCAGATACAAAATTCAACAGTTTGCACAGGATATCTCCCTGCGGCGCAATGAGAACGAGAGGTCGTGTTTCTCCCCCAGGTTTCACCTGTAGCAGGGGGGTTCGCCCCCGGGCTACAGAATCTACCTTCTTGCGGGTCTTAAATTAGGCGTTCGAACCCAGATCGAGGCGGCGGGCGCATGGATCCTCATTCAAGCTAAGAGGCAGGTTTCATCCTCGTCTTATGAGCCGGGAGGGGGGGATGGGGGGGGTATCACTCACCTTTCACAGCCTCCACGCTGAAGTCTGGTGGGAAGAACTTCGACCCTTGGAGGGAGGAAGAAGGAGGCACCGAGGGGTTCCCGACACTGCTCTCCACGTCTTCCTCCCCAATCGAATGCTTCCTGCGTCGCTTGTGCACCGGCGTAAAATGGGGTGATGGGGGCAAAGACCCGATGCTCGGGGTCAATATTGGTGTACTGGTGGGTGCGGGGCTGCAGCCACCTACATTGTCCGGGTTAAATTCGGGAAGATTGACGAATTTTTCCTCGAAATTTACTTGTTCCAAAACTCTACAAAAAAGAAGAAAAATTTAATGTTTTGATTTTTTAATTTTTTTTATTTAAGGGGCTATCTGGCGACTGCCGACTTAGGCATAAGTCGCCGTAAACAAACAGCCTAGTTCTAGGCTACTTCAAAAAATGGAACAGGGAACAACAAAAAAGAAATAACAATAACAAAACAATAACAAAAACAACAACAACAACAACAAAAACAACAACAACAAAAATTAAGCCTGGTTAAAAAAAAGGGAGAAGGCCGGCCTCCCCCAAAAAGTTAGCAAGTCCACCAGTCAAAGTGCACGCACTCGTCCCGAGTACAAGGGACAGGCGGTAGCGACCCCGCCCATCCCGGTACCGGGACAGGTGTCGTGCGCGAAGATCACCCAGACTGGGACATTCGACAAGAATGTGCCGAACAGTCTGGGGGACGACGCAGTCGTTGCAATAGGGCGCAGGCGAGCGCTCCACCAGATAGCGATGCGTCACACGAGTGTGTCCGATTCGGAGACGACAGAAAGCAACCTGAAGCCGCCGCGGCATTGGGGGATAGGTCCATGGGAACAGTCGCGGCGCAATGGCACGCAACTTTAAGTTCCCTTCGACCGTCTCCCATCTTCTTTGCCAAGCAGTCCGAAGAGCTGCCCGTATTCCTGCCATGTAGTCGGTGTGAGGAAGAGCGAAACGCTGGTCCGGTCGCAGAGTCCTCGCGGACTCTTTGGCGCCCTCATTCCCCGCAATTCCCACATGTCCAGGAACCCAGCAGAAGATAATCTCGACATCTGCCCGGCTCGCCAAAACCGTGGCGTCACGGATATCGCGAACCAGGGGATGCGGAGATTCCAATGCCCCGAGAGCACTCAGGGCGCTTTGTGAGTCGCTATAGATCACAATCCGGTCTCCGAACCGGGCACGTCGCGTAATCTCCCGTACCGAGTGGTGTATTGCCACCAGCTCGGCCGTGAAGACAGACGCAGCGCCTGGTAGAGCCCCGCTTTAATGTTTTGAAGTTCAAAATAAGTGAGAGAGAGAGAGAGAGGAGTCTCCCTAATCAGAAGGGATAAGGTTTCGCATCACTGTCCTGGAGAGAAAACATAATCCAAGTTTGTTCCTTCACCTTTCTCAAGCCCAAAATTTCATACTAAGAAATTATTATGATTTTTCAACCATTTTCGTTTTTTAAGCCTCTCAGTGGGTTGTTATAGTTTAACTCTGGATCCGAACAACAGATCGCAACAACATATGTTAGCTGCCACTAGATTGACGCAAGTCTCGCCAGGCTTCATCTAACCATTAACCACACTCAATTGAAGAGCGATGTTTATATTCGAGTGTGCTGTACCACCACCACACACACAAAAGAATGCTAACCACTCGCTCCACAATCATCGACTCTACCTCCTAGGCAAAGACGTAAGAGAAACAATTTTAACTTCATGCACCGCGGGAAGGTTATTATTTTTTGGGGGGTATTAAAAAAATGAGTAGTATCCATGCCTGACATCATAGGTTGAAGGGGTGCCATCCATGACTGATGTCAAAGGTTTAATGAACTAATTCCTCGTATCCATGATGTCCCAGGAATGCGCGCGAGCGCAAACAAAGCACCTTTACTTACTTGTCCATTCCGTCCTCAACGTTTTTCTTGAAAAAACTCTTCTTGGCACTCGGTGACGGAGGCACAGAAGAAGAGAAACACAGGGGGGTCGACATTTGGGTCTGCACGATGCCCCCTTCATTCTGCGGAGGCCCCATTTTCGAGTCGGGGGGCGTCAGTGGATCCTCTTCACTTTGGTTACTCGACTGCCCTGAAACAAAATGAGGGGCGCCTTGAGAGAGGCGTCACACAAAAAAGCCATTGCTGCAAACTGGTGCCAGCCAAAGAGGTCATAGGCTTACCGAAGGAAGAAAGCCTTTTCTGCCTGGGGGCTTTACCCAGCTGGGCAGGCGTTGGGGCGAGGATGAATTTGGGCTTGTCCTCCGTCTCCCTCTCCTCCTTTGGCACAAGAACGGCTTTTTGCAGCTGGCTGCTGGTGTGCTGCGTGGTCACGATCTGCTTCTGCAGGATAATCGGGGTGGCGGCATTCGACATGTGATGGAGGGAGGCGGCCTTGTGAGGGGGAGCCATCTCCTCGATATGAGCCCCTGTGACCCCACTCACACTGCTTATGTTGATTGCGAAGGGTATGTTGGCTACCTGCGCCTTCACCTTCTGGCTGCCATTCAACTGGGACTGGAAGTGTACTTTGGCCGGTTGATGTTGATGGTGTTGGAGGGGTGTCTGGCCCGGGGCGGGGGGAGTAGGGAGAGGGGCAGTAGCAACAGAGTCAGACGAGATGGCAGGGGAGGGACAAACCAGGGCTCCCGAACTCACAACTGGCGAAGATGAGTAAAAAAAATGCATGAGTATCATAAAAGAAGAAGTGGTCCTAGAACCGCGGAAAGTAGAGAAACAACAGGCGGTTCTTATTTGCCGTCTCGATGTACGGAAGAGAGAAGCATGTGACGTGTGAGAGGTTTGAAAACTGGGAAGGCAGGTTGATTAAAATGGTGGATTGTGTGATGGACTGGGACTAGTGGCTGTGTTGCAAGGCATTTGAAAATGGAAGAATGCAATAATAGTGCCGTTGTATAAGGATAAATTTAAAAAGGGTGAATACAAGTACTACGGGGGAAGAAATCTGTTGTGTTGTATGTAAAATGTATTGAAAATTTTGGATTGGGAGTATTAGAAGGAAAATAGAGAATGATAAGGAATGAACAAGGTGGATGTAGACAGGGTAATGAATGTGGATCAAGTATTTGAACTGAGACATGGATAAGAGATGTAAAAGGCATGGAAGGTGATAATTAGAAGGCTTCGGAAAAGGAGTAAGCAAAAAAACGCCGAATCTGCCTTAGGGATGAGGCATACAAATGAAATTATAAACAACTCAATCAGATTGCCACAGGGTGTGGTTGGTGAATTTCAATGCCACTAAAAACTAGCCCCACCGAACCTTCTTACCCAACCCACATTTATGGCCTATTAAGCACAATAGGCGATCATTATTTCCACAATAACTTAGCCCTTCATAGAGAAGATGAGGTGCTCTGAGGAGCAACTTTATGATGAAGAGAAAATGAAAAATATATCAAAAAGAAAAAAAGAAGAAGCGAAATTCATTAATTCTAAATATTGGGTCACGATGAAATATGAAGCCCAAGGGACAAGCTTGTACATTTAAAGGTAACCATGAAAGGAAGTTGGCATTATAAGTTACCAGGAAAGAAAGTGGCATCAAAGGTTACCTTGAAAGGTGACATCAAAGGTTACCTTGAAAGGTGACATCAAAGGTTACCTTGAAAGAAGGTGACATCAAAGGTTCTCTTGAAAGAAAGTGGCATCAAAGTTTACTGTGAAGGAAAGTGGCATCAAAGGTTACCAGCAAAGAAAGTGGTATCAAAGGTTACGGGAAAAAAAGTGACATTAAAGGTTACCAGGAAAGTGACATCAAAGGTTACTGGGAAAGAAAGTGGCATCAAGGGGTTACTGGGAAATAAAGTAGCAACAAAGGTTACCGGGAAAGAAAGTGGCAGCAAAAGTTACCGTGAAAGCAAGTGACATCAAAGGTTACAGTGAAAGAAAGTGGCATCAAAGGTTACCGTGAAAGCAAGTGGCATCAAAGGTTACCGTGAAAGAAAGTGGCATCAAAGTTTACTGTGAAATAAAGTGGCATCAAATGTTACCGGGAAAGAAAGTAGCATCAAAGGTCACCGTGAAAGAAAGTGGCATCAAAGGTCACCGTGAAAGAAAGTGGCATCAAAGATTACCGTGAAAGAAAGTGGCATCAAAGGTTACCGGGAAAGAAAGTGGCATCAAAGGTTACCAGAGAAAAGGAGCATCAAAAGTTACCGTGAAAGAAAGTGACATCAAAGGTTACAGTGAAAGAAAGTGGCATCAAAGGTTACAGTGAAAGAAAGTGGCATCAAAGGTTACTGGGAAAGAAAGTGGCATCAAAAGTTACTGGGAAAGAAAGTGGCATCTAAATTTACTGGGAAAGAAAGTGGCATCTAAATTTACTGGGAAAGAAAGTGGCATCAAAGGTTACAGTGAAAGAAAGTGGCATCAAAGGTTACAGTGAAAGAAAGTGGCATCAAAGGTTACCGTGAAAGAAAGTGCTATCAAAAGTTACTGTGAAAGAAAGTGACCTGAAAGGTCACCGAGAAAGAAAGTTGCATCAAAGATTACCGTGAAAGAAAATGGCATCAAAGGTTACCGGGAAAGAAAGTGGCATCAAAGGTGACCGGGAAAAAAGCCTCGATTAGCTGACTGGTGTTAGCAAGTTTTCTTACCCGAGTTCTGATTGTGGGTGGCAGCAGAGGAACAAGTCAGAGAGGACGGAACGGAGGTGGGAGTCAGAGTGACGCCCGTTCGGCCCCCCGAAATAAAGACCACCCCAGGCGATTGAGACGTGATGCCGGCCTTGGCGAGCCCGGCGACAGCGAGGGGTTTGATGACTCCTCCAGACTGAACCACATTCGGGTCGGTGGTGACAACCGCCTGCGGCAGGATTCGAACCGTGCCTGGGGTGGTGGACACAGGCCCGATGATGAGCTTTCCGTCCGCCGTCATGGACGGAACCAGGTACTGGACGTGGGTAGGTTGCGACGAGGCATTCGGGACACCCTGGTGGGTGGTGGTGGCCATAGCACCGGCGAGACTCGTCTTCACCACCATATTAGCCACCTGCAGGGACTGAGAGCCACTAGGGGATACCAGCGTGCCGCCCTTGGCTGCCGCGTTCAAGAGGGTATACTGGCCGCCGCTGGACGGCATTAGAATCGCGGTCTTGGGTAGCTGGGCGATCGTGCTCGAGGAGGAGACCGTCACATGCTGGGTCGAGGTCACTGAGGAGGGTACCAGGGGGTGCGCCTGATACGCGATCTGAGCCAGCGGGGCGCCGGAGGTGGAAGGCGGCGTCTTCGTGTCCGCCTTCTGGGGCGGCCCCCGCAGACTGACAGCCGTGTCAAGAAGGATCGACCGCTTGTCCTGCTTGCTCACGGACAGGTTGTGAATGGACTTCACCTGGCTGTTCTTCAGTACAGTCTTGTGGCCGGCGCTGGTGGCCACGTTGCTTATAATGGTGATGTTGGAGGGCGGAGGTGGGGGCTTGGTCCCCGCCTCCCCCCCTCCGCTATCCTCGGATCCTGTTTTCGGCGATGCCGGCATCGACCTGTGAACACCAGGTTCCTATTAGCACCCACACAAAATACTACTCCCGTTCAGAGCCCGGGGGAAGGGGGGGCAGAGTAAATAATAATCATTATCATCCGCTCTCCTCCAGTGGTGTTGGCGGGCATCAACGCCATTCATTGCCCCACATACAGAGGCGAATGCAATAATTAGAGGTGCACAAGTTTGAGTCTGGGTGGCAGGAGCGAGCCAGGTGGGTTTAGAGGAAGCATATATGGGTTGGGCAAAGAGGAAGCGTAGGATTCTGCCGATATGAAAGCACTAGTCTACACACATTTAAGAAGCCTTTATTTCTCAGGTAGAGACCTACTGATTAACGCGAGATCCGAACCACGGGTATCTACAGAGTGGAGGGTAGCCGCCGTGAAGGCAACCTGAATCGGGACACCTTCCGGTGACTATCCACACCTGATGTGTTTAAAATCGTCATTGTTGCTTAATGCGTGCTGAAAGGAGGACTAGTTGTACGGAAGGAAGTATAAAAGTATGAGGAAAAATCTAACAAGTGCATCTCCGCCACAAACTTTTTTGCAAATTTCACCAAGTGGTGAAGTTAGAACAAAAATGATTAGGAGGTAGAAAAGCAGAGAAGAGGAGACTAATTAGGGAACCTGGCAACTGGAGGTGCCCAACTTTCTTGAACTAGTCGACGTTCTAGAAGGAAGGCCAGGTCCTTTCCATAGGACTTTTAAGAGAACACTGGGGGTATCCACCTACCTGAAGGCACTACTTGTAGACTGCAGGGTGGGCGTGGAAGGATGTTGCAACGAGGTCGAGACAAGGTAGAGAGGAGAAGGTTTCACCCCTGTCTGCAACTGATCCGCACCGAGCTGGACGGAGCCGCCCGAAGGGCCGTAAAGGGTCACCACGTCCTCGTTCGACAGCTGAGGTCTGACCGGCAAACAAGGAAGATTAGATGGTGATTCAGCATCAGCTTCGGCTCTTCAGAAGGAGTATAGACGGGATCGGGGGGTGGGGGGCTGACAAGCGAATGAGTTCAGAGTGGAATCCCTCCCTTTGGTCGTGGCAATCAGGGACGAGTGGGAGAAGGATAGCGGGCAAAAATGACGTCTGGTCGATTTCTAAAGCTCAAGAAAATTCGAGAATATTCCCTGTGGTCAGATTTCTAGGGCAACACTCAAGTGAGGAATCGCCAACGGAATTCAATGCCACCAGACTGATTTTATTATCCTTACTAAAACAGCAAATGGTTGTTATTGGTATGATTTTAACCATCGATGTGTATGTACCCTTTGGGAGGGGAATCTACAGTTTAAGTGGACTCTGAACCACCTCAACTGGAAATGCTACGGTGCCGCCTAGTTATTGACCCTTTAAAGAATGAAAATCTGGGTTGGCTGTGGGGTCCACTGC
The DNA here is from genome assembly GCA_963969495.1 of Ceratothoa steindachneri. Lineage (NCBI taxonomy): Eukaryota > Metazoa > Arthropoda > Malacostraca > Isopoda > Cymothoidae > Ceratothoa > Ceratothoa steindachneri. The sequence continues at coordinate 44,688,812 of OZ018321.1, read as the reverse complement.
GATGAGAAGAGGTCGAACTGAGGCTGCTGGATTAAAGTTCACAAATGCTAGCCACTTTAACAGCGAGAAATATTTCTAAAACATGCATACTTTTAAAGTTAAAAAAATCAAGGAAGGGGGAGGGGGGTCTGGGCAGAACTAGATATCCCGGTATTGGGGAGTAAGAATTGAAACCTTGCTGCTCTTTTCGGGTTATCTCGAGACTCCGCCAGCAGTGGTATAATAACAACCTCATGAATGCATTCAGTGTCCTTTACTACGATCGGGTTGAGGGAACTTTCGGCCCACGACCATCTTCAATCTGCCTAATGGCAATGCGCGGGAGGGCGTTACCTGCTTGAAAAGACCATTGTAGGGATTGTGTATGTTTTTTTTGTTCTTTTTTATTCGTTTATCTGGTGACTGCCTTCAAGGTCATAAGTCACCGTAATTAAAATTATAGCCTAGTATTAGTCAATTCTAAAATTTACCAAAAAAACACACAACAAAACAGAAAAACAAGCAACAAAGAACAAAACAAAAAGAAGCACGTTCGACGTCAGGGAGGAGGGATGTGCATGATGTGATGCAACATGCTGGTAGGAGCAGTGAATGCATCTAAGAGGATTACTGGAAGGGAGATAAGGTGCTGGAGGTGGTAAAGGGAGAGTGGATGGACAACGAAGTGATCTCTCCATGTGTGAGGTGGGAGAGAATTGCACATGATAGGTGACGGACCCATAACAATGCGAGATCCCTGGGTCCTGGTGGTTGCCAAGACCAGTAACTAAATATCATAACTGAACAGGGTTTTGTGGGAGCCGTATGGGGAGAGGTAGGGATAGTTTCCAGAGGCGAACTTTTTATTTCCCCATCCTTTATGGCACTGGCAAAATAATCAAACACCTTTTCCAAGATAATACCAGTGACCTCGAGATTTCTTAGCAGTAGTAGTAGTAGTGGTTGTTCACCCACCTGTCTTCATCCAGGCGGATCCTGACCGGATAATGAAAGACAAAGGTCAGTATGACAATCACTGGCGAGCCTGAAGGCACTAGGAGCCGGTCCTCTTTGTGGCCGCTCTTGCCGGGATCGAAGCCGGTACTGCGACTTTAGCAGACCAACGCCGTATCCACTCGACTAGCAAGTAGTAAGGTTAAGGGAAATAAAAATGGGCTGCAGTGTACAAAAACCCGAGGAGATAAGTGAGAATGGGATGTTCACGTCATTATCCTTGGCGTGTCTCGCGACGAAGGCAGGTCCTCTAGAGGGGTATTGGAAAAGGACCGTGTCATCCATTAAATGGGTGTAAGCAAATTTTAATGTTATAAGGAACAAAGAGTAGGACCAAGTGGGAAACCACTCTTAGGCGGCAAGGTAGCAGGTTGGATAGAGAGCTAGCTAAGTGACAGACGGCAACGCGTAGTGGTGAATGGTCGGGCCTCTGAATGGGCGCCCGTATCTAGCGGTGTCCCTCAAGGTTCCGTCCTGGGACCACTACTGTTTATTATCTATGTCAACGACATGGACAGAGACATGGTTGCCAAAATCTCCAAATTTGCCGACGACACCAAGCTTGGTATAATGTGGCAAAGGAGGGAAACACTGCCAGCCTCCAAGCGGACCTTCAAAGGATTGGGGAGTGGTCGGACACGTGGCAAATGCCTTTCAACGTGAACAAATGCAAAGTAATGCATATCGGCCACTGAAACTCCAAATCTCAGTACTTCCTTAAGGGAACTGCCCTTGAATCGAGTGACACTGAGAAGGACTTGGGTGTTACTATCACTAACGACCTCAAGTTCTCGAAACAGTGCATCGAGGCAAAGAAGAAAGCCCAAAGGATGTTAGGCTACATAAAGCGCCAGTTTGGATACCGTAACAAGGAGATAGTACTTTGTCTGTACAACTCCCTCGTTCGGCCGCACCTGGAGTATGCCGTACAATTTTGGAGTCCTTCGTTTCGAAAGGATATCGCAAGGTTGGAACGCGTACAAGCCAGGGCAACCAAACTGATTCCTTCTATCAGACATAAAAGTTATGAGGATAGACTAAGGGAATTAGATCTGTTCTCGCTGGAAACCAGTAGACTGTGTGGTCAGCACATCGAAGTTTTCAAAATACTTCGAGGGTTCGACAATTTGACTACCGGGATATTTTCACACTGAGTGAGAACAGAACGCGCAATCACGGCTTCAAACTTGAACTGAAGCGTTACAACCGAAATCTGTGTGGAAATTTTTTCACCTACAGTATTTGCGGTAAGTGGAACGCACTTCCAGTGAAAGTTGTCAACAGTGAATCTGTTGAACAGTTCAAGTCAAGACTAGACAAAGTCTTGAAAAGTGGCCGTTGAGGGACTCAAAACAATCGAGCAGCCATGTGCCTATTCGATTGCTAGTCCAAAGGTACCCTCTTTGAATGGACCGTAAGGTCTCCTAGGGTACTTTCTTTCCTTGTAACTCCTTGTAACCCTCATCCCCGATATAAAGATGAATAGATATCTGGGCCCTTCGAACCACGAGCAAAAGAAAAACACAGGAATGGTACGGCGTTGGATGGAGGCGAGCCTCTCGGCGCAGGAACATGCGACCATTAACAAACTACAAAGAGTCAAATAAAATGGGAGCCAGAGACCAGAGTCCTCGAAAAAGTCAAATAGTCCACAAACCCGTCCTGAGTACAAAGGACAAGCGATAAAGACCCCGCTCAACGTAACATGTGCGAAGATCACGCAAACTGGGACATTCAACAAGAATGTGTTCAACAGTCAGGAGCACAACGCAGACATTGGAATAAAGTGCAAGGGAGCGTTCCATCAAATGGTGGTGCGTCCCGTGAGTGTGTCCAATTCGAAGACGACAGCAAGCGACCTGAAGCCGTCGCGGCATTGGGGGTAGGTCAATGGGAACAGCCGCGGCGCAATGGCATGGAACATTAAAGTTCCCCTTTTCTTTGTTAAGCAGCCTGAAGGGATGCCCTGATACATACCTTGAAGTCGGAGTGAGGAAGAGCGAAACACAGATCTGATCGCCCAATCCTCGCGGACTCTTTGTCGCCCTCCTTCCCCACAATTCTCACTTGTCCAAGAACCGAGCAGAAGATAATCTAGACATCCACCCGACTTGCAGCAAACGTGACGTCACGGATACCGCGAAACAGGAGGGAGGGGGAGGGGATTCAAATGCCCCAAGAACACTCAAGGTGCTTCGTGAGTCGCTAGATAACACAAACTGAGGTAATACGGCGTGGAAACAGACCCCCCCCCCCTCCTCTCTTGGGACTTGGAGCCATCCGTATACACTGGCACGGTTCCAGCGTGCACGGAGTCTGTGCTCCAAAAAGGCCGAACTGGAAGCTTTGGGAACAGAGGCGTAGCGGCAAATAGTCAAAGGTGGTACCCTCCAGGGCACCGGTCACCAGGTGAAGGCCAGTGTGGTGGATTAAGTCCAACTTCAACCATAGACGCTCTGCTGCCAATGCATAAAACTCGCATTCGTAGTTAAGCTTCGAACAAACAAAGGATAGGTAGAAAGGTAATGTAGTAACCCTATCAGCAGCCCAGATGCTGAACGTCACGGAACCAAGGATGTCCATGGTGCGGGTACAAGAGACCCTAAGGGTGCGAATATGAGGCTCGCAAGAGAAGCTTCAGTCAATAACAAGGCTAAAGAAAAGGTGCGAATCCACTACTTCCAGGCGAACCCCGTCTAGGAACAAGTCGGGGTCGGGGTAGAGCGGGGGGTGGCTAAGGGAAACCGAAACCTGTGCGCTTCGACATAGCAAAGTATGCGGCTCAATGCCTGTTGTAGTCGACGCTCCAGAGTTGGCATCTGGGCCGCACCAAAAGAGATCGAAACGTCGTCCACGTAGAGCGTGGCAAGAACATCTTCAGGCATCACCAAGGTGATACAGTTGATGCTCAGGGCCTAGAGTGCGACACTGAGGACACTTCCCTGCGGGACACCCTCTTCCTGCTCCATTAGGCGAGAGAGGGCTCCTCCCCTTGTACGCGGAATCGACGAACTCGCAAAAATTCAGAAATAAAGAGTGGGAGGTGTCCCCTTGCCCACATCGTGTCGAGTCTCCATGATAGCGTATCGTCATGCGTATGTTAGCCCTTCTGCACATTGAAAAACACTGGCGTAGTGCTGTCTTCGAAGGAAGGCTTTGCAGACGGCATTTTCCAGTCGGAGCAGAACTTGTGAAATCCCTTCTGTGATGAAGCCAGGTGGCGTCCATTGTCCAGGAAAAGGCTAGTCAATATTTACCAATTTCTCCAACTTGCACACGCAGGAAGTGAGAGAGATTGGGGAAAACTGGAGAACTCAACAGCCTCATCAACCAACTTAAATTCGAGCGATAGAGACTAGTCATTTCATGAAATGCGGACCACCGCGCCCACTCAAAACACCATTGAGGTGGCTTCTTGGGTGGCAGCTTCCCTGAAAATGATATTTATATAGGAAAGAGGTCATTGATCAAGCTGTGCATCTGGGAAGGACAGGAACAGATCAAGGCGGAAATGAAGCCGTTCCAGGGAAGTGATACGTAAACTCATCCACATTAAGGACACCGACCTCCAACTCTTCAATCGGTCTACCTCCTATTAAGGTGTAACTACACTGCCACTGCTCGGGATGTATTTAAACCGAGAACAGACATCATGTCGCTTGTAAATCGCACATGTCTACCCGACTGCCACCCACAATGGCTGGGGTTACGAAACCCTTATACCCTGGAATGGTGGGCTGGGGAGGCGAGCTAATATGGACTCTGAGACAAATAGCTAATGGGAAACAGGAGGAGACAAGCCTCGTCTCTTCCACTTAGCCTGAATAGTTTTAGCCTTAACAAGGCAAAAATCCAGGTCCTTTGGCAGATGTAAGCGCTGCTGCTTTTGAGGACTTATTGAGAATGGTTGGGTTCGCCTTCTCCGCCACCTACATCGAATCCTTTGGCAGGTGGTACCATCTGTGGGTTTGAGATCTCGACTCTCCGAGGTGTCCCCTCCAACTTTTAACATGCGTGAGGGAGCTGATACTCCCTTACTGCTGTGGTCTCACGTAGGGCAGACTTAGAATCCCCCGGTCTCACGGCCACCTAAGGGGCGGGGGGAACCCTCCTCTGAGTCTGAATATTCATTTCAGCTCACCAGAAGTAGTGTGTTTCATTATCTGGTCAGGGAGATCTCATCTCAAGAGCGAGGGATCTCACAACTGACACCATCATGATGGTATTTTCATTCCCTCACCACAAGTAGGAGCCCAGAAACTCCATGCACGAATTTTAATCGACCTGTGGAAAATCGAAAGCACCAACGCCTAGCAAAGAGCATTACACTCAACTCCGACCAGCAGAAAAATGAAAAGCGACCTAGCAAAAACCTGTGTCCAAAATTACCCAACCAAGAAACATTCGCGAGCTCACGCTCCTCCTCACCTCCCCTTGATGGCCTTTGGCTTGTAGGGAGCACCTGAGGTGGAGTTGCGAGTGGTGGAACCCTTGGGCCCTTGTGGGGAGTGGGGCTGGGGAGGCGCCTTGTCCCCCACCTCTGTATCGCTTTGCGTCTCAGAGTCGGAGTCGCCGACGCGCTCTTTGCACGCCAAGTCCATGTCTGCGGAAAGAAAGATTGAGGTAATCCAACGAAGGCACGGGCATAGCCATTAGAGAATGAGCTTGAAGAGATATGAGAGGATGAGCTTAGCTTGAGTTATGGGAAGAGGATGACAGAAAATTAACAGAATACCAAATCTAATCTCTAAATGGTAGGGAGAAAGAAAACTCTTTAATACCTGAAAAAGTGCAAGCACTTAATGGTATAAATCTATAATCGTCTGGCGAGAATACAAGTTCTTCTGAGCTTAACTTTAGATGTTACAACCGATATACAACAATAGCAAATGACAACTTCCACCTGTATGGATAGAAGTGATCAAAAGAAAAAGATCGCGCGCTCACCTTCCTTCACGGAAATGGGAGCTTGGACACGCTCCCGATCCTCGCAAATTATCATTTTAGGATCTTCCTGCTCAGAGACCCTGGTCTCACTCCGCTTCACATAGAGGAGATCGGAGGCACGAGTTTCACTGTAATTTGAAGTTACCTGAAGAATAAACAAGGGTTATTATTCTTCCACTCTCACATACACCCTAAAAGTTCCGGATTTAGTCACCTTTTATGACAAACGTCGGACGAAAGTTTGGTTGAAATTTCCTAGTGTCGAGTGGAGTAATTTTGTTGGAATACGTGTCCTGAAGAAACTAGTGGAAGAGTGTAAAAATTAGTTAAGTGTCTCTAATGTTTTGGATACAGTTAGTGGGGTGAGATCAACAGGAACCATGATTAATACTCTAGCTTTTAACTGCATAAAAGTATGTAGGTCATAAGGATATCGCTTGCTCATGGTTGGATTGCTATTCCTCGCAGGTTCCAAGAAGCTGGAAGGAAACAACAAACTCCAAGAAGCCAAACTCAGTCGGCGAAGAGTACCCACACCACCCAACGTTTTTCTTCCCTCAATTTGCCAAGCTCTTCATCTGAAGAGATTTTAACACACACCACCCATCTTGGCTCAGAACCCAAACAGCAGAACAACTTCAGTCACCCTACTCAACAACACATCCCTACCAACCAGACAACCCCTCCAACACAGGCAAAATAAGACCTCACCTACACACTAGAATCACATATCAAACAATAGCTGACTCATTATTATAGCCTTACAAACCATGCACCCACAACCAACCTCCTTAAAACCACATATATAAACTACAAAAAATCAAACTGACAAAACAACACCTAATACATAGAAGACAAACTTCACATTTTCACTTTAAACAACTACCTCTCACTAGACAAAGCACTACACTACATTGATAATAGGATCACAAATGTAAGAGGTAAATTGATCTCTCACAGCCACAGAAAAACCACCTCAATTTGCCAAATGAAATAGCAGACTGCATAAAGCAGTGTAACATCCTAAAACAAAAAAGGGGCCCCCTCACGACAATAAACACAACACACTCAATTACTTAATAATCAAATCACCAACCTAGTTATGAAACAGAAAACTGAAACCAATATGTCAACACATACAACAAAACAAGCTTAACCCAACTCTGGAGAATCATAAAGAAAATCTACAGATCACATACCACTCCATTTCTGACACACAAGTGACCATTTACCAGAAACAACCCAATTGCAACACTTTGACAAAGCTAACATTCTCATGAAACTACTAAAAAATTAGCTTCCTCCCACTGCAGAGATAAATCCACACAAAAATCAAGAGCATACCCACATCCCGAGACCAAGCACCCTTCTTTACTACAGATAATGTCCAACAAACCATCAAACGGAATAAAAACTTTGGGCAGCGAAATGTCCAACCAACATATCTAACATCCATCTAAAGCACCTAGACAACACAGCAATCTTGACCATTAGAGAAATTTGTAATCATTCCTGGCTCATGAACACAATAATCCTCAATCTGGAAACTACTACACATCATATCCATACTCAAACCAGAGAAACACCCAACACATCACAACTCTTACTGCCAAATTTCACTGCTATGCACACTTGAAAAACTAATACACCAAATAATAAGCAAAATATACCAGTCTCAGACACAGTATGGTTTCAGGAAAACAAACTCAACCATGACCTTCCTCACTAACCAGACCCAACGCATAATTGATGGCTTCAACCAGCCCTTACCATCCCTCACATACAATCCTGATCATAATAGATATAAACCAAGCCATTTATAACAATACCAAAGCACATCCTAGGCCAGGCCATTCCACTACACTCCAACAATACAAACCCAGAATAAACCTTGCCCCGACACCAACATCCCCCAGATGCAACCAAAGTCCAGACAACACAGAACATCTCTTCTCTTAGGGAGCAGTGAACCCACTCAGGGAGCGTGGTGGCCTTCAAAGAGGCCAGCAAGCCAAGGAAAAAGTAAGAGTATGTAAAAATGATACACCTCTGAGTGCATTTATCCAACCTCTTTGGGGAAAGCAACTAACGAAACAAACTAATTTAAGATATCGAGAAATGGTGAACCCTGTGAAGCACATACGGGGGCATTCGATGTAAGGTCGGCATGTTCGGCGGCACCAAACTGATGCCCGTTCCCGGAAGGGCTGGATGCACTGAGAGGCGTTCCAGACACAGGCGCATTATCGAAGTTAGGACCACTGGGGTTATAAGCACTCCCAGTGTTGTCCCCTTTGGTTGAGCTTGTGGAGGATTTTCTTCTATCTTTGCTACACCACTTCCAGTCTGGGTGGGCCTTGTAATGCGTCTCCTTTATCTAGATAAAGAGAAGGGATATCGAAATGAGAGTTCTGTACCAATATCCAATGACAATCTACAAAAAAACAACACAATCTCTTACCTCAGAGGCTAAACTCTGGTACTTGAGCTTCTCTTCTGGCTTCAACTCGTACCACCACTCACCGAGGATCTTAGAGACTGTCCGATTGTCCTGATTGGGGTATTTTTGGTGCACGATTGGGCGATGTCGCTTGCTAAAGATCATAAAGGCGTTCATGGGTCTTCGGATATGGTCCTTATCACATTTGGCTTGCTGATGGGGAGAAAACGTGGGATCAATTGGGAACAAAACTGCAAATTAGTAAGGTTGGGAAAGTATTTTAATTGAAATGTCTTATCCCTTTTGCCATTCTAATTTTATAAGGGCAATTGCCATCTAACAGGAAAAAGCGAGAAAAACACCGAAGGATCGTATAAAAACTTTGGAAACAAGTTTATAAGAAAGGAAAGCAAAATAAACTTCCTTCCCCCCGCCCCCGAAAGCTATTGAAACTTGGAGAGGAAAAGTCTTTTCTTCACCCACCTTCCTTGGACTCTTAGGCTCCTCTTTTGCGGGCAGGGCACCGAGCGACTGTGTCCGTCGTTTGCTGTTGGCACCGAGCGCAGAATCCATTTCCGGCGCAAACACATCATCATCGTCGGTGGCCAGTTCGCACTCTGACTCCTGCCCAACAGACTCGCGTCGTTCGCTAGTCCCGTTGGGCGGCACTCCTTCACCAGACACGGGTGTGGCTGAATGAGGAACGATGCCACCTAATGCGCTAGGCAACGGCTTAGTCGCGTCCACATTCTCACTGGGACCTACCACCGCCTCACTCTCGGGCTTCAAAGTTGAGGTATGGGGACTGGCGGGTGTGATGAGGGGGACCAACTCAGTCCAATGGTAGACAGGGCGCCCGTCCATTTCAGACCAAGATTCATGAACCGCATTCGGGGGGGGCTCTTCCAATGCACTTCTTACCACGGACATGGTATGCATACCAACACGGTGGCCACTCCCTGATGACGGCGCCGAAAGAAACAGAGCTCCAGCATGGTTTCTCTGGAAGGTCTTCGTGTGGAGGGGGGCATAGCCCTCTGACTCCAACTTAACACCTATATTCTCAGCAGCTCCCTCCAGCTTTAGAGAGAGATCCGAAACCACTGGGAGCAAATCACCACCCTGGTTCACCATGTGCTTGTCATCACCGGGATTTGTTGCCAAGAACAAGGCTCCTGCTTGGTTCCTCTGGAAAGACTTCGCATGACGGTCACCACTTACTGATTCCAACTTAACACCGAGGTTCTCAGTTGCTCCCTCTAGCCTTAGCGTGACTCCTGACCCTAACTTGTCCCCTGAGCTAAGCCCCATACCCTTGTCATCACCGGGATTCGTCACCATGTCCTTCGCTTCCTCAAGTTTCAGGTGTGATGTTGTCTTACTCCCATTGCAGAACTCCAAGTTTTCGACACAAAAGCGTGACAAGTCCTGCGGCTGTGAACTCGCGTCATTTTTTAGTTGAACCGGAGACGCTAAGCGCTTCTCCATCATCGAGGGCGGCCTCCTTTCCATCCTGTCGAGGGCACACGGGCCGTGGCGAACGTTGCTTTCCGGGAGTTTGCCTTCATACTGAGAAATGGGGGTCATTTGCTGCAGTTGCTCTGTAGTAAATGAAGCGGTACTGCCCCGTCCGTTTTGAATCACTGAATCTGGAGTAGGGTCTCGCCTGCACAGAGTACCAGGTGGCTCCATGTTGGGGTGAGGAACAGCTCGAGAAATATTGCCGACCAAAGATGAACGAGGAGAGCATGAAGACGAACTATGGATCACGTTGGTTCCAGGCACTGGTGTGCCACATGAGGGCACCTTTCCCACGGGTCGCACTAATTCAGGCCTGTGAACATAGAACACTAGGATGAGATACTGAAAAGTGTTTGCCCTCGACTCACGAGCTTACACTTCCTTTACTTTCTCAAGCATAAAATTAGATATGTCAAATAAAGCTCCCTTGAGAAAAGTGCACCATCGGCAACAATTTTGTACATATGTCCTTGGCATTCAAAAGCATAAATTTGAACAAATATTCTAGCATACTCAAGCGATTACTAATCTCATGTATCTATTTAATATCCATTTACTAAGGATGGAAACTGATAAAGTTATGTATTTAATGCATGGCTAGAACACAAAATTAATTAGTGATTTTTTTTAGTGCCCATCTAGCGATCACTACAAAGGCATAAGTTGCTGTAATTATCTTATAGCCTAAAGCTAGGCTAAATTGAAAAAACAAAAAAAAAAAGAAAGGCAAAAACAAAAGAGCATGCTCCACGCAGGAACAGGCGACTAACACCAAAGAGTAAAATAAAATGGAGGCCAGCCTCCTCCAAGAAGACAAAGTCCACAAATCTGTATGCAAGACTTGTCCCGAGAACAAGGGACTATATATTTTTTTTTTTTTGAGAGAGAGCCCACCTGGCGACTGCCTACTTGGGCATAAGTCACCGTACACAACACAAGAGAGACATCAGAGAGCGATCCCACTCACGCTGGTAGTGGGAGAGGTAACGTGCATGAAGATAACCCAGATTGGGGCATTCAGGTGAGAGAAGGGGTCCCTCCATCAGTGTGAGTCTTCAAGTGCCTGTGCCGCCTGAAGGAGGGTTTTCCAGAAGAACAGGCTCAGATTCGGCGTATGGCATGGTGCAATTGGAAGACCCTGTCTCCTGGACAGGGCCACCCCCACCCAGGAGGCCTATTCAATTGGCCATCTCCCCCCCCCCCCCACCAATGTGTCAGGTAACCCAACTGGGGACTCAAAATGCCTATAGTTCATCATGAACGTCACTGGGGCAGGCATGCCAACCTGCTTGGAAAGGAGGAGCGGACAGGCATGCCAACCTGCTTGGAAAGGAGCGGGCAGGCATGCCAGCTCCCATTAACTTGACAAACCTCCAGCCGACCATGTGTCTTGGCAATAACCAGCTACGAAGTCGCTTCTTACCCCTCTAAATGAGTTGAGATAATTCACCTGTCCCTATTGACTGATCCATAATGGAGGCAGCGCGTCCTTTGCCTTGCCATGTTTTTGGCAGGTCTCTGAGAAACTAAAGGGGAACCGGTCGCTTGGAGGTGACTCTCCAAAAGGAAGAAAATGGAAACCCCGAACCTGTCACGATTGGAGATGGGGAAGTACCCTCTCTACCAAGAGAATCCTAGCCCCCTTCCCCCCGATTAGATTTGTCGCCCGAAGGCAACTCTACACATGGGGGTAAGTGGGAAGCCCCGAAATTTGTATCTAGTGGAGAGGAGGAAACACTTTCTCTTCTCTAAGAGACTCGGAGGGGCCATAAAGAGAGCACAAGGCAGGGGGGGAGGGCACCTTCTTAGAAGAGGAGGAAATACCTGAGGGCGGCTCCAATAGGGATGAGGCTCCTTATCAACCAAGATCAGTGCTTAATAAGGTTTAAGGTAAGTTACCAGTGGGTTGCTGCCCAATCCAAGTGGATTCTATATGGCCGCTAGGGTGAAACGAGACAAATCATCTATAAAAGGTGGAGGAGACCACTTTGTGACAAAAATTTAAAAAACGACGGGTTAAAAGATTCCTCCGCCAATATGAATCGAAGACGGGTGTGTTGAGGAATAGTTAAAAGGGTCGGGAAACAGGACAACTGGAGAATGGGGAAATGGCTACAATCCAATAAAAGGTTGGCAACCGATTGGTCCCCACCGAAAAAACGACAGCAAGGGCTGATATGAGCATCCCCCGAAACAAGATGGCCGTGAGTAAGTCTCGTGTGGCCAATGCGAACTCGGCAAAGGGCCAGCTTTAACGACTGCACTCTATGACGACTCGAGGGCCAAGAGCGAATAGAACTTTTTATTTTGTATAGTTTGGATGATGAACAGTCATCCCATTCATTCTGCCACAGTTGAAAAATATACTTTCTTATTGAAGGAAAGTAGTCCCTAAAAGGCAGAGCCGAGTTCTCAGGAGACACAGAATGTGCTGAGCGGGCCAGCCGATCAGCCTTCTCGTTGCCCAGGACCCCCACATGCCCAGGGACCCAGCAAAAAAATAATTCTATATCGGGACGCATTTTGGATCAGCCACTTGCAAATTTCTGTGACTAGGGGATGGGACGCATTAAAAGATCTAATTGACTGTAAGACACTCCTTGAGTTGGAAAAAATGACAAAATCACTAAAAGGTAAAATTTGGATGAGTCTAAAGGCTAAAAGGATTGCTGAAAGTTCAGCGGTAAAAATAGATGCTGCGGGTGGCAAAGATAGAGTTAGGAATTCTCCTCCTGGGTGGATGGCTGCGGCACCCACGCCACCGTCCGACTTAGAGCCATCCGTGTATAGTGGGTAGCATTGTTTGTGGGAGATCGAATGTTCTAAGAACAGGCTCTTAATGATGCGAGGGTCCATGGAGGACTTCTCCAGGCTCCACATGTTGGTACATACTGTGGGGAGAGGAGCACGCCAACTAGGGGTCAGTAAGGATGGGAGGATAAGGACCCTTGGAGCACCCAGGTTAGAGAGATGATCTTCTATGCGAAGGTTCAAAGGGCGGGGTAAAGATGGCAACTTATCATATGCCGCCGTTGATTCGGCAGCATACAGGCATCTGTAGACCTCTGATACAGGGGCTTGCTGTAGTCGGCAGAGGTATCGCATGCAGATTTGAAGTCTATGGTAGGGCAAAGGGAGTACCCCACTCTCGCAGTAAAGGCTGTTGACAGAAGTACGGAAGGTTCCACTAGAAAGGCGAACTCCGAGGTTTTGAATGGGGTTCAGCATTTTAAGGGCTGAAGGGAAAGCCGATGAGTAAATTTGACAGCCATAATCCAATTTGGATTGGACGAGGGCTGTGTATAATGTCCACAATGTTTGTCGGTCACTGCCCCACGAAGTGTGTGAGAGGACTTTCAAAATGTCTAGAGCCCGCAGACAGCCTGTTCGAAATCGGCGTAGGTGTGGTAACCAGGATATCTTTGGATCGAGAGTTACGCCAAGGAACCGAAACTCGGAGACAAACTCTATATCTTCGCCTTGTAGGGAGATAGATAGCGGAACAAGAACCCCTCTGCCTCGGTGGAAATACATTGCTTTGGTTTTGTTCGTGGAAAAGCGGAATCCCTTAAGTTGTGCTCTTTTGGATACAGCATCGACCGCCAGTTGTAGCCGACGCGCTGCTGATGGAAGGCGAGGTGAGGAACAGTATAGTGCTAAATCATCGACAAGCAGAGTTGCCGATACACCCTCTGGGAGAGACGAAATAATATCATTGATGGCAATTATAAAACATAAGACACTTAAAACACTGCCCTGAGGAACTCCCTCCTCTTGGGGTGTCAGGTCAGAGTATGCGTCTCCCACACGTACCTTGAAGGATTGAGATGCTAAAAAACTTTGAATAAGTGAAGGTAAAAGGTCTCTCATCCCCCAGACATATAACTGCTTCAAGATGCCGTATCTCCATGTTGTGTCGTAGGCTTTCTCAATGTCGAAAAATATAACCAGGACTCAGTGCTTTAATGAGAAAGCTTTCCGGACCGATCCCTCGAAACGTACTAGTAGGTCAAGGGTACTATGACCTTGGCGGAAGCCACATTGAAATGGAGAGAGAAGGTGATTGGTTTCTAGGAACCAGTTTAGGTGCTTCAATATAATTTTTTCCAGCAACTTACTCAAACAGCTGGTGAGAGCTATAGGGCGGTAGTGATCTGCATCCAACCCGTCCCTACCCGGTTTGACAAAGGGAAGGATGATCCCAATGCACCATGATGACGGGTAAAAACCCTTCACCCATATAAGGTTGTACAAATCAAGTAAGAAGAGAGTAGAGTGTGGATGTAGGTGCCAAATCATATCGAAATGGATCTCATCAAGGCCAAGGGAAGTAGATCTGCAAAGGGACAAAGCGCTATGCAGCTCATGGATGCTGAATAGAACGTTATACGAAAGGTTAGATTTTGTTGTGAAGTTGAGAGAATGAGATTCTTCCTTTGATTTTTAGGATTGAAAAGCCTTATCGTAACGGCTGACACTGCTGACGGCGCGGAAATGGTCAGCAAAAGCATTGCTGACCGCCTGGCCGTCATTCTCCAAGGAACCGTCTAAGTTGAGTGTGGGGGTATGATGATTAGCATAACGGCCCCTGATCTTATTAATCCTCTTCCAGATCTTAGCAGTAGGTGTCATAGAGGATATTGATGAAACGTATCTGCGCCATGAATTTCGGCGAGCCTGACGAAGGGTTCTTTGGCGAAGCCCACGAGCTCGGTTTCGGTCGACCTTGTTGCACAAAGTTGGGTTCGTTCGGAATCGGGCATGGGCTAACTTGTAATTTTTGATAGCTGTTGCACACGTCGAGATCCACCAGGGCACGGTTGAGCGGCCCGTGGCAGGTCGCCTCCGTGGGATGGTCTATGTTGCTGCATTGTAGATAGTCGATGTAAAGTATTCTACTGCCGCGTCCACTCCATTGAAGGTCCCAAAGGATGTACTTGTGAGGGACGCCTCTTGGAAACCTTCCCAATCTGCATGAACTAAGTCCCACTTAAGGGGCATGGTTGTATGAGGGCTAACTTGAAGGGCCGACAAGACAATAGGGAAGTGGTCACTCCCTGGAGATCGTCAAGAATTGACCATCGAAATTCCGTGAAGCAATCAGAGGAAGAAACAGACAGGTCAACACAGCTAAGAGACATGATAAGAGGTAAAATCGCCAGTATTTATGACACAAAGAAAGTCGGATAATAAAAGACTAAAACACTGCCTTTGGCATTTCGAGTGATGTCACCCCAGTATGGGTGACGGGCGTTAAAATCTCCTAGTAATAAAAATGGGCCGGGCAACTGGTCTATAAGTTCTAAAAGGTCGGGTCTTGACAATGATAAACAAGGGGGAAGGTAAATAGAGCAAACGGTAAAAAGCTTAGTAAGAAAAACCCTCACGGCAACAGCTTGGAGGGTAGTATGTAGGGAGATGGGAGAAACATAGTGGGATGAAGATACCATGATTGACACCCCCCCCCTCCTATGAGAGGGGCTTCCAGCAGGAGCAATAGAGTTGAAAGTGAGAAAGCCGGGTACCGGCGGAAAGGGCCATATACCCAGTTTATTCTCCTGAAGACAAATAACAGCGGGTTGGATAGTCATCAAAATAATTTTGAGTTCTTCCCACTTTGGAAGAAAGCCTTGGCAATTCCATTGTAAAATGGAAGATATTATGTGTGACGATTAGATACCACTGTGGATATCTTTTTCTCTTTTGAGGCCGATATTGTATTTGAGGTTCGTCCCAAAGAGCTTGGTAGACGGAGAGCTGATTTTGAGGGGCCTGCTTTTGCAGGGGGAGAGATCATAGATGAAGCAGTAACTGGGGCTTATTTCGTGGGTTTTGGAGAACCAACCGAGGCCCTTGATTGTAATTCGGGCTCGCAACCTGGTGGAAAAGGAAGATCAAGAAGGGATTTTCGGCCGGTAGATCTGGATTCATGGGTCGAGGGTATTTTCGGTGTCTGAGGAGTTGGTCCAACCGCCGCGATTGGTGATGTTGGAGTATCAACTGCTTCCATCGGATCTTGGGTTGAAGGGTGAGCGGAACGAACAGGTGATCTGAGCGAGGTGTGTGGAGCTGGGTGTATATCTGCCATCATTTGGATCAGGATGGGGCCTCAGTCCTGTGAAGGGCGGGAGTCCATAGGGGAGGAGTCCATTGAAGATTCTCGGAGTTTGGCCGAGTCAGCTCCAGAGGCTGCCCGCTTATTGGTGGTCGATGACCCAGGTGAGGAATCCTTCCTCTTACCACTGGGATTTGGATCTCGGGGCCGGGTGGATGAACCTTCACTGGTCGATGTTGAGGATTCTTTCAAATAGCGTCTGATGTCTTTAAGTGTCTCACCCTGAGCGTCTCTCCCAGCTAGATTGCTAGGACCTAAAGGAGTTTTTTCTATAATGTGCAGCAAAGAAGTCAGGAAAAGTTTTCTGATTGATTTCTGTATATTAGCATTTTTATTTTCACTTAAATTTGCAATAAAACAGAATTTATTCCATGCTATTAAATTATTTTCATTATTGGCAGCTTCTTTAAGAGAAGCAAGGTCCTTTAATTCAAATTACACATGCTTTAAATATCCTATTTAAAAGGGGCATGGCTAACTCATAGAGCTACTCATATAAAATATGAATTAATTGGTGCTTCTTTCTGAAATTCCTGAAAGTCTTAGCAGAGGAGTCAATAAAGCCTAATTTTGCTTTTGTGCTTGGATTTTTAAGCCATATATGAATTTTGCTATATTTTTCTGTTTTTATTAAACTATTCATTTTTTGGAATAAAAATTAAGAAGTAATTTTCTATTGCTGCCCATTGTACTAAAATTCTAGAAACAGCTGGCTCCAAAGTAAGCCATCTTGTTGGAACATGTTTTAAAAACCTATGAAGTGGTAAAGTCCAATTCTTCCTGAATTTCTTCAAAATCGAGCAGATGACTTGGCCAATCAATCATAAAAAAAGTAAATATTTTGAATAAAATCTGAATGCTCTTAAAGTTGTTGCTCTAATTCCTTTAATAAAAGCATTATGCACAATGTGCAAATGACATGTGCCAAAATTAATAATGCTTTTACCTGTAATTTCCTTCATCTCATTAAAAAGATGGAAGACCTTTTTATTGACATTGGGTCCATCTGATCCAAGGGTCAATATATTTTGTCGTAGAAGACCCCCATTGTCTATAGCCTTAACTAAGCAATTCTTTATATCTGTTGCTCTAGCATGACCTATAAAGAAGGTTTCTAAGTGACTAGAGCATATTTACTTTTGGCTGTTACACCAAGAGTGTACCATTACCTGCATTTCCTAATTAGTTGTTTCGTTGTACATTAAGGAAAACTGAGCATCTTTTATATCTTCCAAAAGCTTTTTCTTACAATAGGGTCCAAGGGCTTCCATTACTAGATAGGAAAATTTCTTGCAACCAAGACTAACATTTTTTAATGACATTGCTGTCATGAAACATGTCTTTGAATAATTCATTTATTCCTTCACAATATGAAGCAGGGTATTTCTAATCACTTCTCGCATACACCATTTTAGCTCGGCTTTACAGCTAGCATCTATTGGTGTATATAACGGAATTTTTGAAGATCCAGCCCTATTATTGATATTCATAAGGGTTTGATTTTTTTATTGCACTACAATTTTTAATGTGTTTTTCACTGACGCTGTGGTCCACTAGCGCTTGCTTCCCTTTTGACTTTGATTGCATACAACACACAAAACTTTTTCATTTTCATTGGGTTTTGGTGAGTTTTCAGAAATAAAGAATTTGTTAGGACAAAAAGAGAGCTGACTCCATCCATGAACGTTCCATTTAGCTGGTTTTCATCGGTGAAGGGGCCAGAAGCCTGAGAAAGGTACCAGAAGTCTGGTTTCCAGTAACCACTGTGGATGCCCCTTGGTGCACACAACAGGCGAGTTCTATACAACACAGTCGGCATATAGGCGCGGGCGCTGGGTGGGCTCTATTTATGTATATGGGCCAGGGAGATCTCCATATAGGGGTTAACTTATATGGACCGTGCAGGATGTATCTTGGTAGGTCGTTATCCCTTACCTCATCCCTTCTTGGTTCAAGCCAGGTCCCACAGACCGAATGCTGAGTGCAGAGTTCCACCCATTCTTGGCAGCCCCCCAAAGATGGGGACAGGAGGAAATGGGTTGGTAGTTGTCAATAATTCGCTACAATTACTGAGGGGGGAAGGGCAGCAAATCCGGCACAATCTCAAAGAATCAGGACCTGCAACTAGTTACGAGCCTGGATCCAAACCCAAAGTGAACAGCTCTATCTAGTCGAACCAAATGCTTTGAGTGAGAGGAGGCCTAGCTAGGGCTGGACAGTAAAGGGAAAGGGCAAATACCAACTTAGAAAAGAAAATAAAATAAAAAGGGAAACACATGCTGGAAGGTGGCACATTCCCCCAGGGGCTTTGAGCATACACCCAACACTGAAGAAGTGGTGGATGGAAGTAGGAAGTGATATCAGTGGATGGTTGTAAAAGATGGCTGGACAAAGAGGTCATAGAATGAAAGATGGAACAAATTTAAAGTATTAGTAGGTAGTGCAAGAGCTGTGTGTGGGTGCAGAAGAAATGGAAAGATGAAGCAATATGCTGAATTGTGGGATGACGATGTGAAGTGTGTAATGAAAGCAAAAAGGAGGCATACATACAAATGCTTAATAGTGTAGATGAGAATGACACGGTGATCTGATTGAATGCACAAAACAAGAAAAGTTGCTAAAAAGAGTAGGGAAGCAGCAAATGTAGCGTAGGGAGAAGATGAATGAGTATTCTGATCAGAGCAGGAAGTTAGTCTGGAAGGAATAGAGAAGGGCGAGGAACTAGATAAGAATAGCTGTATGAACAGCAAGGACGAATGGCAGGGTACTTGTGAGCAATGAGGTCAAAAGTAGATGGTGAGAATTATCTGATGAGTTGTATGTACATATGGAAGATGTGCAAATGTAAATATGATTGGTTTCGGGGGCGTAAATCGGGTGTTGTATTGGAAAGATAAGCCTGCAAGAGGTTTATAGAGCTCTGAAAGGTATGAAAAATGAGAAGGAAGCTGTAGTTGATAATATAGTCATGGTAGATGTTATAAAGCATTTAAAAGGGGATGAGTGTCTGAGAACTGGAAGAATGGAGTAATAGTGCCATTGTATAAGGCTACAGAGGAGACATAGGAAGGCAAGAAGTACAGGAGGATATGCATTGCTAAAAACAAAAGGGGATGAGGTAGTGAAGGCTAAGTGTGTGAGTGTGGAATGTGCCAGGAAGGTGTGTGAGAGTATGCTGGACCCATTATTGGTATATGGGAGTGAGGCTATGGTATGGAAGGAGAAGGAAAGATCTTGAGTGAAAGAGGTGCAAATGGAAGACTTGAGAAGGATGCTTGGTGTAGGGCAGATAGAGTGAGATACGACTAAATAAGAGGTGTTGAAGGTGTGAAAAAGGGTGTGTATGTTGTGACTGGAAGTGCTCCTGAGGTGGTATGGGCATATGAGGAGAATGAATGGAAATAGACATATACAAGAATGAGTACCAGGGTGTGAGAGATGGAAGACTTGATAAATGATGACTTGTATGGATGAGTATTAGAGAGAAAAAAAGGTGATTGAGGAGGAAAATGATGGTGTATGATAAATTTGCAAGGGGGTTTGTGAGAGGCCATACTTCTGCCTAAGGATGAACCCTCAAGGGATAAGGAGGTGCTACATCACATAGAGCCTCATCGCCAGGAGTGGCAGATTTGATGCTGGGTGGTCTCGTTCTTAATAGGGCAGTTTTTAGGAGCAATGAAGTGCGCCAACCCCACTTTGTGAGAAACTGGCCAATGGTGAAGTTTCCAAGACCAATACTCCTATCCAGGCTTAGTTGCCATTTACAACTTGCCCAAGGTGATGGCATGGGTATGCTCACACCAAATTTTGTATTAACCATCATAAAAAGATTGTAAGAAACCCCTCGACTGCGAGGGGCGTGAGCAATGTCAACAAACCACCTCGAGTCTGAGGGGCGTGATTAATAGCAACACAACACCATAGTGTCTGTGGGGTGTGATTAATTTGGGTAGAGGGTTTACCACTCAAATGTACTCTTCTTTTTTTTCCTCAGTGGTGACATAGTTTAATGTGGAATCCGAGCCATGGGTATCTTCTGTGTATGGCAGCCAATGTGAGATCCTTTTGGCGACTTACCACACCCAATTGTGGCTTAACTTTTTCTCTAATCGAAGCGGTATTTCCACTCGGCAGGGCCGAAGCCCTCGGACAATACCCTTACCTGATGATAGCCTGGCGAGCACTGCACAGTGGCATGGGCTGCCTCGAGGCATGGTCCTGGACAGGCCATGGGCGTCCAGTGGGGGAAGTGATATGGAGTCCTGGATGTGAAATAGGCATAAACACATTCCCTTTGGGTCCTACTGTGATAGGGCTCTGGATACCCCGCGGTGAGATGGAACTAGGTGAGAAGCAGCCAGCTGGGGTGGTGGAACGCGAAGAATTTCCAAGTGACACTGTATGGGAGAGTTAACAATGAGTGCAGGAATAGAAGAAAGGCTCATCTCCAGACCACAAAGCAAAGTACCATCAGATCAGGCTGGCAACGAAGGATAGCTACAGGCTCTAGACCCCCCACCCCCAACACATTTCAGAATCTGTGACAAGGACAAAGAAAAGATCAGTGGCTTTATGAGTACAAACTTGACCTGAGTGTGAAGCAAAATTTCTTATGCATACAGGGTTTTTCCCAGTGTCCTCACCAATAACAGATATTAAACACTACAGAAAAATCCCAACAGTATTCAAAGTTACAAGGTGAGAGGGTCTTACTGAGCATGTTGGCAGCTTCTTTCTCATCCTGAGATCGGGACCCAGAAACAGAGAAGTTGGGAGAAGTGTCGGAGTCGCGGGAGACATCCCAGCCCAGTTCTCCGCTCGGAGTGTCTTTCCTGTCATGAAGAAAAAAACGTTAAAATGGCAATGAGCAAAATCTGTTATGAAAGCATGATAAAATTCAGTTTCAATCATCAACCACCTTCCCACAATGTAGGAATGGTGTGCATCAATGCCCTCAGACATGACTGAAATGGGTCTGAACAGCACCTTTAATTAAAGCCATGGTGTAGAAGAGTACACAAAAGAACAAAACTTAGGGGGAGGCACAGCTTTTCCAGGCCAGCAGCACTTATAGAGGTTTAGTGGCTTTAATTTTAAGACAGACATAAGTTAGTGAGGTGAAGAAAAAGGAAACTAAGCTTTATGAGGAGAATGAAATAGGGAACCAAGGTTTATTGGAGGGGGAGGGGGGGGAGTAAATAGGAAAGTGAGGTCTATGAGGGAAGAGAAATACGGACCTAAGGTTTATGAGGGGAAGGAAATGGAGAACTAAAGTTAGTGCAGGGAAGGAAATGGGGAACTAATGTTTACGAGGGAAAGTAAATAGGGGATTATGAGTGGAAAGAAATAAGGAATTAAGGTTTATGAGAGGAAGGAAATAGGAAACTAAGAGTTTTCTCAGTGTAAAGGGCCATGGTCCTCGAAGAGGGAACCCATAGCAATCCATGATGAATAAAAACATTGCTTTGCCACAAAATCATTGGAATAGAAAAGCATTTATACTTGTGAAAGTATAACCTCATAAGATTCAAATCTCCCCTATCAATCAGCTTCCTATTTTATAGACAAAAGATGCCCTCCTTCACACATTTCCTCATCATGTACACTTCATAACTTTGACTCTAGCAATTATTTTCGTGAATACCCTATGTAGAGTAATGGTACCAGCCATGAATAAAATTAAGCCACAGTGGACATGCTTAGTCATTAGACAGGAATCTAATTTCACTCTGTGCTGACTGACATATTATTCAATGATCCCTAATTGCTACAGCATAAGAGAGCTGCCACAAAATCAACACAAATGAGGACTCCCATCAAGAAAATAAACATACCTGATGTAGCTTAAAATAGAAGAAGTGAAAATGTGCGGAAGATCCAAAACAACAGATCCTCTGTGACATGCAATTTTCCAGATGTCAGCTGCAAATTGACCCATGCAACACCTAACATTCCTTTATGGGGTACACACTGGGGTTGGAATGGAGTCCCATTTATCCAGGGCCTGACCTCTGATACACCTCCCTAGCAGGCTACAAGACCAACAAATCCTACCCAGTAAAAGTCATGGATGAACTTCTCATCTTCTTGCCAAACATGGAGAGATGCCTGGAGCAATATCCCTGCCGCTGACTCTCCTTGTTGCAGCTCTCCTTTCCACACAGACGTCTCCACTGCTTACCATTGAATTTCTTGCGCACTCCATTTGGAGCAACAACTACTTCTCCTTTTTTATACTTGAGAGGTGTTGTAGTCCCCGGTCTGCCAGATAAGACAAAATGTTAAAGGGAAAAAAGAAGAGCAGCTTGCTCTTTTTGATGGCTATCCTAGAATTTTTCTTGTTTAAGGAAAATTGAGAATTCCAAGGATGGGGTATCTCTTGTAAAGGTTTTTGAAAGTGGTGGAGTGAAAACATATGGAAGAAACAAAGGTAAATAAATCAAGTAGACAGCTAGGGAAGGCAGCGAATGGGAAAGCACACAACTCTCCTAGCCGTGAGTCTATTTTGCAATGGAGGGAGGGGGGGGGTCAATGGAGCTATTCGTTCGAGACATTAAAGCAAGAAGGGAATTACATTTCTCCAAACCATAGAAGATTTAGATTTATTCTATATTTTCTTTGTTTACACTTATTACATTTGAGACTATTGCCAACAATATTCTAAGCATCTTTTTTTCCACTACCAATAAAAAATAATTACAGACATGTTTTTAGTAGACTGAATTTATTTCCTGATTACCATAAAAACAGAATTTCAAATTCATAAATGAACATAAATTCTTTTATTATTCTCTTATTGTCATTTAATAAAATTTTACAATTCTGATCTATAAATTTACTTCAAAAGAAAACTATAACTTATTTCACTTCACTAAAATTAACAAGTTTGAAATAGGAAACTTCAATTTCACCAAAGAATATGTGCAAAAGTGTTATGTAACAAATAACACTTAAAGAAACCATAATAAATGTAAGTTCTCTCCTATTAAAACTCGCTTTACCATACCGTGGAGTAACAGGGGTGGAGTTGGGTGTGATTGTGCCAATACTACTTCCTTGTTCAATAAGGCTGGAAGTTGAACCTCTACTGTGCATGGAACTCCTTTTGTGGTCAGACCCATACTTGTTGCCAATTAGAGCACCGGGAGTGAGAGAGAGTGACCTTTTGCCACTGTATAAGCCTGGAACAACAAAAGTTACTTTTTAATATCTGAAAGTAGAACTTTAGCTTTTAAAAGTTTAAAATGAACTAATTTTTATAGACTTAAGAAAAATATCCTATATGAGAAGACTCAGAAGAACTTTGAGATAAAGAGAGTAACAGGATATAATAAAAAAAGCTACAGACTCCCCCCCCCCCACCCCAAAATAAAAATGGTAAGGATTTACCACTGATTTGAGCTCTTTTAAGATGCCTTTTTATTTCTCAGTAGGGATCTACAACTTAATGTGAAATCCAAACCATGAATATCTAGAGCATAGCCATTGTGATGTTGACTGGAATTGGAGCCATGGTCTCCACTCAGCTAGACTGTACCCAAGACTTGAATATGAACTTAATCCCTTTGGTTAGTTAAACAAATAAGTGAAGTTGATGATAAATTCCAGCAATAGTAAGGGAAGCAGGAGAAATATCTAATTTTTAAAAATTTACTACATATCTCTGATTGTGATTATATCTTAGAAAATTCCAGTGTATTCTTCAGTTGAATTTATAATAATTAAGGATTTGCTACTAAAACAAAACCCTGCTGCCTCCCTGCACAAATCCATGTACCTGAAAGTTATGTGCATTTGCAAAGAAACAGAAATCAAAACATTATCAAGAAGTATCAGCAAATTAATTGGTTTCCATGGTAATAGTGAGGGATATTTTGATGTTCTTATACTCTAAATCAGGTTCTTTCATATATTTGACCCATGACCAAGCTAATTTCTCATATTACCAATCATACTTACGAGTTTCAGAAGGAAAGGATATATCTTCTCCCCTAAGATCATCTTCACTGTCATATTCCTCTGGAACTTGACGTCTTCTGGAATCTTCTGAAACAGAACCAAAACCAGCAGAAATTGTCTGTCCAGAAAGTTGAGCATGAGAAATGTTGCTTGGTGGAGTTACGTGGTTGGGAGGAGTGACTGATCCATATGTTGTCCCTCTTATAGCAACAGTGGATAAATGGCCCACATAGTGCGAAGTGGGAACATCTGAAGTATTGTGAGCAAAGGTAGAATTCTTTGAGAGATTTTGTACTGTTTGTTGGTTCTGATTTGCATTGAGAACTTCTTCCCACCATGGTGGTTGCAGTAATCTCAAATGAGCTCGAGGAACCAAGTGCTCATTTTTTCCAGAGCCACCATTGGTGACTTTAACTAAAAATTGCATCCCAGGGTAGTGGCATTTATCACTAATAATTCCCTCCACAAATAAATCTTGTTCTTTGTCAATTTTAGCCACAACAGCTTCACCTTCTGTAAGTAGACTGGAAGATGGAACAGCATCACTTATCACATCCATCTTTGATGCAGATGAAAATAAGTTGTTACAAGCAATTTTAGTATTACTGTCATGGTCCATACAAACAAATATATCACAGTCATTTTTAATGCTATTGATTACTGCTGGATAATAATAGGTTCCTCTCTTGACAAGCACACGATGGCCTTTCCACTCACTCAAGTCCAAGGGAACTCTAGTACTTGAATCTCTGTTATTATTCGTACTTGGCATATATGGCCACATTTCAGCAGTGCTGGCATGTGGATGATTTCTGTCTTTTTGTTCTGGGGTAACATGGCATGTAGTAAATGTGACCTGAGCAGCTGCATCAGCAACATTCTTATACCCACTAGAAATGTGCTTATTTTGAACACTTTCCCCTTTACAAGTTGAAGGATTAGGGACATAATGTTTAATGTAATTTATATCTCCTTTACTGACTGAAGTCAAGGGCGAACTGGTAGTGTGCATCTGCATTCCACTATTTGAATTA
Source organism: Ceratothoa steindachneri (assembly GCA_963969495.1). Taxonomy (NCBI): domain Eukaryota; kingdom Metazoa; phylum Arthropoda; class Malacostraca; order Isopoda; family Cymothoidae; genus Ceratothoa; species Ceratothoa steindachneri. The sequence continues at coordinate 44,663,800 of OZ018321.1, read as the reverse complement.
GGTTGAAGATGGAGGTGAATATAAGTAGAAGGAACCATATTAGGGCTACCTTTAGGTGTTTCAGGTTCTGGAGGTGACTGTTGAGGATTAACCACTCTGTGTGGTATTTGCTCAGACTGATTAACAGTAAATAATAAGGATTCCTTAGAAGACCGTGGTTCAGATCCTTTTATAACTTGCTTCTGATGTTGTACAAAAGAATGCTTATTTGCAGTATTAATATCCGCACATTTTATATCAGCACTCTTGAGATGATCATCTTTTGGACATAATAGGAGTTGGTCCTGACTACTTATAGCTTCCTCTGAAATTTGAACATTCATTGGCGGCTCCATTGTTGTACTTTTATGATCATTAAGCAAATTATGATGCTGAGATTGAGAAGTGGGAAGCTGTTGATAAATTTGAGCAGCATGCTTAAAGGACTGTGGTGACTCAATGATTGTATGATGGCCACTTGTATTGACAACCACTAAATTTTGATTCTGAGAGGGAAGTAAATAGTGAGAATTGTGTTGAGAGTATTGTGGGCTTGCATAAACTAAGGAAACCGCTTTGTTGCTAGATAATGATGATGATGTTGACCCAGAAATTTGTGTTAAGGGCTGATTGGCTGAGACTTTTGGGATATGTACTGAAGAACTTGGTGAATGGGCGGAGGAGGAATGTAAACCATAAGCAATATTTTCAGGTCTACTAACATAAGAAAGGGCATCAGCATAGGTTCCATCCAATGCATTCTGGCTCTGTATTGTTTCGTTTGTCATAGCAACAGGATTTGAAGCTGCAATTTTGACTGAATCTTTACTTTCCTTAGTGGTTTGACATATCCTCAAATCTTGAGGTTTATTTTCAAGTTCATGGTGGTGTAAAAATGGTATGTGAGGCTGAGAACCAATAACCATTTTATTTTCTTCTGAGTGCTTTTCTTCCATCTCTGGAGGGGGAAACTTGCGTTTTTTTGGTAATTTGCAAACATCATGTTTCTCCTCCTTCGCACCCCCATTGTAATTGTGAGAGGCCATTGATTTGGAGGGAGAGCCTTGTGGATGCAATGAAACAGTTACTGATGGCATTGATTCATCAGAGAGGAGATTAAATTGTGAATCACTATGAATTGAACAGTTTTTATCAGTTTTATTAGAGCAATTTATTGGTTCAATAGCAGTATAATTGCTATCTCTTTCATGGTCAACTTGCTTCAGGTCAATATTTATATACCTTAATTCAACTTCGGATGAGGGAATAACTGCACTTAAAATGTTGCATTTGCTAAATTTCTTAGATCCTGAAAACTGCTTGCATTTATTACCGGTTGGCATAGTAAAACTTTTGTTTCAGAATCTGAAACTTTGAGTTAAAGCAAGCATTCTTTTTTAATTTAGAATGCATAGTTAGTCTAACTAAATTTTATTTAGCTAGAATTATAAAGAAAATATTAATTAGATTATTTTAATCACAATCAACTATAGACCATGTTTAAATTTAAAATTCTTTATGAGGGACTCAGCTAATGAAAATACTAACTTCTTTTCTCTCTATAATTATGAAAATATATTTTTCTTATTTGCCACATTATTTGATTCATGCTTTGAAATTTTAATATATAAATTACCTAAGATTGCTGATTAAGCTTAAAATATTTGAATGCCAGAAAATATAAAATGAAACCTCATGATTTGAATAAATATTATAGTAGCCTGTTATTTCTAATTATAATTGAAATAATTTTACATATTATATTTGTTTGCCCTTTGACAAACTTTTTGAAGATTTATACTTTTTAATATTCATCAATACCAAAGGATATATAAAAAAAATACTTGACAAGCTCCCTTAATAATAAAGAAAAGAACTGTTTAACTTTGCTTCTTTTTTTTAATACACTTGTTAACAAGGGCATAAGTCCTTATAATTACAATTTCAGCCTAGTACTACTACTAGGCTACTATAAAATTCAGAAAAAAACAAAAACTAAACTAACAAAATCAAAAACCAAAACAATAAACAAAAGACAAGAAGCATGCTTGGCATTGGAGGGGAGGGGGGTCTTTAACCCCTAACAACTCCAGCAATAAATGGCACCCTCTCTAATCCACTAACTTAACAGTCCCTAAGCAATTACACACCCAGGTGCACTGATAATCCATGCACAACTACCCACACACCATCAACATTCTCCAATTCAATACCAATGACATTCAAGGATTAACATTTTTTTTTAAACATCCACATTGCCCTAATCCATATCACATCACAGCTTACTCACTTTAATACACAAAAACATCTCATTCGCCAACACAACCAGACACAGAAAAACTCCAACAAAACAACCACATTACTAAACTCCAATCAGTTGCTATAAGGTCAACAATATCTACATCTCACCTAGTTCCTCCCTGGTGCAACTCGCAACTATCTAACCTTTACTTCAATACCTACCAACCTGCTTGGCTAACCTCACAGGAGACCAACCAAGAAGCACTACCATCATTGAATAACTTCATTCACTAAACATACTTAACAATAGTAACTAACCACCAATCCACCTCCCCATACATAACTGTCTGTTCCCCTGACTTTCACATAGGTAATTCAATCTGACCACCTCCAAATCCTCATCACATTTCAACTAACACAACCTATCCACATCTTTAACAAAATAACATACACCAACTACATAGAAAACACCATATTCAACTTTGCATTCAAGCAATCCCCTTCCTTCTATTAAAAACTCTCCCACCTTACCAACAGAATCCACCAGCCAAGCAAGAAATATATCCCTCCAAGGAAATAAAATGTTTCAATCCCAACTTTACACAGTGACTATCATGTTTAGGTGGTCCTCAATTAGGAGCACCTCTGTTTTGGCATGGTGGTGGTGTATTGCGGTTTTGTGCAGCCAGTTGCAATGTGGAGGATGCCGTTTTACACTGTTTTTATCTTGTGTGAGTGTTGTCCATTAGCTATGGTTGGTGCAAAGGCTGAAAATGCCTAGTTCAGTATGGTGCAGATAAACTCCCTGTACATGATTGTCAGGGTTTCTTTGTGTTCTCCAAAGTTGGTGTTTGTTAGTGTTCTGAGGGTGTTGAGTTTGGCTTTCAAGGTGATGTTTTGTGCATGTTGACTGAAGTTCATGTCTGGGTCTAGGGTGATACTCAGAAGTGTGCAGTTACCATTGAGTTTGAGTTAGCTGTTGAGCAAGATGTTTGGGTGATATGTGTGCTTGTTTTAAGTCAGGGGTAAAGATGACTGTTGAATTTTGTGGGGAGGTCATCAATCTGTTTAGCATGAATTAGTTTTGGAGTTGTAAAAAACTGTTTAGGTTTCTGGAGGTTGTGCATATATTGGTGGATTGATATATGATGGATGTCATCTGCATAGATGTTTAGTTGGACTGTTAGGTGGTGTGGAGAGGTATGTTATGCATGAGGGAGAGGATGGACCCCTAGGGGACTAAGGGAGATTTTACTTCAATCATGTTCTATATTGGTGGACTTGGTGGTCTGTTGAAAAGAAAATTTGCTATCCCTTTTCTAATATTTGTGATGGTATTGAAGGATAATATGCATTTTACAGCCATGAATTATTGTGGAGGGACAGTTTTGATTGAAGCCTTCTAATATTGATTCAGTTGAAAATTAATTTTTCTAGGACTTTTGCGATAGTTGAGATTAGCTAGATCGGTCTGTATGAGGAGGGGAGGTTTGGGGGTTTATTTAGTTTTAGGATTGGGATGATGTATACAGGGTTCCAGGTAAGGGGAGGGCTTGATGATGTGTAACCAAAAATAGTTGAAGATTGTCTGTGAGTGCAGATGTGTGTTTTAGGTGATGTTTGAAATGTGGTCTGGGCCTTCAGCTTACAAGTTTTTGAGTGATGTTATGGTAAGAGTAGTGTCATGAAGGCTGGCAGCAGTTTGCATAGACTTTTAAGGTTTTGCAGCTGGTGGGTAGTTAGCTGTTTTGGAGTAGTGAGTCAGTATATGGTTGCATTGATCAGTTGAGCTTGAGAGTTTGTTATCTCTTGTGAGGAGAGATTGGGTTAGTTGGGTGTGTGCTGACTGATTATTAGCTTTAATCCCCAAAGTTTGAAGCTGTTTGTTCTGTTTTTTGTTTGTTATAGATCAAAGTATTGTTTGCCTGTTGAGGTCTTGGATTTGTTCACATTGTTGGGCTGTGGGGGGAGAGGGGCTTCATAGTGATGGGGTGGTACAGGGTGCAGTAGATAATTTGTCACCTTGGCCAACTCTTAGTTACATGCATGCATATTTTCTAAAGTAAGTTCTCTATTATTCTTAACATAGTAGATTCAGTTGTGCATCATCTGTGAATGAAGAAATACCATGGTTGAATTCAATCCTCTAAAAATTTGGAAAGGCAAGCCATGCTGCCTGGGATTAATGCCAGGAGGTCTAAAATGAAAATATCAGTGTGTTTGGGTGTCAGGAGGATCAGGAAAGAGCTGGATGAGTTAGGCTGTGATTACAAGGGTACAGCAGCTCAAAAAACTCACTAAGTGTTCTGATACAAAAAGAACCCCTGAAATTGTAAAGGAGATCTAAGCCAACATTAACAGCAATCTAAATGAGGTCAATACAAGATGAGAAAAGGCTCACTACCAGTTATTCTCACTGAAGATGAAGGATAAGTGAAGGAATGTACCGCGAAGCTTGTGAACAAACTGAAGCATCCCCGCAAGACTGGCATGCTTTGGTTCTTTTCAGACAAGAAGATATTTTGCCAAGACTAGCTGGTCAACTCGCAGAAGAGACATTGGCTTGCTGTATCCTCCAAAGATGTACTAAGAGTCATGGATGCCAAGTTCCCTATCTACATCATGGTGCTTGAAGTGGTCAGTTGGGAGGGCCAAGTTATGCACTTGTTCCCAGAGAGCCTAAAACTCAATATGGAAGGCTAAATCAAGTGATGGAGGAGTTGGCATTGTTCTGGATGCACAAGATGGTCGCTAGAAGGCTGTGCTTGTGCCACACAAGCAGCACCGTCTTGGCTGTCAGATAATTTCTTTGCCCACATCACTCTGAACATTTGGCCTCAAAACTCCCAAGAATGAAGCCCCCTTGGACTATTATGTGTAGTGTGTGTTTAAGAGAGACACCACCAAGTCCCTGCACACCACCAAGATAGAACTTAGTTCCAGGATCACCAGTTTTTTTCACACAGTTAAACAGGAAAAGCATCAATAAGACCTGCAGCAGATTTCAACGATGCCTGGATGCTGACAGCAACTTCATTGAATAGGACCATAATTCCAGTTTGTTTTTTTCTCTTTATAATGCCCATCTGGTGACTACAGCAAAGGTCATAAGTCACTGTAATAAATCTTCAGCATAATACTAGGCTACATTTAAAAACAAACAAAATACTCCCCCCTCCCCCCGAAAAAACAAAAAGTAACACCAACAAAACAAAAGCAATAAGAAGCAGCACACACTGGCATCAAGGGGACGTCAGCCACCACCTGGCACAGGAGCATGCAACCAATACCAGAGTCAAATAAAATGGGAGGCCAGCCTCCTCCAATGTCAAATAGTCATTAACTGTGTTTTCTTGTCATTTTTTTGAAAGCCCCTCTCTTTATCCTTATTGCATAATAAAGGTTTGCTGTTTTTTTTTAAGCAATTTCTCTGGTATACATAAGTACTGTACCATATATAAAACTTGCTTGAAAGTATTTCATATCTCAATCATTTCTATCTCTCAACTCATTTTCCCAATCAATTTACTAAAATAAGCTATATAATCTGTATTTACTTTTGTGGAAATTTGGAATTTTTATATCATTCCTAGCAATGCTTATCCTAGAGTAAATCTACATGGTTGTCCCTATTACCTAATACTTCCCCAACCAAAATAGTATGTACATTAACCAGCACAGACTGATAGGATTGAAGGAGGCATAATTATTTGTTAAAAGTAGCCTTCAATCTAGTCAAAACAATACAATAGGGGGTGGATAGATATTAAGGTTACTAAAAAAACAGGAAGTAAGGATGGACGATTTTATACAAAATTGAACAAGACCATTGATATAACATAGCATGGTCTTGGTTCATTTTTTTTATAGTGCCTGTTTAGCTAGTGCCGATTAGGGCATAAGGCGTCATACTCAATCTCAAGCCTAATAATACTAAAATAAGTAAAAAAAACACCACACCAACATTGTGAGGACGAGACCAAGGAAAAGGGATAAATCTACCACTTTTAGGCGAACCCCATTTAGCAACAGGTCAGAGTCAGGATGGAGCAGTGAATGGCAGCAGAAGTATACCAGCTTGGTCTTAGCCAAGGAAAACTGAAACCTGGTCACTTGGTGATAGCAAGAGATGCAATTCAATGCCTGTTAGTCAACACTCCAGTTGGCATCTGGGCTGCACCGAAAGAGATCTAAGGGTAGTCCACATAGAGTGTAGTGAGAACATCTTCTGGCAGCACAGAGGTGATACTGTTGATGCTCAGGGCAGTGATACACTGAGGACAGTTCCCTGTGGGGCACCCTCTTCCATTGGGCCAGAGAAGGCTCAGAGATGGCATTTACCAGTCAGAGGAGAGCATCCAGCATGGAAGTGGAATTTGCAGAAACTGCAATGTGCATAAGAAAAGTGACTGCTGTCCAGGAAAAAGGATAATCTAAGATTTATAAATTTCTCCATCGGTCCACTTGCTACCTTGGACTCCAACATGAGTAGAACCCAGCAAAACTCTATTTTGTATCTGGAAGAGTTCTTGACCAACCAGGAATGTATTTTGTAGACAAGGGGATGGTCAGAAGTTAGAGAGAGAAGAATGTATAATACGCTTCTCAAATCAATAAGAACTGTAAAGGCAGTAAAAGTGGAAGATACCCACAGTAATCACTTGAAAACTATAAACCTTAGTGAAACTACTGCAACCCCCACATCATCATCCATTTTAGACAAGTCTGTGAAGAGATGATATGATTGTGTGTGAAATGTTGCATGTTCAATGAACATAGTGAAGGCCACATGCAGGTCAACCAGAGACTTCTGCACATCAAAGAATCATGCAAATATTTGACAAGGGGAATGTCCACTGGGAAGAGGGTGGGAATGAGAAGAGGAAAACTGAGTTGTGCAGTCTTAAACGGAGGAAAACATGCTTTTTCCATCGTGTTTTGTGCTTTTTGTGTACCTATTATTTCATTGTGCTGTACAGTATTAACCATAAGTCCTAAGAAAGTGAATGTCAAGGCCAGTGGTGAAAAGAAGAAAGGGATGATATCTTTGGAAATAAAGCACAAAACCATTGATAAACATGAGCAAGGTGTGCATGTTGTCAACTTGACGAGGCAGTATTAGTGTAGTACATCTACAATATGCATGATTTTGAAACAGGAGTTGATTAAGGCTATAACACCAGCCAAAGGAGTTGAAGATAATTTCAAAACTCCGGACCTTTGACCATGATGAGATGGAGAGGTTGCTGTTGATATGGTTGATGGAGAAGCAGCTAGCAGGAGATACCGTGACTGAGAGCATCATTTGGGAGAAGGCATGGGCAATTTAAGGGGAATTTGGTGCAGCAGACAGCAGGATCATCAACGAAAGAGGTGTCAGAAAAATCATTAACAGCCAGTCAGGAAAGGTTTGATCATTTTAATAAGAGGACTGGCATTCACTCCATCGTCAGGAATGGTGAGGCAGCAAGCTCAGATGTGAAGGCAACTGAGGATTTTAAAAAGACTTTTGCTGAACTGATAGAAGCCGAAGGATACATCCCCCAGCAAGTCTTTAATTGTGATGAGACAGGGCTGTTCTGGAAAAAGATACCAAGGAGGACATATATAATGGCAGAGAAGAAGAGCATGCCAGGCTACAAACCCATAAAGGACAGGTTAACCCTTCCACTGTGTGTGAATGTGAGTGGCAACTGCCACTCAGAAAACCCCAGAGCCTTTAAATCTCCTAAGATACTTAAAGAAAAATTGCAGGGTATGTGGAAGGCAAATCCAAAGGCATGGGTCACCAGGGAGTTCTTTGTGCAGTGGGTAAACCTGGTCTTTGGTCTTGCCATCAAGAAGTATCTCTTGGAGAATAACCTAGCACTGCAATTCCTTCTCATTGTTGGCAATGCTCCTGAACTTTGAAGATGACATCCTTGAAGATTAAGTTTATTAAGGTCCTCTACCTTCCAGCCCACCCCACCCCCATATCCTGCAGCCCATGGACCAGCAGATGCTCTCAAATTTCAAGAAGCTCTTCACCAAGCGCGTGTTCTGCCGCTACTTTGAGGTTACAGAGAGCACAAACCTCGACTTTCGAGAGTTCTGGAAGAAGCACTACAATATCGTGATCTGCCTCTGAATTATCAACATGGCCTGGCAGGGTGTTACAAGGACCTTAAACTAGGGGTGGAATAAGCTGTGGCCCGAGGCTGTGTCCGAAAGGGACTTCAAAGGATTTAAACCAATAGTGGTAGAGGAGATTGTGTCCCTCGGAAATTCCATGGGCCTGTAGGTGGTTGAAAAAGATGTTAAGGACCTCATTGAGGAGCACAATGAAGAACTGACAATGGAGAAGTTAAAGGAGCTACAACAGCAGCAGCATACAGAGGTTTTGCAGGAAATTAACATGGAGGTTATCCTTACAAGTAAGATTAAGGAAATGTTGGGAATGTGAGAGAAACTTTCAAACTTTATCAAAAAGAAATACCCTGAAAAAGTTGTGACAGGTTGTGTGTTGGTGCTAAGCATGTAACAAGTCTTGCGTCTCATTTTTATAACATTTTGAAAGGCAGGAAGAAACAAACCTCGGAGGACAGGTTTTTATTGAAACAATCTGTAAGTATAAGTGAGGAAAGTGTGGCAAAAAAAGGCAAAAGTGAGTGGTGAAGAAGAAGATTAAGAAGTGAAAACAAAAATAAAAATAAAAAAAAAAGCTTTTAATTACTAGATAAAGTGTAGCATTAAGTGTGTAGTGAGTAAGTTAAATTTAGCAAGAAACTGTAGCAAGTAAGTTAAGAGATAGAACATGAAATGAGAGACTACCCCAACCTCCTCTGCCAGCATCTCCATCCATCTGATATTCAAGGTAATGTATGCTTAATAAAACCAGATTATTTCCTTATATTCTCTTTTAATATTTTCTTGTGCATTATTTTTTACTTATAAAGTACATTTTTCTTATTTAAAAACTAGTACTAAAAAAATTGCTGTGTTTTTTGTTTTTTTTTGGGGGGGGGGGCTGGAACTGATTAATGGCCTTTCCATTAATTTCAATGGGGGGAATTGCTTTGATATCTGAGCAAATTGAGTTACGAGCTTGGTCACAGAACGAATTAAATTGTAAGTCAAGGTATCACTGTATAATATAATATGATTCCAATTAATGATGTGGCTACTAGTTCCCAAGATGGTGGCCATCTATCTTTTCATCAGAACTCAGAAAAGGTAAAGTATCGATAAACTTAATTTCATAAGAATTGCACCAAAACCAAGTATTCTTATGTAATTTGATGAGCAGAAGGTGAAACTTCAGAAGAGCTAGGCTGTTTTTTTAGTAGTCAAAACAATAAGTACCCACTAGTGGTGTTTTTAGGTATTGTAGTCTCCTACAATACCTACATATTTTTTATGATACTCCACCTTGATGGGGTTTAAATTGAAGTCAAAATAAGTCCACCTTGCCTTCTCTTGATGTGAAAACAAACCATGATTTTCACACATTAGTACACTAAATTTGATCTTATTTCACACATTGGCAATCCTGGGTGCAAGCACTTATAACAATGCTGATTTGGAATTTAATATCAAAACCCATTTGGCAATTCATTCATGAATGATGGCGGCTTGTGATTCTTGTGCATTTAAAAAAATCTGTGAAATTAACCACAAACCTTTTAAAATGAACAAAAAAATTGGAAAATGCTTTTCACTTACTTTATTGTGAGGGATGGGGGTATAGCTCAGAAATACTCGCGAGGAAAGCGCAGTATCTTTCTTTAATTCTATTTAGAACCAAGTTTTGAAATAATGGTGATAGTTCTCGCTGCTCTTGTAATAACGTTTTGTTTTAGCACATTAAAAAAAAAATTATCTTGGATCACTAACGCTTGACCACAGTCTTCACAATTAATTTGAATTTTAATTAATTTATGATCGGCTAAAAATGTGATTAATTATTCTCGATCGCAAACCCCCCCCCCCCGCAAAAAACAAAGTTTGAAAATATTTTTAGAGCAAGTGCACACAAGGAATCCATGTTAAAACTGAAATTCCCTTATAAAAGATCTGTCTCTCATCCTTAAAAACTAGTTCCTCTAAAAGATCTAGTAAGTATTTTTAAATGTATTAAAATGATAATTAAAATGATAAAATAGTAAAAAAATCATGACAAAAAAAACAATTACAGTAATTAAAGTGATTTTAAATAGAATAAAAACAAATCATTATTCATTCTAATCATGTCAGCCCTCCTCCACGAGTCGCAGAAGCGATGTGGTAAAAAAAGAAGTGAGGATTAACGTTAGTTACGTTATTTTCTAAAAAAGAAATTCTGATTATATATTGGGGAGCTATGCCCCCCAGATCCCCCCAAATGATTGAAATTTTAGGGCCATCCCCCCTACAAGCCAACCATCAAAATTAGCCCCAAAAGATGAAACATATTGGAACATGGACGAAATATTATGCAATCAAGACCAGGGAAGCTCCCAGGGTATGGATCTTCAGAATTAGCCATGTCTTTCCTAGACATGGAAGTGCTGTCATAAAAAATATGCCAGTATTTAATAGTCATGCCTCAATAACCTCTCTTTAACAGAGAATAAATTCCATATCTCCCATCCCCAAGATCTCTTTTGTCCACCATCTCTGAACAGATTCATACTAAGAATGAAAATAAGGTGCATTTTGCAGAAAAAATGGATATCAGATTTACAGAAAGCACAAAAAGTGATTTGGATAAGTATGCTGGTAGTTTTTCTCATTGTAGAGCCATTAATCAGATCAGATCAGATGAAGGCATCCTGTATAGCTTGTGTATCAGCACCGGACTATCTGTTTTGTTTTGTTTTCCAATCCTCATCTTCCTGTATTTCACCATAATTTTCTTCTATAACCTTTTTCCTTTCATTCTCTAGACAATATATGTATTCCATACATGAATCTTTGTCTTTCTTCACCCTCGTAAACAGCAGTATTTCACTTATTTGCTTCCCCTCCAACACAAATCTTCTTCTCATGAAGAAAAGGTCTAACCTTAGGAAAAAGGTGGCAAAAACCTTACAGATACAAACCAGAGAAAGGATGCAGAAGAAGCTAAAAGAACTGGATGAAGACTTACTAAACTTACATGAAGAAGAGAGAAGCCTGGAAGAGAGATGGGCAGTAGGGAGCATCAAAAGCAATCCCAAGTTTTTCTTTCACTATGCCAAAAAGAAAGCTAAGGTTTCAAACGCAATTGGCTCATTGAACACAGAAAATGAAATATGACTGGAGATCCTTACAGGATGACACAAATACTGCAAGATCAATATGCAAGTGTTTTTAGTAAGCAAAGAACAGACAAGATGGTCACAGACTGAGTGTAATTCTTTGGTATAACGGATACAACAAATGAAGAATGTCTCACTTCTATCACAGTGGGGAGAGAAGACATCATTTAGGCGATAAATACAGTACTAGCAAATGCAGGAGCAGGACCAGATGGGGTATCTGCACTTCTTTTAAAACAATGCAAGGTACAGCTTGCAAGACCATTGCAACTCCTGTTGAAAAGTTCATTGTATACCGGATCAATACCCGATATGTATTCTGGACTCATTCCTGTGGATACAGTTTTTTATTATTGTATATTATGATTGATTTGGATTTTGACGAGTCTTGATGATGCTTTTTGTTTTTGACACATTCCTGTGGATGGTTCTAATTGTATATTGTGGATGCATGATCTGACTCAATGCTATCGATGCATTTTGTGGGTGGGTTTTGACAGATGCAGAAGACATTTAATAGGCCAGTGTGGCTTTTGTCATCTGTAAAATTATGTTATGTCATCCCAGAACAGATTTTAAAAAGCTCAATTATATCTCCCCTCGCACATTTTCTTTCAAATGAGAACAAATTTAGTACCCTCAGTCTATCTTCATATTCAAGGTGCTTCAGGGAAGGTATTATTTTTGTTACCCTTCTTTGTACTGACTCTACCAGGTTGATATCATGTCTAAAATGTGGTGACCATGCTTGTATACAGTACTTTATTTTTTTATTTTAAAGGGGCTATCTGGCGACTGCCCACTTAGGCATAAGTCGACGTAAACAAACAGCCTAGTTCTAGGCTACTTTAAAAAATTTGAACAGAAAACATCAATAAAAAGAAATAACAATTAGGAAACAATAACAAAACAATAACAAAAACAACAACTAAACCTAGTTAAATGAAAGGGAGAAGGCCAGCCTCCACCAAAAAGTCAACAAGTCCACCAGTCAATGTGCACGCACTCGTCCCGAGTACAAAGGACAGGCGGTAGCGAGCCCACCCATCCCGGTACCGGGACAGGTAACGTGCGCGAAGATCACCCAGACTGGGATATTGGACAAGAATGTGCCGAACAGTCTGGGGGACGACGCAGCCGTCGCAATAGGGCGCAGGCGAGCGCTCCATCAAATAGCGATGCGTCACACGAGTGTGTCCGATTCGGAGACGACAGAAAGCGACCTGAAGCCGCCGCGGCATTGGAGGCCAGGTCCATGGGAACAGTCGCGGCGCAATGGCACGCAACTTTAAATTCCTTTCGACCGTCTCCCATCTTCTTTGCCAAGCAGTCCGAAGAGCTGCCTGTATTCCTGCCATGTAGTCGGTGTGAGGAAGAGCGAAACGCTGGTCCGGTCGCAGAGTCTTCGTGGACTCTTTGGTGCGCTCATTCCCCTGCAATTCCTACATGTCCAGGAACCCAGCAGAAGATAATCTCGACATCTGCCCCGCTCGCCATAACCGTGGCGTCACGGATATCGCGAACCAGGGGATGCGGAGATTCCAATGCCCCGAGAGCACTCAGGGCGCTTTGTGAGTCGCTATAGATCACAATCCGGTCTCCGAACCGGGCACGTCGCGTAATATCCCGTACCGAATGGTGTATTGCCACCAGCTCAGCCGTGAAGACAGACGCAGCGCCTGGCAGAGCCCCGCTGACTTCAAACAGAGGGGATACAGCGTGGAAGCCGACCCCCTCCTGGGGGTTGGAGCCATCCGTATAGACTGGCACGGTTCCAGCGTGACACGAGGTGTGCTCGAAAAAGGTCGAACGCAATACTCCCGGCGCAGTACAAGCTTTGGGAGCAGAGGCGTGGCGACAAATATCCAAATGTGGTACCCTCCAGGGTGGCGTCCTGGGCAGAACCAGGGGCGCCACCGACCCGAGAGTTATATCTAGCTCTCGAAGTAGTTTCCTGGCCCTAAAACCAAAGGGCTTAGGGTATGACTGGCGTCTCTCGGCGGCATAGGCACCATCGAGATCAGATGCGGATGCAGTGAGAACTGTTGGCGACTGAGGGAGGCGCCGGGCTCGCGCGTACAGGCGAGTGATGCACTGCACGCGGCGCAGAGCGAGTGGCATCTCCCCAGCATCGACCAACAGGCTCTCAATGGGGAAAGAGCGGAAGGCACCGGTCGCAAGGCGAAGGCCGGTGTGGTGGATCGAATTCACCTCCCGCAATAAACGCTCGGCTGCGGATGCATAAAACTCGCATCCGTAGTCGAGCTTCGAACGAACAAAGGATCGATAAAAAAGTAGGGCAGTAGCCCTATCAGCGCCCCAAGGGCTGAACGTCACGGAACGGAGAATATCTATGGCGCGGGTACAAGAGACCCTAAGGCTGCCAATATGAGCCTCCCAGGTGAGGCGTCGGTCGAATACAAGACCAAGGAAACGGTGCGACTCAACCACATCCAGGCACACCCCATTAAGAGCCGTAGATGGCGGCAGAAGTGCACCACCTTAGTCTTGGCCAAAGAAAACCGAAACCTGTGCGCTTCGGCATAGCGAGAGACGCGTTTCAATGCCTGTTGGAGTCGACGCTCCAGAGTTGGCATCTGGGCCACGGCAAAAGAGATCGAAAGGTCGTCCACGTAGAGCGTAGCGAAAACATCTTCTGGCAGCACCGAGGTGATGCCGTTGATGCTCAGGGCAAAGAGTGTAACACTGAGGACACTTCCCTGCGGGACACCCTCTTCCTGCTCCTTTGGGCTGGAGAGAGCTCCCCCACCCATACGCGGAGTCGACGATCTCGCAAAAATTCAGATATAAAGACTGGAAGGCGTCCCCTCGCCCCCATCGTGTGGAGAGTCTCCATGATACCGTATCGCCCTGCGGTATCATAGGCCTTCTCCAGATCGAAAAACACCGTGGCGTAGTGCTGTCTACGAAGGAAAGCCTCGCAGACGGCATTTTCCAGTCAGAGCAGAGCATCCGGCATGGAGTGGAAGTTGCGGTAGCCGCACTGTGTAGAAGACAGATGGCCTCCGCTGTCCAGGAAAAAGGCTAATCTAACATTTACCAATTTCTCCATCAACTTGCACACGCAAGAGGTTAGAGAGATTGGGCGGAAACCGGTCGTAGTGTGATCTCTCTCCGGCTTGCGAAAGGCGAGCACAGTAGCGATTCGCTAGGAATCTGGAAGAAGACCCTCCACCCAGATCCTGTTGAACAAATCTAACAGAAAGGCCATGCCTCGCTCACCCAGGTGTCGAAGCATGGCATACGGGACATCGTCCGGACCATGGGCGGTGTCCGCGCACGAAGCGAGAGGTAAAGTCCAGCCGGCGGCCTTCCGTGACATCACGACGTGCATGAATGCTGGCGGAGCAGCATCTCGGCTAGAAAATGCGGAAAAAGAGGTCGTGAAGGATTCCGCCACGGACGCGGGGTCCGAGATTGCGGTCCCATTCTCCTGGAGAACGGGAGGGGGGGTCCTGCAAGAACTTGCCCCGAATCCTTTTGACTCGCCTCCACACCTCTGCTAAAGGAGTCTTCCGGTTAAGTGAAGACACGTATACCCACGAAGAAGAGCGGCGGGCGTGCTTCGAAATATACCGGAACCTAGCCATAGCCCGACGAAATTCAGCAACAGTGAAATCGTTCGGGCGGCGCTTATAGTGCATGTAGGCATAACGCTTCTGTTTGAGGGCCGTCTCACACTCGGCCGACCACCATGGGAGTGGTCGGCGTGCAAAACGGCCAGACGTTCTAGGAATAGTAGTCAGGCCGGCGGCGATGAGGTTGCCGGAGAAGAACTCAACGGCCTCATCTACCGACCTAAACTCAACTGAGATAGAGAATTCAGTCATTTCCTGAAATGCAGGCCACCATGCCCGCGCCAAGCACCACCGAGGTGGGCTCTCAGGCGGCAGTTGCACTGAAAATGATAATTGAATGGGAAAGTGATCACTACCATGGAGGTCATCGACCACCCCCCAATCAAAATCAGGCTGTGAATCCGAAGAGCACAAAGATAGGTCAAGGCAAGAAAATGAAGCGGTTCTCGGACAGTGATGCGTAAACTCATCCACGTTTAGGATACCCATCTCAAGCTCTTTGATCAGATCGGCAAGGACTTGTCCCCTGGGATTTATTGAGTAATCTCCCCAGAGAGGATGCCTGCTGTTCAGATCTCCAAGCAAGAGAATGGGCCTCGGCAACCGTGCCACGACGCGACGAAGTCCCCCGCGTCGACGTCAGCTGACGGTGGAATGTACGCAGAAATGATAGTATACCTCCTATCCAGGTGCAGCTGCACAGCCACTGCCTGAAAGGAGGTATCTAAAGAGAAAGGAAGAACGGAGATATCATGCCGGGTGTAAACCGCGCATCCCCCAGCCCGGCCATCTTATGGTGGTGGGGTTGCAAGACACATACCCCGGGAGGGTGGGCAGGGGGCACGCGCCTAGCATGGTCTCCTGCAGAAAAATAGCTAACGGGGAACGGGACGAGAAGAGCCTCCGCAGCTCCTCCCAGTTGGCCCGGAGTCCACGGCAATTCCATTGAAGCAATATGCCCTCCAGGCCTAGCTCGGAGGAGACGCGGGGGCCCTCCTCGAACAGAAGACCCTCACGGGAATGGTCGAACGCTTCCCGGAGGCAGAACCCCGGTCGCTGTTGGCCGGACAAAGCGCTGTCGCCTTCGAGGACTTATTAGGAGAGGTTTGGCTCGCCATTCGAGTCTTTTCCTCCCCACGCCTCGAAACCTTAGGCGGCGTTGCGGCTTCGGAGGCGGGAGGCCCTCTTTTCAAGGAACCACCGTCTCCGAGCCACTCGCTCCACCACTAGGCGTGGGCGAAGGAGCCGAAGCTCCTTTGTTGCTGTCCTCCTTTCGGGGGACAGCTTTAGGAACCCCGGAAGATGGCCTAGCGCCCAACTTCAGGGGTGTTGCCTCCTGGGAGTCTAACGACTCGGTGGCAGTTTCGCCTTACGGGAAACGGTCACACTGGGGGAAGAGGGGGGAGCCCTGGTTTAGCCGGGGCTGGGTATGAACCCCTTTTTGCCGCCAGCTATACCAGGGAAGCGCCCGGGTTAAGTAGAGCCTGCAGAAGGGCTCCGAATGGGCGCAGAAACAACCGTACTCATTGGCCTGGATGGGCCAGGAGCAGAGGGTGCTTTTCTAACTATTGAGGCATATGACGTCCCAGGCAGAGCCGGGCGCGCCAGAACCAAGTCCTTAGCCTCCCAGAATGAGAGTCGATCCTGGGCCTGAACGGCCAGGATTTCTTTCTCAAGCAATTTTCACATTGACTTTGGGTGACCCGACTTTGCACATCTACAAGAACGATTTGTATGGCCGACGCAGTGACAGTAATAGCACCGCCGCGGCAGTGGCACGAATGCATTAACGCGGGAGCGGTACCAACTGGTATGCACCGACTCAGGGAGCTTGTCACAGTCGAACGTGACAAAGAGTGTAGGGGTGGGTCTCGAGGCCCCTCCCTGTTTTCTCATCACACGTTCGACCTTGACTGCCCCATGGTGAGGAAAGCTCTAAGGTGATGTCCTCAATGGAGTAGTCAAGAGTTCACTCGCATAAACTACTCGTTTCACAAAGTTCATGGTAGAGTGTGGTGTCACACTCACCGGGGTGCCATCAAGTTTCCGAAGAGAACTTATCTTGGCCGCCCCGGCGGGATTCGCCACATGGCTCCCGTCTGAGAAACGGGTCACCTTCGGCTCTCTACCAATTGCACTAGCTAATCCTCTCCTCTGATGGATCATGTTACCCTTGGCCAACATGGTGCCATCAGTGGATCGAATAACGAGGAAGTGTTTGAAGCCAGCGGGCTCGAAAATGCCGGGTTACCTCTGAATCAGGGGCCCTGTGCACTTTTCATCTTTGTCATAGTCAGGGGCTCCGCACCCGGGGGTGCAGAGGGGCCGGATGTGCCGATCTTTACTTGGTCATTTGCCAAAATGGCAGCAGACCCATCCGTCCCCGCAGCCCCCGCGGATGGAGAGGAGTCCCGAGTCTTCTTTGCCCTTTTCTTTTTTGGAGAGGAGGGCGGGGAATGAACCACCTTCTCACCTCCGCTTGCAGAAGCCCCCAGGTCAGATGGACTGGCCTCAGCCAGGTCCTTTTCCGAAATGAAGAAGTTCCTGGTAGTCGTAGGGGCACCGGTCGGATGAGATCCCTCCCCTCCTTGTACTAACTCAGATACCCTAGCCGTTTGCGGAGGACCTTGCATATGGGTGGATTCAGGTTCGATGCTTGGCGCCGAACCCGGATTCCTCCCATGGAAGGCCCACCGTCTGAGGCTGGGTTGCCTCAAGGACCCTGTCTACCTTAGTGGGGGCCTCCAGTTGGCCATATCCCCCCCCCCAAGATATCGCAGGTCCCGTTGGCAGTATTATCATTAGTCATCTCGTGTGGGGAGGCACAGGCCTTGACCCCAACAAGGTTAACTATTCTTGCCAACAGGTCTTTTGAGGGAAGCGACCGAAGGGGCCTGGCTTCCCTCTCCCCCCTAAGAGGGTTTGCCCTACCAAGCCAAATACACAAGGGGCGGTCGGCAATGGGGTGCCTGCTGGCTTTCTTGGCAGTCCGACTTAGAAAGAAAAGGAGGGACTGCCGCTAGAAATAGGGAGGTGCCCGAAAGCACCTCCAGAGAAGGGGGTGAGGGAAAGTCTCCTTCACCCATAGGCGGAGGAGAGGAGTAAGCCTCCTCTCCGGTTAAAGAAATATGGAGGGTCCCCTGCGCAAGCACAGGGAAAGGGGGACTCCATTTTTTCAGTGGAGCTGCCCGAGGGTGGCTCCGTCGATTTACACGGGGGAATGGGGAGAGATTTGGTTGTTTTTTTTATTTGCATACATTGGCATGGTGACCCTCTTTTTTATACGGGACGCAATAGCTCATTACCTCTCGCAGTTGCCCGCACTGCAAGAGGTGCTTACAGGCCTGGCCCGCCATTTGGGACCACCCCTCTCGCCTCGTGGCCTGGCAGTCCATCGGCATGGCGGCTCCACCTTAGACACGGCATAAAACTGAGTGTGAAGAGGAGGTGAGGAAGGTATTGGTGGGGATGAAGCAGGTTGTTAAAAAAAAACATTCTGAACCGGAGCTCAGGGGTTAGGGAACGTTGTCCCCTCCCCCAACCGGGACGGTTGGCTTGAGAAGAAGGTCAGCATCTACCCTGTGAAATTAGAGGCTGACCAGAAAAAGTTGTGGAAGAGGTTGTATGAAAAGCGATGAAGTAGGGGAGAAATACAGGCTATCTGAAGGAAGGAAGAGGGGCAAAGCTGGGGCTGGACGGGGCGCTGGATCCCGTCAGCACGGCCGCCCGGATGGCAAATCGCCATGCCCCTTATGGGGTATACAGTACTTTAAATGTGGCTTAACATACAAGTTGTAGAGTTTAAGGATAACCTGTTTACTCTTGTAGCTAACATTCCTGTTAATGTATCCTAGCACCCTATTTGCTCTATTTTTTGCCTCACTACACTGCTATGAAAACTTCAGTGACCTATCTACTACTACGACTAAGTCCTTCTCATCCTCAACTGAATTCAGCCAATGCCCATCCATTTCATAGCTAAATTCCCTATTATCCCTTCCCATGTTTAGAAGTTCTGAGCCCAAGCTAATAACTTATTTAAGTCACTCTGCACTTTAAAGCTACCCTCAACTTCTTTGACTACAGCTGCCAATTTAGTGTCATCAGCAAAAATTGACACTTTGCTATTTACAGCCTCCCCAAAATCATTTATATAAATTATGAATAATAAAGAGCCTAGAATGGATCCATGAGGTATGCCACTGATAACGTCCCTCCACTGTGACCTCACCCCATTCAGCACAACTCTCTGTTTCCTGTTCAAACTTTACCACATATCCCATGCATTTTTAATTTGTGAACTAGTCTCCTATGTGGAACCTTATCAAAAGCTTTGCTAAAATCTAAGTAAATTACATCAACATTCTCTCCCTTATCTAATTGTTTAGTAACATAATCCATAAAATCCAGTAAATTTGTTAAACACGATCTACCTCTTTTAAACCCATGTTGAGCATCATTTATTAACCTACCACACTCTAGATGGTCAGAAATCCCTTTCTTAACTATCTTCTCAAGAATTTTACAAATGATAGAAGTTAAGCTTACCAGCCTAAAGTTGTTCGGGTCCTCTTTACTTCCCTTTTTACAAATTGGCACTACATTGGCTAATTTCCAATTATTAAATATTTCTCCAAACTCTAGTGATCTAGTATATATCTTCTCAAGAGCTACTGCAATACTATCTACACCTTCTTTGAGTAACCTAGAATGAATGCTGTTTGGGCCAGATGACTTACAAGTATTTAACTCTAATATAAGCCCTTTAATTATTTCCCTGTTCACATTAATGGTATTCAACACTACTTCCCTTGACCTACAATTATCATCAATTAATCTATCTTGATTCTCTTGTGTAAATACTAAAGAAAAATGATCATTAAGTACCTCTACTATTTCCTCATCAGATTATTCCAAAACCCCTTCATATCTAATAGGCTCTATTTTATCACTGTTAGATTTGTTATAAATTTTATAATAGCTAAAGAATTTTCTTGGATCTTTATTATTATTTTGAGCTAATTTAATTACTGCTGCCCTTTTGCTTTTCTTAATAATCTTATTTAGCTCATTTCAGGGCAACCTATAATGATTTAAACTGTCAAAATTACTTTGTCTCTGTAATCTTTGGTATGCCCTTTTCTTTTCAGAAATTTTCCTAGCTATCTCCTGATTCCACCACAACAGCTTCCTACATAGGGATCTCGCTGAGATCCCTAAATATCTTATCCTTTGCTTACCTACGAGTAGTTCAATCCTATAGTAGGCAAGAACAAGTCTTTTCATACTCTCATCTCACTTAAGTACTTGAGTTGGGTATATGGTTTATTGTTGAATTTTTTTTTCTGTATATAACATATATCCATACACAGATGTACAAATATAAAAAAATTTTCTCTTCAAATAACTTTAGAATATATAAGAAAAATACTGCTTCTCAATTAATCTCTTGTGAACCATTCAATATGGTCTAATCTACTTTTAAACTGGCTAATACTCAGGCCATCACAACCTCCTCAGGTAGTAAATTTCACCAATTTACTGTCCTTACACTGAAACTATTTACCCTCAGTGTAATTCTCCAATGTCCTCTCTTCCCTAATTTACAGTTATTGGATCTTGTGTGCAACTCACTCAATTGAAAAAATAGTTTAAAATCAACATTTTCATAGCCTTTCAGTATTTTAAATGTCTCAATTAGGTCACCTCGTACTCTCCTCTTCTCTAACAAATCAATTTCCATTAAATTACATCGTTCTACATATTCAATTTGTCTTAAATCAGGTACTATTTTCAGCATCCTTCTCTGAACTTTTTCAATTTCTTCAATGTCTTTAATATAATATGGTGACCAACATTGTACAGCGTAGTCCAGATGCGGCCTTACCAAGGAACAATATAATGTCTTACACATATCTATATCCATATAATCAAAAGTTCTCCTTATAAAGCCCACAATCCTATTAGCTTTGCTGACAACTGTCCCAATATGCTGAGCTGGTTTCAGGTCTTTTGTCATAATTATGCCAAGATCTCTCTTCTTTTCTGAGGATTTTAATTCAACATTATTAAGGCTGTATTTAATCTCTGGTTTTCTATGACCTACATGCAGTGTCTTACACTTTTTCACATTAAAATCCAATAACCATTTTTCACTCCATTCCCTCAGTTTCAGTAAGTCATGTTTCATAGCTTCTATATCAGTGTTAATCTTCATAAAAATTTTCAAATCATTAGCAAACCGTAGATATGGACATTCCAAATTTTCCCTGATGTCATTTATAAAGATTAAAAATAGTATTGGTCCAATTATTGAGCCTTGGGGTACTCCTGAGGTAACCTGTAACGTATTTCAACATACTGATGTCTACCCGTTATAAAATTTTCAATCCACTTGAGAAGTCTCCCAGTAATTCCATAGAAATGAAGTTTAATTAGCAGTCTTTGATGTTGCACTGTATCAAAAGCCTTTCAACAATCAAAATAGTTAACATCTACAGGTGTTTGTTCATTAGTTGCACTGGTGAGATACTCCATGTATGTTAATAAAGTTGTTAGAGTACTTCTTTTCCATCTAAAACCATGTTGCATATCACTTAAGTAGGTTATTACTCTCCAAGGGTTCTACTACTTCCTCTCTTATAAATATTTCACACACTTTAGATGGTACACTTATCAATGATACTGGTCGATAATTTAAAGAATTATGTTTGTCACCCTTCTTGTATATTGGACACACTCTAGCTACTTTCCAGGGTTCTGAGACAATTCGTGTACACAATGATTCTTGAATAATGATTGTAATTAGGTATGATAATTGATTGTAGCATTCTTCAAAAATTTTGGATGTATTCCATCTGGTCCCATAGCCTTGTTTGCATTCAGTTTTTTCAATATATTTTTCACTTTCAATTCACTAATATTGATATTTTCAATCTTTGGTCCATTATATTCAGATCCATTCATTCTTGCTATGTATGTGATGTCTTCATCTATAATAATACTTTGAAAAGCTTTGTTAAATACAGTGGCTGTATCTTTATCATTATTAGTTAATGTGGAATAATCTTGCCTCACTTGTAATACCTTGTCTTTTAAAACAGATTTGCTTCTAACATCACTCCAAAAATGTTCAGGATTTTCCTTTATATCCTGACATAGTTGTTTCTCAAATTCCACTTTGATCCTCTTCATCATGGATGTGGTTTTGTTCCTTTCTCTTCTATAGGTTTCACTCCTTAAAAGTGTCTTCCTTTTCGGCAATCTTTTTAATTCTTCTTATCTATCTGTCTTCCATTTAGGTTTAGCCTTTCTACTTTTCATAGCAATTGGGATGTACTTTTTCACAAGATCATTACAAATATTATTAAAAACTACATTATAATTTCCTTTAAGAAAAGAATAATTGCAATAATTTTCTTCAGTTCCACCATCAATTTAAAAATCAGGAACAATATTAAATATCAAGACAGAATGATGGCTTTTGCCCAGAGGACAACTTAGTTTAATATTTTCTACATGTTCATTTCTAGAGAATATGAGATCAAGTCTAGATGAATTTTCTTCTCCTATATTATGAGTATCTTTATGGACATGCTGGTATAAAAAACCATCTTCTATACTATCAATAAAATATCTAGCTACTTCTTGGGAGATCCCATTTGTCAGTTTGTCTGTTTCCCAGTTAATTTCCTTAAAGTTAAAATCACCTGCAATAAATACTTGATTTTCCCTTCTATAATCATAAGTCAATTTTATTAGGTCATTTAATAATTCATTATTTTCATTACTAGAAGAGGGAGGTATATAAATATCTTTCTATTATTTGCCAATTTAATTTCACACCATACAGCCTTTCTATATTGATGCATATTAAAATTTTCTATCTCATTTTCTGTAGAAGTCAAACTATTATGAACCAAAATACATACTCCACCCCCAGGTGCATTCTGATTTTTCAGTCTTTGCGGAAAATTGTATAATCATTTTCAAAAATTTCATGATGCTGTATCTGAACGTTTAATTTTGTTTCAGTTAACATAATTATTTGTAGTTTTTCTTTATTAATTAATTCATTAAATTCTCCAATTCTATTAAATATTCCATCAGCATTAGTGTAAATACATTTAATAACAGGGTTTGCAAGAGGCATATTGGTGTGAGATTGACTATAAAAAATTTGCAGAAATTTGATTGATTTTAATGACTTGTTATTTCTGATGATCCATTTATGATCGGTGATCTTTTGATTGGCCAATTGATTTTTTTTTAACATTTCCTCAACCAAGATGTTCCTCTTTTCCCTGTCTTTATTATTTAAATCCATAAATAATTCTTTAACATATCAGAAATACGGGGAATCTTTTTTGCATTTTCAAGTACAGTTCTTACCTCATTTTCATTTTCAAAAGTTACTTTTATCAGTCTTGGATATGGTTTAGTTTCATCTCTTTTACCTACTCTAATTATCTTTTGAACTTAAGTGTTAACTTCAGTACCCAAAGAATTGGTTAAAAAGTTCCTCACAAAGGTTTCATCTCCTTGCTTTCTTTGTTGTCCATACTCATGCTCCTGTTCTGGAACATTTGCTAGCATTACATTTTTCTTCCTTTCTACTTTCTCTCTCTCTTCTTCCCACATTTCTTCAAAATTTTATTCCATTTCAGTTTTCACTTCACTCAATATTTTTTTTTTTTTTACTATGTATATATACCCTTTTCCAGAGCCTCAATCCTCTGTGAATTTTTCCTCAACCCTTTGTCTAATTGGGCCCAGTTGTTCCAATATTTCTACAGCCACTGTTTTACAATGTTTCAAAGTACAATAATATGTTAACATAACATAATTTCACGGATGTTGGGCATTTGTTTAGCTAGCTTAGTGAATTGCTTGTACCTCTCAGGTGTCATACCCTCACATGAGGCATGCACCCAAAACCCACAATAATTACAAAATAACCCATCACTCCCTTTACCCTTATCTGTACATTTGGTATTGCAGTGACCACATATATCTATGTCAGTTACTATTGGGAGTGTCCCATTACTAGCCTCATTTTTATTAACCATTTTATTTTCAAGTCCAACAATAAAGCAAACAGTATAATACTCAAATTTGCTAATAAAAAAAATGTATGGTAACTAAATATACAAATTGACCCAATCATTGCCCTGCAAAGAAAAAACAAGGTAAGTTTTTGTCCAAATTTGCCAGCGTTTTGAAGAGAAAATTTTAAAACATCCACACGCAATGAAATCCCAATCATGTACTACTTTTATATTTTTTATACATTCAGATTTCTTCTTTTCATTAAAGATCATACATTTACTTTTATCTTGGCTTATTTCAAGACCACATTTTCCAGCTATATCCTCCAGTACATCTAACAGCTGCTCCATAGCTTTTATAAAGTTGGTCAGAAGTAATAAATCATCAGCAAAAAAAAGTGCCGGCACATACAGTATTTCATTCTTAAAACCTATTCTTGTTTCGCATATTTGTCTTACCAACAGCGCAAATAACTGGGGGAGAACCCATACATCCCTGTCTTATATAAGAACATAAGAAAAGAAGGAGACTGCAAAAGACCATTACATAACATAACATAACATAACATAATTTAACGGATGACAAAAGCCACAAGGGCCTATCAAAGGTCATCCGTATCCATCAAATCCCACCCATATAATGCATCCATAGGATTTTGTCAGATCATGCAGCTACAATATACAATTTAACAATCCATAGGAATGTCCAACCATGCATCTACAATATATAATTTAAAGCCTCCATAGGAGTCAGTCAAAAACAAAATCAAAGTCCCCCAAAATATACAATAAAAAGAAACTGCATCCACAGGAATGAGTCAAGAAACATATCCACATACCAAAAAAGTAAGAAATTAACCCTCCATCCCCATATAATCATCCAATCTGCGCTTGAAAACATTCAAGTTTGGGCTGTCTACAGTCTCAGGTGGCAAACTATTCCAATAATCTACCACTCTGTTAGTGAAAAAATATTTTCTAACATCCAGTCTGCACCTCTGTTTTTTAATCTTTAAGTGGTGGCCTCTAGTTCTATTACTACCTTCTAACTCAAATAACTTGCTGAAATCTAATTTATCCATCCCAGAAAAGATTTTAAAAAGCTCAATCATATCTCCCCTCACACACCTTCTTTCAAATGAAAACATATTTAATACCCTCAGTCTATCTTCATATTCAAGGTGCTTCAGGGATGGTATTATTTTTGTTGCCCTCCTTTGTACTGACTCTAATAAGTTTATATCATGTCTAAAATGTGGTGACCATGCCTGTATACAGTACTCTAAATGTGGCCTGACATAAGAGTTGTATAGTTTAAGGATGACCTCCTTACTCTTGTAGCTAACATTTCTTTTAATGTAACCTAGCACCCTATTTGCTCTATTTTTTGCCTCAATACACTGCTTTGAAAATTTCAGTGACCTATCTACTACCACTCCTAAGTCTTTCGCATCTTCAACTGAATTAAGCCAATATCCATCCATCTCATAGCTAAATTCCCTATTATCTCTCCCCATGTTAATAACTTTGCATTTATTAAGGTTAAAAGTCATCTGCCACTTCTGAGCCCAAGCTAACAGCTTATCTAAGTCATGGCCTACACTTGGCAGCTCCTGTTCCATTCAACACACAAAAGATTTCTTACCAGAGAAAAGTCATCAATATTGTCACCCTTTACAGGAGTTCATCAGATCTAATCTACAATATACATAAAATGCATCCAGAGGATTATGTCCATTCATGCAACCGCAAAATATAATCTTCCCACTCCTTAGAAAAATATATACATATGTACATAAAAAAAAGTCAGTCCCATCTAGCAGCTTCATCCATATATTTATCTAATCTATTCTTAAAACTACCCAGAGAGGAGGCTTCTATCACATGCCTAGTGAGCCTATCACTGATAACTCTGATTTCACACAGAAATTCATTGTTCATGTACAGATTTGTCATGTCACCACTATACAGTCTTGCTATAGTTGTAATTAGGTTACTGTCACATTTATAATCTTTTAATGCTTGTATTAAAATAGCTCAAACAATGGAGTCAAAAGCTTTGCTGAAATCAATAGCTGTTAACACAAGCTTTTCCTTTTTACTTGTTTTATGCAGTAGTCCAATACAAATATGTTTTCTTCCAGCCTGCATCCTCTGGTAAATCTAACTTGCAGTTCATTTAATTCTCCGTTTATTTCAAGATGTTGTTTTCCTGTGAAAAAAGTAACTTTTGACACCCAGAGCTATTCTGAAAGATTATTAAATTAAAAAAATGTCATCTGCAGGCAACTTTTTCCAAATTGGAAGTAATTTACCATTGGACACAGCTAAGGCCATAGAGATATGATTGAGCTTTTTAATATCTTTTCTGGGATGGATAAGTTGGAGGAAAAGTTGAAGATAAGCTGCTTGGCTACTAATTTATATTTATAGATCATTTGTATGTGTTTGGTTACTGGAAGCAGGTTTTGAGCCGGGCTACTTACTATATCGGAGGGGAGGGTCGCCACCCTCATACCCCCTAGCTCGCCCTCAGGAAAAGGTAGCTGAGCAGCTTAACTTCAACTTTACCAATTGTATATAGTAGATGCACAATCTGACACAATGATGTGGATGCATTTTGTTGGTGGATATTGAAAGATGCGGATGACCTTTGATAGGCCCTTGTGGCTTTTGTCACCCGTGAAATTATGTTATGTTATGCTAGGCCAAGTTTATCTGAGGCAACCCTTTCCTGTCATGCTGGCTTATAGCTATTTTCTTTATTCGTTAAAAATACGATTAAAAAAAAGTTCTCATCTATAAGAAAAGCAAATGGAAAGATACCATCTAGTAAATATTTTTTTATCCTAATTCGTCTTAAAGTTATTTTTGCTGGAGAGTTGGAATAGATCCGACTTTCATACTTACTAAATGGTGTCCCACCTCAGCCAACTGCTGAGCCATCTCAGCCAAGTACAGCCAGCCAGATGAAAACAAAGAACACTCATAGCAAAAACTACATAGAAACTAATCTAATGATTTCATAGATGTAGAGTATGGAAATAATTTCATATTTTAAATTTCACAAAACTGACAATAATGTAACTGCTTAACATAATATTAGTTTCTTTCTATTTTGAACAGAATTTTAACTCTTGTACCACCCAGCCTCGGTTCCTTAGTCACACAACCTAGGTGTTTGTCTACAATCGAAGAATTATCGAGAGAATGATAGGTTTTAAATCTCAGAAGAGAATCTTTCCTATGGTCTTCTTAAGAAATAAAACAAATATATAAAATTCCAGAGTAAAATAAAATAATAAATATGAGTCCTTTATTGATATATAAATAAAAATTATAAAATATTTAGTATTTTCATGAAGTGTTTGGCAGCCTTTAAGGTGAATGAGTTTGCCAGCTATCCAATCGTTGGCTTAAGTTTGGTCATGTGACTTCGTGCGCAAGCTCAATGGTAAACGACCAAAAACTTTGCATTTTTATTTTACTATAAGAGATACATTGCAAATTTTCAATTATCTTAATAATCCGATTAATGAAATGTTTAAACTATTTTATTTCACTCAAATTAATGTTATTAAAAATATATGTATTATTGATATATTAATGTCTGCATTAAATTACATCGCACCTGAGAAGAAATTTTTTGAATATCTGAGTATATCATCAAATTTAGAATGGCCTGGTGAATATTAAATAGAAGCCTCAAATCTTCGTCATATTGCTAGATTGATCACTTTTTTTAAGTTTATTTTCCAATGTCCCTTTGCATTATTACCTATCATGCGCATCAAAATAGCTTGACCAAAGGATCGAAAGATGTTTCAGTTTGTATTCTTATTGACATCCTAGGAGGACGAGCGTGACATCAAACAACTTGGCTGAGTCAGTCCCCCGACATGAACCCAATGGAACATGTGAGGAACACTAGACAAAACTTTACGAAAAAAGTTTAAAATCAAAGAATTGCTGAATATCATACGCAAACATGGTCGGAAATACCACAAGCCGTAATCTCGGAACTTATTAAATGTATGCCTCGGCGAGTTGAGCTCTAAAAGCAGAAATTGGGAAATACAAATGTATTGATAATTGACTTTGCTTTTTCAAAATGTATTTCATTGTTTAAATTTAAAAATAAAGCTATTTTTGTAATTAAATGAGTGTCTACATATTTAGTACTTGCATTTTTGGAACTGCTAAATACCCTCCGTAGACATTTTAATTTAACAAAGGCATTATGAAAATATCGTTATACTAAAAAAATATAAAACAAAATGGAATTAATAGATAATTATTTGGTAGTCTTATATTAAGAAGAGCTCCTAGCCCTTGAGTAAAAGAGTCCTGACATTAAAACAAATGTTTGATATAGCAATGTTTATGGTGGTAGAAAAGAAACTCTAACGAGCACTTGAGAGACTGGTTGAGTAAATATTCCCAAAAACCTTAGATACGAGATTTGCTGTGGTTGTTCAGCTAACTCGGGTTGTCGAGGTTTGCTATGGCATAATTTTCATCTTTTTTTTCAAATCTTTACCTTTCTACCCATTCGTTTTCTTATTTCCCCAATTGATTAAAAAAATCCCTCTTTGGATTATACAATTTTATTAATTACTTTTGGTCCTTCTCCCCACCTCTTCTTTCAGAGTTCATTCGGCGCCCACGAATTTTGAGTGTGGGTGTTCGAGTGTTTAAAACAAGGACCAGGAATCTGTTCATGGTAGGGAAGACTGATTTATTCGGAGGGTACGTATGCACTCTACCCTCTATGAAATCTTAATGTCACTGTGAGCGATGGTCAGCAGTGATCTACGTAACAGTTCCACTTACATATGTGACCTTCGGACAAAGAGTTAATGAACTCTTGTTACCGCCCCCTTGAACGCGAAAATATCAAATATTGGTGATTTATGGTCTGCTTTATGTTTCAAGCACCGAAATTATGTTGTGCAATCAATACTTGAAGACATAAATAATTTAACTGGGTTAAGATTGACATTTTCTTTTTCAACAATTTATGCTAAAACTAATAGTAAGGAAAATCGATCTTCAATTTTCACTCGTCAAAACCAATACTATCGCCCATGAATTGTGACTACCCACAAAAAACGGTTGAGTCAATAGTACCTACACGTTCATTTACTAAAATTTCGTCATATAATTATAAGTCGAAGTTTAGTTCACTTATAAGTAATCAGAGATTTAATTCAAACTTGGCTTCTTTATTATCATTAATAAATCTATGTTTTTTTTTATAAATCGTCGATGCGTGAAAATTACAAACACTTTGTATACATATACAAACGTACAAAGCTTACTCAGGTAGTTGGGATATTTCGCCAATCAGTTTTGCAGCTACTTCAAGAAAAAGATACCTCGTTAAATTGGACACAAGAGCAAAGGAAATATATAATTAAGAAATTTGGATGTTTTTTTTTCTTTTGAAGGGTATTTGCTGATTATAATAACGTCCAAACTCAAACATCCTTCTAAAGGTCATGGTAGATGGTTGGCTGTTAACACAAGAGACGTTTAAACGGGGCTAATTAAACTTCACACTCGTAACCTCGATACAAGGAACGAAGAGTGTGTAGGCTGCTAATATAGAGTAGATATAATCTATTAAGATTCATATTTTTTAATTTATATTAAGGGTGCATTGATACTATTTCATATAATTCATTTTTTATGCTACTATTAGAACAATTCTTACTCATATTAACAGGATTAATCTGGCAAAAGTTCCTCATTAAAGAAAAATCAATGTGTGGCAACTATGCCAAGAAAGGGGGTGGGGTGAAATAGTAGGGAGAGTGGAGACATGAGTGAGTAGTGGCTCTATAAGAGATCAGGGGAAAGAGTAAAATACGGGTAAGGAGCGGAAAAGAATGTGGGGTGTCATATCTTCTAAGACCTTATTTTTAATGAACTTTACGGCAAAATGATTATCTATCATTATTTGAAGCCTATGGCTTAGATAACTGTATTTGTTTTTACCTTCCCCTAATAAACCTTAACTAGACAATGAACTTGATTAAAAGAGAAAACGTAATGTTAATAAATTTGCCGTATAATCTTAACGAAAAACGTTACGATCCCCTTCTATTGGGGATAATAATGATAGCATAAAACAGTTATAAGGTAATATTAATACAATATTTCCCCTCCAAAACAAAAGAGGAAACTAGGAAGGCTTTCTTTGCTCAGCGTTCTCGAGCAGTAGACATGAGACTATAGGAAACGCGCCGAGGGAGAATGACGTATGAACATTTAAATGCTAAAAATAGCTCGGACAGATTCTACTTGTAATAAGGATCGTCTGATGGACCTAAGCGCGAGCACATCCACTGTATCCGAGACTCAGCCGGCTGTGCCTTTTACTCATCCTCCTCCCAATAATACTCGTCTTACTTTTACGACAAATTCCTTCTCAACTCTTTTTGTCTCAAGACGCAAAATGACATCTTACTTATTAAAGGCAGGAATACAATTGAATTTGACAAGAATAAAGTTCGAAATATAAACATTTTGTTATAACCTCTTTAGTTCATGAAAAAAAAACAATATTATGGTAATTGGTAACTAAGGAAAATCAGCTGTTTTTGTATTATTGTAGTACGTTGCCAGATTCGCAGTGGCGCATATATTATGTCTGCGCGTAATATATATATATATATATATATATATATATATATATATATATATATATATATATATATATATATATATATATATATATATATACAGTGATTTCACTATCATATACCATAACTCGCCATTGAGTTCTTTTACTTATATATATATATATATATATATATATATATATATAGAGAGAGAGAGAGAGAGAGAGAGAGAGAGAGAGAGAGAGAGAGAGAGAAGATAAAGATAGATAGATATAAGTGGATCAAAATCAGAAGTTCATCTATTTACTCGCCATGCCTATTGTGACTTAACTTTGTTGAAAGGGAAAGAGGTGTTTCTATTCGGCTAAACCTATAGTAGGGTCTTCTTATTAGCAAGTGATTCCCAACACGGGGCGTGGCATACAAGAATATTTGTATGACAATGACCATCCATGTTTTTTTTGTTTTTTTTATAATTTTGCTCACTGGCAACCAACAGGTTTATCAAGCGAGATAAACACTGATTCATTGGTTGATTTAGCTCAGTCGCTTTAATTTGCTTGTCGTTGATATCTGGTAAGTTGTGATGATTGACTCCGTGTTTTCTGTTTTAATTGCAGTGTCTGAGCGCTTAAAAAGGCCAATAGGAAATGTTATTTTTATTTGTTGGGACATGTAAAGAATATATATATATATATATATATATATATATATATATATATATATATATATATATATATATATATTGTAGAGAAAAATAGATCGATATCACAGTACAGCAAGGGATGGAGAGAAATGCGACAGCAAAACTGAATGAAACGGAAAGGAAAATAGAATGAAGAGAAAGAAAACCAAGGATATAGACGTTGAATCCGCTGTTGTAACGCTGAGTGTTTTATATTTTAAATAATGATTGAGGATTTATTACTCAGTATTAAAAAACATACTATTTGAAGAAACTGAAAAATACCTTTGATTTTCCTAATTTGCATGATGCAGTCATGTAATAGGTTAGTTTTACTTGTCTATTCATTCTATTCAATAACATTTGAGTTTAAGCTAGTCTGTTGTTCGATTAGTAAGGCTTCATCAGCATGGCTAGTTACAAATGTTTATTATAAGTACCAATGGGGCAAACCTCACCTTACACTAGTCACTAGACCAACTGAGAATAAGTCCTTTGGCCATTTTCGGCGAACAAGTAATATATAAAACATATACACTCGGTTCACAGGTTTTTACCTCTCCATACCCCCTGTATACAAGGTGTCCCAGAGAAAATTTAACCGCACTTTGAATTAGTATAACTCAAAACCTATTAGAGATTTTTGAGTCCTGCAAAAAAAAAACAAATTTACCAACTATTTATCTGTCGATTCTGGAAATTTCATTAAATTCCCTTCTACGATATTGATACACTAATGGGTTTAGTGGAGGCTATCAAAAATATGTTTGCGTAAGGAAGTAAAATAATGAAACTTCGAAGTTTAAAATCAACAAATATATTTAAATCCATTTTTAACAATAACACCTCTTCATATGGGTAATAAAATTCATTTTTTAATTTTCTAAGCACCGTTTCCTTTCACATGTCCTCCATTTCTTTACGAGCACAGTTGCACCTTAGATGGCATTGATTGAACAACTTGTGATTTTCCTTAAGTCTATTTGACTCCATGTGTGATACTATCTCTTAACTGGTTGATGCTTTGTGGTGGAGTAGAATACACTTTATTCTTTAGATATCCTCATAAGAAATAATCGCACGGTGTTAAGTCAGGGGATATTGGGGGCCATTCAATTGCATGATTTAGCGCGACAATGCGGTTGTCAAACGTTCCTCTTAGTTTTGTTCTTACAACAAGCTATCTATGAGCTGGTGCGCCGCCCTGAATCTACCAAAGTCTATTGAATTGATTGCCATAAATCTGGCGGAGTGCCGGGAAGATCCTCTCGTTGATCATGCTCAGGTAGGCAGCGCCATTCAAATTATTCTCGTAAAACAATGGGCCGACAAGATAGCCATTCCCGCATATTCCATCCACAGAGACACTTTCTCTTGACAAATACGTGTGTCAAAGTTGAATACTGTGGGATGGGGGGGGGGGGGGTCAGCGGCGCATACTGCCGAATGTTATGGCTATTTACCTTTCCATTCATGAAAAAGGCTGCCTCGTCACCAATCAAAATGTTTTCCAAGAAACGAGCAGGTTTATGGAGAAGCCATTCGACAAATTGTCTACGACGAGGAGAATCAGTTTCAAGAAGCTGGTGTCTTGCATGCATCTTATAGGGATGCCATTTTAAGTCATGTTTAATAATACGGTTAAATGATGACTTGGACATTTTTAACCCATTCTTTCTGACTGATACATGTGGATTTTGAAGAAGTATCATCTGAACATTTTCGATATTTTCTGTTGTTCTTATGGTTCTTATACGACCCGATCGACCTTTATTTAGATTTAAGCATGTTCCTTCATGTTGGTATTTGCGAACATTTATCCAATGTGTGGGCTTGCTTGGTGGGTGCCTACCTGGAAAACGTTGTTCAAATGAATCTTGTACTTGTTTAATACTGCCAGTCTTAATAAAGTTTGTGACTACAAAAATGCGTTGATCTTTTGTTAACTATGCAAGTAAACTTTTACACAGACACGTTTTGATTTGCTTAGTAAGCAATAATGAAGAGGCCATAGCACAGCGTGGCTGAAAAAACACTCTAAAATGGCCTAGGCTTTGCTTCAAGAATCGCACAGTGACCTAGGCTACCTAGGCTCTCTTGAAAGTGCACGGTGGCCTAGCCTTCCTAGGCTTCGTTTCATTATTTTACTTCCTTGCGCAAACATATTTTTTATAGCCTCCACTAAACCCATTAGTGTATCAATATCATAGAAGGGAATTTAATGAAATTTCCAGAATCGTCAGATAAATAGTTGGTAGATAAAACACCTTTTACAGGACCCAAAAATCTACAATATTTTTTTAGTTATACTAATTCAAATTACGGTTAACTTTTTTTCTGGGACACCCGGTATACTCCTATCTCTTTTTCTTCACTGTGACTGTTATAACAAACCATTTGAAACTAGCCATGATAATGTAGTTTTAATACTTCTGACTTCTATTCCCAGTGTGTACAATGAGCGCTCACTGTTTTGCTTATCGTTTGTTCAGCGGAGACATACGTTGAGCAATCAGTCAAGCCGGCTAGAAGCACAATGGAGGCTAAATTATCACAATAAAGCCAATTCAAATTTAGAATATTTGAAATCACTGAAAGAAAATTTTGAAAATCGCTAAAAAAATCACTTCATTATTCGCTACGCAAATACTAGACCCACAATCGTACCCTTGAAGTCAGCTACTATAAATATCTCTGCTCATATCAAAGTATAGAAAGAATCACACTGTTGGAGAGGAAATGATTTAAACCAGCTATATCAGTATTTTTAAAAACTGTTCTATAAAAGGATGATGAAGATGTCAGGGTTATGTCACTCAGTAATAATAGAATAAATGACATGAGCAAATGTTGAAGAAAAGCTAATTGACAAGCTGAAATTACTGAAATTCTCAATACAAATAGATGAATCCACCTTTCGGGACAGTGAGGCTCTATTATTGGCATATTTAAGTGGGAGTTTCAAGAAGAGATGTTCTGTGAATCATTGAAAACAACCATTGATGCAGTTGATATCTACATCAAAATAAAAAATTATCAGGGTGCAAACAAAATACCAAAATAAAAAGTCATGGGAGGCACCTGCTATGATGAGCAAGAAAACGGAATGCTTAAAATTGATGAAAGGTGAAAATCCAAACATTTTGACTGTCCATTGCCTCATCCACCGAAAAACTTGGTTGAAACGAAATTTTCGACTGTTCTTAACGAGATTCTGCATGCAATATGTGATCAAGTGTTAATACCATTAGAGGTAATGCCAAATCTGAACGTCCCTTTTAAGCAGTTATGTGTGGATCACAGTGTAGAGCATGTTCAATTATTGTTTCATACAGAAATAAGATGACTTTCATAGAATAACTGCTTCAAGTGGTTCATGGAATTATTTGATGAGCTTAGCAACTTTTTCAGTGCCAAATTTGAAATGAAGTTCCTATCAACAATAGACGGAACAGCAATACCAGTTATTTGACAAACATCTTCTAGAAACTAGGCAACTTGCACAAACCATTTTAAAGAGCCAAAACAAAAATTGGGGGATTCGTTACAGTTCTCACTTTATACCTACAAATATTTCTGCAAGAAATTTGAGTCAATTCTACTGCTTGCATAAATGTGAGATAACTAATACTGCTACCAACCTAATTGTTGACCATTTGAAAATGTTAATAAAGGATTTCAAAACAGATTTGGTCGTTTAAAAGCAATGAATTTTCCATCTTGGCTAACTGAGTCGTTGTTGGTACACGTTTCTGATGTTCCAGTGCAATACCAAGAAGCGTAATCATAATTACAACATGATGAATCAGTGAATACTTTGTTCGAAATAAAAATTATTACTATTTGGCTATGTGGCGAAATTGAAAAGAAATTCTCTAACACTGCTACATTAGCGAGAGAACCTTTGATTCATTTTCCCTCGTCATATTTGATTGAATGTGGCTTAGGATCTGTTGACGATTTGCTCTGAGCCAAGAAAAAAGACTTGAAATTATAAAACCTGGTAATTTACGGCTGAAGCTAACAAAACTGTCTCCTCGAATCAAGGATATCTGCCGTAAGCGCCAAGCACAAGATTCTCACTAAACTAAAGCGATTCACTTATTCTTGTGTGGTCAATGAATATGTTAGATTTTTTTGCACTTAATTAAAATTACAATATTAAAAATAGTCTTCTTTTTTTTAACTTTTTTTTCAACCACCGGTTGGGGGCTATTTTTTCCTGGAAACTTATAATGGGGCCTAGGGAGCAAGGTTGGGAAAGATTGGTCTAAGCGGATATCTTTGCTTCCCTGGTAGTACCCATGCACTGCAATAAGTGACGGAAAAAATGGAATAAAGTAGTACTTCCACCTCTTGCAGCATATGGGCAGAGCGACGGAGGAAGAAGCACCTGCTTACTCCTTGTGACAGGTGATAGAAGACCGTAACCCTCAATAACAAGGTCGGCTGACCAAAAGTCGCGTGCTCTCACTTAGTCTGATTTATGACCTCAAGACCTTCAAAACTTTCAATAATTCCGGACTAACCTTGGGAGGACCTTGGCAATTATATCATTCGCAAAAAAATCTAAAACAACATAAGGATTTCAAATTTCATTAGAACCAGCCGAATAGTTAGGATGTTATTGCAAAATAATTCCCCGACCAACCTTGGGAGATCTGTGGCAATTATATCATTCGAAAGAGAATGTATAACAACATAAGGATTTAAATTTCGTTAGAATCTGCTGAATAGTTACAATGTTATTACCAAAACAAAAAGAAGAAGCAAAACGGGTACCGACCGATCGATATACTAGATGTAGAGTAAGTAGGTAGCTCGCGACTAAAAACGGAACAGATAATTCTTAACTGGACATACCAAGCAGTGCGCCTGGGTCAAATGTTTTAGCGTCCCTCTCCTCGCTAATGAGCTCGGTATCGGGGGGTGGGGACCGCTGGAGGTTAATTAGAGGTTGCACGGAGAGTAGAATTGGCTCCCGCCGAGGTGGGGTGGGAAATGAGGCAGTCAGTGAGTGACAATGAGTTTAAGAGTTGC
Source organism: Ceratothoa steindachneri (assembly GCA_963969495.1). Taxonomy (NCBI): domain Eukaryota; kingdom Metazoa; phylum Arthropoda; class Malacostraca; order Isopoda; family Cymothoidae; genus Ceratothoa; species Ceratothoa steindachneri. Next base: position 44,627,326 of record OZ018321.1, on the reverse strand, counting down.
CAGTTCTAACAATGTGAAAAGTTTTCCCTTCCTCCTCGGTTATAAGTTCACTTGAAATGAATAAATGCAAAAGAGGGTGTCCAGATCCCCCTTAGAATAGCGTGGAGGGGGGAAATTCAAAATTCAAAGAATCAATATCAAAATAAGCCGTGTCACGTATTTGGGGAAACAAAGCCCATTTTCCTTCCCTCGCTGTTTTTATTAAACAAAATTATCTCTCTTTCTTTTTTTCTCTCTCTCTCTGTATATGTACATATGTATGCGTATTGTCAATATGTGAATTAACTGCGGGCGGTAATCGATGAGATGAATATGAAAAGTTCCTAAGAGCAACAAATCAGACTAATTACACTGTACAACAATGATTTTGCTACAGAAATGAGAAAGTAGTTTTCTATTGTAGTTTTTGCGTAGATTACGAAAGTGACCTTTATTTTTCATGAAATGATTTCAGTTTTTTGTAATCTGCACATTTAATTTTTTATTAATATTAGATTATTCAGTATATAGAGGTATGAAATATTTGTTATTATTTTCATTTTATTTGACAAAAAGTACAAAGATAAGTGGAAACAAAAAGCTTATTCATCAAAAGAAATTAATAAGTTTTTAATACATTTCAGAGTGTGGTATTAGAAAAATATATTTAAAAAAATAATGAAGATTCATGATTTTTCAAAATTGCTGAAATCTATACAATAGTCATATATTTTTAGAATTTTTATGCTTCTTTTTATGTACAACATCTTGTCTGTCTCTGTGAAGAGTCCAGCAGAAGTCAGCAAGCATTGCAGGACTCCATTTTCCTTTATAATGATTTTCTATAGTGGTAATATCTTGGTGGAATCTTTCACCATGTTCATCACGGACGTTTGCTGGATTCTCTGGAAAGAAAGACAGATGAGAATGCAAAAAATGCACCTTTAGTGACATACTACATCCCAACTTATTATAAGACCTAATCAAATTCTGAACAAGAATGTGGTAATTTTCTGATTTGTGCCTTCCAAGGAGACCATTACATACACCTTTGAAACTATGCCAGGCCTCAAATTCTGGCTTTCTCAATTTTGCCTCAACTCACTATCTACCATAAGTTGTCGAATCTGAGGCACAACAAAGATTCCTTCTTTAATTTTAGCATCACTAATCTTAGGAAATTTTGTTTTTAAATATAAGAAGGATGACTGGTCATGCTTTAAGGCTTTCACAAACTGTTTCATTAAACCTAATTTAATGTGAAGTGGTGGCAAAATTATGTTTTCTTTAGGAACCAATGGTTCACGTATGACATTATGACAACCTACTTTTGTCTCTTCTCTTAAAGGCCATTCTGAGCGTATGTAATGTTCTCCCCGAGCTCTACTGTCCCACTGGCACAAAAAACACATGAATTTTGTGTAGCCTGACTAACAAGCCATTTAAAATGGCTACTACCTTAAGGTCAGCACAAATCAACCATTTATGTTCACTGTATTTAATGCTTTTTAAAATGAAATCTAAATTCTCATAAGTTTCTTTCAAAACAACAGAGTGAGCTACTGGTATCGATGGTAGTTTATTTCCATTATGCAGAAGCACGGCTTTACTACTATATAAAGAAGTGTCAATGAAAAGTCTCCATTGACTGGATTCATAATGTATATCTAATTCATCAAAGAGACGTGGAATATTATTACAGTAGCATAAATTGTTGTGGAATGAAAATTCGTCTTGTAAATTGTTTAATCGAATGCGAAACTTAGTAATTCGAACATCTTCTGCTACTAAATTTCTTTCTGTCAGTCTCGAGGCCAGTAATTCACTCTGGTGCTTTGTTAAGATTAGATCTCTTACAAGATCATCTAGATCAAGTTGTGATAAAGGTTTTGGAGTAGTTCAACAGTTTCAGGAACATAAATTTCAGTTTCTGATTCACATGATTCCATATCTGATTCATCAGATATGGTGGTTCTGGTACTGGAATGTGTTTTGAGTGAGGTATAGGCCGAATAACCTCTCTAAGGTTGAGATATACCACAGCTGAAGCGCACTTCCTTGTTTTACCTAAAAGTATGGAAATTAAATGCATACAATTTAAAGTTATGTACATATGTGTGATTACAATACAGTGGTTCTAAACTTAATTAATTTTATATTTTTAAAAAATAATATTACAGTATACTACTTTAAAATATAGGTACAGTGGACAATAAACAATTATTTTGTATGTCTACCAAGCAGAAATAGCAGTCAGTGGCATGATCTTGGGTTTCTCGCCATACCATTAGAACACCAAATTGAAGGCTTTTTATTTTTTCTTTAGGCCATTTTGATAAAGAATTAAAGCATGTCGTGCAACACATATGTGATGCCCATAGTTTATCTTGGTCACTAATTTTACATCCAAAATACAAATTATATAGCTTTTTCACTAGAGAAAAAATTTTCTTTGATTTTTTTTAAATGTTACTGAACCACATATGTAGCAGAATTTATCTGGGCTATTTTTACAGTCATCTTGGCATTTAATTAAAATTGTTGCTTTTATTTAAAATTTTATTTAGTTAAATAACCTGAAAATAAGAAATAAAAGAATGAAATTCGTTAAAATCTTCAAAATTTGACAAAAATAGTAATTCGCAACTTATAAAAAACTGGAGTCATTTCGCTAAAAATTTTTGAAATCTATCCATAAAACTACATTAAAAAATGTTATTCTAATCTTTGTAGTCGACAAAAAGTTAAATTTTGTTAGACAGTGTTATTTACTCGGTCGTCCAAAGATCGTAAACAAGTTAATAATGAATCAGAAAAGAGAAATAAATGTTATTTATTGAAGAATACTACAAGCTCAGTTGAAATACTGCAATGTAGTGGCTTGTTTGCGTTCTTTGGCAAAAACGTGTTTCTAGTGGCTTTGAAACGAGAATGGATGCTCGCTTTCGCTTTCCCTATTCTCAGCAGACCCTTTCGACCGCTGCTGTTTGCGCCAATCACCTCCAGTCTCTCCGCTGTTCACACCCAGAAAGTCATTTATTTTCCCCTCTTTCGATCCCTTTTCAGAGAAAAATGCGCTATCTGGAGATCCAGGGATCTCTAGTTTGATCCACGGACGACGTGCCCTTCTAGTCAATAATGGCCGTGTGCCCTTTTGAGCGCAGCGATCTCTGGCGTCGAAGGTTTGTGACGCAAGTATCATTCTCGGTTCTGAATGAACCAGACTTGGGTATCTACAAACAGATCCATATCGATTGATTCTATTTGCTATATAGACGCCTCTATTCACTGTTCCGAACCTTCAAGGTTATTAAAGACACGAACATCTAAATCCTTTTCATTTCTAACTGAATTCAATCTTCGGCGATTCATTGATAATAATTAATTCACCCTAGAGTTTTGTCCATAGGAGTATAACTTTGTATTTATGTATGGTCCCCTGGGGTTTATCTCCTCCCTTTCAGCCGATACTTACGACATTTCTTGCCTTTTTGGGGATAGTAAGGGGAGTGGGGGCCGCTTTTTCCTCAATTTGAAGAAGGGATGATTTCACTTTTAAAATCAGAAAGCTTCGATGAATCAAGCCGTCAACTCTCCGATTCTCCTGCTTTGTGAAAAGACAAGAGAAATCCCACGAGATCAGAGGCAGTCATTTTCAAACTCCCCTCTCTGAGACTTCCCCAATTTAAACCTTCCTCTTGCCTGCTTACAAGTAAAATGAAACTCTTTTGTAGCAGAAATTTAAGTGTTTAATTTTTATTATGTGTAGTAGTAACTCCATTTATCGTCAAACATTCAAACGTTTCTCTAGTAACTCATTCGTTACTAGAGAACTTTACTCAGACTGCAATCGTCAAGTCCTTATTCAAAACTTAAATATCAAATAGTTAAGCCTTTTATTCAATTCCTATTTAACTTCATTTCCACCCGCAAGGAAATCCGGGAGCTAAAAACGCTTCCGGGTACCTTTGAAATGGGCAACAATTATTTTTCAAAGCGAAATTTCTTCATTTCTGATCGTTTATTCTTTTTCCATTGTCCAATATCAAGCGCCTACTTTACACGTTGGTCACGCCCCTCAAATCGGGTCTATCGCACTAACTTTTCCGTCAATTGCCACGACCTAGTTGAGGGAAAACCCGTGTCCCACCATTAGCAAGTTTAAACCATAATGGCTATGGTTTAGTCACCAGATGAGAGACTAATTTGGGTCACATAGACTTGGGGTAGCTTGGCTAGGTTGTAGCTTCCTGTAAATTGGGTCCTCTGTTAAACTGTAGATCCCACTTAGATATGCATCAGTCGTTGCGAACTATTAGTAGTAAAAACATATGAAAAAAAACCTTTTCGGTTTATTCATCAGTTTTATTGAATTTTTTTATCTACCATATCCAATTGCTAGGTATACCGTTCTATCCGACGAGAAGGCGACCCTTTTTAGTTTAGGCGAAGGGAGGAAGTAGTAAGGGAAGATACAAGCGTCTTCACGTCGGGAGAAGAGACAACCTTTCACACCAATGTTGCCCCCAGCGAAACTGCATCATTTTCTTCTGCCACTGAGGAGCCCCTCACTCATGTGGTCCAAGAGCCGCCCATCCGGATGGACCTTCCTACATCCTACCACTCTAATACTACATACATTACTACTCGCAAAACAAGCACACTGCCAATAGCTTGCTCCAAAGCCAAACACACACTTAAATTCGGAGAATCGAACAAAACCTGGGCTCAATCTACACATGCCCTTTTCTGCAGACTGCCTTGTAAACGAGACCAAGCTGCAATCGAGGGAGCCGTCTGCGAAAGCTGTTCCTACTACACCAGCTGCAGTGATAGGGTCCGTTGCAAGCATCACTACCTTGAGACATCATTTACCTTCACCATATGCACATCCCATACATTCCGGCATACCAATTCTACCATCTGCACCCCTCCCTCAGAACCTACCTCTCCACCTACACACCACGAGATCCTAAACAAACTACCAAGATACACATACAACATCTTACAACTAAACATTTAGGGCATACGCAACAAGCAAATGTAACTCAAGAGATCCCTGATTAACCACAACATACATCTCGCTTTCATCCAGGAGTCAAAACTCACGTTTGCCTCACAAATGTACCACGCTCCACATACACATCAGGCAAGACATACAAAGAAACGACGGAGGCGGATAGTAAATCACATACGACATTCCCATCATCAATGTCCAGTCCCCTTAACATCCGTCCCAAACCACGATTCAAATGGAAATCCAAAAAAATCAAGCACGCATCAACATAACAGACTTTCCTTTCACCAATATGTAAATAGCTCTCCTTGAATCCTGTCCAACAAACTACGATCCTCCGCTCGGCCATCTTCCAACACAACAAAATAACACTTTCGTTGCGGGTAACTTCAATGCTCACGACCCCACCTGGTTAGAATCCCAAGGCAGAGACACAGGAACCAATTGCAGCAAAGAACACTTGACACACTTATTCATCTTAAACGACCCTTCTAGCTCTATACACAATCCGTTGAATTCTTATTACTCCCAAGACAACTCCCCGGACATCACCCTCTGCTCACCTAACCTAGCCCTAAAACAACCTGACAACCTCACACTGCACTAACCTCTGACCACCTTTTAACCATCAAATAATATCCCTTGAGAAGCCTCTACTTCTATCAACCCCACCCAATTACGCTGACTAAGACCTCTTCTACCATACGGAACAAAAAACTCTAAGGCTTCCCAATCACCCAGTTTAGTGAAATAAACATGCCAGCACCAAACACATCCCGAGTGGAGTGGAAACATAGCACACATAATATAAACATAACTTGAAAGATCCAATCAGTGATCCAACAACGACAGAAGCGAGACTCGTAAACCTCCCTGAACACTTTAAACCACAAGCCAGACAGTAAAAAATTCTAGAAAACTATTATGAGTCTTGCCAACTAAAACAACGATTAAAAAGACACATACGAAGCCATATACTCAAACAAGGTCAGACAAGCAAACGCCCTCGTACGACACAACGCAAAAATCTGTGACTGAAGACATGACCTCTCACACGGAACCACAAACAAACATTGACACACTTGAAATTGACAGAAAACACCTTGCTCTAAGAAGCATCGACGCCCTCACACAAATCTTTAACCATTTTATCTCCCATAACTCTATTTCAAATGTCTGGAAATCTTCTCACATCATACCCATCTTCAAGCCAATCGAACCACTCACTTATCCTGCATTATACTAGACAATCTATCTAATATCTACCCGTGTAATAAGAAAAATAACCCCGCGCATTCTCCAAGATGCCTTTCAACACGTTTTATGCCCAGTGCACTCAGCAAACACTGAATTTGCCAGCATCACCGAACTCACGCAAGAAGGCTTCAACCAACCTACGCCTCCACTCAGTACAGTAACGACAACAATCAACATAAGCAAATCCTTTGATATAGTACTTATAAAAATCCTGATCAACCAAATACCAAACACAACACTCCACTCCATCTATAAAAATAGGCTTATCAATTTTCTCACAGGCAGGAAAGCACAAGTAATACACCACAGTAAGGTATCATGAATACACCATATACACAACGGAGTCCCACAGGGATCCGTACTCTCTCCCACCCTCTTCAACTTTTTCCTCCCGACATACCCTTTCGAAATCCCGACATCATACTCTAAAGCTATGCAGATGTCATCACCATTCTTGCAAAACATCCCAAACACTACAATTCTAAATTACCATCTCACCGTCACAACCTTCTTTCATCCTTTTACAACCCACAAACGAGGGTATAACAGACAACCCTGCATCACTTTAGCAGACACATCAGTCCCCTTAAATAAAACGCCTACAGTGTTCGGTTTCACACTAGACAGGACTAAACTTTATGCCATTACACGACAATACAGCAAACAAAGCTAACCCCAAAATTAACACACTCCGAGCATTCACAGAAACCACATTCAGGTAATTCTAGGAACCCATCCCCCACATATACAAGCAATACCTCTAAAGCCTGGGCACCAAATCTTTCATTCAATCACTTCAAACCATCACTGAAAAGACAAACGGAACAAAGCACTCCGCTTGGCGACGGGTTTACTCGCAGCACCCAATCACCCCCTCACAAGGTCGTGCCATTTAAACACCATCTCGACCTACGCAGAACACAGCTTCTCCATAGTACAAGAAACCTGAGCCACCCATATCATTACGTACAAGACTCCTATTCCCCATACAACATGCACAAATCTCCAAGGACAAGATATACTCAAATATACTTCAATAAATCCCTCGACTAGGCTCCTATTACCCACAAAAAAAAACCGCATACACATTACACATTAAGACATATAATCTCTGGATACAAACCAGCCCTTGACTGCCATTCCAGATGAAAGATTCTCCACGCCACAAACGGGTTGTCCTGGCAAGGCTCCGGTCAGGTTACCACCCAAAACTAAACCTACACAGTACCGGCTGACGGACACAAACATCTGCTCCCACTGCAACCAGGAACCATACAGTTCAACACATATTTACAACATGCCCAACACATGCACAGCTGAGACCAAACCCTCCAGATCCATTGAGTGTGAGATCTCTGTGGGAAACTCGTGCAATCGGAGTATTTCATCATCTGCCGACCTAGGAGAGGGACTCTAGCCGGTGGAAACATAAGTAAGTAATAGTCCTCTCTAGTTCCTATTTTAGTATCATTAAAGTAACTCCCAACCCGGGGAAATGATATAAATTATAAATACCAATGGGTCAAGCAGTGGCCACTACTACCCAGTCTTAGTTTTCTTCAATTATCAGTAGTTCCTGTAAATGCTTAGTCCATCTTTTGCCCATTAAACTCCTCACTTATTCTATGCAACGGCATCAAACGCTTTCTCATCAAAGTCCAGCCATACAAAATCTATGGCTTTGTTCTCATCGTAACAAATAATCAATTTGCAGAAAATTTCCTGCATCTAAGTAAAACGCCATTGTTTTGGACGAAAACAATTGGAGATTTATTAAGTTTGCTCTAAATGATCCAATATCCTGTGTCCAATGATGGAATTAAAGAAGAAGAGGAACTGCAGAATGAAGACCGACCAAGATCTTGGGAGCCAATAAAGACCGGCCGAGACCTTGGAAGTCAATGAAGACTGGCGGAGACCTTGGAAGTCAATGAAGACCAGCGAAGGCCTTGGAAGCCAATGAAGACCCTTAGAAAATAAAACCAGATAGCTGTCTTTAACAGTAACTAGAACGAAGAACTAACAAGATTAGTTAGCGTGTATTTGAGACACTCACGAACGGGACATGACAGATAATATTGCCCTGTCTAGAGCTACTACCACCCACTCACGAACGTGGATACCTGTAAAATGTTACAACTGGCACTTGAAGGAGTGCCACGCCTCCCCGGACCCATACCCACGGTAATCAGAAACTAGATTGAAACTAACTGGGCTTTACTCCTAGACATTTTCATCACCACTTTCTTCAGAAGCCTATCTTCATACTTTCTTGAGCGTCACCTAATTTCGCAGGCTAGTCGCCTATCACCTTTCGTTGTCTCCCCACGAGGTGTCGGGGGTTGCATGGAGGCATGCTGCAGATGACATCTAAGGATATAGAGCCCTCTCAGCCACAACGCCCGCAGATGCGTTCCCTTCCGGGCCAATGCCTTCAGGATGATGTGCACCTATATGCACTTCCACACCTTTTCACTTCATCCATCTTCACCACTTTCTGAGGGGAGATGCCTTCGTTTATGTTGGGTTTAATTTTGAGCCCCTATCCCCCCCAACTGATACATAATTATCGCCTGTAGATATTCCACACGTAGACCAAAAGACTCGGGGAGCTCAAGGCAAGTCGCAGTCGCTCGAAGGAGGCATTCACGATAGCAAAGAGAATAGAAAAGATCACCCTACCCTACCCTACTCTAGCCTAACCTAACCTAATCTAGCCTAACGTAACCTAACTAAGTCGCTTTTTGCTAGTGCACCCGCCCCCCCAAAAAAATATATTTGTGTGAACGTACGAAAGGAATATGGAAAACGCCTTTATATGTACACGTGCTTTTTAAGGGACTTTCCAAATTCTTTCCTTTCTCGCGCTCGTTCACCAGACGACCTCACCTAGGCTTTTTATTAGGTAATGTTACCACTTGCCAAATATTCTACTCGATTGGTAATCCAAATAATGAGGAAGGTAGACTCGTCGGGCTTATTTATAGGATCGAATCCATTTTGACGACCGTTTGCTCTTTCTTCAGTAAACTCTGATTATAGAAGAAAAAAAGTCCTCATCATGACGTCAGTGAAAACGTTGATAGACTCATGAAATCGTCCTCACCCTCCCGGAGACACTTGTTATGGAGCTTGGTTCAATCGTGACCCTTTTCCCCTCGAGGTCTTCATTGCTCCTGGCAGCCAGGGTTAAGGCAGCTCATGTCGTGGATTCATCCCCCGAGCTATAGGGCTTAAAACACCCACAGTCACATCGGGTCTGGATAGAGCCCCGATTCGGGGACACTTCCAGGCGGCCCCTACACGCTTTTTAGACCCCACATTAAATTGTAGGTCCTCAATGAGAAATAAAAGAATCCTAAAGGAGTGCAGAGGGTTGGGGGGAGTAACCCAGCCACCCCTACCAAATTCTTCTTCTTTCCTACAAATCATCCCCAAACTCTTATTATACACTCCTGCTTGCTCATAGGACCTCCCCCCTTCTCGACCACATCCTCCCCTCAGATTCCTTTGATCCTTTCCCCGCCCGTTCCGCTTCTATTCAGCCATCACACGCAGCACCCCACACCTTTCTCATCTAACACTTCACTATCCCTCTCCCAAGTATGTTTATCCCTCCACATTCGATCTTCAATTTTGTTTATTACACACAACTAATTTTTTTAAACCGGGGTGCTCGAACTTTTTTTTAGAGAGGGGGTGGGGGAGGACCATCTCATTCTCGGTCACTCTTACTCTCTCTCTCTTTCTCTCTCTTTCTCTCTCTCTCTCTCTCTCTCTCTCCTTCTCCATTCACCTCTCTTTCTTCCCCTCCCTCTCTCTCTACGCTACATTCTGGAACGGTGGCGGGTTCACGAAAGTTGCGTGCCTCCCCGATCCATAGTACTCCCAAGTTTCATACTCTAGCTATGTAACTTCCACCCCCTTCCCCCCCACACACACTGTTCTGAAATCGTCCTCTTTCCTTCTTCAAATTTAAGCACTGCTTCCTTTAAGGGCGCCCGTTCAAATTGACATTTTTTTCCGCTCCTGACCTGACCTAACCCGACCCCGTCCGATGGACTTTTATTTTTCTTTGACTTTCGATTTCTCGCCTGATTTAAATATTTTCCCCACATTTCCAGACGCGTTTTCCCTCGTCCTTTGGACCCACGTCCCAGTCCTAAAGGCCCACGTTTTATCATTTCGCCCCATTGGGTGGGGAAGACGAGCCAGGATTAAGACCGAAAGTGCAATACATGATCCGCGATGAGCGAATACGACGACTGGGGCAAGCGAATATGGCGACAGGGACGACAGCGTCGAGCGAACATAGCGACAGGGGCAAGCAAAAATGGTGACAGTGGCGAGCGAAGATAGTGACATGGGCGATAGAACACGACGAGAAGAGCAAGCGAACATGGCAACAGGGGAAACAAAAAAGGCGAAGAAGGAGGGGATGAGGCACGAGCGAACACAGCGGCAGGGGCGAGTGAACACGGCGGCAGGGGCGAGCGAACATGGCGACTGGGGTAAGCAAAAATGGCGACAGGGAAAAGGGAACAAGACGACAGGGGTGAGGGAACAAGGTGACAGGGGCGAGCTAACACGGCGACACGGGTGAGCTAATATGGCAACAGGGGCGTGGAAACACAGCGACAGGGGCGAGGAAACACAGCGACAGGAGCAAGGGAACAAGGCGACAAGGGTAAGCGAAAATGTCGACAGGGGTAAGGGAACAAGGCGACAGGGGCGAGGGAACAAGGCGGCAGGGGCGAGCAAACGTGATGAGAGGACAGGAAAAAATGTATTCAAAAATGAAAACCAACGAGGTTATCATCCATTGAAAAATTATAACGATAGATCTCTAAAGGAAGTGGCGAAGATGGACGAAAGGAAGAGGTGCGCGCAAGATATATAACCGCAGATCCCCCTGCAATCTTTGTGGCCGGGAGGGGACGCGTCTTCAGGGGCGAAAAGGCACGTAAACCTCCAGATGTAAGTTGCAATATCGCTTGTCATTGATACACCTGGCACCCCCTCGCAGGGACGAGAACAGACGAAAGAGAAAATAAATAAACAAAATAAGTTCAAAATGTGCTAAATAATAAAAAAAATATCAAACATCGCGCGAGACTAAAAATGGAAACTAGCTGCGGAAAAAAATGAAACAGTGACATTCCAAGAAATTTCATTTTAAATCACAAGGACCTTTGCAAATAAAACTAAATTGCTCGGAATCACATAATCCTATTTAAATCCAGAGGAAAAAATAATTATATAAAAAATAACAAATAAGTACAAGGAACAACCAGGCACAAAAGTACACATGTACTTTAAAGTAAAAAAAAAACCCCTCAAACCCTCCCCCATAAAGGGGTTCTGGAAATGCAAAAAATCATGTTTTACTTTTGATTCAAGTTCGTACTTATGATTATGTGTGCTCGCCCTTGTACGAACTTGTTTCTGTATACTTGCACTTGAGTCTCGGTCATCCTTCACCTTTTTCACTATTCTTGTTATCACCACCAATGGGGTATCTGCATTCATTGCAGAGGTTGTGTGGTTTCAGAAGAGTTGCGCACACTCCTAGACCCGAAGCTCTAAGTAGTTTCCTCGTTGGGCTACTCAGTCTAGTTGTTTTTTTCTAGATCCCATATTGCGGCCGCTAGCAAGGAAACAGATACCGACCAAAAAAAAAATTAGCAATAACCAACAGTAATATAACCTAAGCTACAAATACATACTAATAGCCAAAAATAAAAAAAAACAATTACATAAATAAACAAGTCTCGCTCACCTGCCCCTTGAAAGCCCTACTTCCCTCAGAGACCCAGGCGAGCCACCATTGATTTAAAAGAAATTCACTCATAAGGAAGAGGCCCACCTCTTCCAAATGGTGTGCAGCAATCCTCCCACCACACTATGGACAAAAGGTAGCGATCCTACTCGTCACAGTACCGGAATAGATACCTTACATGAAGCTCTCTTAGACCACGACTTTCAACCCCAAATGTGGCGCCGCATCCCGCGACTGTGTCCGATTTGGCGCCCTTGATTTGATGGCGTCGAGGAATTGGGACAAAGGGAAAAGTCGGGACCCAATGGCACGCAACTTTAAGTTCCCGAGCGCCGTCTCCCATCGCCTTTGCCATGTAGTCCCAAGGGCTCACCTGATCTCTCTGAGAGTGGGGAAGAGATTGCTCAGTCCGTGTGTACAAACGTTGTCCCCTCTCCCACCTCCTTCATCAGGGCGGTCGTTTTGTTCAACCCATACAACAGAAACCGAGCAGAAGATCTCTAAGTCCTCCTGACTCAGCAGTCATGGCATGAAGGATACTGCGTGCCAGGGGATGTGAAGATTCCAATGGCTCAAGGGCAATTAACGCGATCTGTGAGTCGCTATGGATCACTAAACGGCTTTCGAACCGCACATAGCGGTGTATTACAACCACTTCGCCATTGAACACAGACGCAGCACCCAGGGAAGCCCCACTGGCTACAAGCAGTGGAGAGTTTATTTATTTGGAAACCAACTCCTTCTTCAGTCTTTGAGCTATCTGTGTACACCGAAATGGCTCTGGTTTAATAAGATTCATCATGTTTCAAGAATTACGAAAGCAATATTCTCGGTGTTGTGGAAACTGGGAGCAGACTCGTGGTGACAAACCTTTAAATGTGGTATCCTCCATGTTTGCATCTTTGACAGAACCATCGGCATGAACGGTCCGACAGGTACATCAAACTCAGAGTTTTCTTGCCATGAACCCAAATATTTAAGGTTTCGTTGGCGTATCTCGGATCGCAGGCGTACGGAAGGCACCAATCGCCCACCGAAAACCAGCACGGTGGCTCGAGTCCATCCGTAATGGACTTTCGGGTGCGGAGAATAAATTTTACGGGTGGTGGATTTGGTGGATTCAATCCACCACGCCTTTTTTTACGATTGGCGATAGGTGTAGTGATTTCTTCTCGGTTTCCCAAAAACACGGTACGAGGGATGGTCAATATTTTTTGCAATTCGGATATAAGGAAACGAGATATGAGGAAAAGTGTTTTATTATTTTTCAATATAACTACCCTCGACTTCAATGCACTTGCGCCACTTGTCCCTGAGGCTTCGAATTCCCGACAACCAGAAATCTCCCGACTGCTGTTCACTCCACTCCTGGACGGCGAGCTGGACATCTTCATCGTCCCCAAACCGGCGTCCACGCAGTGCAGCTTTGAGCTGGCGGAATAAAAAGTAGTCGCTAGGGGCCAGATCTGGACTGTAGGGGGGATGGTTGAGCTCCTCGAATCCGCACTCGTGCAGAGCAGCTTGTGTAACTCTGGCCTGGTGGACAGGGGCATTGTCGTGGGAGAGCAGGACACTACGTGTCAACTTGCCGCGCCGCTTTAGAAGGATGCACTTCTTCAACCCAGCCAGTTCCTCGGCGTAATATTGGCCTGTGATGGTCCTTCCACAAGGCGCACAGTCCACCATCAACACTCCCTCAGAATCCCAGAAGATGGTGGCCATGATCTTCCCGGCTGAGGGTTGGGCCTGGAATTTGATGGGGGTTGAAGAGCCCCTGTGCTTCCAGGCCATGCTTTCGAGCTTGGTCTCGGGATTATAGTCATGGACCCACGTTCCATCACCTGTCACTATGCGTGACTCGAATCCCGCTGGGTCTTGGATGTACAGGAGCAGCAGCTCCTCTGAACTTTGACGACGTTGAAGTCGATCATGTGGCGTGAGGTTTCTAGGGAAGTGTTGATAACACTTCCATGTGATATTCCAAGTTTTCGCTTGATTTCTTCGACCTTCACCCGTCGATTTTCGAGGATCATCCTCTCCACACGGGCCACATTGTCCTCGTTGGTCACGTCTGACGGGCGTCATCTTCAAGGGACTCACGACCATGGCGGAACTCCTTATTTCAGCGAGCAATGGTTGCATAGGAAGGGGCGGTGTCGGTGTACACTGCAACCATGCATTCATGGATCTCTTTTGCATTCTTGCCTTCCTTGGTCAAAAATTTGATCACTGCGCGGTGCTCAACCTTCTCCATTGTTGAAATATTTGTGACTGACGATCTGCGATCAGCTACTTCTTCTTAAATAGACGAGGCAGAAGCGTGCGGCTGCAGGTCCTGACTTGTCATAACTTGTCCTAACACCCCCACAAACAGCCGCCCCCCTTCCTCTGTTTTGCCCTACTGATTCGCAAAACTTATTGACCGCCCCTCGTAGCTATTCACCACGAATCTAGGAAGATACACTCGGTCTATGGACCTTGCCTCCTTTTTTTCTTCCTAACCCTCGCGATTTTTTTTTACAAGCATGTTCGAAACTTTTCTGGTAGAGATGATCGTATTAGTTTTGGTGTATTATTAATATTACTACTATTTTTATTGTTATTATTAAAGAAGAAGAATTTTCGTCCTTTCTATTAATCCCACTTTCTTTTTCTCTGGTCCCCTTCTTCCTTCTTTACCGACTAAAAATATCCTCGTTCGTACTTCAGATTCCTCTATTTTCTCAAGAGGATTTAAGACCGAGCGCCCTCCAACCGGAAAACAAATCGGGTTAAATTATCTCCGGGGCCATTTCGAGTTGAATTAATACCTCAACTTGGAGAGGGGCGAGCGAGAGCTCAGCTTTATAGAAAAAGTGTGAGAAAGACGTGGTGGAAAAATTGTGTGAAAGAGAGGATTTTGTTAAAATTTCTAGAATAAGTGAAAAGTGAAACCATAACATGGCCCGTATTTCCTAAGATCGTGTAGGTGATAAAGCGAGATGTTGAAGTGTTCCGCAAGAGGCTGAAACGGTCGAAGAGCTCCATTTGCACGTTTTAAAGGGATCGCCCGAAAACCATGGGATAAAGTTGGATTTGAAAAAAATGTGTATGTTGTATATATATATATATATATATATATATATATATATATATATATATATATATATATATATATATATATATGTGTGTGTGTGTGTGTGTGTGTGTGTATGAGAGAGAGAGAGAGAGAGAGAGAGAGAGAGAGAGAGAGAGAGAGAGAGAGAGAGAGAGAGAGAGAGAGTTGGATGGAGTTGACCTGAAGTGCTAGACTTCGCCCTTTTCTATTTATTAATGAGTGGAGGACGCTTGCATCAAGTCGATATCTCCTCTCCCCCTCTGGCTATTTCCTCCCTTCGAGATACTTTTTTTAGGGGGATTCAGGGGGTACCTGGGGGACTCGTTTTCAGACTAGATGAGGGACGAAAAGCAGGAGGGTGGTGCTTGGGGTCTGGGGTGCTTGCATTCAGCGATGCAGTGATCAGGAGTCATCTATTGATTCACAGATGGGATTCCTGGAAGTGGCCGATGCTCGCTCCCTCACACGCATGTACGCACGTAACCACAAACATACTTACGCTCACAGAGAGCTCATGGAAGCCGAGTGTATATGATGGTAGTCTTCTAACGTCGCGGTTCTTGCCCCGATCCTGGCACGAGCGGACACAAACGTTAGCTACTAATTGGTGGGCGTGATGTGCTTATCACACCACGAGGGTGAGTAGATCTTATACTCCTTATCACACACAACCAATGAGTTTGCGTTATGTCCCCGCTTTTGTCGTCTGTATCGGTTCACGTCAACAGACCCCGGTTAAGGAGGGACCGAGTGGTGTGGCTCCTCAAGTGTGCTGAACGCGTCGAAGTTGGATCCGCCTGTTCCGGGAGCACGGCTTCTTTCCTGGAGACCCCAAACCGTACGGAATCGGACCATGTTCCGATTTGACTACAGTCTCGGCTACCGCCACTCCCCACTCCACCCCTGGCCCTTCTAAATGCCCTCCCCAACACACGATGTCAAGCTATAGGGAGACGGGAAGTCTGTATGTATAAATGTTGGATCCCCCATCGTATTTTCACAGGGTTTTCTGGTCTCGGGGATTCTTTCTCGGGAAACGAAACGAGGGCATGTTTGACCAGTAGGTCAGTTGCTATTATTATTATTATTATATCACCAGAATGTTAATTCCCTGAGTACCCGTCACGAATGAGGAAGTAAAAGTGAATACAAAAAATGTGAATGGGAAAAACAGTTATTGTAGGGACGTCACAAAGAATCGTCGATGCTAAATCGAAAAACGTAGCCATGCGCGGCCGAGCTTAGCGCGAGAGGCAAAGTGGGTCAATTTGAAGATGCTCCCAGCCAGAAGTGGGTCGATGCAGGTTAATCGCGTCATTGTTTCGTTTTTATTTAAAGGGGGTCTCATCTGGCGCCTGCCATCAAGGCAAACCGTGTCATGGTAGGAACATATTCAATATATCCACTGGGAAGGAATCACACAGGAAGACGGATATAAAAGGGGGAACAGACGAACGAACGACTAAAAAGTTATAATAGAGAAGGTAATGGACAAGTTTTTTAAAAATGGCCTTTCCTCCAAAAAACGTGTACGGAGAGATTTTTAAAGAAAATGTCGAAGATAGAATAAGTGAAAATGTGTGGAAGATATTTACTCGCAATTTTGAGGCCAGGGTGGATGCAATCATCAAGATTTCAGTTTCATCAATGTTGATCATGGTACACCTGAATTCTCTTTGTAGGGAAGTTGCCAGATAAAGAAGCTAGATTCCGCCTCTGCATAACTGCACGACAGCTACATCAACTGAACGTGAATAGTTTTCGATATCACGAGAAGCAGATTCAAAATCTATAAACAACTTTATATAAAAGAGAATAAAAGATCAACTGGCTTAACTGTGTCTTTTGGAGTCCCAACCCCCATTAAATGTTTCCGGAATAATTTTATGATCTAGGATTTAGCCTAGGGCGAAGAGCCTATATTTCCAGACGCTGCGGAAGACGAATACAAAAATCATTAGTAAACAGAGGTAATACCATCAACTATTTTGCATATTACCATTTAGTAGGCAATTGTTGACAAATTAGTGCACCCTCAACATTATGAATGCAATGGTAGAAAATTTCTTAATCAATATATTGCAAAAATTAGCAAAGTGCAAATCAGTTGACTTTCGATTTCGCACATTTAGCGGATCTCAAGAAAGCTTTTAAACCTCAGGATTCAAAGACTGGTAGTTTTGCCAAGTAGTAGAATACTGGCAGCTTTGGCAAGTAGTCGAAGACTGGCATTTTTGCCAAGAGTTCGAATGCCCGCAATTTTGTCAAGTAGTGGAAGACTGGCAATTTTGCTAAGTTATACAACTTTTTCAGATGACAAATATATGAAAAAATAGAAAACAATCGAGTTGGTGTTTTTTTTTTATATAAATATATTTAGTTATTTGTATTTTTTTCCTTTTGTTTAAGTCCGATTAATTACTCGATGTCTCAAGTATTTCAATTTGGTCAAAGAGTTGTGCGCCACGATGCGGAGAATTCAAAGCAACGAGGGCGAATCGGGCGGAGAGGCTGTAGGGGAAGATAGAGAAAGGGAAAATGAGTGGTAGGGGCAGGGAGGGCACACTGGGAGTGTTGGGGCCGGGAGGGCACTCAATCCAACAGATGCTTGTCCGCAGTAAGGTTCCCCACGCTACAACTTACCTCCCCTTGCGGGGGTGGAAAACTTTTCTTTCTTAGTCGCGTGCGCTTAGTCACTATGTCGGTTGGTCCCCGTTTTGCTTTTTTTGTTTTGGCAATAACATCATAACTATTCGGCCGATTCTAACGAAATTTGAAACGATTATGTTGTTTTGCATTCTCTTTCGAATTATATAATTGCTATGGTCCTCCCAAGGATAGACCGGGAATTATTAAAAGTTTTGAAGGTCGTAAGGTCATAAATCAGAATAAGTGAGAGCACGCGACTTTGGTCATCAGACCTTGTATAAATTTAAGGAGCCCATCTAGCGACTGCATACTAGAGCAAAAGTAGCTATATTTACCACAACCTACTAGTACGCTATATTAAAAAAAACAAATGACAATATGTAAATAACAAATCACAACGATGAAAAAGGACAAAGGCAAAAAAAACAAAAACAAAAAAGCAAAAAGGCAACAAGAAGAAAGCGCCCTCCGGCGTCGGAGGTAGGTCGCCCTCCCCCGGCGCAAGAACATGCGACCTACAACAAACAGTCAAATAAATTGGAGGCCAGCCTCCTCCAAAAAGTCGTATACTCCGTAGGTCTGTGTGCACGAACCAATCCCGAGTAAAAGAGACAAGCAGTAGAGACCCTGCTCGTCCCAGTACCGGGACAAGTAACGTGCGCGAAGATCCCCAGACTGGGACATTCAACAAGAATGTGAAGAATAGTCTGGGGTGCAACGCAGTCCTCAGAATAAGGCGCAGGCGAGCGCTCCATCAAATGGCGGTGCGTCCCGCGAGTGTGTCCAATTCAGCGAAGACAGAAAGCAACCCGAAGCCGTTGCGGCATTGGGGGATAGGTCCATGGGAACAGTCGCGGCGCAATGGCACGCAACTTTAAGTTCCCTTCCACCGTCTCCCATCTTCTTTTCCAAGCAGCCAGGAGAGCTGCGAAGCGGGCACTTCGCGTTATCTCCTGTACAGAGCGGTGTATTGCAACCAGCTCGGCCGTGGAGACAGACGGAGCATAGGCATGGTGACAAATAGTCAAAAGTGGTACTCTCCAGGTTGGCGTCCTGGCTAGAACCAGGGACGCCACCTGCGCGAGAGCTATACCGAGCTACGAAGGAGTTTCCTAACCCTTAATCCAAAGGGCTTAGGGTATGACTGGCATCTCTCGGCGGAATAGGCACCGTCAAGATTAGCTGCGGATGCAGTGAGAGCTGTTGGCGACTGAGGGAGGCGCCGTGCTCGCGCGTACAGGCGAATAATGCACTGTGCATCTCATCACACGTTCGATCTTGACCACTCCATGGTCAGCCAACTCTAAGGTGATGTCATCAATGGAGTAGTCCACGAGATCCCTTGCATAAACCACTCCTTTCACGAAGTTCATGGTAGAGTGCGGCGTCACACTCACCGGCATGCAATCAAGGGTCTGAAGGGCACTAATCATGGACGCCTTGAAGGGATTTGACGCATTTGCCATAAGACTTCCGTCCGAGAAATGGGTAACCCTCTGCTCTCTACCAATCATGCTAGCTAGTGCTCTCCTCTGTTGGATCATGTTGCCCTTGCCTAACATGCTGCCAACAGTGGAGCGAATAACCAGGAATCGTTTGAAGCCAGTGGGTTCTAAAACGCCAGCTAATCTCTAAGTGAGGGGCCTGCCGTAATCGAGGCTCCGCTCTGCGCAATTGCAATTTGGGTCTTGGTCTTGGACTCTCCGTCCGTCCTCGTGGCTCCCGCAGAGAGAGAGAGAGAGAGGAGCCCTTAGTCTTTTTCGTCTTACGAGTAGGAGTACAGGGTGTTACAAAGAAGGAGAAGAAGCTAAGCTGGGGCCGGACCAGGCGCTGAGTCCCGTCAGCACGGCGGCCAGGAAAGCAAATTGCTGTGCACCTTATGGAAGGGGAGGGGGTACGATACATAAGGAAAATGAAATGGAGAGTAGAAAGAGAAAATGAGGGTAGCGGTATATTAAAAAGCATCATCCCAACAGGGGCAAAGAGGGAGGGGTAAATAGACCCCCCTATCCTGCGCCAAAATAGGGATGGATGGACGAAAACTGGTCGACGGCGAGCCAACAAATTTAGTCGCAGTCCAAGAAACTAAGTGATTAGAGGCTTTTAAAGAAAAAAGGTACAATGGAAATGTCTAGAAACAATAAAGTCCAGGTAGTCTTAATCTAGTTTGAGACTGCGGGGGCAGTGGTGTCGGGAGAGCGTGTTGTTATTCCAGCTACCGGGTGTAACAGTGTTCAGCCCCCCCCCCCCTCCTCTGTGCGGGGTTTTATAGAATGAACGAAAACCGTTCGAAGTCTTTAGAATTATTCATAAGATGATATTGAAATACTACTAGTAATACCTAGTTACTTTTTATTCCAAGGTGTACACATACTACTAGTGCCGTCCGAAACTAGAGAACAAAGTACCCAAATTTACATTTTCTTGAAAATATTGTTTTAATTCCTATGAAAAGTGACCAGAATATTCATTGAATTTAGCCCCCGAGCGCGTCCAAGTTTCATTCATAGAATGGTGGATTAAAAATGTTATGAAGAAAGTATTATGCATTTGAAGAAAGGATGCGTCCAAAAGTAGAGAACGATAAATATAAATGCAACCATAGGCATAAAACAACTTTATTATCTCATAGAAGATTCAACAAAATATTAATAAGAAGTATACAGGCCATTGTTCTGAATCACGAGAGAACGGCATCGACGGCAGGACTTTGCTTATTTGTCGCATTGTTCGGGCGTGATTTTCTTCTTTTTTTTTATTTTTTGCCCTAAATAATCAACAAGAATTAACATAATAAATGCTCAAATATGTAACATTAGCAAGAGATAAGCTGATGAAGCTCTGTGAAAATTACAACAACAGCAAACTGATATGATCTCCACGAGGGTGCGACACCCGAGGGATGTGATGCTTCAGTTGCTCATTGGAGGCTGTCGGACACGAAGTTTTACGGCCTCTTTCAGATCCTGACACAATTTTTCCAGTAGTTTCGGATCCGGAGACTAAGGGAGTCAGTCCATCACCGTCATGTTGTTGTTCCCGGAACATCTTTATGGCGGACTCAGACTTGTGACATGGGATATTGTTGTGCTGGAAAATTACATTCCTAACATTTCTGGAGAGGTTTCGGTCTGAGGGTAGCATGTAATCTCTCATGAAAGATTAGTATTAGTCTGAATTTATGGTGCCATCACAAACGGTGAGATGACCCATTTCTGAACTTGACATGCAGCCTAATAGCATTACAGAGCAGTGACCATACTCTACTGTTGGCACTATGTGCTCTCGATTTCACTGCTCCCCTGGCCACCTGCCAAATCTAACATTGCTTGGGGTCCAGAACAACTGGAACGTGGACTCATCGGACCACAAGAGACGTCCTCACTGGCGCATGGTCCAGTTGCGGTGAGCAGTTGCCCAAGCCAGTCGACATCGCTTTTGGTGGGCTTTACATGACTTCCGGCCTTGTGCAAACAATCATCGATGACTGTTCCGGTGGATGCATTAACCTGGCCGCCCTCTGCCCTTTCATGTTGCAGCTGGACTGTGGTTTTCTTACGATACAGAAAGGATAATGGGACGCAAAGACCCGTCGCCACGTTTTGTACTGACCCTGGATCGTCAAGAACGAGGTCGGTCTTGCATGTTCCCACTTTCTCGGATTCTCTTCAACACTTTTGTAATACAAGAATGCGATCCGCCGACCTTCCGAGCGATTTGTCGACAGCTGAGCCCCTCGTCGTTCAGCGTGAGTATCGTACTTCTTTCCTCCACGGTATAGTTACTTCTTTTCGCCAATATCATATGATTATCAGATCCTGTCGACATGGACTATCATATTAATCAACAAAATGTGTTATATAAAGACATTTTGACTGTAACATACCGATACTAGGATTTCATACATTTCAATAGCATCGCCATTTTAGATATTTAAAACAAAAAATTAGAAGAAAACTTGTACCTCTATTTTGCTTTCCAGATGTATTGGACACAGGTATGCAAACCTACACCAACATATTCATAGATATACCCAAGGAATAAGAAAAATTCCAGGTGCCAGAAAATTTTTGCCGCAGCTGTATATGATATGAGAAAGATGAGAGAGGTAGCGATTGCGTTTAAAATATGTAGCTTGCAGACGCTTGTTCTATGTGAGACAAACATGAAAGGAAATGATTTTTCGCGTGGGATAGAGTGAATGGAATTCGATCAGAGGTAGAACAGGGTGGTAGGAGTGTGGACTATCAATGCAATGATTTGGTATGAATGTGTAAGCTTGAAAATTATGTGGACGAAGCTGAGATTTTCAAAGGTGAAAGTGTATGTGATTATAGGGTATGGACCTTGTAATAATAGAAGTCCAGCTGAGAAATGGAGTGCTGGAATGAATTGGGGACGAGAAGAGGATGGAAATGGGAATGAGTATAAGAAGGGTGATGGCTATACCCAAGAGATATGAATGTCAAAATAGGCGACAGGATGAGAAATGGGCTAACTGGAGCTTTCGGGGTACTTAGACAGAATAAACCTGGAATTGTTCTGTCTTGGAAGAAATTTATATGCGGTTGTCAGATAGAGAAAGTTACCTCCTCCCCTAGAACCCAATGTCTACCTGTGGTGCCTGAGAAGATACACCTGCATGGTCAGACAGCCCCAAGGGAGCCACGAGATTTTTGCGGGACCGCGTAATCCGTTTGGGTTCCATTCCTCACCGTCGCACCTTCTGATCGGCGCCAGACCCACTGCGCCAAGGACCTTTGCGAAAGTTGTGAAGCCGCCGAAACTATCCTCCCCCCCCACCCCTGGTGCGCCAAATCTAATGAGATACCTGTCCCCCTTTGGTGGCCCCCCGTTTCCGCCGAGGCAGAATAAATATTTCGATAAAAGCTTGGAGAAATCGTTACCATACAGCCCCGTCTTGGTTAGCAGTCACGTACAGGCTTGTACGCCCTGCCCCGCCTCCCTGCGTTTTAGAGCTTCGAACGTGATGCGTCATCTCTACCTGGCCTTGCTCGTACCTAAGGCCAGAGTTCCCGCCGACAGACGATATACACGGACAGGCATCTATTACTCGGTTATCGACTTCGTTCAACGACTGGAGTACTCCCTCGCTCATTTCCCAGCGAAGTTAAAGAAGAAGGAATCTTGCAAGTGGAACTTTGCAGCGCCCCGTTTACTCGCCGTATTCAAGCCTCCAGTCAATTAGGCTTTACGTGAGTCTCCCCGATAATTGCACTCTCCCATTTTCTCTGGAAGCAATCTCCGTGCATCCTCTCTCGAGCTCTCGTACCCGTCGAGTCATTTGTATCCGCACCCCCCGTTTGGTATCCCGGGTCTCATTTTATTTATTGTCATTTATTTACTTGTGCTATTAATATCTTCTTTGTATCTAGTAAAATTATACATATATTTCTACCATTATTTTCTCTAATCCCAGAACCTCTAAGAATTGATTATTTAGGCAACCGCACTCGACTTTGTTTATTTAACCCTCGCACTGGGATCTGTATCCTGATTCCCTGACGTGCGCGCTTCACGGTCACCCTACGACAGTGGTAAACACGCCCTTTTAGCACATTGATCTGCATAAATACACATAGGCTGGACGACGGAGGGGTGAAGAAGTTGAGTATGATTGATCTGCCTTGTAAGAAAGATTATGCTACGGGTTGTATAATATTTGATGTGAAAGCTGTAAGAGCTATGAGTATGGGAGTATCTGATTACATGATTGTTCGGTCTGGTCCGTAGTTGAAAGGACGAATGCTCCGTCCGTCCCTTGAGCCCCCCCCCCCCTTCCCCGAAGGATAAGAGCCTTTTGCTTTCTTTTCTTTTTCAATTGAGGGGGGGTGGGCTCAGTTATTTTGAAATGGGCTGCTCCGGAGTTGGATCACGCTTGGAGGCCAGTTCCTCCAAGCCACAATCTCCCACCGCATAAGAACCCGCCACATTAGGTGGAGACCACACTATTAGTGTCCCCACTCATCCTCATCCTGTAAAGGACGTTTATCGTGACATGGTGTCGAGGATCCCATCTGGGGCCTACCAAGAGGGCTGTTCATGGGGTACGTAACTTCTCTCTGACACCTGACTATGTATGTGTGGAAGCATCAAGGGCGCCGGCGCCCAAGTGGAAATCCTGGGGAGCCGACGCACCGGCGCTCGTGAGGCTTACGAGCATGCCCTAGAGGAGTTTGCCACTCTCGAAAGTGATCCGAACCTGCTCCTAACCCCAATCGAGACAGAAGGAGCATTCTATTTGATTTTTTTCTCGGGAGGCCCCCTAGGAAAGCATATGGGGCTCAACTCGTCACTGGAGACGGAGCTGCTAGAGGCAACTCTCAGTTATTTGATGGCAGAGCGGAAGCTTTACCAGGAGAAGTAAGTGAAGGGGAAACACCTTCATGGTCAGGAAATGTAATATTTTTTAATATTCACCAATGAGCGTGGGGTCCATTGGGCAGAGCACCCACTGGGCATGAGAGCCCATATTTAAAAGCGGAAAGCGAACGCTAAACGCCCACCCCGGGATCCCGGTTGCACTTGCTTGGCACCTTTAAGTGCCCCTTTTCCCGCCCAGTGCCCCAACGTGACGCGTCCCCAGAACTCGGGAGCGTATAAGGATGACATAAAGAAAGATATATGGGGGCAGGAGGAGGGGCGAAGAGGAGGAAGATGCCATTTTAACAAGAGAGAAAGTCCCTTCAATGACCTGCGGCGTTTTGTGATAAGATGATAAATGGTTATTGCATTGAATGGCTAAATGAGGCTTCTGACACTAGATGACTCCACCCAGCGCCAAATGCGATGGCAGCTTTTAAATCTCTAGGGTGAATAACCCTATCTCCTACGGTCATATGGGTCATTTCATAGCTCTAAATGGGTACAATTGAACTTTACTCCTTTTGAAAAAAAAACACGACGCCTAGACTTGACGTTTCACCGCAGGTACAAACCAATAGCGTCGACCGGTGCCAAGAGGCAAGGGGAATACTCCCCCATTCCCACGGCCGCGAATACGGATTAATGGATGAAAGCTGGTCAGCGACTAGCCTTCCTAATTAGTCGCCGGCCATGGAAGACAGGGGAGAAGGGGCTTGGTGGAGAGTGGCGGAAAGGGGGTAAACTGGAAATGCCCAGAATAAATAAAGCCTAGTTTGTTTCGAGCTAGTTTGAAACTGTTGGATGCACTGGGGCCGGAAGGGTGCACCGCTCTGGCAGGCGCTAAAAATAATAGTCTACACGGGGAATCCCCATGCGGGAGGCGAAAAAGGGGGCGGGGAGGACGGAGAAATAATTTTAGTTGCGTTGAAGGGCATCGATCACACTTTTGGTACAGTGGTTGAAGATATGAAGGAAGATTTCCATTTTCGTGGCCCCAAAATGACAAATAATTATTTATTGATAAACGTCATTTCTGTCGTGTGGTTATACATAATTAAACGAATACATATATAAAAATAAATAAATAAATAAAAGTTTCCTTTAAAAAAAAAAAGGTTTTCAACAGAGGTTTCCCATGATAATCTTCCTCAGAGGCGAATTGGGATCCAGATCTACCTTAATTATACGTCTTCACCGCCCCAACTGCACCAATCCTTTACTCCATGGATTTTCACATTCCCTAACTCAACACTTGACGAACTTAAGCTAAGAGCTCATGAGTGAAAATAACAATAACAAAGTAAGAGATTTACAACTTCGATTAAAAAACTTTCTGGCGCGATGCCCTTGTTGCTTTCACTTAATATTTTTGACAGAAATAAAAATATTTTCAGGGTGTTTGTGAATGCTTATTTTGGGGGGGTGGGGGCGAATCTCTACTGTGTGACGTATTTCCCCCAAGTGGAGTGGTAAGTTCGTATATTTGAGTGTCCGTGTAGATGAGGTTTCTTTTTTAGTCTATTATTACTAAGTTAGAACTAAGACAATGCGAGCATCTCCACTTGGGAGTTTTTCAGCAGGTTTGTAAAGTTAAGGGAAGTGATGACATATGGGAAGTATATATGTATATAGTCAAAGTAGCCTTACAGGAAGGCTGCTTAGGGCACTCGCAACCTTCCTTAACGCGCCCAACCTCCGTTGCGATGGGAGATCAGTTTCCCCATTTTCATTCGCCTTTTATTTCTTTTTCTGCGGTTATATCTTCCCTTTCTCCCCGACGCCTCGATAGACCCAGTTGTGCGGGTAATAAAGAGTTAAATAGTTTCAAAATATCCTGAGATCACCGAGAGTTGATGTCATGCCGTCGTCCTCTCCACTACATAATTCCTTTTCTGTTTACCGTTGCTCCTTCATTCTTCCTTTCAGTGGGTTTGCTATAATAGCTCTTGTCATAATCGATCTTAGTTTTTACGTTCTTTCCATCCACTTTCTTCATCTGCATTCCCTTCTTTCTCATTATTCTATTAAAAAAAAGAGCGCGTGCCTCTGCTGAGAGGCGCCGCTTCTTCATTCCGTTTTCTTGAGTCAGGTCATCGCCGCTCCTCTTGCGCCGTCCTCAATGGAACATTATCCTCAAGGTTAGATTATCAACGTTCGGATTATTTTCTGTTCGAAATGCCAAGGTCGAGTAATTGCTTGTCTGGTCGTCTTTTGCCATTCTTTCTCGATCTAGGATCCCGCCATTGCTGCAGGTGGATTTGTTAAGTGTCAGAAGATCATGACGAAGCAGGTGGAAGATTTCTCTCAAATTACTCAGTTACTACCCCCGCCCAGAGAAAGGTCGCAGATATTCGTGTTTGTGGACTCGCAAGATGACAGATTTGAAGGCTAATTTAGACGAAACACGCAATAAAGTGTGAACCTGGAAGGGACTCATGTAATATAAGAGTGATAATTTAGTTTAAAAACACTTATACAATGAAATATTAAAACCTATATTTGAAATTGGTTTTGAAACACGTATACAAACCTTAAAAGCTTATCCAGGACCAAGCTTGATGAGAGGGATAACTGAAAAATAACAGATTACAAGCAATAAATAAATAATTTTCGAATCACCGCATATTTTTAATACAAATAAAAATCGGGTTTACAACAAACCGATGGGGAGGCTGGATACCTGGCGAAGGAGCCACACGGAGTGCTTCCCACGCCTCAATTCCTGTCGACCTTGGGAACGTTGTTCTTTAACGTCAACGCGACCCTGGCATATCATTCGAGTACTGAATTAAGCCTTATTTCGAACACAAAATGAACCGAGGCAAAGAAAATTGTAGCTAAGATAACAAAATAAACCTCATATTCCCCTCAAAAGACCTCCCTTCACCTTACTTTCTGCCACTACAGCCAGCCAGCGACTTTCATCCAGATTCATAGCCTTGCATACACCCACATAGTAGCGAGAACGCTGTAAGCACAATAAACACAATTTTCAGTCTGGAAAAGCGAAAAACAGCGGCAAGTAAACCGCATTATTCCGTTCTCTCCTCATATTAAGAATCCCCCCAAAACCCAAAGTTGTTGGTTGCATTCATCTAAACCTACAAATACAAAATAAGGTTTATGCAAGGCTTGTCCGCGTATGTGGATCGGTAGATCTAAAAGCAAAGATAAATGTAATCTTTAGTAAAGTATATAAGTTTCCATGCGGGTAATCTAAGTCGAAGATTATTTTGTGGGCTGAATTCTGCCCTAATTACGAAATTCTGAAATCTCTTCGCTGTCAAGTTTGGATCAAAGCGTAAAATAAGGAATTTTTGAACGAATATTCAGATAATGAGAAATAAGCGTAAGGTGACGCTCTCTCTGCCTAGCTTAAGATACTCTACCACAATTGGAATTCGAATGTATTGTTTTAAGCATTTAAATTTCAAGCAGGTGTACACACATATGTTTATATATATATATATATATATATATATATATATATATATATATATATATATATATATATATATATATATATATATATATATATATATACAAATGAGGGTCAAAGGTTGGCTAAAATAAAGAAAAGGGGCTGGGACTTTTTGACCTCTCAATCTCAGGGTGTTGCGCACGAGCAAACAAAGGTGTTTCAACCCCTTTTGTCAGTGTGTGTGAGTGGAATGTGAATACAAGCGTTGGTCACGTCCCATCAATTGTCCACGTAAGAGTCTTGGGCCCGACCATCCTTCAGAAGGTTGAGATGCAAGTGAGGAAGCTACTTTGTAGAATCTAAATCTTTTGGAGAATGTTTAGGTTGCCTTGTATCCCATAAGGAGGCAAGACTGGGGATGACTCCACCCTTCGAGGCTGACACAGGAATGTGTGCACACAGGTGTACAGGGAGCAGCCGAGAACTTAACTAGCCTTTTGGGAGAAGGGTGGAGGATTCATGTCTAGACAAAAGGGGAATCCGTCCATCCTTTCAAGTTCTTATTCTAAAGAATAATCCCCCATCGTCCGTATAGAGCCGCCGTACGGAGTTGTTTTTTTTAATGAAATAAAAAAAACGAAAACCAACGAGGGCATCGCCCGCAGAAAAAAAGTTCTGTACAGAAAGTGGTAAAATGGAGGAAGTGAAAATGTGGTAAAGATAGCAGCAGATCCTCTTATAGGAACTGGGGCAGAGAGGGCAAATATATTTTTACCTAAATGCTGTAAATGTCCATGATTTGGGGTTCAAGTGGAAATATATTTTCATGTAAATGATGTAGATGCACATCATTTAGGGTGCAAACGGAAATATATTTTCCCCCTTGCATTCGGCTAGAATTGTCTTCTCTCCTATGCTTGATTTTTCTCACTTTGCTGCCAATCATTTCTGTCTCATCGTGACATAAAGCTTACATATCTTCCAAACGTTGCTTTCTTCGTCACTTCTCTCCTGGGATCTCCAGCACACCTTCTCGTTACAGGGCATTCACTCCACCTTCTCTTCCCCCAAAGCACTCACACAAGAAGGGCCGTCGCTCTCTCCCATCCCCACTTGTGCCTTCATCTTCTGTCTCTTCGCTTGCTTCCATGGCAGCCATGCATGGGAAAGGTTCGCTATTTATTGTAAGGAAAGTGGTGAGATTAAGGAAAGCGAAAGCGTATTGGAGTTACATACTCTGTGCAACCTACAAAAGAGACCACGGTACTTTGGGGCTCTCGTGACCAAGAACGCGTGTCGCTCTCCTGAACCTGCCTACCTGCGCAATAGAGGTAGAGCGCCTGCGCGTGTGGAAGAACTCGCCACGCGACCAGAGCTGTTTTCCATCGCCTGGGTTTTGTCCCTTTAACGTGTTCCATTGCCTCCCCCCCACCTCTCTCTATCTTTAACACACACACACACACACAGAGTGGAACGACGAAATTTCGCCAAAGCGTTTTCGTTTTTCTTAAAATGTCCTTCAAAGGGCAGTTGAAAGAATTGACATTAGAGACACGGGAACAGTCGCTCTGAGACAAACAAATGGCTCGCAAGTATAAAAGAATTGTCCAGCGATAGTTTAACAGTGTAAACTAGTTTTAAAAATATATATACATACATATAACAAATTCGTACAAACACATATACATACTCATATGTGTATATAAAAGTTAGTTTCAGTTTCAATAAAAGATGGGAAATAGGTGTGGGATAGTAAGAGAGTAAAGTTAGAAAAAGTGGTAATTTAGTAGAACAATTAGTGTGCCAGTACGTCTGGCAATATCTCCATTTTTGCTTCTCAGGTTTTATTTACGTTTCGGTTAAGACGTCATGGAAGCATGTATTCTAGCGAATGGATAAGCTCATTTTTGTTTTATGTAAATTGTTTATAAATTTTTTAGTTAAATGCAAATCTTGTTTATGCTAAAGTTATCGAACTTGAACAATCCTTTACTTAGGTTAAGGTTTTAGTCTTTCGCATATTTTATTAAGGATGACTACAATATTTTTTCCAATAAAGCTATTTTGCCTCTCTATGATTCCGGCATTGTTCCAATCCATTCGGTGGTCGTATCCGAGCAATGGACGATCAGGGAAGGGCGTTAGATTCTTGGCCTGTGCTTATGTTGTATTTATGATATTTTATTCGTTGTTGGATTGCTTTACTGGTTTGACCGATGTAACTTTTGACATTTATAACAAGGAATATGATATATGCAGGATATATATGATGACACGCGTTTGTAATTAATACATTTTAAAGGTTTTTAAACCTTGGTTAAAATTACATTGACGTTAATATGTTGTAGTAGTTGGAGAATGTGCTAAAAAAAAAATGGGATTAACTGGAGAATCCGCCGCCCAGAATTACTCAACTGGAGAATCTGTCACCCGAGCTTATATAGATAATTTAAAGGCATAGAATAGCAAAAAGCAAATAATGTTTATCTTTATTATACACAAATTAAATATGTAAGCTAACATAATAAACAGTAAATAATTATAAAAGAGTGAATGATTTTACTTTTTTATAGAGTAAAAAACCATCATGAATATAGTTCGCTTATATGTTCGCATAAATACTGGAAAGCATTGGTTCCAAACCTATCTCGCCACATCATTTCACTTAAATGGGTTGCTAATAAATTTCTTCGACAACCTCGCATTTGTTTAATTTTCTGTTTCTGTTTATTCCAATATGCCTCAATAGCTTGGGTATGCACACCCGTGTGGGGATCTACAAAGTTAATGCTATGATTTACTGTCCTGTGCTTAAGTCCAAGATCTCGTTGAATATGGCGATAAGATTTCCATTCATCCGTGTGAATAACAGAACCGGGTCGTACAACAGCATCCATTATTCCAAGAAGCGTAATGAAATCTCTGCGTTCTATAATTTCCATGTAGCCAACAGCTGAAGTGAAACTAGTGTCTACTAGTCCAAAAACCCAAATAGTTTTTTCCTTTCCTCGTCCTCTGTGGTGCTTTACTTTATGGGCAAAGCAGGATTCATCGGCTTGAACAATGATTCCAGGTCCTCCCAGTTGAATTGGAGATGCCTCTCAAAGTACTTTTGACACACTTTACGAAAAAAATTGAAAATGTCGATGACAGTTTTTTCGCAAATCGACACCATATTAACTGCAATTTGTACACTTTCTTGGATGCACCACATATAAATTATGTGCAACCAAACACTTAATTTCAAATTGGACTTCTCGAAAAAGATCCTTTTCTGATTGAAGTAACACATGTTTTATACTTTTGGCGCTGTCGATTGTAACAACGCCACTGATAGCCGTCTTTCAAAGATTTACGCTTACACAAATTTAACTGCTCGTTGCAGTAAATGCAGTTCATTTGGCTCTTGAAAATGACTTTATTTTGCATAAATACTATGGTGGGCATGGCATTTTCGTGTACTAATAATGCCATGAGTGTATCTGTAAAAGTTATTAGCTGCCATGGGTTAAAATTAGGAGCAAAAAATACTCAAGTCACCTTATTCACTAGTATACTACTTATAGGCTCTAAATTCGCGAAGATCTTATATTTATAGAGATTTCTAGGCATATTATCAACTACATATTTGTATTTCCAACTTTTATGATTTCAAATCGTATCTTTTGTCTTATCTTAGTGACAAACTGATAAGATATAACATATGAACTGATATGACAAATATGCGATCAACTGGAGAATCCAGTTGATCCCATATTTGCCACAAATGTTCCAACTGGAGAATCCGCCGCCTAGAATTACTCAACTGGAGAATCCGCCGCCCAGAATTACTCAACTGGAGAATCCGCCGCCCAAGACATCTGGGCGGCGGATTCTCCAGTTGATCCAAAAAATTTAATTAGGTAATATGAGGCCGTTATTCTTCGGAAATTCTTAGTTGTTCTCGTCCTGAAATACTGTTTTTCTGCCGCTTCTTAATGCAGAATTTAACAAGAAGTTTCGGGGTTTGAGATTTTTGCTTGTTTTAAAGAATTTTAATTCACGTTCTAAGAATTCTCGATCACGCACTCTGTAAGCTCCTAAAAACATAGAAGTGAAAACTGACTTTTTGACACTCGTGGAATGACTTCAGTAGAAATGGAGTGAATTTTTTAAGCTTTAGACCTCTATGAATAAGGCAGTCGGGAAATGGTAAGGTGTTGCGTTCTGATTCGCACGTAAATTTATTGGAAGGAACAAGGGAATTAAAAGCAATGAAAAAGTTGTTCTCATTAGATTCTAACGGCCAAATAGAAAGTACACATCATCATCGTAATGCTGCAAAATAATTTTGCATGGAAGAATTCTCGGAAGTAATTTGGATTCAAAGAATTCCGTGGATAAACAACTTAACAATGATGAGAGATGATTACCTATCGCCAGGCCAAATCTTTGCATGTACCAATTAACATTAAAGCTAAAGGTACAATCTTTTATGCATAGTTTTATCAATTCAATGGTGGTAAAACTTCAGTTAGGAAGTCAAGCAAGTCATCTACTGGGACCTTTGTAAATAGAAAAACCAGCTTATAGTCAAATGTTGGGTGCATCATTTTTAATTTAGGGACAAGATCTGCATGATTTTTTTTTATATTTGTTCTTGATATATTACCCAATAAAGGGCATAAAAAGATACACGTCACTTATACACTTTGCACGCTACTGAACCGATAGAGATAATAGGTCTCGCTGGAAGGTTGAGTTAGCATTTTAATAACTCCGTATAAATATGGTAAAGTAGATATGTGCTCATCAGAGTATTAATATCATCTTTATTTTTGATTGTTTTTTTTTTCACTTTTATACCCAAACGGAAAAATCTAACACGTATGTGATATTGGATAATGATGGTGTGTACCTTGGTAACATTAATGATCTTCCGGACGACAACCAGACGTATATATAACTAACAGGGGAGACCCTCTTGAAAACCAAAATTCGAAAGTCTATAAAAAACATTAAATAACTTAATCAATATATATATATATAAATATATATATATAAATATATATATATATATATATATATATATAAATATATATATATATATAGCTTCTTTCTCTCGGCCTCCCATACCCCAAGAGCCCGAAGACAAGAAAGAAAAAGAGAAACAAAATTTGCCGATGTAAGCCTCCTAGAGAGGGGAAAAACTTCTACACTGCCATATTTGAGCCCAGCTTTTCCCCGGCAAAATACTCCCTCGATCCCTACTTTCGAGGCTGGCAGTGGTTACTGGAAAACAGGTTGTATCCTCCGTCATAACTTCGAACAGGCCGAGTACTAATCGGCCTTAAGTGCAAACCCACCCCGTGCTGTTAGAAAGTAATCGAGCTCGACGCTCATACCCCTGCTACTCTCGATCAGCAAAATCTTTGGGTGGCAGATCCCCTCGCAATGGGAGTCCCCTTTGTCGGTCGCGTGCGGCCGCTTGTGTATACTCACGGCTCCCACCTGAGCCAACATTCTAAACTTATTCGCCCAGTTATTCATTTGCATTTATCTTTCATGTCCATTATTTTATTTTTGTTTGTACAGTAGTAAAGATTATTTTATTTCGCCCAGTTTGATATCCAGAACCTCCGAGATAGTTGATTTAATTCTGCCAAGTGTAGCTGTTGTCATAAGGAAACTAGCCACTGTTACGAGATTTATTGCAACCCATAGTTAAATTGCACCATTCGGGGCAAGGCCCAATTGCAGAGTTGCCCTGTGTGCTAACCGCTATCCTTTCCCAGAAACGAAAAAAAAACCGGAGGCCAAGAGATCTAACCTGACCTACGACACACCCATTAAACCCTCCTTGAGCACCCATTGAACTCTCCCTGGATACTTATTGAGCCCTTTCTGGAATGAGCCATTCTTCGGCGGAAAACGGGCAGCGGTCAGTTCATCATGTAATGTCGGAGCTCCCTGAACATCCATTGATCTCTCCCGTGATTCCCATTGAGTCCTTCCTAAACCAAAGCACTGTGCTTGTGCGGAGAATCCGCGGCGGTCAGGGCTCTCTGTGATGCGGCCCCTCCTTGAAAAGGAAATCAACAGGCAGACGAATCAGAAGAGGACACAATCAGCGAAGACTCAGAGACTAAAATTTCCTCCGACGACACAGAGCAAGAGTACACACGAGTTACTCACAGGCAAGCCCAAAGAACTAACAGATCTAAATCCGCAAGTAAAAGGGGTCCATCACCCAGAGATGAAATACCAGAAGAACCGTCGAATGCAGTCAGCAGAGGGAGAACAGAGGAGAAACAAAAGAAGAACCAGAAAAAGAAGAAGAAACACCGATAACTTAACAGATAGGATAAAATAAACGGAAAACAAATAACGAACGGAAATGGAGAAATGGATATATATATATATATATATATATATATATATATATATATATATATATATATATATATATATATATATATATATATATATATATATGGATATTAAAAAAATAAAAATACTACAAATTAACACAGGCGGATGGAAAGACAAGGAAATTATGTACGTAAACTTATTCAGAAAGATTGACCCAGATGTTATACTAATATCAGAACATGGAAGAAACAGAAAGCGAGAAACTAAAGATATTGAACTACAATGTTATTAACACAAATCCTTCAGGAGAAACACACGACGGAGCGGCACTAGCTGTTAAGCAAGGATTGCAGTATAAAACAATACAAGGATTGGGGGATGCATATTTAGCTCCTAAACTCTGGAATGCTCTTCCTGCCGAAGTTCGATCCTCTCCTCCCCTTGCTACTTTTAAACGTCTCCTGAAGACTCATCTCTTCAGAATTGCCTTCTCTCCCCTGTAAATATTCTCTACACTTGCTACACAACCGGTGACCAAGTTATGTAGTGCTAGTGAGAAGTAAGTTTGAGGTAAAAGGTATGAATAATGAGCCAAGAAATTAGAATAAGGAAGAGTAACCCCTTCTTGGGGGGGGGGGCACTTCGCTTAAGAAAAACAGGAGGAATCTCCAATCAGTCCCAGGAGCACATATATTTGTTCTTAGAAGTTCTCTTGAGAAAGGCGTTTTTAGGTCCTCCAGAAACTTTTCCTCCTTTACCTGTGATAGCCTTCACCAGTTGGCAGCGAGAGAGCAAGCGTATAGACTGAGTAAATCCAAATAGTCAAAAAATTTACAATTTGATGTAAGAGTGTAGGTGTGGGTAGGGGAAAAATAAAGGGTGTGGTGACAGATGGCGGAAAATAGACAAGTGGTGAAAAGAGAAAGAAGTGTGGTAGGGCACAAAAAAATGCTAAGAGCCTTGTGATCAAGCCTATCGCTTTTAAATATTTCTTGTTTTGTGGTTCCTTTGTTGTCTTTGAGTTAGTTTATATAATATGGCGTTCAAGGCATTAGGCTTGAAAAAAAATAATGTGCTTGGGTATGATATGAGCATTTGCTGTTGTGGTAATAAATAACTTTAATCACTTTAGTGTTGTGCTTAGTGTCTTTGTTTTTTGTATATTATGTTGTGAGTGGAAATCGTGTCTTTTGTTTTTTCTTGGATGTCTTCTTCAGTATTTTGGGGTCTTCATCAGTGAATTCTTGTAGAAATCGGTGAGATTTCATAATTGGGTAATTTTTTTCTTGGTCAGTTTCTTTGGTCTGGGTCAAAACATTCTTATTTTCATGTGTAGAACGGCACTTCAGCTCCGCTAGCTAAAATCCCAGCGGAGCTCGCAAATCTGGCGCGACCTATGACGACGTTAATGGGACTTATCCCCGCCTCCCGATGCAGCTCTTCCTGGCGTCTTCTCTCTCGCCTGTATGTAGCTGTAATTAGGTACATACATTTATTCTGCAACACTTGTAGTTTTCTCTTTTGTGTCTTCGAGACACATTGAGAGGGCGGAAGTGGAGTATAGCAGCGTCGATCTTACAAGTGCATTGTAGATCTTTTTCTTATTGCTTCCACTAAGATTTCTGAACATGTATAGAGTTTTGACTGCAGCAGTGGCCTTGGTGATTCTCTCTTAGACGTGGTTCTTGTACCCGGTTGAATAAATAATCATTAAGAGTACATTGCACTCCTTGGTGTAGGGATAACGTCTATCCCCCACTCTGACGTCTTAAAGTAGTCTCCTGCCTAAGGGGACTACTTTGAACTGTTCCTGGTTGGTGCGGATCTTCTTCCACCGGGCCTCGTAGGTGTTAAGTTTTTCAATTTCTGCTGCTGTCACACGAGCTTGCCAAGGCGCATTCCTCCATTAACAAGTGATTATCTGGGAGAAATCATCGGCGAATTGAATGTTGAGGCAAGTGTGGCTTACAGAGGCTGGGACATCAGCAGTGTAAATCAAATAGGGAGTGGGAGACAGGCACCGCCCTCCCTGCGGGAGGCCCACAGTGAGCGGAAACTTTGCTCCGCCTGGGCACCCTAAACTGATGTACACAACTCTCTCCATGACATAGTCACAGAGAGTTCTTTCTAAGTTTTCACTTAGGCCCAGTCGTAAGATCTCGTACTGCATTACCCGTTGCTACACCTTATCAAACGCTTTTGATACATCCCGACAAACAATGCCCGTATAACTTCTTTCCTGTTTTGCTTAGGCTAGCTTTTCCGTGATGAAATTAATTGCCATCTCCGTACTTCACTTCCTTCCTAAGCCCGAAATCTCAGCCTTCCAATTTTATGTTTCTTGTAGCGCTTAGTTTGCGCTTAAAAATTTCCCGCGGCATGATTGGCCAATTTTTGTAATATTTATGTTCACGTAGAAAGACTATATAATAAGTGTAGCAATTTGTGAATAATTCCAGGCTTCCACAATCTAGGTGGACGAACGAGATGAGGGAAATTGCCCGGGAACATAGAGAAATCTATGGGGAAATCGGCAGAACAGGCCCAAATCGGGAAAGGGCAGCCAGAATGAGACAACTAAGCAAGGAGCTTAAACACATAATCATAGAGAAGCAGAAAGAAATTTAGAATGTCATCATTGGAAGGCTGGACAGAGAAAGCAATCCTGTAAGGTTTTGAAACAGCATGGTTAGTCATATATTTGTTCAATTTGGGTTCAGCTAAAACTTTCATTAAGTCTCGTCGTGGTAAAGGCGGTTTAATTTAGGAAGACATTTTAACAAGAGCATCTTTTTCTTCGAGGGATCGAAATCTCTCTATTCGCAAGTAGAAAGAGGGTGCCTCAAGGAGGGGGAGCCCACTACCCAGTGGGACCCCATGGGGTCGGCCTCCCAGGACTGTAAGAGAGTTCCCCTCCGCCCTATACGGGAGAGAGCTAAACTCTCAAGAACAGCCGTGATTGAGGCTATCTACAAACATATCAATGTCGTCCTCATCAGGCTAATTGACACCCCGACTGGCTATGTGTCAATCTGCCACACCATGGAGGATGTGGAACGGCTGGTCTCGAACGAGGACAAGGTCCACCTTCAAAAAATCGGACTAGAGGCAAACATCCCACAAGAAATATTAGTGCAATGTACTGTTATTCTTCAGAGGCTGGACCCACTCTTCACTGACAGCATCT
This sequence comes from Ceratothoa steindachneri, assembly GCA_963969495.1. NCBI lineage: Eukaryota > Metazoa > Arthropoda > Malacostraca > Isopoda > Cymothoidae > Ceratothoa > Ceratothoa steindachneri. The sequence goes on along the minus strand of OZ018321.1, from coordinate 44,590,202 downwards.
GTCAAGAAATCAAGGAAGAGCTGTCAGCGAAGCAGATATGGGCCAACATTTTAAAGGTAAAAAAAGTCGGCAAAGGAAACGGTATAGCGAAAATCATCTTCTCGAGCAGCAAGATGGCGAGACGAACCAAGAAAGATGGGCTGCTTGGGTTTTACCTAAGGGTATAGCCTGAGCAAATCGAAACAGAAGACTATATACCAATCGACTGCTGCTACAAATGCTATTCAGTCGAAAAGCACTTAACAAAGGACTTCACAGCGACGGTAGTTGCATGCTCCAACTGCGCCAAATCCGGTTGGAAAGATTGCACGGAAGGGAAGCAAAAGTGCGACAACTGTGGAGGAGACCATAGGGCCTTGGCCATGATGTGCCCCATGCGTAAAGAAGCCATCCGTAAAAAACGGGAGAATATAAAAAAAAGGAAAAAGAGGCAAGAACCAAGACCAACTACGCTAAAGCGGCGGCCCCGAAGAACTTCGTCACAATAAGTGCCCCGAAGCTGGTGATGCCAGAGGCGGGTAAATATATCATGGCAATGATCATCTTTGCTCACATGGCTAACCTGGCTAACCCCGGCTCCTTTTCCGAAGAACTTAACCGTCTTCTGGAGAAGAACGGAGTTACCAAAAAACTCTGGTTCCCCGAAAATCCAGACTGGGCGGGAATACTAAATATCCAGTTTACCGACGAATGCCAACGGAAACATCAACCAAATGAGGAGCCGACACAGTCCCCTACCGAAGAACCAAAAATAACGGAAGAAACTTCGGAAGGAGAGGGAGAAATGAAGAAAGGTGCAAAAAAGAAAAGGGAAGAAGAAGAAAAAAAAACAGAGGAAAAGACAAACGAACAAAATTCGTTGGACAAAGAAGAATAAAAAACAGGAAAAGACAAAAGAACAAAATTCATCGGACGAAGAGCAATACATGGAGGTCGCCCTAACCTACAAGAAGGAAGTCCTCGAGAACGATTACTTCTTCGATGGCAATGAGGTGAGCCTCAAAGTATTTGGCTCTCCCCTGTGCCCGCCCCCAAGAGATGACGCGGAATTTCTCCTACTTTGCATTGCCAAGGGGGAATTCAAGTGGACAATCGAGGGAAATTTTTCACCGGACGAAATTGCGGCATTGATATTGAAGGGCACGGTGTTCATCTCACCATTGGACGTACACACCGTAACATGTCAACATTCAAAGCCATAAAAAGTGGACAAAAAATCTTCGAAAATAAAGTGAAAGTGCAAAATACAAGTGTATACAATATAACGATAAGCCCAAAAGTGAATTAAATAAATAATGATAAAATAATTGATAATATCAGTGATTTGTAAAAGTGTACTCGTACATAGAAAGTGTGTGTTAATTAATTTACGAAATATATCTAGTATCAAATTATCTATCGTGAATTAATCAAATAAATGGCTTAAAATTAGATTAAAATCATCAGCTGGACTGAAATAGAATACTAAAAATGTTTTTTACAACGAACACGTAGAAATAATGTAAAGCAATTAAAATAATGTGTAGTTAACGTTAAAAATATATAATGATGTGTAAATATATATATATATATACATTTTTAGGAATAAATTTTTTATAACTATGAACTATTAACTCTTAGGAGTAAATGTGAAACTTGTATTGTATAGAGCTAAAAATTAATTTGATTTCCACGTCTCCGGGAACCTTTATCTTCCTACTTATACTTATAACTATTTCTTCTCTGCTAAATTCTATTTTCCACACTGTCCGCTATATATTTACATTTATGAAATCTTTCTTTGTAATTCATTCTTAAAAAACCGTAAACCGTGAATAATTCCATGCTAGCTCGCAAATTTTGGTTAAACAACTCTAGCTCATTTAACTAAGAATTCGGTAAAGGAGGTAAAGTTTTGGAAAATTTACAAAGACGCCTCCGAGAATTAGTTTCTAAATAGGAACCACTATTACGAAAATGATCTATACTCATATCACCATTGATCATCACTACTAATATTCACCTTTCTTTTTTAGAGGCCCCACTTATTCAAATAACTGCTTCCCCGGCCTTGCCCCCCTACGTGAACTGCTGCCATATGTGAAGAGGGAGGATTGCAATTCATATTTCGTCCCAACTATGCCGAGCGGTTGGCATGGCATAATTGGGGGCATTGGAGGAAGCTGGTTTGAGGAGTAGCCCACAGCCGATAAATGTCAGAAACAATTCCGGACAAGGGAGGGACTGCTACCTCCACTGCTCACCCCAGCGGGGGCCTCTTCCAGGACCATAGAGGAACATAAAAACCGTTTTTATGATACTCGTATGTTGGGATGCGGTCGTGATTAAAAAAACAGCCTCAGGGGGGGGGGGGGCGTTGTCAATAAATCCCTCATACAATCACCTCCCCCGAGAGGATCCCACCCAGATTCATCTCATCCATCGATATCATTCACCATAAAAGGCAATTCCCACCTATCGAGGCGGTGGGCAAGCGAGGGGAGGTGGGGGCTCTCTTCTCCCCAAGGCAAATAAACTAAAAAACTAATGAAAAACCTAAAACTTTGAAAATCATACAGATTTGTAGCGAGAAAGTAAGTCCACTTCCCTCTTAAAGGGACTGCACATAGGCCGAAATGACTGACTCCAGTGCCGCAAGTGTCCCACTGAGAACCTTAAGTGGCCTAGAAAAACCGAATAAGGGGAAGGTGTATGAAAACTTATTCGGCGGGCTAAATGTGGCAATCCTTCGCCTAATCGAATCTCCGACAGGATATGTCGCTATATGCGAGAAGGAGAAGGATATTGAGACCCTCACAAAGGAAGCTGGAATTAAGATTATGAGGGAAATAACCCTCCAGTCCAGTACTTCTCCCCAGATCTAGGCTCACAAAAGTGTGATATGCCGAATACTGGATCCGTGGATTAGCCAGGATACAAAGGAATAGATTAAAAATGAAATAGGGAGAAACCAGCAATGGGCTAATATAAGCGGAATAGTAAAATTCAAAAGCATAAGGGACAACACGGAGTACCATCACGTGTTCAAAATAATCTTTGGTGATACTTCGATGGCAACTAAGGCGAAGGAGAGTGGGTTACTGCTCTTCAATGCCAAAATAAGCGGGGAACAAATTGAGAGGGAAAAGTTTACCCCAGTGCAGATTTCTTTCAGGCGCTTTAAGCTTGAACACCACATCACAAAAGAGTGCAAGGAGCGGGAATTAGCCTGCTCCAGATACAGTGGAAAAGGGCATGGCTGGCGGGAATGCCCGTTAGCCGAATAAAAATGCATAAACTGTAGGCAAAAGCAAGGGGCAATGTCTATGTCTTGCCCAAAGAAGAAATATATATGAAAAAGGAAAGCAGAGGATAAAAAGGCGGAGGGAATTAGGAGGTCTAATACCTCCTATGCCCAAGCGGCAAAAGCCACCCCCGCAAGGACCATAGACTGTGCCGCTCCAAAGACATACCTGAAGGTTGCTAACGAAAACTCTACCAAACCCTCACGTGTATTCTGTACGCTCACGTGGGGAACCTTACAAACCAGGGCTGCTTCGCCACTGAGCTTAACACCATGCTCAAAAAGAATGGACTCGAAGAAATGTAGTTCCCAGAAAACCCTTCATCGTGGGACGTCCTGCAACTGTAATACCAGCCCGAGGAAGATGCCCCAGCGACCCTGTTTCCAGCAGGCGAAGAAAGAGCGGAAGAAAACGAACACCAGAAAACATCACAAGCTCCTTTAAAGTCCACAAATAGCGACCCTAGAACAAAGGCCAGAAGAAAGCGGGAAATACAAGAGAAAAAGGCTGCCAGGAGAATAAAGCAAGCTGAGGGTAACCTCTCAGACTACGCATGCTCTTCAGAAGACAAAGAACAGGTCCAACCCCCAAAGAAAATAAGAGATTGAGGAGTAAAATCAGGGAAAAGGCTCCCCAACAAACTATCAAATATGATGGAAAAGAACTGAAAATGCACTTCTACCGAACTGATCTGGCCCCATTCCCAGCCAACCCTAGCATTAAGGAGATTATTGAAGGGGTAAAGACAGTTCAACTAAAGTGGACTTACGATGCACAGGCACAAGAAGCTATAGTAGACGAGGCGCTCATGGCAGCGAAAATAAAACCACATAGGGACTCCTGCCTCACCATAAGTAAAGCAGAGTACGAGAAAATAAAAAAAAGGAAAAAGGAGACGTGATAAAAAGTAAAGGGGAATACACACACTCACATAAACTATAAGCACAACAAACAAATAAAACATGGAAAACACAAACAACACACTAAAAATACTCTCACTAAATGTAAACGGATACGAAAGGAAATCCAATCACTACGGAAACATATTCCGTACAGTGGATCCCGACCTGATCCTCATTTCCAAATACGGTGTACACACAGAAACTAACACAATAAAGATACTAAACTACACTGTGATCACAAAAAAAACATACACAAGATCGATACGACGGCGCATCCATCGCGATCTGGAAAACATCATATACAAAACACTACCAGACTTGAAAAAATCATTCGTAGTTATCGTAATCCCAACCCTGTTGGGAGGCCGTAACTGTGGCAGTTGCCTATCAACCACTCCGCCGAAACTACATGCCGATTCCCAACTTCTTCAACATCTTCGGGCGCGGAAAAATGTCATTGCTGGGTGGAGACCTAAACGCCATATGCAGAGCGTCTGGTTACGGTTGCACCGACCAAAGGGGAAGGATTCTGGAACTACTTTTCGAAAGACAGACTCCAGAGAGTAGGATCGGATTTCCCGACCTTCCTAAAACATCGTTCGGTGACTAATCCGGACATAGTGTTGACGAGCGGCAAATTTTCCGTTAACAGTGTAGAAGCATGAGAGATATAAGGACCCCCCCTTCCCCTGACTTTCCCAGTTCGCCGTTGACCGCTCTAAATTCGTCTGCCCTATATACTGCGAAAATTAGAACAATGGAAATACCATTAAGTGGGCAACGCGAATTCGCGCTATAGAAAGTTATCGCGACCCAAGGCAATTAAGGAAGTCTGTTGGCAATAAATCTCTTCCCCCGTCTAGATAATTTCGTGGTATATATTCAACAGTTCGGAATTCACAGGCAGATTTTGTCTGAAGCTGCCGTCGAGTACGTTGGTCGTAATGTGTTTCTAGTCGAAAGGGAATCGACTACATTCTCGGCCAGAGAAGAATTGAGTGATTGTCGAAGAGCTAGTCGTTACTTAGTGTTGTTCGTGGAATAGTTAGGCACGCTTCAACCCTTCTACAACGTTTTTGAATTACAAGGATCGGAAAAGCCATCCCCGAAGCACCCTCCGTTTTCCTCTTAAGGATAAAAGGCCGTCCCCCCACTTCAGTCTCCCGAAGTTGGATTGAGTGTCCCGTGAGGCGCCCACAAGTTCAAGGTCGAACTTTCCTACCTGGTACTACTTTCCGAACATCAAGGTAAAAAGGATTTTACCCCCGCTTCGTCACGCTCCTCCCACATTCGAGGAGACCATGAACACCATAAGGCCCTTTAAGCAAAGGGCACCAGGCTGGTCTGGGATCACGGGAAACAACCTCGTGAATTCCCCGAGGCAAATCATTCAGGGACTGGTTAATACCAAAAATGCCGCCCTGAATACAGGCTACTTTTCTGACGGGTACAAGATGGCTAAATTCCTCTTCTTCCCGAAAGGAAACAAGTCCCCAGACCAGGTGGCTAACTATCGCCTGATCTCTCTTCTGGAGATGCACGGCAAGATCTTTAAAAAGATTATAGCTAATAGGCTACAAGCTCAACTGAGCGAGTTAGGAGCGCATAACCCCCAACAACACGGGTTCTGCAGGAAAAGGGGCACAAAAACAGCCCTGGCGCTCTTAACAGAAAAAGTAGCCTTTTACCGAGCGAATGGGTACTATGTAGACATTGTGTTGAGGGACGTGCAGAAGGCCTTCGATAAAGTCAGGCTGGAAGGACTTCAATACAAGATCCTGAACCTCCAGCTAGACCCAATCCTGGAAAGGATCCTTTGTGACTTTGTCATGGACAGAAGGGCATGTCTCATGATTCGAAGGATACATAGGACTTGAATTCGAACTCAAAGCGGGCGTTACCAAGGAAAGATGCCTGAGCCCACTGATTTACTTGGTCTTTACCATCGAGCTCCCAACTCCGGTGCACAGGGACACAATGTATCTGCAATTCGCAGATAACATCACCCAGATCGTTCCGTGCCCGGTGAAGAAAGCAAGGAATCAGGCAATGCGCACAATAGCAGAAATCAATAACATCAACCAGTACGAGAGACGATGGAAGATTAAAACAAATAGGGACAGGTTCAAAATCCTTCCCCCGAGCCGTAAGTTGACGTGGCCCATCATCATCGATGGGAGGAGATACGGCTACTCCGCCGAAGGTACTGTCCTGGGTCTAAAGATCTCCGAGTACGGAATCTCGAGACACTACACGGAGAGGCGGAACCTGGCAAAGAGATAAATCTCCAAGCTATTCAGATTTAGAGATCTTAGTTCGGCCAACATTGAGAAAATATACCTGATGTATGTCCGGGCTAAGCTCATCTACCCCGCACTAGTGACTCAAGCGGCCAGCAAGACCTCAATGAGAAAACTTCAACGTGTCCAAAACTCTGGATCCCGAATAATTAACAAAGCCAGAAGGCGTGACCAACATCGGCAAAGGGATCTTCATAGGAGGAAAAGATTGGACCCTATCAACATCTTCCCCACAAAATTGGGAAGAAAGTTCTGGTAAACCCTTACAAATGTTGTCATCCGGAACTACAGGTGGCAGACTTAATATACCTGCACGATTACGGGAGAAAGTCTCCCGTCGTAGCCAGTTCCTAAGTACTAAGATTTGCTCTCAGGAAAACATTACATCACTATACACATAACAGGAACGAAACGCTAGACACTAACGCAGTACAACCGAAACCAAAACAAAGAAAATAAATAACAATACACTAAAATAACACAAGATAAAATTCTGAGCTAAAAGCTAATAAAGATTTGAATGCTCAAAGAAATTAACTCGAAAATAAGTACACGAAAATTGAAACACTAACAATAGGAAGAACACGCCAACAACACTACTTATCAAAAATAAGTCAAAGTCAAAAAGGAAAATCTAGAGAAAAACATAAAGTGATGCCCTCCTACTAAGGCAAAATACCCCTCCCCCGCTTTAATTTTCACCCACTTTTATCTACTACTATCCCACCCTCTTCTAAAATTGAGTATACACCATCATCAATAATTCCATGCCTGCTGTGGTTGCCGGTGCTAGTGTGCTTTTCCCGCTTGTGTACAGCATTGTGAATTATGTCCATTTTTCGGAGTTTTTCCAAGGTAAATTTTTCGTGAGGGTGGTTTTGTTCGACTCGCTTAGAGTAGTGAAAATAAAAATTGGTAAAGTGAAAAGGAGCGATTTCGTTCGAAAAGTGAACCAATAGCTTTTCGATTCAAGAAAGTGAAGGGTGAAATCTTCGCACCTTTGTTAGATACAAGGACTGGAGCCTCATCAGGCCTATGCGCAAACCAAACACTAAGGAAGTTTAAGGTAGAGTGGAATACAAATACTTAGACTTTGGCCCCTCATTATCTCATTCCACTCCCCCACTCTCTTTTATTTATATATATATATATATATATATATATATATATATATATATATATATATATATATATATATATATACATATATATATATATATATATATATATATATATATATATATATATATATATATATATATATATATATATGTATATATATATATATATATATATATATATATATATATATATATATATATTCATACTCAAATACCCTCATAACACCACTACTTTATCTCGCGATAGGACGCATCACTCTCCGAGCTCTCTCGGAGGGCCCAAAACCAGAGAGGGGTAAGGTATTCGAAAAAGTTTTCGGATCCCTGAGCATTGCTTTGGTTCGACTGAACGACATTCAAAATAGTTACTCGGCCATTTGCGTGATGGAGGCTGAATGTGAAGCCTTGACCTCAAGCAAGGCTGCTGAATGCCTTAAGACTATTAACTTAAAACCGACCACACCGCCACAAATTAGATCACACCATAGCTTAATCTGCAGGCGCCTCAACTCCTGGGTCGGGTGCCACTCAGCAGATGAGATTCAAACTGAAATTGAACGGAACCAACACGGGCAAAGGTAGCTGAGGTTATCAAATTCAAGAATTACATGCACGTGTTCAAGATTGTTTTTGATGACACGGCTATGGCTTAAAATTCTAAGGAAAACGGTCTGCTTCTCTTCAACATAAGAGTCTGCTCAGAGCAGATGGAATGAGAGGAGTTTGTCGACTTACAAATGTGCTTTCGGTGCTATAAGTACGGCAAGCAGACTACGTCCAACTGCGCTGAAAAAGACCTTATGATGTGTTCCATCGGTGCCGGCCGCGACCATTTTTGGCGCGATTTCAAAAGTAACTCCCACAAATGCTTAAACTGTGAAGGCACCCACCAGACTATGTCTATGGCATGTCCGGTTAAAAAACAGGAAGTTCAAAGACAAACCCAAATTAAACGCGAACCCGAAGAGAAAAAGGCCAACTCAACCTATGATAAAATTGCCAAGACTAACAATCAAAAGACATTTCTCCACATAGAAAATGAAAATTCAACCAAAATCATGTGCTGCATTTAATATGCGCACATTGCAAACATTAATCGCACAGGTACCTTTGCCACAGAAGTCAACCACATGCTCGTAAAGAACGGGATGCAAGAGATATGGTTTTCAGACAACACACCTTCAGAGGAAGTTATGAGAATTAGCGTAGCCCCTCAGTGCCAAGATGTATGCCAGAAAGTTCCCACGTTTCCAAACAAAGCCAATACACGCGATCCGCGTCTTAATAAACTTGCAGACACGCAAACAACAAAAGAGTCGCCAGCTTCACCCTGGAAAAACACCATCACCACAAACGACACACACACCCAACAAGGAAGCAGTGTGACTCAAGGAGGACAGGTCTCCACGATCAAGGAAACCTTCAAAACTCGCCGACCAAGGTCAACCTCCTCCTCATCGAGAGGTAGAGAGCATCAGCTCAAAATATTTGCCCCCGATTCAGCTCTCTTCCCAAACAAGCTCGATTCCCGCGAAGTAGCTGAAAGTCTTAGGACCGGAAGGTACAAGTGGGAATGTTCAGATGAGGTTCCCTCGCGGCAGATTAAAGATGCTCTCGCTCAAAATATGGTTTAACTGACCTCGGACTGCTTCCACACGATCACGGACACAGAATATCGAAAAAAAGAAACGGCAGAGAGCGCATCCCGCCCAGTACACCACACGGGGCTAAAGTAGAACGCGAATAAACGTCTACTTTAATCCCACACACTAAAGAACCAACACTACACAAAATAGCAGAGAGACTTACGATTATACATATGGATGTCAATGGGTAGGACAGAAAAGGTTCCATCTATGGCAATATTATGCGACAGAGTGGCCTCGACATAATACTTATTTCTGAACACGGACTGACCGCGCAAAAACATATAAAAAATTTTCAATACGATGTTATTAGCAAAAATCCTAGTCAGGAACGGTATGACGGCTGCGCAATAGCCGACAAAAAAGGATTAAAATACAGGACCCTGGAGGACTTAAATCAATTCTACCTTGCCATTGAAGTGGGTACTGCCCTAGAGGGACTGGTCGTGGCCACGGGGTACCAACCCCCAAGATGCGGCTATGTGCCATGCACAACCTCTTGCAGGTATTTAGCCACCGAAAGAATGTTATCTTCGCGGAGGTTTAAACGCAAGATGCGATGCGGCAGGATATACCTCTTGCAACAATACAGGTAGAAACATCGAACTACTACTCGACAGACAATACATGAAAAGGATCGGACCCGAATTCACGACGTACATATCTGGCAGAGCAACCACGAAACCCGATATAGTCATATCTAGTATCAGGTTTTCTTACAAATGCTACATTGAACCAGGCCCCATCATTCCGAGTGACCACCAGGCTATCAAAATTACAGTAGGAGTAAATCCCATTCAAATAGAAATCCCAGAACGCAAAAGCTACAAACAAGCGAACTGGGAAAATTATAGAAATTACCTCCTAAATTATATCCCCGACCCCTTATTTGATGCTAATTTAGAAGAAATAGATGAGGAGTTGGATGAAATTACTGATTTCCTAACCAAAGCCGATCAAAATAATATTCCCCGTATCAATTATAAAACCATTCCAGCTTCTCCCTGAACCCCGCCCATGAGAGCCCTGGCCCAAGAATATAGGGACCTGTCCAATGTAGTAACGCTGATAGGCCCCAACCAGAATGCCTACAGAAGACTAAGACAAATTAAGGACGAACTCCAGACACTAATTACGGACCAGCAAATGCTACTATATGACAGGCTAATAGACAGACTCGACATAGAAAAAGACACACACGTTCTGGCAGACGGTTAAACGTCTTAAAGGCAAACCTCCATAAACAAAAGTGACAATTAATCACAACGGCCAAAAAATTACTGAGACTGAAGAGACTGAAGAAAAGTTTAGAATTTTCTGGTCTTTAATCTTCAAAATTACCCTGGAAGAAAATGACAATTACGCCCTCGAATTCGAAACTGACGTAATCAAACTTTTAAACACACAAATACACAAAACCTCTCCTTACCACTGTGTGTCGCAGGAAAGATTGATGGAGGGCTATGGCAGTAAAATCCTTTCGTCAAAAAGCCCCGGGTATTATGGGGTTGACCCGCGAGAATTTCATCCAGGCCCCGCCTAACGTTTGGTGTGGCCTTCTCAACATCATGAACGCCGCTCTGAACACGGGCTATTTTCCCGATCAGTGGAAAGTGGCCAAGATGATTTTCATTCCTAGACCGGGAAAGCCCCCGGACTACTCTGCCACCTTTCCACTGATATATCTCTTTGAATTTGCTGGTAAAGTCTTCAAGAAGATATTGGCTAACAGAGTCAACTATTTTCTCGATGAAGCCAACTTGCATAAAGAGCAGCAACACGGCTTCAGAAGAAAAAGAGAGACTGAGACGGCACTAGCCGTAGTTACCGAAAAGCTTGAAAAAATCAAGGCAGGCAAAAGGCATGCCGACCTGGTGTTCCGCGATGTTAAAAAAACTTTTGACAAGGATTGGAAGAGAGGACTACAATTTAAGATCCTTCAAGTAGGCCTCAACCCCATTCTTGAGAGGATTCTATGCGACTACATAATGGAGAGGAGAGCATACATACATATCAGAGGATACAAAGGCTCCGAATTCGAGCTCGAAGCAGGAGTCCCACAAGGGGGCTGTCTCAGCCCCTTTTATACAACATATATACACGCGACCTACCACAAACTCTCTCCGAGGGTACGATATACGTTCAGTTCGCTGACGATATATCGCAAATTTGTACAGAAAACATAAAGGCCCCAATTCAAACTCAAAGCAGGGGTCCCTCAAGGGGGCCGTCTCAGTCCCCTTCTATACAACATTTATACACGTGATCTACCACAACCTCTCTCCGTACAGTTCACTGACGATATATCGCAAATTTGTCCTGCCGCTTATATTCACAGGGAATTTATGGCGAGGAATACGGTTAGGGAGATATCTAACATCAACTGTTTCGAGAGGAGATGGAAGATATCAACCAATGCCTCCAAATTTAAAATAATTCTCATGTTTCGCAAGACCTTCAACGATATACGTGGAGACGGGGAGCGAATCCCGTACTGCATGGAAGGGACGGCTCTAGGGCTCAAAATCACCACCAGGTGCTATACGAGTCATATCGAGGGGACAGTCAAGAATGGCAAGACAGATTTGAGGGATTTCTATAGGTTCCGTGACCTAAATCCCTCAAATAAACTCAAGATATTCAATGCGTGCATTCGCTCGGGGCTCGTGTATCCCCCGGTGCCGCTGAACGCGAGTGACAAGGCGGACGTTGCGAAACTACAAACGAACCAGAATAAAGAGGTGCTTATCATCACAAACATTCGAAGAAAAGAATATAAACAACAGGGGGATCTCCACGACTCGGTTGGATTAACACCGATCAACGTGGCGCTCCCGAGAGGGCTAAGAGGATCTGGCGGGCCATTGGCACCCGCTTGTCCCCGGAGTTCTCTCGTACACGCCTAGACATCGAGGGCGCTCAACAAATAAGGCCATTTAAAAGTAGTAAGGTACAGTCTGACGGCGACGTGACTTCAAAATACACATAACAAAATCAACAAATCACAAAAAAACGACTAGTGAAATTCTCATGTTTCTATAGTATAAATTCATATACTCGTATCATCACTAAGATTATCTTTTTTTTCAAATCTTTGAGAAAAAGTATCAAAATCCAATATTCAATTAGAAAAACTTTTTCAAAAACCCATAGCGGGAACAAAACCCCCGCCTCAAATAAAGGCTTGAATGCCAATAAGATTATATATAAATAATAATTATATTAACATGTTTAATTTAATTATCTCTGTTTCTCTCCCTAAATTTCACCACTTTTTATGTCCAAGTCCAAGAATAATTCCATTTCTGTTCATTTCTTGAAGATGACCTAACACGGTCGAAAGACGTCTAGGAATAAATAATGTCATTCGCGGATGTTTTTTTTCTCGCCTCGAAGACCTCGTTAAAAAACTTGTAAGAAATATTAGGAAAATACAAGTTAGAATTAATAACGCTGTTACAGCTGTAGATTTCAATATTATATATATATATATATATATATATATATATATATATATATATATATATATATATATATATATATATATATATATATATATATATATATATATATATATATGTTCTAATGAGAAGAAATTTTAACGATAACAGTTAAACAGTTAGAAGCATGCATTATATAATGGCTAAAAAGCGGGGGAGGGCAAGTTAAATGAATAAAATTGACAATGTTTTAGATTAAAGTAAAACACAAATAACAATATATAGAATTAATTGATACTATCCAGTATAATTTTGAAAAATAATAGAAAGAAGTGAAGTTATAACATAAACTGACTTGAATATCAAATATTAAAGGTAACTGGAATCAACAATAAAAAACCTATTATATTAAATTATAAACAAAACTCAAAAACCGAAAACAAAAGTGAACGAATTAAACAGAGGGACTAACCTTTATCATAAGAGTTGTGAAATCAACGAACAAACGATAGAAAAACTACTAACGAGATTTGTTCGGTTGGTCGGTTGGCTAGTTAATGTATTGAAGTGTTGGTTGGTTATATAGTGAATAGTTTAATTGAGGAGGATTAATTATTTAGGTTTGGATTTATTTTATTGATGTACAGTGACTCTAAGATTTTCAAATCGAGAGAAGTTAATGCTGAAGATAATATAGTAAATGAATTAGAATTAAGAGGATGATGGTGATACTCAGAGTGTTGCCTGATGGAAGAGGCTTCAGGTTTAGAAATAGGAATACCAGTCCTGTGTCTTCATATTCCTACTACGTATCAGATTCCAAAGGAACAACTATTTCCCAATGCTTCACCCACAGTCAATTCCTGACCTAAGTGATCATCATTAGAAAGAACCAGATATAATATTTTGGCACCCCTTGTTGGCTTATTAACAAATTGAGTCAAAATATTATCTTCAAAGCATTCTATAAACTTACAACTTGTTCTATCCCCTCCTATCATATTTTCCCAGTCCACAGAATTTAAATTAAAGTCGCCAAGAATAACTGTATCTAATTCAGATCCTTTCATCAATACAGTCAGTCTGTCCGGGTGGTCTGTTAAAAGGCTCCCAAGTGTATTATCCTATTTTTACTGACCCTAATATATATCCACAGTGATTCAACTTCTTCTTGCTTTATAGAATTATTTAGATTTAAAGAGATGCTATTTCTGATATAAATAATCAACCCACCACCAGTCCTATCTCGCCTTTGACTAATGTACATATCATAACCCTGTAGTTGAAATTCACTCATGTTGTCATTACATTTATTTTTATTAACCCATGATTCTCTTACACATATACGAGGGGCGGTCAATAAGTTTTGCAATTCGGATATAAGGAAACGAGATATGAGGAAAAGTGTTTATAACTTTTCAATATAACTACCCTCGACTTCAATGCACTTGCGCCACTTGTCCCTGAGGCTTCGAATTCCCGACAACCAGAAATCTTCCGACTGCTGTTCAATCCACTCATGGATGGCGAGCTGGACATCTCCATCGTCTCCAAAGCGGCGTCCACGCAGTGCAGCCTTGAGCTATTGGAATAAAAAGTAGTGGCTAGGGGCCAGATCTGGACTGTAGGAAGGATGGTTGAGCTCCTCGAATCCGCACTTACGCAGGGCAGCTTGTGCAACTCTGGCCTTGTGGACTTTGACGACGTTGAAGTCGATCATGGGGCGTGAGGTTTCTAGGGACCCAACGGGCAGAGACCTTGGCCATGGCGAAATTGTCGTGGATGATGTTGCTTAGACTTCCATGTGATATTCCAAGTCATCGCTCGATTTCTTCGACCTTCACTCGTTGATTTTTGAGAATCATCCTCTCCACACGGGCCACATTGTCCTTGTTCGTCACGTCTGACGGGCGTCCTGGACGGGGGTCATCTTCAAGGAAATCACGACCATGGCGGAACTCCCTATTCCAGCGAGCAATGGTTGCAAAGGAAGGGGCGGTGTCGGTATACACTGCAACCATGCGTTCATGGATCTCTTTTGCATTCTTGCCTTCCTTGGTCAAAAATTTGATCAGTGTGCGGTGCTCAACCTTCTCCATTGTTGAAAAATTTGTGACTGACGATCTGCGATCAGCTACTGCTTCTTAAATAGACGAGACAAGAGCGTGCGGCTGCAGGTCCTGACTTGTCATAACTTGTCCTAAAACCCCCACAAACAGCCATCCCCCCTCCTCTCTTTTGCCCTACCGATTTGCAAAACTAATTGACCGCCCCTCGTATCTATATTTTCATCAGTAATATAACTAAATAACTCATCTTTCTTATTTCTAAGACTACGAGCATTGGTATAAAGACAACTCAGCCCTCCTATCTCTGAAGCACCTCTTTTAGAATGTATACCTTCCGCTCTATCTCTTCTGCATCTCTTTCCTTTCCCTGCCCCACCCTTTACTCTTATATTTCCCTGACCACTATCAATAACTTGTTTCCCGCCTGCAAAGACCCAACGACACTATTTAACTCCTGTGACAACACGTCAACCCCAGCCTAGCTTAAATGGAGTCCATCGAAAGCATACAATGCCTTATTGCCATAAAACACATTCCAAACATCTACAAACACTAATCCTGACTCCTCACACAGGCCTTACACATACTCTTTCAGTCCAATTGCACGAGACAACCATTCCATCCCCACATCCAATCTCCGAAGCAGACCTGAAACAACACTTTTCACTCTACTTTCACTCATTCTTTCAATTAACCTTTTGTACCTCTCTCGTAACTCACATGAACCCACCTTCTTCACATCATTTACTCCTACATGCGTAATCACAACTGCATCCCTCTCACACCCAGACTATCATACCTCTCTGACACATTATTTACATCAGTACCCGGCAAACAAACTCTCATCCCTTAAATTTGCTCGTATTTAACTTCCTATCTAATTATCCAATCTGAGAGTCACCCATCACAAGCACCTCAGTCATCCTCCTAGTCTCCCTAGGCCTAGCTTCACCCTCCCTCCTGTTCTCATTCAAACTAACACTTATTCCACTTTCTGCTACAACCACATCAGATAAATCACTTTCAACCTCTTCCTCTGTCAGGGCATCGAATCTGTTAGTCAACCTAACAGGTTCCATGTCCCTCTTACACATGCACCTAACCTATCCTAACTTATCCACTCTATCCATATTCACCCACTATTCATCTTCACCTACATCAGTCACTCCTTTCTCTCCAGTCCCTAGTCTAGGCCTAGTTTCCACCCTCCTCGTCTCAGCCACATTCTTCATGCGTACACTCGCATCCTTCTAACTTCATGCACCAACTCACTTACTCGCTTGCACTCATCACGCAACCGACTCACTTCCTCTACCAAAGCCACATTTGAACGGGCCACACTACACAAGGGGCATTCAGGTACATTTGCTCTTCTTTCACCACAACAAAAATCACAAACTACATACACACTACTTACATAGACGGGCATACTCACTTCATCTAAAGTAACAACCATAATGAGAAAACTTTTCAAAACCCTTTAATTAAACAATAAAAAAGGTGTGGACAAAACTGGGGGACAAAATTAGGCCGCTCTGAAACGTAAACAAACAGGAGCTATTTCACGATTTAATTGAAAATATAATTAAAAAATCCGGCATCCTTGAATATTTTGTCTAACACTCAATGTTGACTATTTTCCCGAACTTAAATATATTACACCGAAAAAAAACCTTCAATGAATTACATCAACTCATGGCGTCCCTTGAACTTCCAGTGTTCAAAAGTCACAAAATTGAATTTCTTAGGGAGTATGTCTCAGTTTTGGCTCCTATTGCAGTGGCAATTGATCGCCTTCAGGAACAACAAAACTATTTTTATGGAGAATTGCTTCCTACCTTGCTCACTGTGGAGAAAAAGCTGAAGAGCCTTCAGTCACGTTCTTTGAAATTTTGCGAACCTCTTCTAAGTGCAGTCACTAAGTGCTTTGGAAAGCGCTACCCATCTTATTTGATCTTGGTAAATGAAGCCAGCGTTACAGATGTCATTATTGCATCAATAAGCCATCACTTCTTCAAACTCCGTTGGTTAGATATCAGTATTTCATGAGACAGTTTAAGCCACCAAAGGTCTGTTAAAAATCTTATTATTCAAGTGATTGAGAATTTAGAAGAGGGACCCGAAGCTGAATCATCCAGTGGTGTATCAGACAGTGACGATTATGTTGGATTTACAAATCCACTCAAACAAGATCAACCGCAGATTTAGCATTGTTTAGTTATCTTCAGGGTTCAACTAAACAGTGGTGGGCGCGATAACGAAAAAATGTATCTCGATAACCGATAAATCTATAACGATAACCTTATTGGCGATAACCGATAATCGATAACTGGCGATAAATTTATCGCACGATAAGATGATAATCGATAAATCGATAAATGCAAAATTATAATACAATATTGATTATTTACTATATATAGTGTTATTTTATAATACAATGGTAAGAATATTTGAATACTGTTTCTTAGTTTCTTACCTGGTGAGGCTCCCCCTCATCTCTTCATAGGTTTTGAGGATCCTCCTCCCCAGCGTCCTCCTGGAGGGTACCTCTTTCTTAGGGTTGAGGGTGTGGACCATGTCCCTGAAGCTCTGACTGTCCACAATCTGCAGCGGCAGGATGTTGTCCACCACAAACCTGACAATTGTCTTGTCGACGGTGGACTGCAGAACGGCGCTGCCATGGGCCATGATGCCAAAGGTCTCGGCGATGGACATCTGCCGCTGCTTCTTGCTGGTTGACCCGCTGTCGTCTGACTGGCCGGATCGGTTCCTGCTGCGGCCGCCAGTCCCAACGTTGGCCTTGCAAGCTTCATCAATTTGTTTTGCCTTGTCAGGATGAATCCTGTTAATGTGGCTCTTCAGGTTGGCCTTGGTGCCCTTGTTCACCTTCACCTCAGTGATCTTGGGGAGGTAAGACAAACACTGGAAGATGTAGCTGTCGCCAACCATCTTCCTGTACTTCACCTACTTGCCAAGGAATGGCCAGGGTGACTGAGGCTCAGCCTCAGTGAGCTCAGAGTAAATAGACTCCGCTGAGCCTCTTTGGCTTGATGCGGGCACAGTCTCTTGCGATGCCATCACTAATTCAATACTCTAAAATAGCAAAGCACTGCACCACTAAATTACAATGAAAATAAGATCAGTTTAGAATAGGGGCGTTACTTCGAAAATGTTCAAAACAAACGGATATTAAAGAATAGCACCGAATAGTACATGCATTCATATACACGTGCACAAAAAATTAGAACGGAAGAAGCACGGGAACATAGGGAAAAATCATCAAAGAACGCGTAAAACCGGTAGCGCGCAGGAGCAACACCTCGTGACCTCTCGTCCGACAGCTGGTTCCCAGCTCGGACCTACGTATCTCTGCCTCCAAGGCACGCGCGGCTCCCCCCTGTGCTAAACTGGAACCAAAAACTGAAATTATCGATTATCGCTAATTTGGAACTAAAAGTATCGGTGATACCGATGAATCGATAACTCAGAAAAAAATCGGATAACCGATAACCCGATATCGTTATCGCGATAATGCCCACCTATGCAAATAAAACACTTCAAAGTTTAGATAGATTAAAAAAAAATTTATTAAATACAACACCACCCTTCCGTCGTCAGCTCATGTGGAACTGCTCTTCTCTTTAGGAGGATCGACCTTATCTCCAAAACGGAGTTCTTTATCTAAAGAAACATTTCAGCAACTGAGATTACTTAAATGTAATGCTGATAAATAGCTAACTGAAATTTCATTCTATGGAACTTTCTATTTTTTTGTAGTACCTAAGTCCAATTGTCATCAAATCCTACATTAATAATTATATTATACAATTTCACTTTAATGGATATTAATTTGTTGTGATACCAATGGTCCTTATCGATTGTCATTATATATCATGTATTTGAAATGTATTTAAAAACACAAACACAATCACTGAAATCAAATAACTGACTGACATTTGCCAACAAGTGGCAATGGCATTATGGTTCTCAACAACCGATTTCCTGACATTTTGCCAATTTAGTTCTGTCACCTACGACATAAATATACTGTATACTTTGTAATTTTACTTATATATTATAATGCATCTTAGCATTATGAAAAAAAAATGCATTTCTGTAGTTATGCAGTATGTAATTTGCTCATGTAATTATAAAAATGTAAATAAGTGAATATTTGAAAAATCTAGGTGTACGAAGAATGCTGGAAAAGGTTTAACTGAAGCCAAAAATCAACGCAAATGATACATCATTGTATAACGTGCGTTCATTTTTCTTATTTTTATGTCTACATGTGTTTGGGACACACTGGTGTGAATGATTTTTAAAGTTAGTAATATTTCATTCACTCTACATTCGGTGCGATGCTTTAGCATTAACTAGTACCTATTTTGTTATATTCTGTTATATATTATAACTGCTAGGAATTCATGGTTTTTATATAAATTAAGATTTATTTCGATAAACTACCGAAGACGGCAGGTTCCCCATTCTTGGACTAGAACGTTATTATTCATTTATCAAAAAAATTTGAAAGAGCGAAGATCCACAGTTTAAATTCACATTTTTTGTTTTCTGTCGAAGTTAAACGTTAGCTTATACAAAAGGCTTCTTGAGATTTCTCTTTTTAGAAAAATGGATGGTTGCCTTGTTGTATCTTCTTATTATTACCCTTACCTAATCGCATTTACAAGAACGTTATTGTTCATATATACATTTCTTACAAGTTTTTTAACGGGGTCTTCGAGGCGAGAAAAAACATCCGCTAATGACATTGTTTATTCCTAGACGTCTTTCGACCTTTTAGGTCATCTTCAGGGAATGAACAAAAATGGAATTATTCAGTTAGTTAGTTGTGTAAATAAATAGAACAGAGAGGGACCGCTGTATGTGATACAGGCGGTCAGGTAGTCAGAGAGGAGAGTTGCGGAAAACATTTAAGAAAAGACAGCGAAAGTTGACAGGTCGGTGGCTATACACCGATGCGTTGTGTTGTTGTGGGAGCGTTGGTCATGTGGTTTTGGACTGGACGAGGGTTGGAGGCAGGTCAGGAGGGCGAGGCTGACTGCTCAGTTGGAAAAGCGTTATTCATGATGCCTACTGGTTTATGCGAAGAACGGTACGGGCGGCGGTTTTTCGTGGGCCGCGGGATATCGCGGCGCCATCGCTTACCTTCTTACGTGTAGCAAGGGGTATAGTGGGTCTGTGGTGAGTTTGTCGAGTTGTTTTGTGAGTCTGGTGTGAGCTTTAGTGTTGAGAGGAGCTAGTTTATTGTTGTTATGTAGTGCGTCCATTCTTGAGTATCGCGGCGAACGGCAAGCGCGCTTCAGAGCAGAGTTCTGAATGCGCTGAGCCTCTCGCTTCCACGTGTCGCTCGCAGCTACGAGCGACAGTGGGGCGAACGTGAGAATGTAGTTTTAGTTTTTTGCTTTCAGGGTAAAACCTACCCAGCGATGCGTTTGCACGTAAGGCTCTTGCTTGTATTATGTTTTGGTGTAAGTTGAACCGGAAGGTCTTGTCAAAAGTTACCCCCAGGATTTTGGTGCATTGAGTGTATTCGAGCCTTGTTGGGTTTTGGTGGTTCATGTCTGGTGTGTGTGAGTAGATTTGTAGGTTGTCCATGAAGTGGTCTCTAAGGCCGTAGAGTGTCATCTGTGACTTCTGAGGATTCGTGGCAATCAGCCATTTATCCTCGTAATCTGCCTTCACGTCTAGTATTCTTTGTGCGTGGAGCGCGATTTCTTCTGGGGCCCGGCCGCTGACGAGAATGGTCTCGTCATCGGCGTAGGCCACTATGTAAGTGTGAACGCAGTTTTCTGGTGGTCGTGGGGTGTCATTTGTGAACATGATGTAGAGTGTGGGTGCCAGTACGCTTCCTTGGGAAACGCCTGAGCGTGGTGTGAAGGGTCGTGATAAGGTGTTGTTATATCTAATGTGGCAGCTCCGTTCAGTGAGGTAGTGCGAGAGGAGCCTTCTGGTGCAGAGAGGTAACTCCGTGTTGTTAGCGAGTTTGAAACGGAGTCCCTTGTGCCACACCTTGTCGAAGGCCTTCTCCACGTCCTTACTGACGGAGAGAGTCTTTGGGTGTATCTGTCGTTTCTTTTGTATTCTGTCGTGAACGATGGTCACGGCCGCCTGAGTGGACCTGCCTCTCCTGAGCCCGTATTGATGGAGGGAAAACCAGTCCCTCTCTTCCAGGAACTCCCGTAGGCGGCAGTTGACCATACGTTCAAGTATTTTGCCTAGGTGCTCTAATAGAGCAATAGGCCTGTAGTTTTTTGGGTGTTTCGGGTCTTTGTGGTGTTTATGTAGGAGTATATTGTGAGAGACTTTGAATATTTTGGGGAAGTGGCCTGAGGCTAGTGAGGCGTTGAATTCAAATAAGGGTATTTACTACTGACAAGGGATAGCAATTATTCTTGAAATAGGATCTTAGGAATTCAAATTCTTTATGCATTAGAGAGAATGAAGATGACAGGTGAAAGCCACGGCAGAATAATTGCTATCCCCTGTCAGTAGTAAATACCCTTATTTGTAAATTTTTAAATTCCCAATATTTACCTCCCAATCCTTCCTTCGATGTTCCTAAACACTCAAAATATTTTATTCTTCCCGAAATGGGTCCCCTTAATAGAGAAATCAGAAGAAAATTTTCTAAATTATTTAAACGCTATTTTTACCATACAAATTTCAAATTAGTATTTATTAACAAACTCAATATTGGTAGTTGGTTCAGTCAAAAGCACAAACCTCCTTTAGGGATACGCAGTCGTGTTGTTTACGAATTCACTTGATCTCGGTGTCTCCAAGGAAGATACATAGGCAGCACGATTCGCTCCCTGAGAGCAAGGTTCTCCTCACAAATGGGCATTAGCGCCCGTACTGAAAAAACACTTAATCGTAAAGAACCATCCCCTATCAGAGCACATGCAAACAAATGCCACGCGGATATAACTTTAGATAATTTTACAATAATAGATCAAGATAACAATGAACGAAGCTTAAGAATACTAGAATCCCTTTATATTAAATCCCGTGCCCCTAGTCTTAATTGTGACTCGTCCGCTGCTCCCCTACTTATGACATAACTCTACTACCAATACAATCTTACCTGTGTCCACTTCAATCCCCCCTCCCCACTTCTCTCTGGAGTCAGACCAATGATGGTGAGTGTTTTGATGGTTCTTCCTTGTATTCCTCTACGATTTTTAATATCCTAACTCATTATAAATTATGTATTTTGTTGGGTTTTGCATTATAGAAAAAAGTATCTTTTTGTAGATATTTGTCAACACTCTTAAGATTATAATTCATTGTAAATTATGTATTCCTTTATATCATAGAACCCGAAGATGAGCGTACAGCTTGAAACGTTGTTTATACCCAATAAATGAAGATGAATTTCTCCGCAATCTATGTACTCTCATTCCTGGTGAAATTAAAGATTTGTCTGACTAGCAGCAACCCCATCGATTATATTTACAAATAATATATATATATATATATATATATATATATATATATATATATATATATATATATATATATATATATATATATATATATAAGTAAAGAATATGATTGAAACTCATTTATTTCATACTTTACATAATACAAATAAACATTTTTGCGTATATTCTATCAATTATATAATTAATATTTGCTGTGTCATCCTTTTGCTTTTATAACCGCTTTAATGCGTTTTTGCATATTAGGCATAAGTGGTTGGGGCAACCTCCTGCCATTCAATAGGTCATATTAACATTTATTCCTATTTTTTCAGTAATTATCTTAGTGTTAACTTACAAGTGGTAATTTTTGTGTTAAAAATGTCTCCGAGGAAACAGATTCCTGAAGCTCAAAGAACTCAAATCATTGCATTGTCCAAAGAAATTCCCCAAGTCAAAATTGCAAGAAAATTGAAATGGTCGAGAAACGGCGTCCAAACAACCTTTAAAAGGTAAAATGAGACCAATTATGTTTAACTAATAAGACTTCCTATGTAAATGAAGAACATTTACACAAAAGATTTAAAAAAATAGAATCAACCCCCATTCCTTTACAGGAGGGAAAAAGACCAATGAGGGCATTTTCAATGAAGAAGAAAAGAATAATATGAGATAAATGTAGAAAGAGAAAAAAAAATGTGAAAAGGGTTAAAGATAAAGATTATCGTCTATTGCCCATTATTGCTGCTTCCCGTCTTCGAGTGCTCTAACGGCTAATTTTGAGGCTAGTTTGGTTGCGGCACGGAGCAGGAGGGGTGGGGTGGGGGGCTTTGGGAGGTCACTTAGTCCTTATTGGATTCGAGGAGAGGTGGGGGGGGGGCTTTGGGAGGTCACTTAGTCCTTATTGGATTCGGGAGAGGTTGGGGGGGGGGGGGTATTTAGCATGTTTGCAATGGAAGATCGCGACGTACCCTCGTGAGCTTAATGGGTACATGAGGATCTGCAGCTATGTTGTGCACATATTTTCACTTCCTCCATCTTTACCACCTTTTATAAGAGACGCCCTCGTTGGTTTTCGTTTTAGAGGGGGAAAATGAAAAAGGAGGAAACAAATAAGGATCTACACTTGTAGGAAGCCTCTTTCTAGCAATAAATAAAAGTCACCGCTGCAAATAAAAAATGAACGCCAGATTTGGGGGCTGCTTCTTTTGTTCTTCGTTTCTTCCCAGCTCGTTTTTCTGCTCTTTTTCCTTAGCCGAAATACCGAGAAGAAGAATGGTAGTAATAGTAGTAGCAGTAGTTCACCAACCTGCCTTTATCCAGGCAGATACCGACCGGATAATGAAATAGACATAAAGGTCAGTATGATAATCGCTGTGAGCCCGAGAGCGATGGCGCGCAGTCAAATTATTGAATAAAAATGGTTAGTTTTTCAAAGACGTAAATGTATTAATAGGCCTACAAAGACGACAAATACTATCAACCCTATTTGCTGATCCGTGGCCTATTTCAAAGCCCTTTCGAGATCTTTTCGATTGGGAGAATTTGGTTGGGAAGAAGAACCGTGGTTCGAAAACTTTCGCTGTTAATACAGGGAAGATTTTGGTCGTTTTTAAGGAAATTATCGATCTACAAGTGACGGCATCGATAACCCTTCGTTAAAAGAGAAAAATAAACAGAGCATCGTCACTAGAAAGTTTTCTAGGAGATATTAATTATGAAAGTAATGAAAATGGGGAAGCAAAAATGTGTGAAAGTTAAATTGTTCAGCAAGTCTAAGGAAGAGACTACTTGGGAGACATAAGATAGGAAGGGCGCGCAATTCTCCACAATCTGGCCACCTGTCATTATAAGGAAAAAGAGGGCGCCTCGAAAAACAGGGGGAACGTGCCATTGATACCCTCCTTTCTCCGACCGTTAGCTCCGTTGGCAGCTTCCTCAGTCCAGCAAGTCATTTATGTCCTTTTCTCGGAATCCATGAGGGTTTTTCTCCCTTACTGTACTCCCCACTCAAAAATTCTTCCCCCACCCACCAATAACTCATGGCCAGCTGTTAGATAGCATTCTTGAAGTTCGATACTACAGGATCGTATACTATACAAAGTATAGTTCATTTTGGTTTTCTTGAATGTTATGCGTCGGACCAAACTTTGTCTAGTCTCCTTCGGGTGGACGATTTTGAGTTATTCGGGAAAAGCGAAAATATACGGAGCATCTCAGCCAGGGAGCCTTTGAAGAGTTTCAGTAAGAAAAGTGATGGAGGAGAAGTGTGAGGAAGGTACAAATCACCCAAAGTAGACAAAAGGAGAGTCCTTGAGATCCTATGGACTGGAAAGGCGTGAAATTCCTCTTAAACCTGTCCTCAACGAAGTAGGTCTCTTTACAGGGCCTGCGTTTAACAAATTTGCAATGGAACAAATAATGTTACGGTGACTATTGCCAGCTTTGTTCTCTCTAACCTTTGACCTCGAAATCCCCACCAGAATCAAGGTCTCACAACGCTCCTCAGAAAAAGAGTTAAGTAAGGAGAATCATATTCGACAGTTTTCCTGCACCCGCCTCAAATTCCTTTCTCGTCCGATCAAGACAGCAGTTGACACACAAGCTGCATGGATGTTCGCATACATGCACCGAAATCAATAAGACCTCCGTTGGATTACTACCTCAGGCTTTCGTATTCAGGAGCGGACGAACGAACCAAATTCGTGCATATCGTGGCCGACAGAACATTTTTCAGTCTTACTGCAGGTCAATGTATCGAACAAACCGACCTCGAATTAGCAACGCCTTTTTTTTCTTTTTTTTTTAGGAGTCCATCTGGAGACTACCTACTTGGGCATAAGTCGCCGTACTCACTACAGCCTACGACTAAGCTATATTAAAAAAAAAAAAAAAATAACAATGATAAAAAAGGACAAACGCTAAAAAAACAACAACAAAGCAAGAAGGTAACAAGAAGGAAGCGCATTCCAACGTCGGGGGTAGGACCACCTCCCCCCGGCGCATGAGTATGCGATCCATAACAAACAGTCAAATAATGTGGAGGATGCCAGCCTCCTCCAAAAAGTCGTATAGTCCGCAAGTCGGAGTGCACGAACCAGTCCCGAGTACAAGGGACAAGCGGTAGCGATCCCGCTCGTCCCGGTACCGGGACAGGTAGCGTGCGTGAAGATAACCCAGACTGGGACATTCAACAAGAATGTGCCGAACAGTCTGGGGGACAACGCAGTCGCCGCAATAAGGCGCAGGCGAGTGCTCCATGAAATGACGGTGCGTCCCGCGGGTGTGTCCAATTCAGAGATGACAGAAAGCAACCTGAAGCCCTCGCGGCACTAGGGGGAGGTCCATAGGAACAGTCGCGGCGCAATGGCACGTAAATTTAAGTTCCCCTCGACCGTCTCCCATCTTCTTTGCCAAGCCGCTCGGAGGGCAGCCCGTAATCCTGCCCTGTAATCTATGTGAGGAAGAGCGAAACACTGGTCTGGTCGCTCAGTCCTCGCGGACTCTTTGGCGCCCTCGTCGGCGCGCTCATTCCCCGCAATTCCTACATGTCCAGGAACCCAGCAGAAGATAATCTCGACATCCGCCCGGCTCACCAAAACCGTGGCATCATGGATATCGCGAACCAGAGAATGCGGAGATTCCAATGCCCCGAGAGCACTCAGGGCGCTTTGTGAGTCCCTATAAATCACAATCCGGTCTCCGAACCGGGCACGTCGCGTAATCTCCCGTACCGAGTGGTGTATTGCCACCAGCTCGGCCGTGAAGACAGACGCAGCGCCTGGTAGAGCCCCGCTGACTTCAAACAGAGAGGATGTAGCGTGGAAGAATTACCAACGGATTGGAAAATATTATTAGCAATCCTTTTGTACTTCTCCTCTGAACGTAATATATCGAACTAAAACTTTATTTTTGCTAATCATAAATAAATTACATATATTTTACTGAAGGGAATATTGTTATTGTAACCTTTACTCTAACATCAGCCCAATATTTTTTCCTCATAGTAACCTTTCTTATAACGAAATTTCGACACATCTTTTGCCACCCTTTGCTCCCTGCCATCCGTGTCGCTTCCACGGGAGTTCTCTGTCCTTTCATGTAAAATAAAATCTCGTTAATCTTCTGCTGACGATCGTCAACTTACGTAAGTTTTACTCTCCCCTTTGATCATCCCCGTACTGCTCTTCGGGAATTAGAAACAGTTCCATAACAATCGACGATATCTTCTACCCGTGAGTGCATTCGTTGTTATCAATTCAGAGTCCGGCGCAATTACTTATTCATTATGCTTTTAGATTCTTTGTTCTCCCCTCCCCCCCGCCTTTCTTTGGCCTTTTTGTAAACGCCATCGCTTGATCATATATCCACCCCTTCCTTTTAATCATTATAGTTACAGTAACATTCTAATTTCGAAGTTTCCTCCGTTCCTTGATATTGAACATTTCTTGGTTATAAATCAAAAGAGACAGGGAGAAAATAGTGTGGGCAATGGTTTGTGGAACTCTCAGATTTAGTAGAAATCTAACAGACAAATTATCGGAGCAAAAATGCGATTTGCCAAGTATCAATATTGGCTCTTTTCTTTAAAAACAACAACTTGATTGCGATGTGTATCGGTAGAATTAAAGTTGAAGTTTATTGATTTAGTTTTAAATATATTTTAAAATCATCTCTTAGCAATTTTGTTTAGTTATTTTCTCGTAAGATTTGCACTATCCCATGGAATGAAAACCGTAAAAAAAGTAAGATCACTGCGTCAGGAAGAAGAGAAATTAGCAACTTAGGAAAGCAGCGATTTGCAGCGAACATAATATCATAGAATTGAGGATTCTTTTAGATATAATGTTAAGAGAGAGATAAAAAAATAAGCACCGGTCTCATCAGTGTTTGGTGAGATAAACGAGTAAATGAATAGATGAAAGATGCAAATTCATTTTAGTGAAAAAATGATTATTACAAATGTTCCTTTTATCAAGAAGAAAGAAATGGCTAGAATAGATATGCAGTATTGCCAGAGCACAGCCTTTTCTAATACGAATATAGTATCGTGTAAGAATAGTCAGTTGACCTGTTTGGTATACACTCGTTTGGAAATACTGATTAACTCTGGCTTTATTGCCATTTTTTTCAGAATATTAATTTGCAATTCACTTGCTAACCTTCGTCTATCTATACACACGAACTTTTGGAATAATAGTCATGGCAAGAGTTTTGAAATGGATTTAAATAAAATAAATAATAATGATGACCTCAACTCCTTCAACTAAAGCGGATTGGGGGACAGGTAATTTTATTCGGTAACTTATTTAAATTACCTAATAATGGCATAACAGCGCACGGGGGAAAAGGGCTAATTAAAGTTCAGGTTTGAGGATTCATCGGCTTTAATCACAGCTTTAAAATATTTTTTGCAATCAAAAGTCATTGGAGCAGTAGTGTTTATTGTACGTAGTGGAAGCATACACGGTCCTGATAAAAAGAAGAGAGAAATCAGCTTGCAAGGAATAATGGCTATGCAGAAATCGGAGTGACATAAAGTTTCCTTATATGGCCTGAGCTTCGTCATTCAGATCGCCAGGCAGTTTGGCCAATCCGGGGTACATAATATCAAGGGATTACCCCCCACCCCGTAAAAAATGGGCCTAAAAAGTAAATCTTAGGTGGTCACTGGGGAAAGGTCATCCTTGAATACACTAAATGGTAACGATACAGTCGGAATGACCGCATAAAAACCGGTCATTTTTTTAAGGCGTTCCCCGCAAAACAAAGAATTCCAAGCGCGGGAAAAGCGAACCACACGTGGGCAATTTATGGTCGGAAAAATAATCATAAAACATAAACTTTAAAACCAAATATTCTGTTAGAAAACAAAATTGCCCTCATCCTTTTCCCTTCACTGCTGAACTGTGTTAAAGAAATGAATGTTTAATGATAGATCATTTTTCCCCTCAAAAGTAAAAGCGAAATGCCAATGAGGGCATCTCCGTCAGGAAGTTACTAAGAAAGAAGTGAAATTGTGTGAAAGATATGTACATATATAGCCGCAATCCTCAAATATTTCTTACTGATGCTTCTCCTACTCAATAGGAGAAAGCACAATCTTCATAGTTTCAGCAGCAGCAAAATCGCCTGGTCATTCATCATGGAAGACTTTGACATGATCATGTCCATAATAACACCTCGAAAGGTGCGTAACAGGAAGCTAATGCAAGCCATCATTGACCTTGTGGACGCCACTGAACGAGTGGCAATAGCCAAGGCCCTGATCGAAGAAGAGGAACAACAGAAACAGACGAGGAAGCCGAAATCAGTTTTGGGTGTTGCCCTATCTGTAACTAAGAATGGAATATGGCCATTACGACAACCTAATGTAAGAGTTATCCCGAGAATGTCCAGAACTTTACACGAACTTAACGAGAATAGAACGCCAACTGTTTGATGAAATAGTAGAACGTGTCACGCTCCTCATTCAGAAGAAACATATGTTCTGGCGCAAACCCATTCTTCCTGGCCTGCGTGTTGCCATCACTCGACGTTTCCTCGCTACGGGTGCTTCATACAAGAGCCTGCAATAATCCTTCCGAGTTGCCCACAACACTATCAGCCACATTGTACCAGATACCTGTCGGGCCATTATTTCTCTCTACGGAGACGAGGAACTTAGGACGCCGCAATTCCTTGATGAGTGGAAACAGGTCACCCTTGGCTTCGAGGAACGATGGAACCTTCCAATTGTGTAGGAGCCATTGACGGAAGCACATTAGGCTCCACAATCCTTCCCTTGGTGGCACTTATTACTACAATTATAAGAAATACTTCTCCATTGTTGACTCATCATACAAGTTTCTGTATTTCGACCTGGGTGCCATTGGGTCAGAGTCAGATGGTGGTGTGTTTGCACAGACCCGTCTTGGGGAATTACTCAACAAACAGGACGCCCAGCTGCCACCCACGAGGTGTTGTCTAATGGTCCAAATGGAGCATCCACGGAGTATTTCCTGGTCTGGGATGATGCGTTCCATCTGCGCACCTACCTGATGAAACCCTACCCCCTACGAGGCCTCACTATACCAGGAACGTATATAGAACTACAGATTCAGTTGGGGCAGCCGGACGGTGGAGAACGCCTTTGGCATTCTCGCCAACCGCTTCCGAATGTTCCACACCTCCATATGCCTGACACATCACAGTGCAGAGCCTGTTGTGTTGACCTCATGCATTCTGCACAATAGATTGCGAGGACGGAACCCACCACGAAACGAGGAAGACCATGTGGACCCTGAGACTCACGAACTAATACCTGATGACTGGAGGCAAGACCCACCTGTAGGAGGCAACCTTCCACCCATGACACGCAACACTGCAACCATGCTTGCCAAGCAGCAGCGGGAGTACCTCAATAACTACTTCTCTACGCCTAAAGGAGCCGTGGCTTGGCAGGATAGCAGCATCTAGGTGAGTCACATTTTTATATTTCATATGTTTAATTTTATTAATTATGTTGATTCTAATTTGTTTTCATAGACATTTCCCTCATTATTTTCAAATTTCTGTGTTCATTTACATGTCAATGTTAGTTCCAGTCTTTTAAGTCTATAATTGATTTTTTTAGGTATATATAGTTTCTATATATTCCATCATAATGTTTTTTGTTTATTTCATTTTTAGTTTTTCTTTTATAATATTTGTTCATTTATTCAGGCCTTTCATTAATTTTTTACTTTTACCATTTTAATAAAAGGATTTTTTAGCAATGATAATGGATAGAAAACAGAAGCACATACAAAAATATTTATTTAATTGCACCAACCCACATACGAGGGGGAGTCAAAAAGTTCTCAGATAAATGGCATAAAATTTTTATTTGTAATAATACTGTAATCATTTTTCTACATAAGCTCCATTAACATCTATACACTTTCTTAATCTATGAATCCAACGGTAAAGACCATCTTTGTAGAATTCACGGGGTTGTCTCTGGCACCAAGTAATGACCTGCTTTTTTGCTTCATCTAATGATTGAAACCGGGTTCCTTTTAGGTGTCCCTTTAAATTTGGAAACAGAAAAAAGTCAGAGGGTGCTAAATCAGGGCTATAAGGGGGATGAGCAAGAGTTTCCCATCGAAATTCCCGTAGCTGAGATCTCACAGCTTTGGACGAATGTGCAGGGGCATTGTCATGGTGGAACAAGATTTGCTTGTGGAGCTTTCCTCGTCGTTTTTTGGCTATTGAAGTTTTCAGCTTCCTTAAAACTCCTTCGTAATAGCTGGATCTAACAGTTTTTTGTCCTTCTAAGAAGTCTATTAAAATAATTCCCTCCGAATCCCCCAAAACTGTAGCCATTATCTTCTTAACGGACCTCTCTGTCTTGAACTTGATAGGCCCTGCTGCCCCCCTTGGGTGCCACTCTTTTGATTGATTTTTACTTTCAGGATCAAACTGATACACCCAAGTTTCATCTCCCGTTACGAGGCGCTCAAAAAAACTATCCTCGTTTGCTTCAATCTTGGTCAAAATAGCCAAAGAAAGGTTGGCCCTATAATTCAGCTGGTCTTCTCGCAACGCTTTTGGGACCCAACGTGCTGAAAGCTTGCTCAGGCCAAGATTTTCAGTTAGAATTCCAAATGCTGAGCCATGAGAGATTTCACATGCATTGGCAACTTCATCAATAGTAATACGGCGATCTTTATCCACTAGATTCCTCACAAGCTCGACATTTTCTGGGTTAATGGAGGTGGAGGGTCTCCCTTCACGTGGATCA
The DNA here is from genome assembly GCA_963969495.1 of Ceratothoa steindachneri. Classification (NCBI taxonomy): domain Eukaryota; kingdom Metazoa; phylum Arthropoda; class Malacostraca; order Isopoda; family Cymothoidae; genus Ceratothoa; species Ceratothoa steindachneri. The sequence goes on along the minus strand of OZ018321.1, from coordinate 44,559,231 downwards.
TCTTCAACTTCTTCTCTGCCCCCCTTGAAGCGCTTAATCCAGTCGTAAACTACCGCTCTACATGGCGAAGAGTCACCATAAACCTGTTGTAGAGCGTCAATAATCTTAACAGGCTTCCAATCAAGTTTAGTCAGGAATTTAATGTTCGCTCTTATCTCAAAATTTGCCATTTTATGGGTTCAAAAAAGTAACCTTTTTGAAGCACATCTAATACAAAGAGTCTCGACAAATTGAATGACGAATTTTGTAGGAATTGTTCAGAAAACATGAAAGTCGTGTTTGACCCTGTATTTACTTGTACAAAATCGAACATTTCAATAATCTGGCATTTGTCTGAGAACTTTTTGACTCACCTACGTACAAATATTTTTACAACATTAATGATTAAGGTTTATTAAGGGTGTTAAGGGTGCTGTCGCCGGGGTGGGGGCTTGAAATCTTGGATGTTTCTGGTGTGGCGGGCTTGGAGTTGCCGAGCAGGTCCATGAAGCTGTTGGTGGGCAGCTGCATGGACAGGTCAGGTCTTGACACTAGAGCCGGCCTGTAAACAGGTGTTGAGGCACTTATGGGTCTCACGAACTGAGGAAATACCCCTTGCAGAGCCACCATCTGGTGAGCCGGGATGTATATGTTTGTGATTTGTGGCTGGGATGGGACTGGGTGGGCAGGGTTGTAGCTAGGCTGTGGTTTGGATGTGGCACCATTCTCCAGGGTTGAGGAGTGCCTGTGCCTGGGATAGGTACATCATGGCGCCAGATGCGATGGGCTGAAAATTGGGGTATAGGACGCCAGGAGTTTGTGTTGGTGGCTAGCGATGGCCAGCATAGGTGTGCAGCATGAGGTCTGGCCCTGGCGCCTCGACCCCCTGGTTCTGGGCCACCCCAAACCTGGTGATGGCCGACAAGATTTCTACCTTCAGCTGCGTCTTGAACACACCCTTCAAAGGCGCACAGTCCCCAGCCATGACGTCCAGAGAATCACGCCAGTATCGCACGTCTGGGTCCTCCACCACCTCTACCATACCCTTTAAGCGCTCTCGGCACGCCGTGGCGTCCTGCATCAACTGGTTTGGGAGAGAAGGCACAGAACACATTGAATAACAGCACTAACAATGGCCTATTTATACAAGAATCACTGCCGGTTTGACATTGTTTAACATTGAGTTATGTTTCATGAGTCTATATGAGTTAACGTTAACACTGTTTTTAGCAATTTAATTTAACTGCATCACTGATGGCATTTTCCTGGTACTTTAACAGATTTTTAGGAGCTTTGTAGCCATTTTTGTTAACAATAACTAGGATTGCATTACTTAAATACATTCAACAGCAACACTAATGTTTGCTCTACTTACTTTTTCCAGTTCGCCGCCAGACGAAGTAGAAGAAGTGGATGCGCTCCCACCGACTCCGCCGGCAGGTCTGGCATTCTTCGACCTCTGTGGCTCCTCTATGGCGGGGGTGATAGCCTCCTCCTCAGACCTGGTTGGCTGTGGCACTGGCACCACTTCTGGCTTGGCTCGGGCACGGTCATTGGCAGGAGCGGGTTGGGCGGCGGCTGCAGCTTAGGCAAACTGAAAAAATCAAAGAATTATTAGGAGATTTATTCTATGTAGGTACACATTTTAATCTAGCATTATTATGCATAAACCATTATGCTATGTAACCTTCAGATTAAATCAATAAAATAGCTGGTAATATTATGTGTTTTATTAACCAATAACATGGGTTCATGATTTCATACAATTATGAGGGAAGTTTTTATGAAAACAATTAGAAAACCATAAATAATGATATTTAACTTATGAAAATTCAATGAAATAAATAAATGTATATACAATAGGAATATATGTAATAACACAAGTATGCTGCAAATTTAAAATATATTACAAAAGTATAATTAAATTTTAAACATATAATTATGAGAAAATGGTATGGCATGAAATTCAAAACGTAAACGCAAAAGGTCAACTATGAAGTCTGAGAACTCAAGCACAGTCTTTAGGAAAAAAACATAGACATACTACATGAACATAAAAAAAAAACATACTTTCGGGAACTCAAGGAACTTGGGCTTCCGTTGCCAAACAATGTGGGGCTTCAGGAACTGGAATACCTGTAGGATCCACTGCTCACGTTCGGTGAGCCTCTGTGCCCCCTGCCCACTCTCCTCTCTCGAGATTCTGCCGAATCGTGTCCTGATTGAAGTCAACCCGGTTTTCAGCTTCTTGGCGGTGATGGGAGGGTCGAGAAAGGCAGCCTTCTCAGCCACCACTGCCGCAATCTTGACATTGTCCTTGTTTTCCGGCATTCCTTTGTCAAAGAGGTAGGGGACCTCAAACTCGAGCCCCCCCTTCCCCCATCCAGAATCTTCTCTGTCTCATCCGGCAGGATCACCTGCTCTCACTTCTGCCGGCGTTTCCGTTTCGGTGTTTGGACGGCGGCGTCGGAAGCGGCCGGGAAGGTTCGGGTTCCTCGTCGTCTTCGTCACCATCGTCGTCGTTGTCCTCATCCTCGTCATTATCAGAGGAGGGCTCGTTGTCCAAGATTACCTCTACTTCGGCGTGGTCGAGGTGTAGCACCACATTGTCATCGCGTGGTGGGGTGGCAGGGCTGGGATCAGCAGGCAAACTGCTGGCAGGCAGGGTGGGCACTGTGGACGTAACAGGTGGTGCTGTCGGTATGGTACAGTTGGAGGAGGTGTCTGGTACCGGCGTCTGAGATGTGGTAGGGGTGGCTGCCGGCGAAGTTGTAGAGCTGGTGGTGGTGGTGGTGGTAGTAGTAGTAGCAGCAGGTTGGGTAAAACTACCCTTCCGCAGCTCCTTCCTCTTAATGGCAGGGTGGTAGGAAGAGGGCAGAGTGGGAGGGTGACACGAAGTAAGCTGGCAGAAGTCTTCTGTAGGCGCTAAGAGCTGGTGGAGGGCTGCTGAAGACGCTGAAGGTGCTGCGAGAGTAGAGGCGGTGGTGTTGAGCTGGAAGATGGTCGGCTTCGGTGAGAGGATGGTCGGAGATGGCCATCCGCTGGTCCTTAAATACCCCCCCCCCCTCTCCCGTCCGACGTTGCCGCCACGAAGCAGTGCGGCGCGGTTGCCAGATTCCGGCCGTCAGTCGTAAAAAATGACGATTGACGGGTCTGCCTCCCGACAGTCTGGCTTACCATAACGAGTGTCGTAGATAATTACGCATGAGCCCTGACGGTCCTAAACACAGCCCCGATCGTTGAACTTTTTGCGACAGATGACAATTGGGGCCGCGCGAGCCGACTGCTTTGTACAGTTCAAAACATTCGTGGTTGGAAGCCGCGCGGCTCGCACCGCGTGGCGTCTCGCGACCGACGTACCAACCCTACCGACGTTACACAATTTTCATTTCGATTTACGTACCATGCACTTCCGATTGACGTATTCGGTTGCCAACTACCAATAAACGTTCGTACGTAAGCAATCGCGCGCAAAATCGTGATTGTGTGACCCCAGCATTATGCCCCAAGGCTCTAATTTTGATGGGGGGGCACCATAAGCCTAATATGACTCATATTCATTTTTAAGAATTTCTTATACGGAAAAATCACAAGATTTACTCAATGATACAAACATTTATGAGAAATTATCTTCCAACCCATTAAATAATAAAACCGAGATCTTCAGCATAACTCTCACAAAATTGCTTAAACGATCCAACCCAGACCTACATCGTTTTAAACCTACCAGCCCATCACTCCCTCGTGTGTATGGTCTGCCAAACACCAACAAAAGAGGAACGCCACTCTGACCTATTATATCGTGTATTGACCTCATGCATACAATCTCTTGAAGTGGTCAGCCTCCCTTCTTGCTGGCGCCGTTGGATTGACCTCTCCTTCACACATAATCTAATCCTCTGATTTAATTGAAAAATTTATAAAAATGAACATAGAAGGCAGCCGCTTAGTTAGCTTTGATATCGATAGCCTGTTCGTTCAATGTCCTAGTTAACGAAGCCCTCGATGTTCTATCTAAGGTATTAGATAATCAAAAAATAAACCTCCCTCTAGGCAAAAATAAAATTAGAAATCTTGTAAAACTATGCGTTACTGACAATGTATTTATTAGTGAAATGGGTTTCTTCCGTCAGAAATACGGTCTTAGAATGGGTAATCCTTTATCGCCCATATTATGTAACCTTTTTATGGAGCATTTCGAAGTTAATTTACTATCTTCTGTTATTCCACATCAAAATTCTGTATGGTATAGGTATGTAGATGATGTCATATGGATTTGGCCTATAAAAAGTTTAAATTCATTCGACAATTTCCTTAAAAATCTTAATGACCTCCATCCCACCATCAATTTTAAAGTAGAATGGGAAAAAGATAATTGTATAGCCTTTCTCGATGTTAAAATTGTAAGTCTTTGGTCAACCGTAAACCGACCCATTCTAACTCTTATATCCATTTCTTTTCACATCATGATGTTAATATTAAAAAAGCCGTTGCATCAGGTATGTTTTTGAGAGCACTTAGAATATGTGATTTTTGCTTTCTAGAAGACGAGATTACATATATAATCTGCAGATTCATTGAATTAAATTATCTCCTCCACGTCATCAATGAGAGTTTATCTAAAGCTAAATGTACATACTACCGTCCCAAGGATAAAAACAAAGTGAGAAACACGAATTGTCTAGCCCTTCCGTTCTCTCCCCTCATCAAAGGAGTCAACAGTTATTTCTCCAGGTCGAGGCCCTCGTTTAAATACCCTTTTTTCCATTCGACCTAGTCCATGGATCAGCCAAATGAGGCAGGTGTATATGTAATCAAGTGTGAATACACTAACTGTCCCTTTTTCTACATAGGAAAGACTGGGAGAACATAAAAAAACCCGAATATATCAACACAAAGGTTATGTCAGGTGAGGCAGTACTACATCCAGTATTTTTAACCATATTAGCAATTACAACCACCAAATACAGTCACCGCAACGGAAGTCTGAACTCTCGCTATTTTATGTTATTTTTATATTATTTACCTCCATTAAGTTAGGTTAATATAATTGAAAACACTTGTTTTGATACTTTTAATATTTTATGATCTCCTCCCCTGGATTTGATGACATCCTGCATCCTTCTGGGCATACTTGCAACAAGATTTTTCAAGTAATTCAAGTCAATGTTGGTGCACAGCACTTTCTTGATGACCTCCTAAAAGTCCTGCACTGATGACACATTGGCCCCATTAACCTTGTCTTTGATGACTTTCCAAGCGTTTTCAATGGGGTTGAGATCGGGACTGTTCCTAGGCCAGCCAACACGTTGATGCACTTTCTCTGTAACAATTGCTTGATCAAATTAGCCTTGTGACAAGGAGCTGAATCAGGCATAAAGATGGATGTTCCATGAAGTTCCATATGATAAATAGATGACCTTCCAAAACTTCCTTGTAGCGCTGAGCATTCCTGGTCACATTCTTGGGCAGGAAATATAAACCACCTCTCCCTAACTTGTTACTGGAACAACTCCAAACCATAACTGAGGGACTGTGTTTTACAGTCTTCACTGTGTACTGAGGGCTGTACCTGTTTGACCCAACTGGCCTCCTCACCTTTACTCTGTGTGACCTTATGACCTGAAATGGGCTTTCATCTGCCACATGACCTCTGACCACTGTTCAGCCCTTGGGCTGCTTTGCAAAATGAAGCCTCTTCTTCCTCATGCGGTCATTCAACAGCGGTTTGAGCGTGGCAGTACGGATGGGGATTTCAAATCTTTCAGAAGACGATGCTGTACGGTCCGTTCCGAGACACTTTGGAGGAGGTTAAGGTACATTTCCTTGAGTTGTATGGCTGTTATTCTAGGGTTCTTCATAACAGCCTTCTTTAGAAAGCGATCTGTCCCCGGTGTAGTCTTTTTCTCTGGTCCCTGGCGCTTTTTATGTTGGGGGCAGCAGAGGAGCGCCATTACGGTAGATTTTGCCCACCCTGTTCACAGGCATATTTCACTTATCTTAAAATTTTCTTCCCTCAAAGTGAGAATACGTACCTTTTCCTCATTTGTGAGAGGCTTGGGACCCATGGTTGGAGTGCTAGTTAAAAAATATATGATCAGCCAAATATCTTCAAGAAATCACCAAAACGAAAGTAATATCGCAAAAAATGAGCATCCCCTCACGACCAAGTCTGGGCGCGTACTGAATAATACAGCGGACACAATGCGAATATATACCTAACAGACGTTGCCAGAAACCTCAACAAAGCATTAATCAATTATAGCATTTTTCCCGCAACGATTATTGGACCTAGGTCCAGACTTCCGTTGCGGTGACTGCAAATTATTTAAAGGGCCAAATTATATATAACTGTAAAGATTTTCGTAAAAGAAAAATTGTAGAATCAATACTAATAGGATAAATTTTCAAATTTAATCTTTCGGTTGGTCAATTTAAATGTAGCTCCTATTCCCAGAACCCGATTTTTCTCTGGGCTTTTTTCTTTTGCTGGGATTTTGAGATATTTAGTAACTTGTGTTGTTCATTCCATTCTCATTATACGACTGAAGAGGGTATGGTAAACTTCATACTGAATATATATATATATATATATATATATATATATATATATATATATATATATATATATATATATATATATATATATATATATATATATATATATATATATATATATCATCTAGTACTAAAAGTGTTTTCAGTGCGTGAAAGAATGGATTTGTGGAGACTTTGGACAGGGGCTTGAAATTTTGAGCTCCCCTTCAAGTAAAACCTGCCTAGCTCTTCAGTGACTGATAGAGTTGCATTTGTCTCTAATCTGTTCTGCAATCTACACAAATATTTAATATCTGCTTACTGTTGTAGTGTCATGCGGTTCTAGTACACTTATTGAACGTTCATCCAATTCTTTATCCATGCAACAATTAGATTTGGATATTATTTTTCTTGGGGCTTCGGTAGAGAGGTGGTTTGGGCTAGACGTTGAAATAAATGTGTCTGGCTCATTACCTATAGAGTGGCTCATAACCATAGGTGGGCGCGATAACCGATAAATCGATAACACAGGCCTGCGTTTGAAAAAAAAATTATGTTCCCCAGGATTTCTTTGTGGTTTCTTAATGAATCCAACCTCCTGAGCTCAAAAATGAATGTATATTTGTTCAATCAGGTCAGATTTTCCCAGTACAGCATACACCATTTTCATTGAGATTACCTCATTTTTTCTGAATTTAAAAAAAAAACTTTCTCTATCTAATAATGCATTATTACTGTTATATCATATAAACAGGAATACACGTATGTAAACTATAATTCTTTTAATAAACAAAAAATAAAAGAATGCAACATAATAAAGAAAATAATTATAATTTCGAAGAACAGACGCCCTTGACGATTTTCGTTTGTGCCTGTCATCTGGTGCATCACGCTTCAAACACCAACAGTAGTCAGCAAGCATGTTTCCGTTCCATTTACACTGGTACCTGGATTCCATTGTTTTTATGTCCTGGTGCAATCTTTGCCCATGTTCTTTACTGTAATCCCCGCAGTTGTCGGGAAAATAATCCAGATGGGACTGTAAAAAGTGTATCTTTATAGACATTCGAGCTCCCAAATGTTTGAGACTTGTTAAAAGCTGATTGACCAGGGCAACATATTCTTCTGGGCTTCTTTTATTGCCTAGAAAATTGTTAACTAAAGCTTTGAAAGCTTTCCAGGCATCTTTTTCTATGTCCTTCATTGATGCATCAAATTGCTGATCAAGTTCCTGATTTGAAGTCCATCAAAGATTCTCCCATGGAGCTTAGCGTCACTGATTTGTGGAAATTTTTGAAGAAGAAATTTAAAAGTTTGGCCTACTTTATTAAGGGTTTTGACATAATTTTTCATTATGCCAAGCTTTATATGCAGTGGAGGGAGGAGTATTTTTTGAGGAGGCACTAAAGGTTCAGCTATCACATAGTTTGATCCAATTCTAAATGCTTCTCGTGGAGGCCAAACCTTCTTCTCATAGTGCATACTATCTGCACGACTGTCCCATAAACATAGGAAACAGGGATGCTTCGTGTAGACTGTTTGTGTCCCAAGCGTAAGAGACACTACCTGTAAAAAATTTAGCACAGTATGTAAATTCAGTGTAATATTTCTAAAAACAAATTCAAAGTAATATTTCTTAAAACAATAAGAATATGAATATGTACTGAGAGATCCTGTATGCCGATGCATTAAATCATCGTATTGGAACTAATTGGATATATGTACAGCTTATTTTGAGTTCATTGAGTTGTGTTGTATACCTTCTTAATTAGGAAAAGTTCCCCATTAACCCAATAGGATGCATTAACCTATAGGGACACACTTCAACAAAAAATATAACTAAAAAATGACTCATGATTTCCAGATTTGCATTCTTGTAAAATGTAAGTTGACCAAAAGGTGTATACAAGTATTAACAATTAAAAATGAAAATGTCAATATCAAAAAGCTTAGAAATGCCAAGTGTGAAATGATCATACCTTTAAGTCACCACATATCCTCCACTTATAGCTAGAGTAATTTATTGCATCCAGCATTATTTTCATATTTTCATAACTTTCAGTAAGTTGGATTGAATGGCCTATAGGAACGGAAGCTATCTTGTTACCAATATTCAGTAACACAGCTTTTAAACTTCTCCTGGAGGAATCTATGAACAGTCTCCATTCTAATGGGTTGTAGGGAATTCCAAGAGCCTCAACAAGTCCTTTAATATTGGCGCAGTATACTAAAGAGCTGGAAGAATGCTGTAAAAAATAGCTTCGAAACTCTTGTTCTCTATTTCTGTAGCCCCCTAAATGTTGTTTCTTAAGCGAGAAGATTACTTTCACGAAGTCGAGAGCCAAGAAGTTGTGTATTCGTTTTGAAACCCCCAGATCCCTGGTCAGGTCATTTAACTGAACTTGAGTGAATGGTCTTGCGACCATATCATGTGTGGAAACCTGATAAGACTCAGATGTGTCATAATCTTGGTCAACTTCCATATTAATCTCTTCATGTACCTCTATATGTTCAGGGGGAGAAGGTATAGGAATTCCTGGGCCATGGGGCAGGGGTTTGATGGCAGAAGGAACTTCCGGATATGCCACACTATGTTTATTCTTCTTATTTATACCTGTGGAAAATATAATTGCATATTACATAAAGGAATTGATTTGGAGTTGCAGATAGTACATAAATGTTTATTAAAGGATATGTTCATGCTGAAGTGAACTATGTTAGTTTTTAATTTTATGCTAAGTCTTTGCATAATAATGACATTTTCAGGAGCCAGTATAATACAGAAAGCTTAAATATTTGATACAATGCTCACCTTTAAGATTTGTCAAGCAAAAATAGCAGTCCGTAGTGTGGTCCTTGCCATCTCTCCACACCATGGGAACACCAAAAGAGAGGGACTTCTGTTCGCCCTGACTCCAGCGTCTTAAACTTATGTAGCATCCCTTGCAACAGATATGTGGTGCAAAACTTTTATCTTGATCTCTTAGCCTTACTCCAAAATATGCACGATACAAAGATTTAATTACAGGAGGGATTGTACTTTGCTGCTCGGGAAAAGTCACTTTGCCGCAAACATAGCAAAATCTGTCGGAGCTATTCTTACATTTTCTGTTCATTTTTAACTCAACCACTATTATTATTATTATTCTTATTATTATAATGCTAAGCAATTTTTAACCTGCAAAATATAAACCTATTTGCATAATTACTTAAAATGTACACAACATTTACTGCGAATAGAGCAGTGCAAAAACTATTGAAATTTGATGTAATATAGGAGATGTATAAACTATAAAATTATTATCACCCCCTGTATCGCAAAAACTGGAGGTGATAGAGAAAAACGGATGACAGATTCGGATTTAGGAGGTCAATTTTATTGAGAAACACTATAGAAAACCTAAGGTACATTTTTGACGCAGACCAGTGTAATCGATAAATCCAAAATTATAATACAATATTGATTATTGACTATATATAGTGTTATTTTATAATACAATAGTAAAACTATTTAAATACTGTGTCTTAGTTTCTTACCTGGTGAGGCTCTCCTTCAACTCCTCATAGGTTTTGAGGATCCTCCTCACAGCTCGAACTACATATTTCTGCCTCCAAGGCACGCGCGGCTCGCCCCTGTGCTAAACTGGAACCAAAAACTGAACTGAAATGATCGATTATCGCTAGTTTGGAACCAAAAGTATCGGCGATACTGATTAATCGATAACGCGGAAAAAATATCGGATAACCCGATATCGTTATCTCGATACCGCCCACCTATGCAGTCATAACCCATACTTCTCCTCATGATACCAAACTTAAGAAATTCCGCTCGTTTCTGTTGGAGCAGCGGATTCAAACTAAGTTCACCTTGCATCCTCGTGTTGCCCAAGGTTTTGTGCGGCAAAGTGCATCAAGACAATCTTTCACAAAGCATATCATAACCTTCCCCTCGTTGAACCTAGTAACATGAATAACACCCAAGACTTGAACACTCACTCCATAAAACATCTTACAGATACTGTTTAAAACTACGGAGAAACATAATTTTTAAACAAAATTCGCACAATAAATCTTAAACAGCCAAGGAACCAATTCTTTAAGGTCAACACGACATAGCATTCTGGCCATATTTTTAACTTTAATTTATTCCTTCCAATCCTAGTTCAGTACCCACCTCGCTGTAGTCAGTTACTCGTAGATAGAGGAGATGGTCGCAGCTAGTTATCATAAATCTTAAGCCAAAGTAAGATCGGAAAAGGCCTAATGTGGCCCAAACCAACCAACAAAAAAATAAAAAGATACAAAACCACTAAAAAGAGACTATTACAAGGAAAATCACAAAATACATGCATATAAAATGAGAAAAGAAAAAATATCAAGATCAGAAGGGGATAGATAGTTAAATAACAAAGCAACTGTACTCAAGTAACAACGTCACTAAAAAAAAAATACTTCATCTACAATATTCATTACCAATAGACTGAAAAGACAGTTAGATAAGCAACGATCGAACACCTAAATAGCAGTAATCATGTCATTAAAAAACTTCAAAATACAAAGTAGATCGGATTATACCTCGTTGTAGAAGAATAAGGTCGAAGAGCGACCACGTGCCCTTCTGTACCCACGTGGTCTCGAGATCATCGCAAGGAGCTTTGAAAACGTGGCTGATCTACAGGGAGGAGGCGGTCCACGCCGTTTTATTGCACCCCAGCTGTATTTGCTTAGGGACACATCTTCGTCGTCTCACATGGCCTTCCAGTCAGCCTTCCTACCCTCCGGCATAGGTCGAAGTTCTTCGAACATTCTACACCAACTTTATTTCGGTTTCCCCGAAGGAGTCGCTGCCTTTTCGCCAAGATCGCACGAGTTGTGGAAGATCCCACCAAGCCATTAAAGCCACCCCGCACACTGTCTATATAATCCCCTGACTCGGTTTAGCGTGTAGCACTTCAAGACTTTCCGCCTAATATCGCGTACGAGCTAAGGAAACGCTCGCCCGTCGTGATCGGAGATAACGACGATTTCTATTCGACGACGAAGGCTAAATCGACATCCGTGAACTCTGCCATGGTCAATCGGCGAGTATCTGACCAGGATTTCTATCTCCGCCCCGTGAGGTAACCCAACTTCCCCATTGCAGTCATCGTATCTCGACTGGTCCTTCCTTTCAACGAACACGTAAGCAGTTGCAGCCGTTGACGCCTACAGATTATTCTATAATCTGACCTACCCGAATCGTCCCATCCTTTGTGTGCGAGCCCCGGTTTAAAATCCCATTTTAATCACCAACCTGAACCTGAACCTGACCACTAATCCTATAATTATCCCTCCTGTGTCTCGTGCCGACATTTAATTTCGCATGTGAGATGATTCCCTTTAAACCTTATATATGTGTATATTCAAATTCTATTTCTTTTGTTGTTAGTAAAGGTATATTTTCGTTATTGTCTTTCTTTTACAACTCTAAACGTGTACCAGCTACCTGTTAATCTTTGGCCAACTTGCACTCTGAATTATTTGTTATAAAAGGACCCCGCAAATTAAAAAGTAAACCATCCCCACTGAATTCATAACTATTTGCCGTCACGGACTGGCTAGGTCGAACCTTAAGCCAACTTCGACCCCAAAACTCCAAAAGGGCATATATATATATATATATATATATATATATATATATATATATATATATATATATATATATATATATATATATGCGGTTAAGGTAATGGCATTATTAGACAACTGCTCTGCTTCAGGTCCAGCAGAGGATGCTATCCTCCTCAAACTGAAAGACTATACTTAAGGATGGCCCATCCTCCAGCCCCCAAAAGCTGGTTTCAAAGTCACCCATTTATATCGCCTTGCTTACTGTCACAGAAAACTGTTATTATTAATATATTAACAGCGTTGACTAGCCAAAACGCTGGAAAGATGGAAAAATATCCAAGACAAGTTGGTGCGGTTAAGGTAATGACATTATTAGACAACTGCTCTGCTTCAGGTCCAGCGGGCAAGCAAGGCGATATAAAGGGGTGACTTTGAAACCAAGGCTCATGGACAGTGAGCCTTTAGATTGTGAGCTGGTAAGAGCATGTGGTATAAAAATTCCTTGGGAGTTCCTAGCTTAGGGAGATACTGGGTTTGATGAGGTAACGCTTTGGGCGAAATATAGTTACTGTGCCTGGCAGCCTAGCGGTAAAGCCTCTGACCGTCAATCAGCAGACCCGGGTTCGAGTCCCGGCCAGGAATTCACTTCTACCAAAACTGTAAGAGTACATTGGGAAGTGAGGAAGAGGAATACTATCTCACCAAAATTGTTCAATTCCTATCCGGAAGAAATAATCAAAAGTTTAGTGGGAAAGAAAAGGGTATCGAGACATGTAGAATACTTCAGCTAGCTGAGATTATACAATTGTACGCGCAATATTCTCGCGCTATTTATCGCTATTTAATAAATTTAATGCTATATAGTGAGAAAAGAATAAAAAACTATTGTAACGACGAGAGCATTATTTTAAATGGATAAAGAGGTAAGATAAATGAAGGAAAATGGTAAATAAATAGACAAAACCAACATAGTGAAAACAGTTAAGGAAGCTAAGTCTATAACAATATTCGTACAAAGCGCACAAACACTTCAAAAGTATGAATTTGAACGCCCTTTCGGAGCACCGTAATGCTCTCCTGAACTGTTGTGGATTGAAATCTGATAAGTAAAGCGTTAGTTAAACTCTGCCATCATTTTTGTGCAGGTGGTCTGGCGATATTGTAATCATTGCTCGACGTCCGAACGGTGTCCCCTTTACCCTCCACCTCCTCTCTTATTGCTTCTATCGCAACTTACCAGTCCGCGATTTTAGCCCACGGACATAATAAGCGTAGTAAGTGTTCCTCATAAAACAGCAGCCATTTGTGCTCCGACGATCTTTCCCAGGAAGGACCGAAAGGGACAAACTTTCCTGGTTACGGCCTTCACCAAACGACCGAGTCCTAGTGATATTACGTTCTTCTGGAATTACCCATGCGTAGTTTATACTTGTATGTTATCGTGCATAATTTTTTCAAATTTCGGGTTTTCTTTGGCAAAAGTTATGGAAGATGTTTTGATAGAAATACAGGCGTTCTGATCTTTTGGGGCTGTTCTGTAAGTTGTATGATCTTCGCAATATATATATATATATATATATATATATATATATATATATATATATATATATATATATGTGTGTGTGTGTGTAGAATTTATTGAACATGTAACTTTCTATCGTTAATTATTGCTAATTGAAGCGCTCAGTATAAAACGAGTGTAATAATTTCTGTTATTTTCATCGGACTAACGAAAAGTGGTAGGCTAGTGATGAATTGGTTCCCATTACTAGAGGCGCAGGAATTCAACGAAAGCAGGACAATGAAAAAAACAAAAAAAAACAGACAGAAGAAAATCAAGAACGTGGAATGACGGGCCTTAATGAGGAGATAATCAAAATCCTCAGTTCTAGGAAAGAACAAATACAGGGATTCATAGGTGCACAAATTTAGTCAACTAATGGCAAATTTATGCTGAAGGAAACTTATGTGTAGCAAACACATTCTTCCAACACAATAATCTTAATAAATACACATGATTTGGGCAAAGGAGATAGGGAGAATTAAGAGTGTGATTTAAAGTGCCTAGTAAGAAAGAATATTGTGCTGTACGTATTTGATGTGAAAGCTGTAAGAGGTATAAATATGGAACTATCTGATCGCATAATTGTGCTATTTCAGATGAAATTGCCCGGTGCGTGGATGTGCAAACGGAATGAAGGTGGAAAGGAAGGTAGATTCGAAAGTGAAAGATTATTGAATCTGAGAGAAAGGGGAGGATATATTAGAATGCTTGAGAGTAAAAGAGATGAAATAATGCGAACTTAGAGTAAATGTGGAACAAATTTAAAGAAGTGGCAGTATGTGGGTGGTGCAGAATGTTTGCACGTTTGCCAGAACTGGAAAGAAAAATCAAAATGCTGGATAGGTGGTATAGTGATGCGAAGAGTATAGTGAAAAGATGTTGAATGAATACAAATAGACGAAAAAGAAAAGGATAACAAGTGATTGAAGAGAGCAAGAAAGCAGCAAATGCAGCGTTTGAACAAAAGATGAACGAGGATCTCGATGGGAACAGGAAGCTATTCTGGAAATTAGTGAAGAAGGGTGATGGAGGAACCAGGTGAAGAATAGCTGTATAAACAGCAAGGACATGAAGAGCATGGGTACTAGTGAGAAATGAGGAAGTAGAAATTAGAGGCCGATAATACTTAGATGAATTCTATAATGTGGATATGGAAGATAATATAAATATGATTGCTTTCCTGGGTGTAAATCGGTGCCGTCTCGGGGCGAGGAAGAGATAAGCATGTAAGAGGTGGTTAGTGCTGTGAAAGATCTGTAAAATGGAAAGGCAGTTGAAGTAGAGGATGTAATCTCTGAGATGTTAAAAAGTGGTGGTGTTTGTGGTAATGTGGTATGGAATGGGTCTGATGGCTGTGTTGTAAGGCATTCGAAAGTGGAAGAGTCCCTTAGGACTGGAGGAATGCAGTAATAGTGCCATTGTATAGGGGTAAAAGGGAGAAAGGTGAATGCAAGAACTACACGGGGATACGTCTGTGTGGTGTTTTATGTAGTTAAAGTGCATGAAAGTAAGGTGCGCGTTAGACTAAGAGATTGGTAAGGGATAAATAAAAGGGGGACTGGAATGGGTAAGGGATAAACAAAAGGGGGACTAGAATGGGTAAGGGATAAAAAGGGGGACTAGAATGGGTAAGGGATAAACAAAAGGGGGACTAGAATGGGTAAGGGATTATGGTCAATTATAATTTGCACTGAAACAGCAAAAACAAAACAAAACAAGGGATAAGAGGTGTAGTGTGTGTGCTAGGCGCATGGATATGAAGAAAGTTAATGATAGTATAGAGAGAGAAGCATAATGCCAGGTCCTAAGAATGTATGGAGTAAGTGGTAAACTATTGAAAGGTGTGGGGAGTATTTATGTTGGAAGTGTGGTGTGCGTTAGGATGAACGATAGCCGGAGTGAGTAGCGTGACATGCAAGGGGGAGTAGGGCACGGTTGTGTGGTGTCAGCACGGTTGTTTAGTAGGGTTTTTGATATAGTACCGCGATAAGTAGTTATGAGAATGAGGGGAAAGGGGTGTGAGATTGATAAGGGAAGGGTGGTGAAGAATGGGTCCTATATGTGTCGGTATGCGCTAATGACCCGATTTGGGTGTTTGAGAGTGACTTGGAAATGTTGATATGAAACTTTCGAAAGGGGGTGTAAGCGGAGTGAGCTAAAAGTGAATGCAGAAAAGAGTAAGGTTATGTTATTTGGGTTTGAGAATAAATGGGGTGGAGTGTGATATCAGGGTCCGTAGTGTCACCCTTGAATAAGTGCAAAGTTTTAAGTATTTAGGATGGTAAAGATGAAGCAGATTGCAACCACAAGGTTTGAAATGGTAGGCAAATTCTCTGGAGCGATTGGAGCTGTAGTGAATGGTAAGTGTTCGAGTGTGGAATGTGCCTAACGCTGAAGGAAGGTATGTTAATACTAATGTTGGTGTATGTAAGTGAGAGATGGACATATCTTGAGTGAGAAAAGTGAAAATGAACAACTTGAGAGAGGCTTGGTGTGTGTGAAAGGTGGCTAGAGGGAGGAGTGAGTGGGTAAGAGATGTTTATGGCGTGAAGAAGTGTATGATGAAAGTGTTCTGTGGCGGTATAGACGGAAGAAGAATGGATGGAAATAAACATGGGAAGAGAACACATACGAGAGTGAGTGTCGGGATGTGAGAAAGGTCGGAAGATGGCGTAAAATGTGAGTTGTTTATTGTGAATGAGTGTTTGAGAGAGAAGAAGCTGACTGAGAAGGAAGTGGAGAGGTTATTGTGTGTGTGTGTTCATACGGGAGGTTTGTGAGGGGTGTGCTAGGGGAGGCATCCTGCCCAGAGATGAACCCACAATGGATGAGATGCTAAAGTAGCATGCACCCCATCAGTAGGATAACCTTCGGCGTCGTCAAAATGATGAGGGGGGGGGGGGTTCCCAATGGGGCATAAAGGGGCAGGGAAGGGTGGGTAGTTTTAGAGACGTTGACGTGCGCAGGTTCCCCACTTTGTGGGAAAGTGATTAATGATGATAATGATTATTTGTAGTGTGAAACTAGTTGTGAGGTTGTTTCAGCCGCACAGTGGAGTAAAATATATTATAGTTTGTATAGTTTAAAGCTGAGGCGAGGCAGCTCAAAACTAGGTTTGTGCTCTAAATAAACCAATAGAATTCGTGGTGGTGCTCTAATTAACTGTAATCCTGTGCAATTTACAGACAAGTAGGTAATAATCTTCTTTTAAAATTATTCTGTACTCTCCATTGTGATTGTTAATTTATATTGTTCTTCATTATTTATTTTTTTTGCTCCCTTTTGATCTCTTATGTTGGGTCATTGGAAGTTAAATAGTTTCCCTTTTCAAATAATGAAGATGCGCTTAGGTGAATCTTCATTAATAGCTCTTCAGTTAATGCATTGCTTCCTTTCGGAGAGTGGGTGTTTCGATACATTTCCTGCCATTAATTCATTTTGAGAGGTGGGGGGAGGGGGTAGCCACGAGAGAAAAAAAAAGATTAAATCTTCAAAACTCGTATCATGGCGTGTCCAAATTTGTGTCCCAGACAGAAGTAATACAAGATCAAACAACTCAAAGATAATCAATGCTACTAAATTAGAAATGAATACAAATAAATTTGACATGTATGCATATGTGCTTAATCCCCACTTTGTACTCTTGGAAAGTATTAAACGAGTACTGGATTAATACCTTCCTCGAATCTCATAAAACTTCTGGCTTTCATTTCTTTTTTATCGAAAGAAGAGGCCTTTTTTTTACTTTGGAATGTCCGCGTTGGTTGCGGGAACTCGTTTCTGGTAGTTCTGAAATGAAATCTCCCTAATTCAACGCCCGCAAGGAGATTTACCTTACTTGTAAAGATTTAGCGGGTTCTGGAGAATTGTGCGCCCTCCAGGTACCGAGCAATCAGAGTAAAACCCTCTTTAGACGACTTGGGGCAGTCAATAAGTTTTGCAAATCGGTAGGGCAAAACAGAGGAAGGGGGATAGCTGCTTGTGGAGGTGTTAGGACAAGTTATGACAACTCAAAACCTGAAGCCGCACGCTCCTGCCTCGTCTATTTAAGAAGCAGTAGCTGATCGCAGATCGTCAGTCACAATTTTTTCAATAATGGAGAAGGTTGAGCACCACGCAGTTTTCAAATTTTTGACCAAGAAAGGCAAGAATGCAAAAGAGATCTATGAACGTATGGTTGCAGTGTACACCGACACCGCCCCTTCTTATGCAACAATTGCTCGCTGGAATAGGGAGTTCTGCCATGGTCGTGAGTCCCTTGAAGATGAACCCCGTCCAGGACAACCGTCAGACGTGACCAACGAGGACAATGTGGCCCGTGTGGAGAGGATGATACTCGAAAATCGACGGGTGAAGGTCGAAGAAATCGAGTGAGAACTTGGAATATCACATGGAAGTGTTATCAACATCATCCACGACAATTTGGCCATGACCAAGGTCTCTGCCCGTTGGATCCCTAGAAACCTCACTAAACTTCACGCCCCATGATCGACTTCAACGTCGTCAAAGTTCGGAGGAGCTGCTGCTCCTGTACAACCAAGACCCGGCGGGATTCGAATCACGCATAGTGACAGGTGATAAAACGTGGGCCCATTACTGGGATCCCGAGACCAAGCTCGAAAGCATGGCCTGGAAGCACAGGGGCTCTCCGACCCCCATAAAGTTCCCGACCCAACCCTCAGCCGGGAACATCATGGCCACCATCTTCTGGGATTCTGAGGGAGTGTTGATGGTGGACTATGCGCCTCGTGGAAGGACCATCACAGGCCAATATTACGCCGAGGAACTGGCTGGGTTGAAGAAGTGCATCCGTCAGAAGCGGCGCGGTAAGTTGACACGCGGTGTCCAGCTCCTCCACGACAATGCCCCTGTCCATAGGGCAAGAGTTGCACAAGCTGCCCTGCGCGAGTGCGGATTCGAGGAGCTCAACCATCCCACCTACAGTCCAGATCTGGCCCCTAGCGACTACTTTTTATTCCTCCAGCTCAAGGCTGCACTGCGTGGATGCCGGTTTGGGGACGATGAAGATGTCCAGCTCACCGTCCAGGAGTGGATTGAACAGCAGTCGGGAGATTTTTGGTTGTCGGGAATTCGAAGCCTCAGGGACAGGTGGCGCAAGTGCATTGAAGTCGAGGGTAGTTATATTGCCAAATAATAGAACACTTTTCCTCATATCTCGTTTCCTTATATCCGAGTTGCAAAACTTATTGACCGCCCCACCTACCTTCCTTCCTCTCATCAAAAAGACCTGTTCATCTATTCACCCCCTCCCTCATTTCTCAATTCCTATCATCAGCTCCTCTCTGTTCGCCTCCCTCGACTACTTGGTGTCTTTAACGCATCCTTCTCATCGGGTGTGATATCCTCTAATTTCAAACTGCTACTTTTCCCCAAACTCTAAAGAAACCCGACCTGGACCTAAATGACCTGTAAAACTATCGCACAATTTCTCAACTCCCATTCGTTAACCAAAATCCTTGAAAAACTATTGTCAGACCATGTTCTTGATTAAGTGTCCTCCTCTGACATAGATCAGATCTTCCACCACCTCTGTTTAGTCACTGGTGCTGGTCAGCCTTCTTTTATTCTAGTACTTTTGATCACTCGGCAAACTTTGATCTAGTCGATTACGCTGTTCTTCATCTTCTTCATTTTGTCATTTTTGTGTGTTGCCTCGGACTATTATCATCTCATTTTTATGTCAATTACACCTAGGATCCACCTATACAATTCTCCTTGTTTGCTGAAACTCTTAAAAATCTTATATTTGCTCACCACACCATTACTGAATGGTTCTTGTACAATTTTATGAAAGTCAACCATTACAAAATAGGGTGATGGTGATGAGCGAGCACTCCTTCGGATGTCGTTCGCTGTGAAAAATATTGCTCCTTTACTTAATTTTAGTGGGTTTCAGACCCCCTTTTTCCTACACTCAAAATTTGGGGTTCTCCTTTGAGTCATTTATCACTCAAAGCTCGCTAATCTCCAATCCCTCACGCGTAATCTTAGCCGCACCCGCTCCCGCTTAGATCCTCCCAATTGATTCGAGACGCTTTAGTCAGCTCCGTCTCGATTACTGCAACTCCATTCACGCTTGATTTCATACTTCCACTTTTTAACCCCTTCAACTTGTTTAAAACTTTGCAGCACGTGTTCTCCGCCGATGACCTTCCTCTTATACACCCACTTACCGCCACCCTTGCTCCTGAACTACATATGCTACCCATTCGTTCTTTCAACGTCTTCAAGGTTCTCTTTTTCACCTACATGATCTTAATTGCAGTACTCTCATCTTACCTGTCCTCCTCACTGAACATATCCCCCCAGAGCCCCAATATTCCGGCTCTGCCCCCTTTCCATTTCGCTTGTTCCTCGTAATAGCATGTGCTGCACAGGTGATCAATTATTATTTCTCAATTTTTGCTCCCAAGATGTGGAGTGATCTGCCTGATGTTATACGCTCCTCCTCCTCCTCCTGCCGTGGTGTCTTCAAGCCTGCCTTGTAGACCAATCTGTTCTCCCAAGCCTCTTCTTAGGTGACCTGTGGAAGCCTGTGGCTTTGAAGAGCGCCATAAAAATGCGTATTATTACCGTACATCCTACCATTTCTAATATTTTTATCACCCCGTCTTCATTCTTGTTTTAGGTTTGTCTGTTATTACCACGATCCGGTTTGCCTGTTCTTACCAGGGTTGGGTTTGTCTGTTCTTACTATAGTGGTGATTGTCTGTTCTTATCACGGTTGCATTTTCTGTTCTTATCACGGTTGGGTTTGTCTGTTGTTAGCAAGTTTAGGTTTCTCTGTTCTTACCACGGTCGGGTTTGTCTGTTCTTACCACGGTCGGGTTTGTCTGTTCTTACCACGGCCTGGTTTGTCTGTTCTTACTAGAGTGGTGATTGTCTGTTCTTATCACGGTTGCATTTTCTGTTCTTATCACGGTTGGGTTTGTCTGTTGTTAGCAAGTTTAGGTTTGTCTGTTCTTACTACGGTCGGGTTTGTCTGTTCTTACCACGGTCGGGTTTGTCTGTTCTTACCACGGCCTGGTTTGTCTGTTCTTACTAGAGTGGTGATTGTCTGTTCTTATCACGGTTGCATTTTCTGTTCTTATCACGGTTGGGTTTGTCTGTTGTTAGCAAGTTTAGGTTTGTCTGTTCTTACCACGGTCGGGTTTGTCTGTTGTTAGCAAGTTTAGGTTTGTCTGTTCTTACCACGGTCGAGTTTGTCTGTTCTTACCACGGTCGGGTTTGTCTGTTCTTACCACGGTCGGGTTTGCCTGTTCTTACCACGGTCGGGTTTGTCTGTTCTTACCACGGTCGGGTTTGTCTGTTCTTACCACAGTTGTTGTTTTCCGATTAAAAAAGTAAAACAAAGAAATCCCCCAAATTCCTTCCTCTGTTCTCTCACTTATTCATTATTATTCACTTTCTCTGTGCTACTCCTCGTTTTGTTGATTTTCCCTAGGTTTTTGGGGGGGAGGGGGGCAGGAAACAAAGTGGTAAGAAGTTTCGGTCAATAAACCAGGGGTCCTACCGGGTGGGGAGGGGGGAGTTTCCCCCGATTCTTATAAAATAAAAGACATTAATTTGGCATTTCCTTTGTTTATTTCTATCTTTGAATCCGTTCGTAGGTGCGGAGTTAAGAATTTTGAAAATGAAATTTAAAGCGAAACCGACGAGGTCATCTCCCGCCAGAAAGTTTGTAAGGCAAGATCTGTAAAGAAAGTGGTGAGGTAGTGGAAGTGAAATGTGTGAATGATACATAAGTCTCAGATCCTCCTGGACGCTTCGGGGTCGACAAAGCACTTAACTGCGGCCGATGGGGCCAAGAGGGCACGCAATGCCCCAGATGTCGAGTGTTGCCTACGCTACACCTAACACTCCCTTGTAGGCGCCAAGTTAAGGAGGAATACAAAATTGAGTCAAGGGTTGTTAAGAAGTTGTCATGGTGATCTGCCTTAACAAATATTAATACAATAAAAAAATGGATGACACAAGGTATTAATAATAACTTTGAAACCATTTGAATTCTCTTTTCTCCCTTCAACCCCATTTCTACGTTTCCCCTTTTTTCGTAATTCCTATAATTTATAGGATTTTTTTTTATATGTTTTTTAGTTTCTATTAAATCAATTTTGTTCTTACCTCCGTTCTTTGCAACGAAGCCTTCATCTCCAATGCCCCTCTTGCCTTCAGTGAATCTCAATGCAGTGCTTTTGTCACTAAATTCGTAAAGAGCTCTAGTTTGGGGTTATGGTTTGAAAGAGGTTGTGAGGAGAATGTTTTGGAGAGGGGGAGGGGGTATGGGCATGCAAGAATAATAGATGAATATAGACTTGTGAAGAAAATATACGAGGGTCTGGTGTGCGGAGTGCTGGAAGACAGCATAAAAAAGGGGGTTGATTGTGTAGATGAATATTTAAGAGAGAAATGCCTAACTAAGGAACAAGTGGATGGTATTGTGTGTGGTAAGTGTTCGGGAGGTGGTTTGCGAAGAGGGATGGGGAAAGGATTCTGCCCACTGATGAAACCTGGACTGGATCAGATGCTGCAGCACATACCACTCCATTGCTATGGAGGACCATTTTTGAATAAGAGGTAGAAGTTGAACTATTTGAAAATCAACCCAAGTCTGAAATTTCCCCCTGAAATAGCGCTCACAAATAGTTTCGAAATCCCCATTAGCTCGCAACATTAATTGGGTCCTACTATTAAGTTCGTCAAATCTAAACATTCTGATTACCAAGTTTCAGACTTCATTTTCTCTTTTTTTTATCATCATTCACACAAGGATATTTTTCTAGCTGGAATTAAAAAAACTTAAAATTTTCATAGAATAATTCTTGATTTTGTGACCACGATCTAGCTGACTACAATCATCCTATATCGATAGTGATTACAATGTAGCTCGAGTCCTTTATTCATTACACTGGTCTGCGTCAAAAATGTACCTTAGGTTTTCTGTAGTGTTTTTTAATAAAATTGACCTCCTAAATCCGAATCTAGCATCCGTTTTTCTCTTTCAGGTCCAGTTTTTGCGATACAGGGGGTGATAATAATTTTATAGTTTATACATATCCTATATTACATCAAAATTTAAATAGTTTTTGCACTACTGTATTCGCAGTAAATTTTGTGTAAATTTTAAGTAATTATGTTAATAA
Organism: Ceratothoa steindachneri; assembly: GCA_963969495.1. Lineage (NCBI taxonomy): Eukaryota > Metazoa > Arthropoda > Malacostraca > Isopoda > Cymothoidae > Ceratothoa > Ceratothoa steindachneri. The sequence continues at coordinate 44,536,377 of OZ018321.1, read as the reverse complement.
GTTTATATTTTTGCAGGTTAGAAATTGCTTAGCATTATAATAATAATAACCAGGAAATGGCTTCGCCACTTTCCCCTACGGGAGGAGCTTGCGCTTCGCTACTCAGATTATAATTTAAAATCTAAAAAAAGCAGCCATGGATAAATTTTTATAAATTTTCTGAACTTTGCCAATTATAATAATTTTAAAAAGGAACTTTAAACTAAATTTCCCCTCTTTCAAAATAGCAGGTTGCTAAAATATAGTTATAGAAGATAGAAGATATATAAAAATACATTTTCTGAACTTTACCATTTGCAATTCTCAGGGTTTTAAAAAATTCACAAAATTTCGATACTTATATTTATTTCTGAACTTTGATAAAAAACATAAGTCATAACCAAACTAAGATGAAATTATTATTCAAATACTCAAAAAAGTCCCCTTCTTAAATTATAGTTAGTGATGATGATGATGATGATGATGATAAGAATAATAATAATAGTGATTGAGTTAAAAATGAACAGAAAATGTAAGAATAGCTCCGACAGATTTTGCTATGTTTGCGGCAAAGTGACTTTTCCCGAGCAGCAAAGTACAATCCCTCCTGTAATTAAATCTTTGTATCATGCATATTTTGGAGTAAGGCTAAGAGATCAAGATAAAAGTTTTGCACCACATATCTGCTGCAAGGGATGCTACATAAGTTTAAGACGCTGGAGTCAGGGCGAACAGAAGTCCCTCTCTTTTGGTGTTCCCATGGTGTGGAGAGATGGCAAGGACCACACTACGGACTGCTATTTTTGCTTGACAAATCTTAAAGGTGAGCATTGTATCAAGTATTTAAGCTTTCTGTATTATACTGGCTCCTGAAAATGTCATTATTATGCAAAGATTTAGCATAAAATTAAAAACTAACATAGTTCACTTCAGCATGAACATATCCTTTACTAAACATTTATGTACTATCTGCAACTCCAAATCAATTCCTTTATGTAATATGCAATTATATTTTCCACAGGTATAAATAAGAAGAATAAACATAGTGTGGCATATCTGCATGTTCCTTCTGCCATCAAACCCCAGCTCCATGGTCCAGGAATTCCTATACCTTCTCCCCCCTGAACATATAGAGGTACATGAAGAGATTAATATGGAAGTTGATCAAGATTATGACACATCTGAGTCTTATCAGGTTTTCACACATGATATGGTCGCAAGACCATTCGCTCAAGTTCAGTTAAATGATCTGACCAGGAACCGGGACTTTCAAAGGAGAATACACAACTTCTTGGCTTTCGACATCGTGAAAGTAATCTTCTCGATAAAGAAACAACATTTTTTTGGTACAGAAATAGAGAACAAGAGTTTCGAAGCCATTTTTTACAGCATTCTTCCAGCTCGTTAGTATACTGCGCCAATATTAAAGGACTTGTTGAGACCCTTGGAATTCCTTACAACCCATTAGAATGGAGACTTTTAAAAGCTGTGTTACTGAATATTGGTAACAAGATAGCTTCCGTTCCTATAGGCCATTCAATCCAACTTACTGAAAGTTATTAAAATATGAAAAAATTGCTGGATGCGATAAATTACTCTACCCACAATTGGAGGATACGATGGGTGGTCAATAAGTTTTGCGAATGATTAGTGAAAACATAAGAAGCAGTAGCTGATCGCAGATCGTCAGTCACAATTTTTTCAACAATGGAGAAGGTTGAGCACCGCGCAGTGATCAAATTTTTGACCAAGGAAGGCAAGAATGCAAAAGAGATCCATGAACGCATGATTGCAGTATACACCGACACCGCCCCTTCATATGCAACCATTGCTCGCTGGAATAGGAACTTCCGCCATGGTTGTGAGTCCCTTGAAGATGATCCCCGTCCAGGACACCCATCAGACGTGACATACGAGGACAATGTGGCCCGTGTGGAGAGGATGATCCTCGAAAATCGACGGGTGAAGGTCGAAGAAATCGAGCGAGAACTTGGAATATCACATGGAAGGGTTATCAACATCATCCACGACAATTTGGCCATGACCAAGGTCTCTGCCCGTTGGGTCCCTAGAAACCTCACTAAACCTCACGCCCCATGATCGATTTCAACGTCGTCAAAGTCCACAAGGCAAGAGTTGCACAAGCTGCCCGGCGCGAGTGCGGATTCGAGGAGCTCAACCATCCTCCCCTACAGTCCAGATCTGGCCCCTAGCGACTACTTTTTATTCCGCCAGCTCAAGGCTGCAATAGGTGGACGCCGGTTTGGGGACGATGAAGATTTCCAGCTCGCCGTCCAGGAGTGGATTGAACAGCAGTCGGGAGATTTCTGGTTGTCGGGAATTCGAAGCCTCAGGGACAAGTGGCGCAAGTGCATTGAAGTCGAGGGTAGCTATATTAAAAAATAATGAAACACTTTTCCTCGTCTCTTGTTTCCTTATATCCGAATTGCAAAACTTATTGACCGCTCCTCGTATGTGGTGACTTAAAGGTAAGATCATTTTACACTTGGCATTTCTAAGCTCTTTGATATTGACATTTTCCTTAATACTTGCATACACCTTTTGGTCAACTTACATTTTACAAGAATGCAAATCTGGAAATCATGTAATTTTTTTAGTTATATTTTTTTTTTTTGAAGTGTGTCCCTATAGTTAATGCATCGTTTTGGGTTAATGGGGAACTTATCCTAATTGAGAAGGTATACAACATAACTCAATAAACTCAAAATAAGCTGTACATATATCCAATTAGTTCCAATACAATGATATAATGCATCGGCATACAGGATCTTTCAGTACATATTCATATTCTTATTGTTTTAAGAAATATTACTTTGAATTTGTTTTTAGAAATATTACACTTTGAATTTACTGCTAAATTTCTTTTCAGGTAGTGTCTCTTATACTCTGGATGCAAACAGGCTACACGAAGCATCCCTGTTTCCTATGTTTATGGGACAGTCGTGCAGATAGTATGCACTATGAGAAGAAGGTTTGGCCTCCACGAGAAGCATTTAGAATTGGATCAAACAATGTGATAGCTGAACCTTTAGTGCCTCCTCGAAAAATACTTCTTTCTCCATTGCATATAAGGCTTGGAATAATGAAACATTATGTCAAAACCCTTAATAAAGTAGGCCAAGCTTTTAAATTTCTTCTTCAAAAATTTCCACAAATCAGTGACGCTAAGTTCCATGCTGGAATTTTTGATGGACCTCAGAGTTTGAGGCATCAATGACGGACATAGAAAAAGATGCCTGGAAAGCTTTCAAAGCTATAGTTAATAATTTTCTAGGCAATAAAAGAAGCCCAGGATATGTTGCCCTGGTCAATCAGCTCCTAATAAGTCACAAACATTTGGGAGCTCGAATGTTTATAAAGATACACTTTTTACAGTCCCATCTTGATTATTTTCCCGACAACTGCGGGGGTTACAGTGAAGAACAGGGAGGAAGATTCCACCAAGGCATAAAAACAATGGAATCCAGGTACCAGGGTAAATGAGACGTAAACATGCTTGCTGACTACTGTTTGTGTTTGAAGCGTGATGCACAAGATGAGAGGCACAAACGAAAATCGTCAAGGGTGTCTTATCTTGGAAATTAGAATTATTTTCTTTATTATGTTGCATTCTTTAATTTTTTGTTTTATTAAAAAGATTATAGTTTACATACGTTTATTCCTGTCTCTATGATATAACAACAATAATGCATTATTAGATGGAGAAGTGTTTTTGAAAAAAAAAAAATTCTCAGGAAAAATGAGGTAATCTCAATGAACATGGTGTATGCTGTACTGAGAAAATCTGACCTGATTGAGCAAAAATACATTCATTTTTGAGCTCAGGAAGTTTGATTCGTTAAGAAACCACAAAGAAATCCTGAGGAACATAATTTTTTTCGAACGTAGGCCTGTGTTATTTTTGTCCTAAGAATAAAATGTGCTGTTTGAAAACAGATTCCTAAAAACCACAGAAACTTGGAGCTTAAATCCAGGTCTGTTGCCGTGTGGCTGCTACAAATAGACTCCCAGTTTTGGGCCAAATTGAAGGAATCTTTTCAGAAAAAAAAGAAATTGGGGCAACAAACGAGAGTATTGGCCCTCATTAAAGAAAGAGAGGAGGAGGATTAGAAAAGATTAAAATTGCGTATAAATAGAACCAGGCAATGGCTTGGCCACTTTCCCTTATAGGGGGAGCTTGCGCTTCGCTACTAAGATTAAAATTTAAAATCTAAAAAAAGCAGCCATAGTTAAATTATGGTTAAATTTTTATAAATTTTCTGAATTTCGCCAATTATAATAATTTCAAAAAGGAACTTTAAACTAAATTTCCTTCCCTTCAAAATATCACGTTGCTAAAAAATTCACAAAATTTCGATACTTATATTTATTTCTGAACTTCACCATTTTGTTTTTCTCTAACTCTATAATTTAAGAAGGGGATTTTTCAAGTATTTGAATAATAATTTCATCTTAGTTTGGTTATGACTTATGTTTTTTTATCAGTTATTTCTAATAATTTTTTTATAATATCCCAAATGGCGAAGTTCAGAAAAGTTACTTTTATATATCTTCTTCCATAACTATATTTTAGCAACGTGATATTTTGAAAGGGGGGAAATTTAGTTTAAAGTTCCTTTTTAAAAATTATTATAATTGGCGAAGTTCAGAAAATTTATAAAAATTTAACCATAATTTAACTATGGCTGCTTTTTTTTAGATTTTAAATTTTAATCTTAGTAGGGAAGCGCAAGCTAAGTGGCGAAACCATTGTCTGGTTGATATTATAAAAGAATTATTAGAAATAACTTTGATAAAAAACATAAGTCATAACCAAACTCAGATGAAATTATTATTCAAATACTCAAAAAATCACCTTCTTAAATTATAGAGTTAGGGATGATGATGATGATGATGATGATGATGATGATGATGATGAAGAAGAGGCTTCGTGAACAGAAAGAGCAAATTCCTTCAACCTTAAATACTAATACGCCGTAAAAGCTTGTCTGGCATGGGCACCCATAGCGTAGAGGATATGTGGAAAACCGCGTGTTATTCGGTCCCAGCAACCACAAGAGTAACATGTAATTACAGATGTTGGTCAGGTTCTGAGGAATTACGCGTTCTCCCGGTCCCAAGCGCACCAAATACTGTAGTCTATTCTTAAGAATACTCGAGCTACTCGTATATTACATACCTTACCCACATCTACCCTTCCCCAATCTCCGCTACTGTGGCGGAGTTGGCCTTGTTTTAGTTTCGCTTCTCTGTTACGTCATTGTTAACAATGAGCCAGGAACAAATTAAGACAAGAAACCCAAGACAACGGAAGTTAGGAATTTAACATAACATATTTTCACGGATGACAAAAGCCACAAGGGCCTATCGAAGGTCATCCGCATCTGTCAAAATCCACCCACAAAAGGCATCCATAGGATTGTGTCAGATCATGCATCCACAATATACAATTAGAACCATCCACAGGAATGTGTCAAAAACAAAAGGCATCATCATCAAGACTCATCAAAATCAAAATCAATCATAATATACAATAATAAAAAACTGCATCCACAGGAATGAGTACAGAATACCCCCCAAAGTTAACCCTCCCTCCCCATATAATCATCTAATCTGCGTTTCAAAACATTCAAGTTTGGGCTGTCTACAGTCTCAGGTGGCAAACTATTCCAATAATCCACCACTCTGTTAGTGAAAAAATATTTTCTTACATCCAGTCTGCACCTCTGTTATTTAATCTTTAAGTGGTGGCCTCTAGTCCCATTACTACCTCCCAACTCAAATAACTTGCTAAAATTTAAATTATCCATCCCATAACAGATTTTAAAAAAGCTCAATCATATCTCCCCTCACACATCTTCTTTCAAATGAGAACATATTTAATACCCTTAGTCTATCTTCATATTCAAGGTGCTTCAGGAAAGGTATTATTTTTGTTGCCCTCCTTTGTACTGACTCTAGCAGGTTGATGTCATTTCTAAAATGTGGTGCCATGCCTGTATACAGTACTCTAAATTTGGACTAACATACAAGTTGTAGAGTTTAGGGATAACCTCTTTACTCTTGTAGCTAACATTCCTGTTAATGTATCCTAGCACCCTATTTGCTCTATTTTTTGCCTCACTACACTGCTATGAAAACTTCAGTGACCTATCTACTACTACGACTAAGTCCTTCTCATCCTCAACTGAATTCAGCCAATGCCCATCCATTTCATAGCTAAATTCCCTATTATCCCTTCCCATGTTAAGAACTTTGCATTTTTTAAGGTTAAAAGTCATCTGCCACTTCTGAGCCCAAGCTAACAACTTATTTAAGTCACTCTGCACTTTAAAGCTACCCTCAACTTCTTTGACTACAGCTGCCAATTTAGTGCCATCAGCAAAAATTGACACTTTGCTATTCACAGCCTCCCAAGATCATTTATATAAACTATGAATAATAAAGGGCCTAGAACAGATCCCCGAAGTACGCTACTGATAACGTCCCTCCAATGTGACCTCACCCCATTCAGCACAACTCTCTGTTTCCTGTCTTTCAGCCATTCAGCTATCCAATTCAAAACTTTACTACATATCCCATGCATTTTTAATTTGTGAACTAGTCTTCTATGTGGAACCTTATCTAAAGCTTTGCTAAAATCTAAGTAAATTACATCAACATTCTCTCCCTTATCTAATTGTTTAGCAACATAATCCATAAAATCCAGTAAATTTGTTAAACACGATCTACCTCTTCTAAACCCATGCTGAGCATCATTTATTAACCTACCACACGTTAGATGGTCAGAAATCCCCTTCTTAACTATCTTCTACAGAATTTTACAAACCATAGAAGTTAAGCTTACCAGCCTAAAGTTGTTCGGGTCCTCTTTACTTCCCTTTTTACAAATTGGCACTACATTGGCTAATTTCCAATTATTAAATATTTCTCCAAACTCTAGTGATCTAGTATATATCTTCTCAAGAGCTACTGCAATACTATCTAAACCTTCTTTGAGTAACCTAGAATGAATGCTGTTTGGGCCAGATGACTTACAAGTATTTAACTCTAATATAAGCCCTTTAATTATTTCCCTGTTCACATTAACGGATTCAACACTACTTCCCTTGACCTACAATTATCATCAATTAATCTATCTCGATTCTCTTGTGTAAATACTGAAGAAAAATGCTCATTAAGAACCTCTACTATTTCCTCATCAGATTCTTTCAAAACCCCTTCATATCTAATAGGCCCCTATTTTATCACTGTTAGATTTGTTATAAATTTTATAATAGCGAAAGAATTTTCTTGGATCTTTATTATTATTTTGAGCTAATTTAATTACTCCCGCCATTTAGCTCTTCTTAATAATTTTATTTAGCTAATTTCTGGTTGAACTATAATGATTTAAATTGTCAAAAGTACTTTCTGTAATCTCTGGTATGCCCTTTTCTTCTCAGAAATTTTCCTAGCTATCTCCTGATTCCACCACAACGGCTTCCTACATTTCTTCCTAATAGCATTCATTGGAATACACTGCTCCTGGACTATGTTTAATATAGTCTTAAAAGTGTCCCACATCTCCTTAGTATTCTTTTCCCTGAATTCTTTATCCCACCTAATCTGATTTAGCAAGTTTCGTAATTTATTGTAATCGCCCCTATAAAAATTTGGAGTTTTTATGGAGTTTGTTGATGTTCTACTTTTCACTATTCCCAAGTTAAAACGAACCATCTGATGATCACTATTTTCCAATGCTTTACCGGCAGTCAATTCCTGAACCAGGTGATCATCATTTGAAAAAAAACAGATCTAAGATTTTGCCATCCTTGTTGGCTTATTAACAAATTGAGTCAAAAAATTATCCTCAAAGCATTCTATAAACTTACAACTTGCTATATGGCCTCCTATCATATTTTCCCAGTGCACAAAATTTAAATTAATATCACTAAGAATAACTGTATTACTCAACATCCTTTACTTATTTCCCTGATCATTAGCTCTTCAATACAATCAGTCTGTCCGGGTGGTCTGTAAAAGGCTCCCAAGTGTATTATCCTATTTTTACCGACCCTAATATCTATCCATAGTGACTCAACTTCTTCTTGATTTATAGAATTATTTAGATTTGAAGAAATGCTATTTCTGATATAAATAATCAACCCACCACCAGTCCTGCGGGAAGAGGAGGCTATGCAGGGAGGGGCCTCTTGCGGCCGCTATACTGGGTGTCGCAAAAAAAAGAAACCGATTTTTAAATCAATATATCTCTGAAAGTATTAAAGATAGATAGTTTCTGAAAACTTAATTTTTTTTGTCTATTTTTTGTGCATCTATGTTGAAAATTTTATAAATCTACATTTATAATTGTAAATTCTGCAATAAAGTAGATGAAAGACATAAAAGGTGTGCTTGTGCAAGCAGGTAAAATACATAATCAAATTTCAAATAGGCATATTTTAAAACCATTTAGTAGAAGGGAGCAGAAAAAAAAATTAATTTCTAATATTTATTACAAAAACATAGTTAATTCTTATTTATAATGTAAGAGGCTAATATCCGTTTCCTTCGGTATGGCCTCCATTTCTTTCTGCACATACTTGCATCCTTCTTCGCATTTCTGCCATAATTCTTTTAACTAAATCCTTATTTTCTTTTATTAAACCAAGTTCATTTCTAATTCTTTGCTTCAAATCGTCTGTGTTTTCTGATGGAGAAAAGTACATTTTTACTGTTGAGATGGACCCACAAAAAAAATCGCAAGGTGTTAAATCTTGTTCAAAGAGTTCTTGCCTTACATGCATTTTGTAAGGATACCATTTCAAATCGCGTTTAATGATTCGGTGGAACGTATCCTTACTGATGTTCAAACCATTCTTTCTGACTGATATTCTTGGATCCTGAATAAGCTTTTCTTGAACAAGATTAATGTTTTCTTGTGTCCGTTCTGTTCTTCTGCGACCCGATCGATTTTTGTTTAAAGTTGTATTTTAGGGTGGTTGAAAAATGAATAAAAATGGAGGCTAAATTGACTGGTGGCGATTGTCCAACAACGTCTTAGCAGGAACTAGGCTAATAATTTTGATAAGCCTAGTAGCCTAGGCTAAGCCTCGGCTTTAGACAATTGTATTTTTTCTGCTCCCTTCTACCAAATAGTTTTGAAATATGTTTATTTGAAGTTTGATTCTGTATTTTACCTGCTTGCGCAAGGACACTTTTTATGTCTTTCAACTTCATTGCATAATTTACAATTATAGATGTAGGTTTCTAAGATTTTCAACATAAATGTACAAAAAATAGACAAACAAAATTAAGTTTTCAGAAACTATCTACCTTTAATACTTTCAGAGATATATTGATTTAAAAATCGGTTTCCTTTTTTGGGTGACACCCTGTCTATAGGTAGAAAATCTAGAGGACGGCGACTGGTGTTGGGCGGGATTGAGGAAGATCAATGGCTACTGTTTATCGCAAAATTTACCTTAAATATTGGGATCGGGCGAAGAATAGCAAACCCAATAAATATGCGTCCGCGATTCTTGACATGAATAAGTTTGGGTTGGCTATTCTTGACATGAGTAATTTTGAGTTCGCTATTCTTCACATGATTAATTTTGTGTGGGCTATTTTTGACGAGTAATTTGTGGTTGGCTATTTTTGACACGAATAATTTGGGTTAGCAATATTTGACATGAGTAATTTTAGGTTTGCTATTCTTGACATGAGTAATTTTTGGTTCGTTATTATTAACAAGAGTAATTTTTGGATTAGCTATTCTTGACATGAGCAATTTTGGCTTCCTGACACGGTACAATTGGGTGACAATACGTTCAGGATAGCCGTTCTTCCTCTGCTGTGGAGGACCCACTCCCAGTTGTGCTGAAAAATGAACTGCTCCAAATACACAAAAAGGTCAATATGGGTTCGCTTGAAAATGACCCAGCAAAAAGGGCAAACGCCTTCAGAGCACAACCTACATAAGAACTGAATTTCTTTTTTGACCAATCAAAATCTCAATTAAGGCAGTGGATTGGGGTCATGTTTTGCTGGAGTGAGAAAATTGGAATGAGAAGAGGAAGTCGGGAAGTGGGGCTTTTGGTTAGGTTAGGATACCTAGCCAAACTTAACCTGCTCCAAAGCTTTGGGAGAAAGGATGTTCAATTGACATAAATTGGTGGCAAAGGATGTTAAAATAGGGTGTGAGCATTGACCTCCCTCGATTTAAGGGGAGGGTAGGCTTTAATGGCTAAAAAAAAGCTTTAGGGTAAGCGATTTACTCCGAATCAATATTTTGGAAAAGTCAAATGCCTTCCCAGAGATTCCTTGAGAAAAGAGGAATCCCAAATTCTCTCGCTAGCTGTAAAATGGGAGTAAAGGTGAATTGAATATTCAAACATAAAGTGTTTAAGTATGATAATAGTTTGATAATAATAATGAATTTGAATAGAGGCTACGCTTTGCAGTTTGAAATGGCTTTGATTCATCAGACAGTACGTGCAAGAGAACCAAAGTTTCCTGCCACGAAATTTATTTGATGCTTACGGTTAGATCCACTACAAATTATGAAGCTAACCAATTACATTCTGCCCGTAAAGAGCCTAAATTAACTTGCCGTTAATTCACAAACACTTTACAAATATTATACTTAAGAGGAGAGAAGTTAATTTGAAAACGTGAGATGAGATGCTAACGCCCGTTCCTTCTTTGTTTGAAAAGGGTACCACCCAATGCAAAACGCGTGTGCCCTATTAATGCTCGCTCTTGACAGCCTGTTCCCAACGGTGCTTCGTGGGCCTCTCTAAACATGCGTGCCTTTCTCAACGGTGGTCCTTGTCAGTCTGTATTTTTAAAATTTGCAACTGACCTAAGATGTGCCCGGGCACAAAGTTCTACTACAAGGTGGAGGCAAGATTGAAAGAACTTCCCTCCCGATCTAACGCTTCTAAAATGTGTTCAAAATTGAAACCTAACTAAGGGCAGGAGGCGTAACCTCATTAAGAGAATACCCAAGGGTCAACAAAAACCGAAGATGTGGTAGACAGACGAAATAAGACCACATAAACGAAAGCGGGGGGGAGGGGTAATCTATCGGTCGAAATATTTTTCAATCAATGGCTCAATAGGGAAGAATGTTAAAATGATCTATCAAACATAAACATATACTTTCATCAATCAAATTAGAATTGTATATGTTTGCATTTTCCGTTTCATGATATGATATTCTTGACATGGTAAAATTGGCTTCGTTATTCTTATCATGATTCAAATATTCTAACGGTCTGGACACTGCCCATAAATATATATTTTTTTTGACGTGGTTCAACACCTTCCTGAGTTCGTAATCGGGACTATTCAATCTTTGGGAAAGATACGAGGAAATGTCGAGAGAAAAAAAAATAGCAAGAAGAGTGTAGAGATATACGAGTTAACCGAGGCAGTTAAGAAATTGCGAGTGTATATATATATATATATATATATATATATATATATATATATATATATATATATATATATATATATATATATATATATATATACATCGAGGTCTTTCTCATGGCAAAGAAAACCAATGAAAGGAAAACAAATTCACCTTTGTTTCTCTAAGCCACTCTACCCAGTCTCCGGTAATATACAAGTAGGATAAAAATGGTAAATTTAGGAAACAGTTATTCCTGACCTCAGCTCAAACGGCCTACCCTTCGAGGGCGTACTTATAAACAAACAAGTCAAAAATTCAAACTGTCGATCTCGTATTACACTCTCCCAGAGCTACAAGACGCCAAGCCCGGCTGAATCGATACCCACTTCTGTCGATTCAACAGGAGATCTAGTTTCCCTAATTTCAAAATGTCGAGGAAGAGAAATAACAGACCCCCAAAAGCCAGGACACTCTCGGGTCTCCACTTGCTATCCCCGCCCCCCTCCCCTTTACCTCGCGGGAGTAAGTCTAGTATAAAACGGTTTGTCAGGAGAAAAAGAGGAATTTTTCGTTTTCGTCACGACATCGAAAATAACTTACCGAGTTAAGAAGGACTTTCATTTTATTTGGCAATACCAGATTGCACCAAGTATAATCGGCACAGTTCGATTACCTAAAGATTGTCAAGTGATCTTACCTCCAAGTCCATCGGCTCAGTTCGATTACCAAAGATCCTCTAGTGATCTTACCCTATCTGAGTTTGACACACTAAACTAGATAAATTTCTCACCCTAAAAGAGCTCTACAAGCGAAACCAAATCGCTAGAAAAGCATACAACCACATGCAACCCTCGTCTGAAAAAAACCGTTTCAAGGTCATTAACGTTCAACTTCTCGCCTCCTCAATCGTCGTTTGTTTTGATTCCTGATTCTCTTACGCCGACTCGAAATTCCGTGTGACGTCACTCGTCCACTCCTCGTTCGAAGTAACGCCATCTAGTGAGAAGCAAATAAACTAAACTCACGACGCCTCCCCAGACAAGATTCAAGGAAGGTATTTCGCGTGGATTCTTTGGGTAATCACCACTACCTAATGTAAGTAATCAATTTTATTTTCATTTCCCCGTGCATTTAACGTAGATTATTTGTATATCTTAAAGACGAATTTGTTGCAAAGTAAATTGTTCTCCCTTAAAGCAAACAGAAGTGTGAGAGTCGGTAAAGAAACTTAAGAACCATTTTTAAGTTGTATTTTGTACGTGTATATATTAATTTTGTGTAATTTGATTAATGTACAGTAAAAGTCTATTTTGGTTGAATTGTTTAAATTATCCTTGAACGAGTTGCGTTGGCAGTATTTAGTTTATTAAAGAGATAACCCCTTTATATTCATTCAATAGAATAAAAATAAGAAAAGCGCTCTTAGAGATCGATCCTGAAGCGATCACTGGAACGAAGAAAATACAACCCATTTTTATTAATCATAATAATAATAAATAAGAATAATAATAATAATAATAATCTCGGCTAACCCACGACAAAGAGTTACAACAATCCTCACCACCATAATATTGGGGACGGAAGGCGCAATGGGGAGAAAAAAGCATTTCCATATTTATCCCCGCCTAGTTCTATCGCCTCTAGGAGCTTGTGTTCTTCCTAATGAGTGACGATCTTTAATTGCTAAACCGAATGCGTGTAGTTCAATCCACTGTTTTCCTAGATCCTGACAATGCGCGGTCCCTTACATTCAACTCAATCGCACCGATTGGTTGTGAGGGGACGTTACGGAAAAGGATTCCAAATTTGTAAGTTTGAGCCCCTCTTCCGCTTTGTGGTTTCCACGAGCATGCGTTACTTTTGCCTTTGAGTGTGTAATACCCATGCGCGTAAGGTGTGTTTGTAAATGTATGTGCGGAAGGGTACGCGCGTGCACTTTATGACATTGTGGGTAAAACACATGCGATGAAGGAGGGAACGGCTGAGTGATACGGGCACTCCTTAAAATCGCTTAAATCTCACCCCAAACCCAACTTTCGAAAATCTTCGGCGACGGGGCGGTCAACGAAGCTGCTAAAGGCAACGGACATCCGGTTGAGGCCAGCCTGAACACCGCCAACCTTTCTCATCCAGACTTTACCCGAAGGTGTCAGTGGAGAAGGAACTACATCAGTTCACGGCTATTTCAGATGAAAATAGAATCCTCACTCACCATAAAGGGGGTGGGGGGAGCGTAGCATACAGAAAGAGATACTGAGAAGAGAAAGATGCTGTGGTACAAAACCCAGTGTTGCGATTAAAATTTCAGCTCTGACAAGTATTACTTGAAAATTGGGAAGGAAGAACATATTGCTACTCCAAGATAAACGCATTTATTTCCTTCTTTAATAAAATGGTCTCAATCTAGCATTCGAAATGAGATAGGGATGGCAAATAATGAACGTGGAACTTTGAAATCTAGGAGCGAAGTTTTAAATAAAATATAACGACTCTAAGACTGCATTTAAGGCCTTAACTCAACAGGGTTAATGAGACCTCAGAGCTATTAATAACATTTATAAACTCTGCCTAACTTCTAAACAATAGTTTCACGAAAACACACGTCATACTACAAATAGTAAATAAAATATTTCCACAATATGAGAGGGTGAAAGGGATGGAGGGTGGGGGAATTGGCCTCTACGTCATAGGATAGCAATTTCCTGCCAGCGGTAAAAGCCACGCACCAAGCTGGCTGCGGTTGAACCCTGCTAAATTCAGTGCGGAGAAAACTGGCAACATAGCATCGACTCGAATTTCTGACGTAACCTCTACACACGGCGAAATAGTGATTGCTATCGTATAATCGTAGTATTCAAGCACCTCATATGCGAAATATTTGGGTACCTTAAAAGTTATATGTACACTAATTTATGACCATATTATAATTGGGAAGATGACGCGCATTTAAACTATTAATTTAACATACTTTGTTTAGAGACTTGTAATTAAACCTTACTTACTAAAATGTTGCTCTTTGACTGCATTAAGTTACGAGTACTTCACAAATTAGGAACGTGAAAATAAAATAAATCTAAAATACGCCAGTGCCTAGTTGAATTTTTAGATTTAAAACAAAATTATACTCAGTACACAATGTGTACTGAATACGACCTCTTCTCCCACCCCAATGGACTTTAAACCAGCCGTTTTTCAATCACTTATAAATGTCGTTGTTCTTAGTTCACGAAGTGTCTTCTCTCATGAGGGGATTTTGGGGGCAAACTGGAATTGCACGTTCTTTACTCAATTTCCTAATCGGATTCCCAGCACTTTTGTTTGTTCCTCTCTAAGCTATTATTTCTCCATGAAAGGGGAAATGAGGTTTTTATTCTTGTTTCTCTTACCTTTGAAAATTTTCGCTATCTTCTGTTCCCTTGTCTCTCTCTTTTCCTGTTATTCGTTATCCATTGAGTGAAAATGACCTCCCTGGCTGACATGTTTTTATTCTCACAAATCAATCAAGGAAAGGAACCCAAATATTATTATTATTACTAGTGCACCCGTTTCCTAAAAAAACTATAGTGAACTAATACATTTTTTAAAAAATAACTTCATTGCGGTTAATAATGGAATTATATTGGGCGTGGTTATTACAGGGCTGTCAGTTAAAATAATATATATCAGTTGATCCCTCTTCCCCTAAAAATGCACTTTTCAAATATCTAGTAAACCATAGGCCTATGTTGACAATATTTGAATTCAGTTTGCAACAGACTTTTGTCTCAATACTCAAAATGTAAAAACTATATCATTTATAATTTTCTCATAATATAAAAAAATGAATAACTTTGGAAAAAAACAAATATAATTGATAATTTATTTATTTTAGCAAATTAAATGATCGATGGCCTACTGTTCTGTTGACAAACTAATCAAAGTATATTCTTTCGCACACAGCTGCTTTGTTGCACTTCAATTATGTAATTTTCTTGTCATGATTGTAGTATTAGAGCAGCGCAGAAATTTTCCCTAACCTGAATTAAATAAAATAATTCAGGTTCTGTAAAGTTTTCGGCAGACTATAATAAACCTTTCAGCAACTAATCCGTCTGGTTACAGTCTGTGGAGGCCAAAACATTCTTCGTAATAAATTTAGATGTATTATATTATTATTTAGAAACGCCTGTGTGGTCTTCCTTATATGTGACTGTACTCTATCTTTTTGAAAACAAAAATCCTTTTCTGGAGAGAGACGACAGTCTGAAAACAACTTTATTCTCAAAAGTTTCAGGTAATTTATACAATTCACTTGTGTTGCTTTGGTTTCAATAAAATAAACGTGTTTTGGAATTCTAAGAAAGTCATGCAGATATCCCCATTTTGACCACGTTCGTAGACAGACATTTTGACAATTTTGTGGAATTTCTAGTGTAAACTCCTCATCCGTTAATATTATCTTCCGAGAAACATCAACTAAAAAATTATCAAGCAAGCGTTTGCTCCTTGTTTTCTTTTATGCTTCATAAATTGCCTTTTCTTGGTGGGAATCCTTTTAGATTCTGCTATTTTACTACACGTTGCACTAAATCTTAGCCATATTCAAATTTGGCAATTCGTTGCAATAAATGATTACCCCGATAATTTTCTTGTGTAGATTTTGGAAATTATTGCTTATTCTGCCTGCCGCTTCTGCATCGTGGATGCTTTTTTTTTTAGCACCTTTTCTACTGTACGTCTCTTTCAAACGCTGTAACTGTACCAAGCTTAATTTAATAACAACACGATCCCTATTGAGGGACCGAGAAAAAAGTAGACATTATATGTAGGTGTGCGTTTTTTTAACCAAGATTAATCATTGATCATTATGAGTCTTAGCCGACCAAAGTTGCTGCCAGACGTAAGTTTATATACATAAACCACTGAAGTTTTTATACTGTAAGAAAAGTATAAATGATATAGTTTTTAGTTTTTTTTTTACCATCGTGATACATGGCTTTGTTGTAAATTGAGTTAAAATATCATCAGCATAGGTCTACGGATTATTTCGATTTTCCTAGATGAAAAAAATGCGAACTTTTGTCGCGTGGGGGCATTGTGACCCCACGCGATTTAGTTATGGACTAAATTAAAACTATGAAGTATAAACAGACATGGGCAACTCCACCATAAAGATTTTGCTAAGAATAATAGAAGAGGTGATGTGCGAGAAGTGATAGCCTGAATAGTCTAAAGAGGAAACTACAGGGAGATCGGGTTAAAGAAGGCGCGCAATTCTCATAAACCTCTAAAATCTCCTCAATTAAGGCAGATTTCTCTGCCGGTGAGAGTACAACGAGGATAAAAGGAGAGAAATGACAAGAAAAATGAAGGATGCAAAGAATTAAAACCTTCCGTAATTGGTGGCTTTGGAGTTAAGTCCATACAAAATACCCTTCAGCAACAATTATTAGTGAGTGGAAGCGAGTAAATTTGTGTAGAATGACGATAAGTGGATAAAGAAGCTCCCGTGTATACGAATGAAATGAGGAAGATAAGACGAGAAAATTTGAGAAGTCCTCCAAATCACTTTCACCTTTCTCTTCCTAATAGGCCCCAGCAGGGGCGTGCCCTGTTTATCCTGTTACACTTGGTACCTGGAGGGGTTCCACATCCTCCCAGTCTGAGTTATTGTTATTATAACTATTATTATTTTTATAATTCTTATTCCTATTATTTTATTATTGGTATTAATTATGATTATTATTTATTAATTTTATTATTACTTTTATTATTTATTGTGTTATTATTATTTAGTATTATTATTGGGCATTATTAATGATATCCCCTCAAAAGTCTTTACCCGCACTTTGTACCAGTAGGATTGTTCCCACTTGGGCAGAGTTCGGTCTATTAGCCATGGTACCTTGGTGGACTGCATCCTATCCTGGAATCATCTAGCGCCAGGCTATGATAATAATAGGTGATAGCCCACCCTATACGTCAGTGGACCTGCCTATCTCTATTTATTTTTATTACATACCCTCCTACCTCTTTCCAAACTTGTTCTTCTATCCAATGAGGTTCTGGTTACCCGTCTCACTTTCGTGGCAGTGTATACCGTGAGATCTCTATCTGCTCCGAGGGCCAAAAGCCCGACGGCTAGGGCTAGAATTTGGTACGTGGTGTGCTGGGCCGTCGACTCTGCTCACCTGCCTCCAATACACATAAAATGTGGCTATGCTCGCACCATCCTTTATGGTTAAAGCTCCCGGACCATTTCGCTTGAATGGAGAGCCGGGTTGGCACAACCCCGGGACCGATTATGTGCAAATGACCACATTCTGGAATTTCTGATCTTATGGAGACTTAATCTTAACCTACCAAGTCATTTGGAAGTCATATCTGCTTTCTATGAGTTCTTCTTTTCTTTCTCAACTATGGTGACAGGCGAAAATACTAGTGGGACTGCGCATTGGGATCCGCCTCCAAGCGTGGCATCGCCTTCCCTAGGTAGGTTTCGAGGAGGACTAGGTAACACGAGACACCCCTTCGACCCGTGGAGAACCTCCCCTTTGCCATCTTTGGAGTCGCACTCGACCAGCTCCACCAGTGCAAAGGAAGTCTCCCCCTATGCTTTCTCAGGGGCCCATCAAACCCTCTTCTACAGGAGAGGAGGGGGAGTAAGCCTCCTCTCATGCAGAAGAGGGTTCCGGGTGTGGTGGACCCCCCCCCCCACACACACAAACTTCAGAGAAGGGAGTGGCGAATACATCTTTTTTACAGTGGTAGCCTCTCCTTTAACATCACAGGAGACTGGCAAGAGAACAGGAAGGCGGCCCAAAATTTACCGCTCACGGCAGGAGCAGCTCGATAGGGTCAATCTCCTTAGAGAGATAAAGAAATGCAGGGCCCGCTAGTCCGTGTCACCTACAGTTCTGTATTTACAATGTGCAAGATGTCGGCGTGCCTGCTTCCTCTCTTCCCAGATGGAGGTATTTCGCCGACCAGAGACGACAGAAGAAAATATATCTCTAACGAGATCCGTGATGCCTTTGCGTGGGTTGGCCACATGGAGGCTTCCCTGAGATGGACATGGTTTCGGAAGTGACCCAGCCAGAGATGGCAAGATCTTATATGGGGTGAAACTCGGGTTCGATGCCGAACACCGAACCTGTGTCCACCCCTGTACAAGCTTCTAGTCAGGCGGCACGGGGACCCCAGGACTCACAATGAGAGGAAGGCCCTGTTCCCCAGGCTGGCACCCCTATAACAGCCAATAGCTTCTCGATCTCAGAGAAGGATCTTTCTGAAACTGGTCCATCCGGCCGAGGGGCTCCTTCCAGTGCTGGAGGGAAGATGGTTCATTCCCCACCCTCCCCATCGAAAAAGAAAATGGACAGAAGGACAGGGTCTGCTGTCGATTTGGCAAGAGACCAGATCGGTACGTCCGATACGAGGTGCCCTCGAGCGAGGAGGCCCAGATTAAGACCAAAGATACAAGTACGCCGGGGCTCCCCATTGAGAGACTATCAGACGTTTCCCAGCCCGCTTGCTTCAAACAATTTCTGGTTATTCGCTTCACTGATGGCAGTGTGTGAACCAAGGACAACATGATCCATTAGAAGAGAGCATTGGATAGCTTGATTGATAGAGTGCCGAAGGCGACCTGTTTCTCGGACGGGAGCCTTCTGTCCAATGTATCGGATGCCTCCGAGGCATCCATAATTAGTGCCCTTGGACACTTAATGGCTTGTCGATGAGGGTGACGCCGCACTCTACTATGAACTTCGTTAAACGAGTGGTTTATGAAAGGGAGCTCGTGGAATACTCTTTAGAAGACATCACCTTAGAGCTGCCGACCATGAAACGGTCAAGCTCGAAGGTATGATGAGAACAGAGAAGTGCATCGAGACCAACCGCTACAGTCTTCGTCACGTTCGACCGTGACAGGCTCCCTAAGTCGGTGTATGCCGGTTGGTATCGCTACCGCGGGAAGGCATTCATGTCACTGCTGCGGAGGTGCTACTACTGCCACAGTCCATGATAATTCCTGTCGTGTATGGCCAAGTGTTTCAATTGCAGAGAGCCACACACTGCTAATTCGAAGCAATTTGGGGCATATCTCCTGCAGAAGGAAATTCTGGCCATTCAGGCGAGATTAAGTACTTGCTCCTGGGGTGCACGGCGCTGCCTGCGACATATTATTACTTTTTTAAACTCTTTTTTTCTGACCCTTTTTTAGCATACGAGAACGGTTGTTCCCGCTCCCATTCGAATCCTTCTGCGGGTTCTACTCACCCCTAGCGCTCCTTAGTAGAGCTGGCGGAACAAAGGGTTCGCACATAGCCTCGGTTAAAACCTTCCCTCCCACCTCCCCCAGCGTGACCCTTTCCGGTAAAGCGAAACGGCCGCACGCCTCCACCGAGTCATTGGATTCACAGGTGGCAACACCTGAAGGTTATGGTGAGACTGTCTTCTGGGGTTCCTAAAGCTGCCCCATGAAAGGAGGACAACAACAAGGAAGCTTCAGCTCCTACATCTCCACCCAACGCTGGACTGGGTGGCTCGGAGACAGTAGATTCTGCAAATAAGGAACCCTTGCATCCGGAGCAGCGCCGCACGCGGAAGGTTTCGTGGTGGAGGAAGAACAAGACTCGCATAGCGAGCCAAGCCTTCCCTAATATGTCCTCGAAGGCAACAGCACCTTCAGCACAATGGTAGGCCAACATCGCCTGTAGTTCTACCTTCTCTTCGAATAGCTCCCCTGCATCTCCCTCGAGCTAGGTCTGGATAGCATATTCCTTTAATGGAATTACCGGGGACTCCGGGCCAAATAGGAGGAGCTGTGGAGGGTCGTCTCCTCCCGTTCACCGTCCCTCGAGGCCATTGAGTCCGTCTCTTAAAGCCTCCTCCGTGATCTACTATTTCTAGAACATCTGGCCGTTTTGTACTGACTGCTTCTGTGTGGTCAGCCGAGTGTGAGACGGTCCTCAAACATATACGCTATGCCTGCATGCGCTATGCAGCCCAAACGATTTCACTGTCGGTGAATTTCGTCGAGCTAGGGCTGGGTTCCTGTATCTTTCGAAGCACGACCGCCGCTTTTCCTGGTGGCATGCTTGTCTTCACTGAACGGGAAGACCCCTCTAGAAGAGGTATGGAAGGGGGTGAAAAGGATTCGGGGTAAGTTCTCGCTGCTCCCCACCATCCTATTCTTCAGGAGAATGGGACCGCAATCTCGGACCCCGCGTCGGGTGGCGAAGTCCATCGCGAACGCTTTTTTCACATTTTGTAGACCGGATGCTGCTCACCAGCAATCAATACACGTCGTGATAACGGTGAAGACCGGCGACTGGATTTTACCTCTAGCGGCGGAAAACAAGTCAACAACAGGTTTACATTGAGTGAGTTGCGTTCCACTCTCGCTTCGTGCGTGTACCCTGCATCTGGTCCATACGATGTCCCGTATGCCATGCTTCGATACTTAAGTGCGCGAGGCATGGCATTTGTGTTAGATTTTTTCAATAGGATGTGGATAGAGGGTATCCTCCAAGACTCCTCCCGAATGGCTAATGTGCACGCTTTTCGAAAACCAACGAGTGATCACTCTACACTTGCCGGTTTCCACCCAATCTTTCTAACTTCCTCCGTATGTGAGTTAATGGAGAAATTGTTAAATATTAGACTAGCTTTGTGGTAGTCATGGACTACCACAAATCTTTTGTGGTTTGGAGTCACTGGGAGAAGCAGCTCGTCGGAAAACACTATACAGGTGTATCCTGTATCTCAGACGAGGGTGGAGACTCGGCAGCCATTTACTGGTCCGGTCTCGAATTTCAGACTCCTAGGAGATCTCTTATCGAATAGGAAATTGACGTGATGTCTGAAAGAATTGAGAGTAGGGGAATCAGCTCGCGACGTGGGGGCGGCACTCACTTGGTGTACCTGGTTGACAGAAGTACTACGGAGTTGGGAGTTCTGGGGACAGTTAGTTCGTAAATTGCCTTCTACACCGCAGGTGAAACATACAATGGGCATCCTGGGAAAGGATGACGCAGGGGAATTTGATGTAAATGGTTTAATATCCCAGGGTTCTGACGGGGGGGAAATTTCTGGGTTTTGAGGGGCCAGTCACCTTAACGAACTTACTGGGGTTGCGTGGATGAAATCTTGGGTTGTTACCTTTTGCCTTAGGGGACAATGGGGGAGTCTTCTTATTTCCCTTCGGGTAACAATTATGGCTCGCCGCGTATACATCAGCCTCTTCGACGCATTCTTTAAAGGTATAGCATCTACGATCTTTTACGAATGGACGAATTTCTGAAGGGAAAGAAGCCAAGAACTGGCCCTTCAGGACAAAGTCGACTAGGGAGTCATAGTCATTGGCAATTTTAGACGAGTCAAAGCAGAAGTTAAAATACCTTTGGAGGGTGTAGCTAAACTGACGGCTAAAAATCACGGGTCATATTATACGCCGCTAGAAGCTCGGATTTCAAGGTGGAATAATCAATCATAGCTTCAGACGGGAGGAAAATAAATATGTCCCGGAGTTGCGAACTGTGTAAGGGAAGGAGCGTGGCGACACCGTCTGCCTCGATGTCCCAATTATTCACTTCAAAAATCTTTTCGATGTGAGTTAAGTATGATCCAAAATCCTCGCCTTCTTTAAAAACGGGGAGCTTTACCGATGCTGGCGGGAATTTCAGCGCGAGATTTGATAGAGAGGGTCTCGACCATCGCTCGACTTACTGTAATTCAAGCTCATGCTGGCGTATTTTTCTCATTTCTTCACGATTAAAAGACGACATATTGCGTGTGATGACGGAATTAACACACCCAAAAAATCAAATTAACAGCAAGCAATGCAACGAGGTCGACGACCTAGTCTGCCGTGGTATGCGCGCACGAAAAGAAAATGTCTTACAAAAAGAAATAATTAATGCGAGAGCGTGACTTTGTCAATTAAAACCAAAACCCATACACACAAAAAAAAATGCATACACAATCCTAAATGAACCTTCACGGATTTAAAGGCGACAATTCCGCTGAGGAATAAAATTGAGACGCACAGCTTTACAACAAAATTGGCCAAAGAAAATGTACACGGTCAAAATGGACACACACAAAGAGAAATATATATATGGAAAGATTATGTTACTGCACCTTTAAACAACCAGAATGTTTAGCCTCTATCGAAAATAAAAAAAAACAACTTTTAAAAGATTTCTTAAGGGGATAGCAGATTTGTTCTTTAGTCACTTTTCAAATTATTTCGTTCAAAATTCGCATTTGGGGGCTTTGTATATAATTTTATTGCAAATTTATGCATTTTTTATGGTATAATTATTTTTTTTAGCAACATGACTAGAACATAGTGAAAATTAAAATAACGCAAAACTGTATACATTCGTGGAAAAAATTTCTTAGATATTTAAAGTTAATTTGTGAAAAACAATACAAAACTACACCATTGATTTTTATATCATTTTATTGCAAATTTTATGCACTGTTTTATATATATATATTCATTTTGTTTTAGCAACATAACTAGAACATAGTGAAAATTATGCTAATGCAAAATTTTATACATTGGTGGAAATTCTCCGTAGATTTTTAAAGTGGATTTGTGAATAAAACGCAAAACTATACCATGTGATTTTAAATATTTGCTATATTTTGTTTTAGCAACATAATTAGAACATAGTGAAAATTATGCTAATGCAAAATTTAATACATTCGTCGAAATTATCCGTAGATTTTTAAAGTTGATTTGTGAAGAAAACGCAAAACTATACCATGTGATTTTAAATATTTGCTAAAAAAAAAACGGCGCCTGAGAACTGTTTTATATTTCTAGCATCATTCGAATATAGATTGAACTAAATTGCAGGGCATTCATAACACAACTACTATTTACCTAACACCCACTTATCCAACTGAGAACAAAACCTATAGTTGATCTTTTCGAAAAATATATGTTTTAGTCTACCATTAACACAAATTTACATGGAACTAAAGAAAACTGATTTCAAATGATAACTAAATCATATGTGCATCGTTTGCTCGTGAATTGAGTTCGAATACTTATTTTTTAGTAATTCAATAGCCTTTATATGATATCAGGTTTCAAGGGGAAAGAGGTGTTCTGAAAGAACCCCGTGTATCTCAAAAACGGCGCCGCAGGTTATTAGGATTTTGGCACGAATAAAAGGGCTTTTAATGAGCTTTAATTCATATATGATAATCTAACGTAGTAAAAAGTTGAAAAAATGAATGTGGTGTCCCCTTAAAAGATGATCCTTTAAAAGCCCTGCTGAACCTGAGACCAGTTTTTATAATATAGATAGATATATATTTAATATATTTAATATATATATATATATATATATATATATATATATATATATATATATATATATATATATATATATATATATATATATATATATATATATATATATATATATATATATATATATATATATATGGAGGGGATTTGATTAGCCGAGTGTTGTGGAAAGAGCGAAAGGACGCCCAGTTGACCTGTCCTCGACTTCCTTACCAGATGATGGGGTAAGATAATGAGGGGGGATGAAGGAGGAAACCGTTTTCCTGAGTACGCGGGCAAATAACAAAAGGCGAGTGCATATTGGCTGTTAATTACTTAGCTATGGCTAAATACTGTTTGGAGTTATTGAAAAGAGTAGTACAAAAATTATATTTAATAAGACAACAAAAAAATATATAAATATTTACACAAATAAAATGAAATTGAAATATCCAAGACTATAGGGTGCTCGATAATCTGGCAAAAGGGACAAGCTAATCAGCTTAAGGCAGGTAAATGACTAAACTAGGATTGAGCCTTCAAAGGCTGCGCTGAGCCGAAATACAAATATATCTTTAGGGAATGATCGGATTAAGAGATCCGCACGCATCGACGCCTTGCAGAAGTTAATGCTTGAAAGGGGGCAATTAGAGGAGGAGAATTGCAGAAGGTTGAGATTTACCTTGGAATTCCTTGACGAGGGAGTACTTGCGTGGATGAACGGGAAAGGCCGTTACTGGAAAATCGCCAATTGACTGGGGCGGAGTTCCAACGGGAGAGTTTCTTGCCTTTGCGCTCTTGGAGACGAAAACGGAGCAAAGTCGAGAAGAGAAGTGTCTCATGCGGGATAGTGAGCTGGTACTAACTTCACCCGGCCGAGCCTGGCGTTAAGTACCGGCTGACGATGGGGTGAAATCGCCTCCGGTCACGGAGGGGATTCTCCCAAGGTAAACGCAGGGCTGGGTATAGGACGTCTTCCAGCCAGGAATTTGCGATAACATATTTCCTTCCTCGCTCTCACATGCTTCCAGATGGTAGGTAGGAGCAAGATTTCCTCAAAGCTTGGGGAAAACCTCTATGAATAAAATCAGCTGCGTTCCGAAAGCCTCTTCGCTTGGTTTTTAGGCCCATTTCGCTCGTCCTTTGATATCGTGTTTGATAGCCACGTGGGTTTTTAGTGTCAACGTGGGGCTCCTTGACTCTATTCTTTCACAGTAATAATTTGGTCATAAGAACATAGAAAAGTCTGCAAGGGGTTATTTAATAGCCTATGCCAGGCAGCTCCTGTTCTCATCAGTAAGTTTAGTCCCACTTATCATCCTCATCCGTAAATCTATCCAGACTATGCTTAAAACTCCGCAGGGAAGAAACTTTTATCTCATGATTAGTGAGCCTATTCCATTCACCTACCACTCGATTTGTAAACCAATTTCTGAAGATCTCTTTCTTAAACCTAAACTTGTCCAGCTTAAACCTATTGCTACCTGTCCTATTATGTTCAATAAATATAAGAACCTCACCTATACCTCCCTATCATAACCTTTTACCCACAAAAAGACTTCAATCAAGTCCCTTCGAAATCTTCTCATTTCTAACGTATGAAGATTGGTCTACTAAGCATTTTAACATAAAGTCATGTGCTCAACCCATGAATCATCTTAGTCATCCTTCTTAGCACCGACTCAAACAAACCAATATCCATTCTATAATATGGTTACCAAAAGTGCACCACATTGTCAAGATGAGGCTTAACTAATGCTAGATACAGTTTCAAAACCACATCAGCACTTTATTACTTACATTCCTCTCAATAAACCCCTAGACCCTGTTAGTTCCATTCCTAGCACTTATGGACTGATTTTTAGGCCGGAGTCAGAACTTACCAGGAAACCTAAGTCTCTTTCTCATTCTGACCTTCCTAAAACTCCCATTCTGTTTCTAATTATTCAGTGGATTACACCTGCATATACTAAGTACACTACACTTTCTTATGTTAAATTTCATTTGCCCTTTCTCTGCCCATTGAGATGCTAGGGTCAATTCATTTTGTAATACCTCAGCATCAGAGTCAGACCTTATAATCCTACCTAACTTAGTATCACCGGAAAACTTGTTCAGGTCACTACTTACACCTAAGTCAAGATCATTAATATAAATCGAGAACAACACCGAGCCCTAAAGAACCTAAATGATAACATCCAAACAGACTTAGTTCTAATTTCCCTATATAGAAATTCATATTCTATCCGAAAATCAACTGCTTAATCATTGTCTCATATTTCTCATCCACATTATTCATTTCTAAACTGAGGGTTATCTTCTCCCTCGACTGCTCTGATTGAGATCACATTTCCTGACCTAAACCTAACTCGCTATTCCACAAGCAACCGTCTCCAGGTCACCCTTTCTCAAATTTCCCCCAATATTTGTCTGTATCGCTAATGCCCTCTTCCCTACTTGTTAGAACTAAATTCAATATATTATTAATCCTAGTGGGATGGTTTATAACCCTTTTAAGAAAATTATCCCGCACCATATTAAAAAATTCCTCATCCTCCTGATCACCTACAAAAGCTTCCCAGTCTATATTTCTCTCATTAAAATCACCCATTATGCACACATGTTTACATCTACATGCACGTTCTATCTCCTGCCACAGAAGACACGAAACCTCCTTACTAAAATCTGGTCGTCAATATAATAATCCTATAACATGTTTACCCTTTCCTCCTTAAAATCTAGCCATAATAACTGTGTGCTAGTGTCTGTTTTAATTGTAGTGTTTTTACTACATTGTAGATTATTTCAAATATAAATAATCACTCTTCCTCCTTTCCTCCTATTCCTATCGGTATGAAACATATTATAACCATCAATCTGAATTTCAGGTCTAAAGTTCTTTCCTGACAAATAAAGTCATGGCTGTTATCGCAATAGCATAACATTTCTCTACACTCACTAGCTATTTTAACCAATCCATCTTTTTCCTTATGATCCTACTATTTGTGGAGTATATTTTCAATGTATCGCTCTTTATTGTCTTATCATTAGTACACTCTGCCTTTCTAGTCCTCTGCTCATTTCCGCGTCTGTCGATCTCTGAATTTATCTGAATGCCATAGCGCTACTTGCCGCATCCTACTTACAGCGACAGCCTATACCTATACTCCCCTCGAGACAGTCACTTAACATTTTCACACTCTTGCGACTCAAGTATATACAATTCCTCCCTTCCAAAAAAACTCACTTCATGTATCCAAAAACTACTCCTATACTATCCCCAAATACCTTTACTTTCATTTATTCCAATTGCGCTTGACTTCCACTCACTGCCTACTCTAAGCTTTGGTAAAATTCCTGACACTACACATCTCCTAATACTATCCCGAAACTTTCTTAACAAATCTCTATATCCAGACACTAGGTCATCCGACCTTGTTTCTCCTGTCATTCACTCCTGCATGTAAAACAACAACCGCATCCCTTTCAGCTCCATCCACTATTCATTCAATTCTTTCAGTCACATCCACTACGCGTGCATATGGCTAGCAAACCCTCAATCCTCCTGTCTATATGTCTAAATACCTCATCTAACTCTTCTATAGATCATGCCACCAGTTTTCATACTCTTTTTCTATTTTACCCAACATTTTAATGCACAGTTTCAGGGGAATTCAAATTTCGCCCTTCCTGATATCTGAATCCGTTTATCCATGCTTCTTCAAGGATCAGACATTTGTGGGCCACTACAAACTGCCGTATCAGTACGGCAATAACAATGAAGCAGAGTTTGTAAGAAAAATCTGTAAATAAAAGGGTACAGATAGGGGGGAGTAAAAATGTGCAGAAAATATTTATCCACATATCCTCATGCAGGCGTTCTTGATGGGAAAGAAATTCCTCTAGATGTCATCTACAGCAATGTTGCAACCTTCCTCCCCTGCTCTAACTAGAGATTAATGCACGAAGGCTGATCGGTGAGTACCTTGCGAAATCAGCAGCTGGCCAAGTAATTAGGTAACATGAAGCTGGTAAATAAAATGGCGAAAAAAAGAATAAATAAAATAGAAATATCGAGGAAGAAATAATACGCAGGTAGACTCAAATTAGTTTAAGACTGCCGGGGGCATTAGGGCAGAGATTTACGAGAAAACTTTGAAAAATGTTCAAGTTTGTTGGGAGAGATGACGAATAAAACACTGAGTCTAAATTGATATAATATAAACTCTGGAATCCTATAATTAATAAAAAAAAGCTAAGGAATTAAAGTAGTATTAAATTTCAACTGGCATGTTGTTCAGAAGATTATTGCTTATCAATTGATCCTCATGTCGTTTACCAAATGGGGGTGATGCGTTTCTTCTTCGAGATTTTTTTTCCTTGATTCTCGGAAACCTCTTGGTAGCCTGTAGTGAAAAACTTGAAACAAGTTCCCTAATTTAACAAATAGACATGTCCCTTTTTATAATAGAAAAGGTTTCATTTGGGACTTCCCTGAGGTTATGTAAACGTTACGCTCTTTCCCATATACAATTCGGGAGTAATTTTCTATAAAGATCCAGAGTAATATTCAATTTCCTACAGTGCCTTCCGTTAATAGCAAATACCATTTACATATACAGCCGCTTAGAAATTAAGAGACATAAAATTGTAAATCGAAAAACGATATACTTAGTTTTTCTTAAGATATTGTTTAAAAACAATGTAACCAGAAGAAAAAGAAAATCTGGCTACGGAGGTTTAGTTTGAATATGGTCCTAGAATTGACCTTTGATTTAGTAATGGCTATCTAAATTCCAAACATCACAAATATAAGGGATATACAATTGTTTTAAGAGCCGACTAGCTTGGAGAACTTGTCTTCGAAGAGTAGTCACTTCGTGGTCGCACGGTTAAGGAAATTATGGATGCCCCTTTTGGACTTTTTTTGCTTTTGATTAGTTTTCCCGTTGGAGAAAAGGGGGATGTGAGGTAAATGAAAGCCCTGCCGTAAGCGTAGCAGAAGCCGAATTTAATGTTTTATTCCCTTTGGTGTCTGAGGAGGCACCAGGTTCAAGCGTTTAGGCGTAAATGCACTGAGCAAGCGCAAAATGAGTGGCATCTCCCCTCCATCGGCAAGTAGGCTCTAAATTGGGGAGTTGCGGAAGGTACCGGTCAACAGGAAGAGACCGGTATAGTGGATCGAGTCCATTTTCCGCAATACACGCTCGGATTCGGATGCATAAAACTCGCATCCGTAGTCAAACTTCAAACGAATCGATGGAACAGCAAGCCAGTAGTCCTATCAGCACCCCAGGTGCTGCATGTCAGGTAACAAAGAATTTCCATGGCGCGGGTACAAGAGACCCTAATGCTGCGTATATGAGCCTCATTGGTGAGGCGTCAGTCGAAAACAAGACTAATGAAACGGTGTGAATCTACGACTTCCAGGCGAACCCATTTAGGAACAAGTTCAGTTCTGGATGTAGCAGTCGATGGCGGCAGAAGTGCACCACCCTATTCTTGACCAAGGAAAAACAAAATCTGTGCGTTTCGGAATAGCGAGAGATGCAGTTCAATGCTTGTTGGAGACGATACTCAAGTCATGGCATCTGAGCCGCACCAAGAGAAATCGAAAGGTCGCCCATATAGAGCAAGGGAACAACATGTTCCGGCAACACCGAACTGATACCGTTGATGCTCATGGTAAAGAGTGTGAAACTGAGGAAACTTGCTTGCGGAACACCCTCTCCCTGCTCCATTGGACGGGAGAGAGCTCTATTTCCTCACCCCCATACACGGAATCGACGATATCGTAAAAGTTCAGAGATAAAGATTGGGAGGCGTCCCCTTGCCCGTATCGTGTGGAGAGTCTCTATGATACTGTATCGCCATGCGGTATTAAAGGCCATCTACACCGTTGCGTAGTGCTGTCTACGAAAGAAGGCCTCGCAGACGACATTTTCCAGTAGGAGCAGAGCATCCGACGTGGAGTGGAACTTGCAGAAGCCGCAATCCACCTGGAATGAGAATATTTTACCGGCTGGGATGAAGTGGTGTCAGCCCCTATAAAATTCTGTTCCGTGCTAGTAGGACAGTGCCCCCAGATTTCTTCCAACCCCATGGCTCAGCCTGTCGTCACACGAGCCCAATCAAGAAAGGAAACTGAGACGCCCATTTCCCTTGAAGTCCCCTGCGACTCCGAATTCAGCGGCGTTATGAGCGAAGGATTCGCTCAGAACCAGAAGGAATGTGAATTCCTCCTTCGACTGTGGGTAAAGATGCCCCGAGGAACGAGAGAGAATCCGTCCGTGGAAACAAAATCATTTTTTATTTCGAGAAGGAAAAGGTCTGTTGTACCGCGCTTGCTCGAACTGAAATAGCACCGAGGCTCACGCATTATGCGTTCCCCACTCCCACATCCCGCTCATTCTAAAAACTGCCCACGACAGTTTGTTTTATGGCCATTTTAGCTACAACAAATCAGCGCAAAGAATTTTCAAGTATTTCTTTTGGCCTGGCGCTGCAGATGAGATCTCGAATTACTGCACATCGTACGACATTTGCCAGAAGACCACAGAAAAAGGATGTATCAGACCCGCTCCTCTTCCGAAGGGACCCATCATTTCTGAGCCTTTCTCCCGTGTGGCCATCGACCTCATTGGCCCCATTCACCCTCCATCCAACGGAAGGCGTAGCTACGGGCTCACCCTCGTAGATTTTACCACTCGCTTTCTCGAAGCCATACCATTAAAGAGGATCGACAGCGTCACATGCGCGGAAGCCCTCCTCTCCATCTTCTCTCGGGTTGGAATACCGAAGGAGGTGTTATCCGACTGAGGCCATCAGTTTACCTCCGAGCTGATGGAATATGTAGGAAAATTGTTGATGCTAAACCCCCTTTTGCCACCCCGTTCCACCCTGCCGCAAACGGGATCTGTGAGAGATTGAATGGAAGAAGCTATGCGCGGTGCGACCTCGAGAGTGGCATTGTTACTTGCCAGTGGCATTATTTGCCTACAAAGAAATCCCCCACCGTACCCTGGGATTTGCCTCTTTT
Source organism: Ceratothoa steindachneri (assembly GCA_963969495.1). Taxonomy (NCBI): domain Eukaryota; kingdom Metazoa; phylum Arthropoda; class Malacostraca; order Isopoda; family Cymothoidae; genus Ceratothoa; species Ceratothoa steindachneri. The sequence continues at coordinate 44,505,645 of OZ018321.1, read as the reverse complement.
GAGTTGTTGTACGGGCAAAATGTGCGTGGTCCAATGAGCATTTTAAAGGAACTGTTCTTTAACCGTGAACTCGACAACGAAATTTCAATCTTGGTACTCGTATCTAATGGATTTCCGCCGTAGATTCGAGAAGTGCGCTGAGATAGCGTACCAGAACGCAGACCTCAATCTGGAGAAGTACAAGACGTACTTCGACGTCAAGTCGAAGGAACGAAGATTTAAGCCCGGTGACGAAATGTTGTTGTTCCTCCCAACTGAGAATATCAAACTTCTCAGTCAATGGAAGGGCCCCTTTCGGCCCTGTTGACTACTTAATTAAAATACCTTCAGGAAAAAAAGCTCTTTCACATTAATGTGATGAAGAAATACCATCGCCGAGCCTGTGTTAATAACATCGTAGCCCTCGACGAAGAGTCGGCTATGGAAGCCAACTACCCCGCAAATCCACTGAATGTAGTACAGGTCGTTTGTGTGGATCAGGTCAAAGATTATCCGCTGCTCACCTTGCCCGGCGCCGCCGAGTTATTTATCACCCTCTGCCATAAATATTGACGTGCTGCTGACACCGGATGAGAAGTGTCAGCTGCAGCAGCTGCTGAATCAGTTCGGGGACGTGATTTCTGAAGTTCCGGGATGTGCCACACAGTTTGAGCACGACATTTCTCAAACCACTTAAGAACAAGTCCACTCAAAGCCGTACCACCTCCACATTCACTTAAGAAAAAGCTTTCAACGCCAAAGTAGATAATTTGCTTAGTTTAAATATTATTGAGTCCTCCAATTCTAACTATTTCTTTTTTTCGAAATCAGTGGAATGATAAAGGAATTTTTCAGAATTCCAGTCAATGGGGTGGTTATTTTCAGATAAATGTAAAAATAAAGCGCTGTTCATTTCACATCTACTAATATTATATTTATGTTGGTAAATTCTAGTTGATAAAGATTTACCAGTTTGCCCGAAGTAATGTCGAATGTTCCTTAATTGGCATCTTACCTAATATAAATATTTCCCCTGGCTTATTTAAACTCGACAGTGTTTTAAAACAATTTGTACTGAATGAAATAACTTCATAATGCAGCCTGTTGTCACACTTTATTAGTGTAATATCATTCGCATTGCTTTCCCTACCGCGTGTCTCTGTTTTGACTGTGGATTAACTCTTAGTCCTAAATGTTTTCGCTCTAATGATAATCCTTTAAAATGTTTTTTTTTGTTGTTTTTTTCACACACCATATTCCATTCATATATATGGCATTATTGTGTGTATATCATTTTAGGGATGCATATGTCTGTTAATAGTTGCCTATTGTTCTTTTTCTTGGTATTTTTCTGCCTTGTTTTTGTGTTTTTATCCATTGGTTTGTACTATTTCATGGGCATTTCCTTCGTATCTTTGTACCCTATATAAGGTTGTCTTCTCCATTTCTATGTTATTCCTTGAAAATGAACTTGCAAATATAGTTCGAAAGTGCTTGGATTCATCTTTTCATTTTCCTGTGGGTTAATTTTCATATATATATATTTAAATAGGGTCCTTCAATAATGTCACTCGATTTTTAAATGTAAATAAAACAAGTTGTGTGTGATATGTGCACTCAATTTATTTTAAATTTGAAAGTACATTTTATGGCATTAAGTGTGGAATATGACGTCGTTCAAATGTCTGCCGTGGCTTAGCTTGGTGGAACGTATTCAGGAGGCCCAATTTTCGATGACTTTGTCGCATAAATCTGGCTGAGTTTGCTGGATGGTGTTCGTTATGTTGACTTTGAGGACATCAACTGTTTGCGGATTATTCGCATAGACCTGCGATTTAAGGTAGCCACAAAGAAAGTAATCTAATGGCGTTAAATCGCATGATCTCGGTGGCCAGTTGACGTCGCCGCCGCGCGAGATGACCCTGCCCTGATATCGCTGGTGCAAAATTTCTATCGTGGCGTGCGCAGTGTGGCACGCAGCGCCGTCCTGTTGGAACCATATGTCGTCAGTATCCATATCAGGCATATAATCTAGTTGAGGCCACAAGAAGTTGCTTGTCATCGATCTGTAGGTCGTGCCGTTGACGGTTATGGCAATCCCATCTTCGTTCTCAAAAAAAAAAAAAATACGGACAGATGATTCCGTTAGACAATCCGCATCAAACAGTGACTTTGTTGGGATGCAATTGGTGCTGGTGTATCTCATGTGGATTGTTTTCGTCCCAAATCCGACAATTTTGCTTGTTCACAAATCTATTCATCCAAAAATGGGCCTCGTCGCTTTGGCGAGGATAGAAATCACGTAATGCGCGGAAGGTTTGTTAAACGGCGCACTTATTTTGATAATAACATTTGATGATTTGCACACACTGTTTAATGCTATAACCTTCCATCGTAACTTGCCAAGTACTACTGAACAATTCACAGTGAGGTTGCCAGATGTGGCTTTAACAACATGGCTACTATCGCCTGACAAAGCTCGAGCGTCCTTGTTGAAAGACCCTTTATATATGGAATCTGGACGAAAGTTTTGTTTGGGGCATGACTGGAAAATATAGCCAAAATCGGTCCATGTTTTAATGACTATATGTTACTGCAATGAAGATCAATCAGGTAGTAATGAATGACTATCAAAAAATATTCATAAAAAAACTAAGTTATTGTTTTTATATGTCAAAACCAGGAAGCAGAATTAGAATTACTCCAATGAATTGATGGACAGGGTTTATTGCCATCATGATACGAAAAAATGTTGGTATGAACACTTCCAAAAAATGTTTGTCGTTATATGTGTCTCAAGTTGCATTAAGCACTTGCTGTTTCTCTCCCTTTCGGGGGCATCTCAAATGAAATGTCAGCCTTGCATTAGGCACGCTTTGCATGAGGGTTCTGTCCCGGATGCTTTCTCCGGAAGCGAGAAATTCCTGTGATTGTGTAATCATCACAATGCAGGAGCGTTGACAGCTAGAGAGTGCCACTCGTCTTCTGGATCCAGGGGAACGCTCCGGCCTTCTGCCTACCACCCCGAGCGTGGGGAAACTCACACTAGGGGAGACTTGGTGCAGCGGTTTGAGGACACCGCGATATATTTTTTGATTAATCTTCCATTGCCGATATGCGGATTGAATAACAAAATAATTGGGAAAGGAACAGGAAAAAAGACAAACAAACGAATAACAACTCCGAAAGTAATGAGTGACCAAGAAACGAGTGGTAAAGATTGAAACATGTAGACCTTCATTGTTGGGGCTGGTAAGGCCCATTTTAAAAATCTCTAAAACGTTCCTACAAATGAAAAAAACAACAACCATTGAACCATCGACGGCTACCAGCGAGTATATTCTAGGATGAGCCTGAAACGGGAGTTGTTTGCTGATTAGCTTTGTAATTACATAATTGACCAAATTATCTGCTAAAAAAAAACCATGAACATACCACTTTCATGTCTGTTTGGTGGTGTGGACTGGAGGGGAAAGGGGGGTGATGATTCCCTCTCCTCCCCATTTGTGCTCTCAGACACATTTAAAAACCGGGGGTTCGGATTCCGCACTACCGATAGCGCGGTCCTCACAGATGCGAACTGTACAAGCGCAACTGAGTGCTTGGGGATGGGGGGGGGGAAGGCTGCACTCCCGATTCCTGCATGTAAAAGCTTTATGTACTAACCCTTTTTATCACTTATGTCACGATTATCACGTTTTATTTACATTTTTCTAGTAGTCTGGTTACCCCTCGTTCTTTCAACGACTGACTAGACCCAGCCAACAGTGAAAGAAGGCATCAAGCCCCTTCGAGCATGGTGACGAAATTATTAATCATTAAAACATGAGGAACTTAGATGGTTTTACCACTAAAAAGTAATTTGGGATTTATTTTCCCTGGGTGGGTGTCCAAGATGAGTACTGCACACGTACCTTTGATTGATTTGGCCATGAAAAGTCCATGGGTATTTGTATAATCCTGCGGGGGATACTCATTACTGACCAAAGGAAGTAAGTAAGGCACGAGAAGAAATTAAGGGAATAAATAAAAGAGAAAGCTTGAATAAACCTAGAGGGATCTGGTCTAGTGGACCTGCAGCGAAAATGGCCGATTTAGCACCTCTAGCCATTAGGTGCGGCCACCTGGTGGTCAACTTATATCATATTTGAACTCAGTGACCACAATTACCTTTGGTAGCATTGGTTTTAGCTGGCTTATTGAGCCAGCGACTCGTTGCGGACAGAAGATGAACACAACACGAGATTTGCGTGACCCATAGACCTGCTTCATCCCAGGTGATTAAACAATTAACAACGATTGCTATCGGAAACTTTAACCAGTAATATGTGGGCAGTGATTAGTTTAAATCTCAATAAACATAATCGTACTAAGTACCAAAGAACCTCAAACCTATAAACTTGGTTTATATATTCAAGATGTCTTCCCCTTCTCTTCCTAATTTTCATAGAATCTTTAGGCTGGGCTTAATGAGTGGCACGCTGCCCTTTTCGTTTGAGCCGATCAGCGAAACGACCCACCGGTCTTTTTCAGCTGTGAACAGCGCACCAGCACGTACGGTGGCCTTGAAAGACACTTCGTCCACACAACCATGTCGGCATAATAGAAAATTGAGTGGAGTATTTAGTATGAGTCACTTCCAGGACACCTGTTAGAAAAGCACTCATCTGCATTGCATCGCAAAGGAAAATGATTGAAAATATAACGTTTCATTCAATTAAAATTTGATAGAACTTTGTTTCATTTCTTCAGCCGATGAGAGGGAGAGGGGGAGTATGGAGGCTGCTAAAAACTTAAAACAATTGTTTTGATTATCGAAAAAGGAATAGTAGGGAGAGTAGTTCATTTGCAATGCAATTTCAACCTTAAATAACAAAGGTAAAAATTTTCCTTAAGTTCCGTTCGCTTTAAAAATGATACTAGACGTCAACTCCCTATCGGATAACCTTGAACCTTGAACCAAAGCGTCGTTCAAACACTAAATATAACTTTACTTAAATGAATTATATTACTTAAATTACAAAATTTCTTCAATAGTTGTATTCTTCATTGCACACACGAATGTAAAGTGAAATAAAAGACATGAACTAAGTTAAATACCAGAGTTTGGCGGTCTGCTACATTAGTCCGCTACTCCGCTACTTTTGGACTCTCTAAATGGTAGCGAAAGCGGTTTCTAGAAGCGAAATGTAGCGGAGTAGTGGGTAGTAGACTAAAAAAAAAATCAATACCGCTACCTATTTTACCTTTCTTTACAATAAAACTGCTTATTTTGGATGTACATAATATACAGTAGTTTTCCTTGAAATTTATTAAAAACTAGTGAAAAGCTGTTTTGGGGGGCAGCGCTTTAGTAGCGCTTTACAATAAAAAGTAGCAATAGCGGAGTAGCGGGTAGAGGTTTCGCGATTTTGAAAAAGTAGAGCTAGTAGGGGTAGCGGTTTCAGCTAGCCAAGGTAGCAGAGTAGCGGATAACGGTTTAAAAAAATTGGTAGCGGCACCCGCCCCTGTTAAATACTAGGCAAAATTACCAACACATTTGCATAGCTGGTCGCGACTTCAACTTTGCAAATTTACCAGCGGATCTGGTGCGACTGCTACTTTGCGACTCTATTTTTAGCCCCCTCAATGCGACTTGCGACTGCGACTTTTTTTCCCGGTGCGATAAGAGAAACATGCTTTTATAAGGCAGAAAACACATATTTAATATTATTATTTTTTTTAAGTTAAAACACAGCCTAAACTAATATCTACAGGTCATCCTCCTCCTCTTCCATGTCCTCCTGGCTCATCTTCTCCTCCAGAAGGTCCATGTTCCCTTTGAGGAACACAAGCTCCTCAAAGTTGACCTCATTCTCATCTTGGCCCTGAGGACGTTCCCAGCCGTGCTGAATAGCCTCTCCACAGCTGCAGAGCTGGGGAGGGGGGTATTGTACTTAATGAATAAGTCCACCTACATCTCCGTGTGCTAGTAGGGAAAGAGGGACCAGGCCAGCTCGCCTTTAGAGGGCACTCACTCTCCCATGGACTTCCTCAGGACCTCCCTCACATCCTGTTGCTGGTTGTCCGGGCTTCTAGCAAACAACATGTTGAAGAGGCGGGCGTCCAGGTCCTGGGGTTCCTGCACTTCTTCTGGCTAACAAGGCTAACGCTGATGATGCTCCTCCTCCCTGGGCTTGATGACGGCCCTTAGCTCCCTGGTGATGGTGTCCCTGATCTCCTCCACCTTGTCAGGGGCAATGCTATCCAGGGCCTTAGGGGTGAGGTTGGGGTGGACGGCTGTAGCCATAAGGAGGTCGCCATCCTCAAAGAGGTGGCCAAATCTCTTTTCATAGCCACTGAGGAGGGCCTGCACCAGGGGCATGACATACACCAGGTGGCCATTCTGGCTCTGCTGCTCCAGGCTGGCCTTCATCAACCAGAGGCTGCCCATGTAGGCCTTTCTCTCCCCCTGAAGCATGTCCAGGCACTGCGCTTTTTCTGCATCAGCAGCTTGTACTCTTTGAGGACCTGAAAAATGAGCATTATATATTGACATTGTTTAATTAACTAAATTTAAAACTGGCTTAAAACAGCCGCGGCAATTTCTTTCAAAAAAGTCGTCTTTGTTCCTGTTCAAAGTCACGGTAAAAGCCGCGGAAAATTGGCGGTGCAACTTTGCTTAGTCCGACTTTTCAAAACGTTTGCGACTTCGAAATTCATAGCGCGGCAAAGTCGCAACTCGTTGCCGCAACGCCCAGCTCTGCACATTTGATAGGCTATTAAAACCAAAAAGGTACGGCAGATCTTAGGCAAAACAGGGCTTTTCATTTCAAATTGAAGAGAATCGCTGAATATGAGAGTAAATAGAAAGAAAGATGGATTTACATTCTCTAAATAAATGCACTCATCGACCTCAAACATTTGCAGTGAAATCAGGCGCCATATCTAAAGAAATAAACAGAGGAAGGGATAAAAATAAAGAAAATAAGAGAAAAAAGAAAGAGAGATAAAAGAGAAAGGAAAATAAAGTGAAATAAAGAGAAAGCGAGCAAGACAGAAAGAGAAAGAGTAAGAGAAATAGAAAGAGATCAAAAGCAAAGAGCGTGATAAAGAGAGCGAGAGAGAAACAGAAAGAGAGAGAGAAAAATATAAATGAGAGAAAGAATAAGAGAGAGAAAGAAACAGAGAAATAAAATAGAGAGAAATAAAGAAATATAAAGAAAGAGGGAGAAAAGAAAATAAAGAGCGATATAAAGAAAGGGAGATAGAAAGATAAAAAGAAAAATATAAGGAAAGAGAGGGAAATAAAGAGAAAAGTAAATAAAAGGAGAGACAATTGGGAAAGATAGAGAAATAGAGAGAAGGGAAAGTGGAAAGTCTTATATTCCTGATTTACACTAATCCCCTCTACCTGAGGGTTATCTCTCCCCTCGACTGCTCTCATTGACCTCAATATTCTCCACGAGTCTCATCGGAATAAGAGTAAAAGTACGGCTTTTCTAAAGTCTGGGATTTGTACCTTATTTATACTGCTGAGAACACCCTGTTCCAATTTAACTTAAATCTAATATCTTGTACCCAAAATTACCCCAATCTCTGTATCGCTGATACCTTCGTCCATATTTTTTAGGACTAAATCCAATTTATTATTACCCTTATTAGGTTGGTTTATAACCCTTTTAAGAAAATCCTGCACCCTATTAAAAAATTCCTCATCCTCCTGATCACCTACAAAAGCTTCCCAGTCTATATTTCTCTCATTAAAATCACCCATTATGCACACATGTTTACATCTACATGTACGTTCTATCTCCTGCCACAGAAGACACGAAGCTTCCTTACAAAAATCTGGTTGTCTATATAATAATCCTATGACATGTTTACCCTTTCCTCCTTAAAATCTAGCCATAATAACTGTGTGCTAGTGTCTGTTTTAATTGTAGTGTTTTTACTACATTGTAGATTATTTCAAATATAAATAATCACTCTTCCTCCTTTCCTCCTATTCCTATCGGTATGAAACATATTATAACCATCAATCTGAATTTCAGGTCTAAAGTTCTTTCCTGACAAATAAAGTCATGGCTGTTATCGCAATAGCATCACATTTTTCTACACTCACTAGCTATTTTAACCAATCCATCTTTTTCCTTATGATCCTACTATTCGTGGAGTATATTTTCAATGTATCGCTCTTTATTGTCTTATCATTAGTACACTCTGCCTTTCTAGTCCTCTGCTCATTTCCGCGTCTGTCGATCTCTGAATTTATCTGAATGCCATCAGCGCTACTTGCCGCATTCTACTTACAGCGACACAGTCGAGACAGTCACTTAACACTTTCACACTCTTGCGACTCAAGTATATACAATTCCTCCCTCTCTAAAGCTCACTCGATGTAATCGAAAACACTAGTCCTTTACTATCCAGTGCCGGATCCAGAATAATTTTTTGGGGGAGGAGGTCTAGCCTGAATTCATCCATCTGAGGAGTCTGAGATAAAGGCATTGAACATTATCTTACACAGCATTTATAATAAGTAACTTTATCACACGGGAGTGAACATTAACTCTATCAGATCCGAATTTTATTCCACATATCATAAAATAATGAATTGTGGGTTTTTGGACGTCAGATAATGTATAATACTGAATTTAATAATTATTTTTGAAATTTACCTGTATTTTAGACGACCTGTATCGTATAAGGTACATTCGATCACAACAGTTTAAAAAACTTTTTACATATATTCTATATTGTTACATAACTCTTTCTGAATAGTAGAATAAAAGTATGGCTTAATAAAGAAATCAAAACATAAACCGGTCGGAAATGGGGGAGAGGGGATTCAGTCCCCTGATTACCTCCCTGGATCAGTGCCTGCTTTGTAAAAGATACCAAAGGGCATGCATTGAATAATTAATGGGAAACTGCAATAGAGACTTGTCCGAAAAAGTGATTTACCTTACAAACAGAAATCGATGAAAACTGTTCGCTTCTAACTTTTTTTACTTGTTCTTATATATTTCTTGTGGCAGTGTTAATATAATTGTATACATTTTACCGTGTTTTTGTTTTTAGCCTACAATGGATGAAAACAACACCCAACAATAATTGCCTATTTTTAGTAAATACTTCATCATATAAGCCACAAAAGCAAAGATTAAAACAAACAAATAATGATAACAGGATAATTTTTCTTCGAAAATGTTATTTCCTAATTCGCAAAAATTCCGTACAGGGTTAGGATTCGAACCGTGCACACTGAGGCAGCGAGCAACCGCTTTGATCTCCTGTGGTAAATCATTCTAGAAATTTTCCATTCTATTAGTGATTTTTTTTTCTTAGATCCAACCTAGACCCCTCTTTTCTAAGTTTCAAGTGGTGACCCATAGTCTAATTACTACCCTCTAATTCGAATAACTTTCCAAAATCCAACTTATCCATCCCACATCCCTTTTCTCACACCTTCTTTCAAATGAGAACATATTTAATACCCTTAAGTCTATTTACATATTAAAGATGACTTAGGGAAGGTATCATATTTGTTGCCCTCCTTTTTACTGAATCTAGCAGGTTGATATCATGTCTACCTAAGTCCTTTTAATCCTCTACTGCATTCAGCTAATGACCCTCCACTTCATAGCTAAATTCTCTATTATCTCTTCCTATGTGCATTTTTGAAGGTTATAATTGATTCGCCCCCTCGTGTACTTTAAAGTGACCCCCAAGTTCTTTTACAGAACTTGGGGGTTCTGCTATTAACTGCTTCCCCATGGTTATTTATATAGATTACAAATAATAATGGACCCAGAGGTACCTCACTGACAACTTCCCTTCCCTGTGACTTTACTCCATCTAACACTACCCTCTACTTCCTATCTTTCAGACATACTGCCAGCCAATTCACTATTCACTCAATCCTTTCTAATTTATTAACAAGTCTCATATGTGGAACCTTGTCAAGGCTTTGCTAAAATGTAAGTTAATTACATATACATTCTCTCTTTTATCCGTTTAGTTACATAATCCATAAAATCCAGTAAATTTGTTAATGAGCATCATTTATTAACCTACCCCACTCTAGTTGGTCAGAGATTTCCTTCTTGACTATCTTCTCAAGAATTTTAAAAACTATAGAAGTTAAGCTTACTGGTCTAAAGTTATTCGAGTCCTCTTTACTTCCCTTCTTAAAAATTGGCACTACATTCGCTATTTTTCAATCACAGGGCACTTTTCCGAAATCTAGTGATCTACTGTAGTATATATTTTCTCCAGTGCCTCCACCTATCTTTTCTTAATCTATCCTTTTACGTCCCCGCAAGGTGATGTCAGATGTGGCAAAGGTAACCTTGCTGCAGGTGACAATCGAGAGGATTTATTTATAGACCATCTCTCCTTATAAACTTTTGCAGCGAACGCTCTCGTTGGTTTTCGCGTTAAAATTTGAGGGGGTATAGTATAGGGTTATTCATGTGATTTATTTTCTGTTAATAAATCAGCCTAAATAGCGTTTCGAAAACCATAACCATAAATTTGTTTGATCGAAGTTGTCGCCTGATAGTTTTTAAGCCTAAGACGACAGCGAAATAAATTTTGAAATAATGATCTGGGTTTTAAGAAAAACAATTAACCAAATATTAGTATATTCATAGAATCAACGAATGTACAATGAGATAAGTTGGATTAGGTATACAATGTAAGATATTGTAAAATATGATTTACAGTAACAAGATGCGAAGAGAATTGAAGTATGTGAAATAAATATGAAATAATATGGTGGAATAATATGGTGACTATGATCGACTGTGAATTAGGGGGCTGCAATATGAGAAGTAAATATAATTAGGACCTACTCTCGTATGGTCTTTGCAAAGAATTGTGAGAAAGTGGAATTAAACTAAGTACGATTTGTTTGGAGGTAAATGACTAATTGTAGAAGGAATGATTACCGACCTTTATACGAAGAATGGTGAGCGTCGAATGGGCAAGAATAGTGTGCTATTTGGTCGAGCTGAAAGCGTGTGTTTGTTTGTTTTTGTGTGAAATTTAAGAGATGATGTTTGAAACAGTAGTACATTAAATGAATTGACAAGTAAAATAAATGAATTAATTAATTATTAAGTTGTACATAAAATATGATTTAATTTACAAAAGTAAAGTAAATTAATTGAACGATTAAATTGACAAAGTTAAAGGATTGCATGATATGAATTTTACATAATAATTGATATATATATATATATATATATATATATATATATATATATATATATAAGTTTCCCAGGTTTTTATTATAGGATATATATATATATATATATATATATATATATATATATATATATATATATATATATATATATATATATATATATATATATATATAAGTTTCCCAGGTTTTTATTATAGGAATGTCCAGAGGGCATTGCTATAGGAAAAAATGCATCTCCTTGTAGAAAGCCAACCAATAAACACATTAGCCTAGCCTTTCCGCAAATGGAGTCAGTTCGTGCTCTTGAATCACGCAACCCTTTGCTATAAATTAATTTCTGGTCTTTTATGCACCCTTCCTACTATTCAGGTGACGCAAGATGCTATTAAAGGCTCTGCAATCGTTAGTTTTCAGTATTTTTTTCCTTGCGTTCATCTACTCGTATCTCCCCTCTCATTCGTACCTGCTCCTTTTCTCGTTCTTTTCCCAGCGTGGAATGATTGTAGTGATTTGTAGTGAATATTCCAGCCTCATGATAAACAAATCTCTTAATACCTCTTTAATTCGCCATCAGGTCTAACTAGCCACGAGGGGAGCTTCTCCTCTGACTGAATCGAAAACGCATGTAGTGTGAAAGATCGGGGAGGAAAATCGTTACTGGGGGAAACCACCATTTAGTCACAAATGATGGGGGTCTGGAGGGTCCATTAAAGCCATCAGTAACAAATGAGTACTTAAAGCACAGCGGAGTTAAGAATAATAATATGAAACATCTTGATGAATGTTGTCACTGGCAGTTATAAGTTAGACCCAAGTGAAAGTCAGGAAAATCTAGTCTCCAATGCCAGACGCTGGATATTCACACGATTATCAGCGCTAGACTAAATTCCATTAAAGTTTATCTTATTTAAACCATTTCCCTTCTCTTAAAGTGGATAGATTTTGAGGCTTTCCTCTGTCATTACAAAATATAGTGAAATTCAAAGCACTGCTATTAAATGGACATTGATTTCGGAATTAAACTGTATTTGTTTTCATTTCCTTGAACGCTTGGATAGGCTAGAGACAACAAGACTAGGGGAAGGGGGGGGAGCGCCCATCTCATCTGGGGTGAGAGAGGGCATTACCCCCATGCTTTCCGAACGAAGTTTTGCGCAAGAAAACTTTTCCCTCAGCTCCGGATAAAAGAAATTGGACTACAGAGAAACAAATGATTAAAAAAAAAAAGTGCTTGAGTATTGGGTAAAAAATTCAAATGTTTTCAATTCAAATTTTATTTACAAATTAATTCTCTAAAACTTGAGTTAATATAGTTTTAGCTAAAAAAATAATTATATAATCTAATCCACACACAAAATTATATTAATCCACCACAATTTTTAGAATATGTAATTAGAACAAATCTCTAAAGTAGTAACCATCGATATGAACCGAGCGACTTGAGAAGTCTTGGATGGGAGGGGGGCGGGAGATTTCAAAATCACGGTAAATCCTCAACGATGTGGGGATCACCACTAAAAACTACACGAGAGGAGGTATAGATTCATAGTTTTTTTTTTCTCCTCCTAGAGTCCAGTCAGGTGTAAGTGGAAGTGCGAAAGAATTACAGAAGAAGAAAAAAGTGAATGAACAAACAGCCTGCGCAACTTTGCTCTGGAGTAAAATGGGTGCCCGAGACAGCGAAACGAAAGTGGATGAATAGCGAAAGGAGCCTTTAACTAGTGTAGAGTCATGGATGAAGAAGAATGTTTTTATTTTATTTATCGCCCTCCGGGTTCTGTTCAGTTGAACCTGGAAACTCTCACGAAGGCTGCCAAGGCATGTGGTTATCTCCAGAGGTCTCCGAGATAGGTTATAGCGAAAGAAGTGCTGATATGGTCAAAAGGAGGGCAAGGTAAGATAAGATGGGTATTGTTTTTAGGTTTATGGAGGTTACAGCGGGGGCAGAGGGGCTTAGTGGTGTCGGGGTTGAATCTATTTTCTATTCATGGGGGGAAGGGGCGGTGTCCTAACCCGAGCGATCCAGTGAAACTCTAGTTCGGCAATCTAGGGCGGCTTCGGATTAGTAAATATTAGGGAGGGAGGGTGGCTTGGGAGGAGGGCATTTTATGGCTGGTTTTGAAGTGCTATGTGGTAAAGTGTGTTTTATAAGGGTTCTAGTTATGTGAGGTTGGGGAAGAGTTAGCTAAAAATTGGGATTATTGGGTGACGGGGGTTGTTTGAGTGTGTGTGGGGGGTCTGGATAGGAGTGAAAAGGACGTGCAGAGGGTTAGATGGGCATCACAGTTAGCTGAAGAATTGTGTGCCTGTCATGTTTAAGGTGGTCTTCGTTGGGAAGATTTTTTTTCACCGTGGATGTGGTGTAATGAGGTGGTTTTCGTCCAGCCAGTTGCAATGCAGAGGGCATTATTTGGGAGTTTGTATCTTGTGGAGGTATGTGTTAGAGTTTGTTGGTGCTCAGACCTGAGTTTAGTGTTGTGTTGATGAACTGTCTGCATAAGATTGTCAGAATTTTTGTGTTGTCCATAGTTGGTGTTTGTGTGTGTTTTGAGGATGTTGAGTTTGGACATGACTTTCGGGGTAATGTTATTTGTATTGAGCGAATATCAAATGCAGAGGTTGGCGGTCCGATTCGGAAATACTCACATTTTCGAATCGGACTAACCTCCGCCAAACGAATTGGATAATGGCAATCGGACTGCCGAAAATTTAAAGCGATTTGCGATTAATCCAGGTCAACGTCGTCTTTTTTTTCGCAATAGCAGTTTCTTAATAAATTTTCTGATTGACCCAGCGAGTCCTGGCGATCGAAACTAATTAATGAAGAGAGAGGGGAAAAATGAAAACGGGGGGCCGAGAGACTGATTTGAGATCAAAAGGGAACTTATATCTGAGAGACGAAGCGGCAATCGGAAGAGATGAAAATATGATAATGGTGAATTTTTACATGACGCTCTTCAAAGATACGGACTTTCACTGAGCGCCTGCCTTGTCGTGGCTATTCCTCGCAGATCAACGATGGTGGTCTTTCATTCTATGTATGACCTATATAAAGAAAACGCTGCTGCATGTATTCCAAGATGGACACGGTCCTTCGAAGAGCAAATAGCTGAATCCAATGACAGAAACGAAGACAAATGGAGCTAATTGATTCGCTGCAGCCTTCACCTGCCTTCGCAGCAGTTGAGTCTGATGAAACTTCATCTACACGATAGGCTGGACAGACGAGGTGGGTCTTCAAGAAACGAAGAGAGGGAGTGGATATCAGCAGAAAGAACTTTCAACATACTACAACTATCGAGGAAGCAAGATCACCCATGCAGCACAGACGACTACCCTCAAAAGCAATTGAGGCAGAACCGGGACGTCGGGTTCTTTGCGGACAGGTCAGTATGTATCTAATATGCAAGGAAAGGAACATTTAGGGTGATTTGCGATGGGATGAGCAGTCAAAGCCTAGATCACAATGCAAGGGGACGATGGGGGGCATGAAAGAAACGTCCCAGGCAGAGGTGTAAACTTTTGAACAAGTTGTATGGGTGGAAGAATGAAAGCATGTGAGCCAGCGAGAATAGAATAGGAGCAATCAAGGTTAGAGGTAACGAGAGCGTGAATGAGAATCTGGAAACTATTGGGGTTAAACTGGGAACAAGTGTGGTCAAAGTAACGGAGAAGGCAGAGGGGACTTGAGAGACAATAGACTATCACAGATGACGGCCAGATTTCTATCGGGAAAGGCGACCGGGAAGGTTAGAATATAATTAGTTACAAAGGGAGCCACATCCAATGAAGACCCCGCTAGTAACATCGCAGTTTTGTCATGAGTGAATTTTAGAAATTTGTCCGAGAGACATTCAGTAATGATATCGTGAGTGGATTGAAGATTTCCAAGTTTCAACAAACGAGGCTGAGGAAAAAAAAGAAGATTTGGCGTGATAACCAGGAAAATTAAATGAGACGAAGATGAAGCATAAGAAGACCTAAGGAGAAGGAAAGAGATACGAAAAAGGATGGAAAGTGAGGAGAGCGCAAGGGAAAAGATCTTTGAAGTTCAGAGAGTCTAGGTAGTGTGAAAGTAGGGTCCAAGAATGGGTATTCAGGATTTAGGTTGCAAGAGGGCCCGTTCCAAATGAGCTACCGACAGCAACACGTTCCAGGCCGAGAGAGCGCCTTGGTTTAGGGCTCAATCAGTTTTGAACGCGAGTCCATACTACATGGGTCGCCGATCGCTGCAAGTCTTCTGCCTCAACCGCTACTTTGGATCAGGGAGTATTCAATGGGTGTTCAGAAAGACACCACCGCACGTTCTACACCCAACAGAGTGCTTTGGTTCGGGGCGGGATGGGGGTTCAATCAGTGTTCAGGAAGTGCCTTGATCGATGGATGTTACCGCCCAGATGAAACGCACGAGCTTCACCACCGTTGTCCGGGAGGGCTCAATGACCATTCCGGTCCGGGCTAAATATGCCAGAGCTGTGCTTGCGTCGCTATTGGAAAGGTTGAATGGGTGTTATGGGAGGGCTCAATGGTAGCTCAAGGAATTGTGGAAAGGAGAAATAAAAGCAAAGAAACAGTAGGGAAGAGAAAAATAAAATGGGGTGGGGGCATGTTGTCTCCCAGGTCAGTCAAGCCTCCTACCCCCCCCCCCCCCCCCACAGCTCAAGAAGGTGGGGAGCCTGTTTGCAGCCAACTTAACAAAGACCGCGGAGGAGGAGGGTGGTGGTAGGGGGAAGCTACATGTTTGGGATAAACGGTGTTGGAAGCTGGGATATAGGGGGGGAGGAGGGGCTCGATACGAAGCAAGAAACCATGAGTCTGATGAGGAATCGAGGGATATAAGGCATCCTCCATTGCATAGGCGGGTATGATCGATGCGGGAGCGGTGAGAAAGTAAGCTGAAGCAAGCGGACAAGATGAATACCTTCCCTGATCACGTTTCGACGAGTGTGATGAACACTCATCGGGTAGAGAAAAGGTATAAGAGCGAGCACCGCGTCACCATCTCCACAACAAAGGCGACAAATGACTTGTGAAGGGAGCAGAAATCATTCGTAAAAATGACTAGCATTCAAGATCTGCCAAACGGAAATACTAGAGATGTGAATAGTTGACGGACCCCACACCCCCAAGAAACGTCTTCGTGGAGGGAGGGAAACGCACGTCAATTCGATTGTGAGACCCCCTTGCAACTCACGTCTAAGCCACCGAAACCAAGCAAAAGCCATCTTTCAGCACAAGCACAAGGCGGGCCAGAGTCGCATGAGAGGAGCGGACGAAGAAGCTTGTTCCCAAGTCCTCGTCATCTCATTCCTTGTACTCATGACTCATGCGAGTCAAAGTTTTTAATTTCTTTCTATTTACTTTTGCTTGGACCCAAGAGCACAATTCTTGCCAACATATCATCCTCTTCATTTGTTTCAAGTGGCAATTACTTAAAATTTAAACTCTCCATTGATGAAGGGAATAAGGCGAAGTTTCCAGACAATAGGGGACGTACAATACTTTAATTTTTTTTAAATTTGTAAACATCAGTAAGGGTGCACGATCTCTAGGATCATGTACAGTTAAACTAGTAGAAAATACAGTTACAATGAATGGTGATAAACAGCCTTTGTGATTAGTGGAAATAATAGAATAATCTACGTATATATTCTTCTGGGCTAAGAACTCACTGAGACCTCACTGAAGAAAATTTACCAGCAGTAAAAGGCCATCAATGCCTTGAACAGCACAATGCAAAAATCCCTATTATTAATGTAAAAAAAATGGTGACAACTACGCATTTTGAAATAGGTAAAATCACAATACAAAATCATGCCCTGGAAACATTAAAATAGAAAATTTTACTTACAATATTTGACATTTTCGATAAGGAACAGGCTTTTTTTATTTTCTTGTATGCGTGTACGTTCTTTACAAATATCGAGCCGCCTCTCGACTCCCTCCGGAAGGAAGCTAAGAATACTACTACCGTGTTATTATTTATGCATAGTAAAAGGCAACTAAATGTGACCAAATCTACGCAAGGGTGGGTTGGGAACTCGCTGTCGTGTAATAATTTCATGCATGCGACTAATGACTTTAGGGCGCAGCGGGAGCAGGGCTATTCTATTTTGGTATTAACGAGCGGCAAAGCAGTAAAATTAGGATAAAGACTACGTTCTACTTAATAATTCTAGACTGTCTACTCTGCTGTAAAGACCCACACAAAATTGCATTTCTCCAGTGTAGCCGATTGGAAACGCATCGCTTCCCCCACCATTCAGAATAAGCGCTTGAAGGAGTCCTGAATCGGATTGAATTTGAGGCGACTGTCACATGCTGTATCGACCCATAGGTCGGATCTTACGTTAAAAAGCAGGTCTCCACTCGGATATCTATCGGACGGGGCGAATCGGTGTTAAAACCATACCCAAACGCTTGTTTATCTAATTTACCTTTTCTTTATAAACGGTTCCTACTAACTAAAACCTTGAGGTGAGGGCTTCAACTTTTATTCTTGGCTAGTGTCCACAATCTTCAAAATATCATATTTCTCCACAAACCACTAGTTTCTGCCCTGCAATTAAACTCCGGTTTCGTCTAGCATTTCAGTAAGATGAAGTCCTCTTTCAAACTTGTTCGCAGCACAACCGTACGTTATATTATGGCAGTGATTGTGCAGAATGGAATTGAGGTATCAAATTTATGACACCTACGTTTAATTAAGAATGCTGTGAGTAAATAAACAAATTTCGTCCCCAAAACATCGCAATCCATTACAAAACGCCTCTAAATGCATCAATCATTTATAAATCAACCCAACAAAGTAAAACATAAATCTGGTACAAACAAACTATCTTAAAGGTTAGGGTACCAGAAGTCTCTTAAAATGAAAATAATTTTCGAAAAAAAATCTAGTGGTTCTCAAACTTAAGTGAAATTAAGGATAAACTCAAAGCAAAATTAAATTGATCACACTTGAAAACAACCAAAAGCAAAAGAAGGAAACTAAAAAAAAAAATTAGGAGTGATGTAGAAGATGACTTCGTCGCCTCTCAAGAAACTCTCCAAGTGAGAATTGGGGACGAGAAAAAAGTTTATGTTTGTTTTCAATCTTGGTTCGTCGACCACCAGCCACGTCAATACCTGCGGGAGATAATGGAATTCAAGGTCTAATCCACAATCAAAGAGTCCTCGTCAATAAGTATCAAAATCCAAGAGGATATAAAGGTCTCTAAGGCAATGAGGTGAAGGGAACTAAACGAACCTACTTCCATAAGGAGAGCAACCTTAGATAAAATGCCGTTTGTGAAGATTATTAACAAGTAAAAGACAACAACGTAAGATCCAAATTAAAAAACATCATCTTACCGCCGTTACCCCTGGCGAAACCGCATTCCAACCTCCCCTGCCACTAAGAAATCAACCCTCGGTGGGGTACATCCTGGATAGGCAATACCAAACACAAACAGCCCCACACTAAACAGAACAAACGCCCATGTGATGGCTTTCCTCATCACCAGACTTGATAAAATTCAGATATAAAACGAAATCGATGCCTATCGGACACATGTCTCTCTTGCAGACAGCTAGAGACGGGGACATTCCTCGATCGAGTGCCCAAACTGCGGGACCTGAGTGCCAAGAAATTAATACCCCCCTTTTTAAGGAATGTAAAATCATTTTTAATATCCACACAAACAACATTTATTCAACGAATTCTTTTCCATCATTATTGAAAATGCTCTCGAATCGTTTAATTAAGTGTTGAAATCCTTTCTTGAAGAATTCAGTCTGTTTTGATGAAATATAGGATTTGATATCCTTTGTCACCTCCATATCAGAGTAAACTTTGCCATTGAGGTGATCCTATAATGACTTAAATGGTAATCAGATGGGGTAAATATGGAAGATGAGGAAGAACTTCCCAACTTAACGCAATGTTTTTCTTGGGTCAAACGTGGCACCCGTAACTGGAGATTGTCATGAAGGAGGGTTTAATTTTGAGCTCCAATTGGCGGCCACCAGGAAGGGCACAACCGCAGATATCAGTAACAAGTCTATTTTTTTTTTTTTTGCAACTTTGAAATATGAAAAAAACAAACAAGAGACGCCCCCCGAAAACAACAAAGCAAAAATAAAAGTGACGCTCAGGTGCAAGATGGAGGTCCGGTCCTTACGGGGTCTAAGAACGCAAGCAAAGATTAAATATGATGGAGGCGGCGCCACCTCCTCCTCCTCCTCCAGAAGCTCGATGATTCTAGTCACGAGTGCACGAATCCGTCTCGAGTACAAAGGAAAAGCAGTAGTGACCTCAATTTTGGGAATAGAGGATTGACGACAAACGTTGAGGTGGTACCCTCTAGGGTGGCGTCCTGAGCAGAACCAGAGGGTTACTGGCCGGAAGCTACATCGAGCTCTCGAAGGCGTTGCATTGACCTAACCAGAAAAGGCCTAAGGTATAATTGGTGTCTCGCGACGCCATAGCCAACGTCGAGATCGGCCACTGAGGAAATGAGAGCCGTTAGAGAGTGAGGAAGACGCTGGATCCGCGCGTATAAGGCACGATGTACGTCATAGAACGAGCGGCATCGATAAGGAGTGTCTCTATATGGCATGTGCCAAACGGAGACCAGTGGTGTGGTGGATCGAGGCCAACTTCCGCAATACACGCTCGGCTGCGGATGCATAAAACACGCATCCGTAGTTAAGCTTCAAACGAACAAAGGATCGGTAGAAAAGCAAGGGAGTAACCCTATCTGCACCCCAAGCGCTGAACGTCACAGAGCGAAGAATTTCCATGGCGCGGGTACAAGAAACCCTAAAGCTGCGATATGGGCCTTCCAGGTGGAGGAGTTGGTAAAATATAAGAACAAGGAAACGGCGCTACTCTACCACATCTATGCCTGCCAAATTGAGGAACAAGTCCAGATTGGAGTGAAGCCGTAGATTGCGACACAAATGCGCCACCTCAGTTTTGGCCATAGAGAAGCGAAACGAATGCGCTTCGACAAAGCCAGAGATGTGGTTCAGAGCTTGTTCGAGTCAATGCTCAATAGTGGGCCTCTGGGCTGCACAATAGAGAGATCGAAAGGTAGTCTAAATTGAGCGTAGCTACCACATCTTCCGGCGACAAGGTAATACAGTTGATGTTCAAGGCAAAGAGAATAGCACTGAGCACATTTCTATGCGAGAGGCCATTTTTCCAGCCAGAGCAGAGCATCCGACTCGAGTGAAACTTAGGAAAACCGCTGTGTGAGACATTGGTGGTCTTCACTGTCCAAGAAATAAGCAAACCTAACATTAACTGATTCCTCCATCAACTTGCACACGCAGGAAGCTACGAGAAATTGGGCGGAAACCAGCCGGGGTAGAGTGATCTTTCACCAGCTTGCGAAAGGCAAGCAGGTTAGCCATTTGCCAAGAATCTGGGGGGGAGGGGGGATACCTCTGTCCAAATTCTAATGAACAAAGCTAACAAAAAGGGCCAAGCTTCACTCACCCGGACGTCGAAATATGGAATATCGTCCGGACAAAGGGCGGTATCTGCACACGAAGCTAATTTGTTTTTTTTTGAGGGAGCCCATCTGGCGACTGCCTGCTTGGGCATAAGTCGGGGTAGACGACACAGCATATTACTAGGCTATATTGAGAAACAAAAAACAAATACAACGCTAAAAAAATAAGAACGAGAAAACAAAACAAGGAGGCGCGGTCCGGCGTCGGGGGTGAGCCCGCCTCACCTCCCGGCGGAGGAACATGCCACCTACAAAAAAACAAAAATAAACAACAGTCAAATAAAGGGGAGGAGGCCAGCCTCCTCCAAAAAGTCGTAAGGTCCACAAGTCAGTGTGCACGAACCCGTCCCGAATACAAGGGACAAGCGGTAGCGACCCCGCTCGTCCTGGTACCGGGACAGGCAACATGCGCGAAAATCGCCCAGACTGGCACATTCAACAAGAATGTGCCGAACAGTCTGAGGGACAACGCAGTCTTCACAGTAGGGCGCAGGCGAGCATTCCATCAAATGGCGGTGCGGAACGCAAGTGTGTCCAATTCGGAGACGACAGAAAGTAACTTGAACTCGTCGTGGCATTCGGGGGTAAGTCCATGGGAACAGTCGCAGCGCAATGACAGGCAACTTTAAGTACGCCTCGACTGTCTCCGATCTTCTTTCCCAAGCAGCCCGGAGAGGTGCCCATATTTTTGCCATGTACTCGGTGTGAGGAAGAGTGAAACGCTGGTCTGGTAGCCCAGTCCTCGCGGACTCTTTGGCGCCCTCATTCCCTAGATGTCTAGGAACCAAGCAGAAGATAATCTCGACAATCGCCCGACTCGCCAAAATCGTGGCGTTACGGATATCGCGAACCAAGAGATGCGGAGATTCCAATGCCCCGAGAGCACTCAGGGCGCTTTGTGAATCGCTATAAATCACAATCCGATCTCCGAACCGGGCACGTCGCGTTGTATTGCAACCAGCTCCGCCGTGAAGACAGGCGCAGCGCCTAACAGAGCCCCGCTGACTTCAAACAGAGGGAATACGGCGTGGAAACTGACCGCCTCCTGGGACTTGGAACCATCCGTATACACTGGCACCGTTCCAGCGTGACACGAAGTGTGCTCTAAAAAGGTCGAACGCAATACTTCCGGCCGGCGCTGTAGAAGCTTTGGGAGCAGAGGCGTGGCGACAAATAGTCAGAGGTGGTACCCTTCAGGGTGGCGTCCAGGGCAGAACCAGGGGCGCCACCGGCCAGAGAGCTATACCTAGCTCTCGAAGGAGTTTCCTAGCCCTAAACTCAAAGGGCTTAGGGTATGACTGGCGTCTCTCGGCGGCATAGGCACTGTCGAGATCAGCTGCGGATGCATTAAGAGCTGTTGGAGACTGAGGGAAGCGCCAGGCTCGCGCGTACAGGCGAATAATGCACTGTGAACGGCGCAAAGCGAGTGGAATCTCCCCAGCATCGACAAGTAGGCTCTCAATGGGGGAAGTGCGGAAGGCACTGGTCGCCAGGCGAAGGCCGGTGTGGTGGATCGAGTCCACCTTCCGCATTACACGCTCGGCTGCGGATGCATAAAATTCGCATCCGTAGTCTAGCTTCGAACGAACAAAGGATCGATAAAAAAGTAAGGCAGTAGCCCTAGCAGTGCCCCAGGCGCTGAACGTCACGGAGCGAAGAATATCCATGGCGTGGGTACAAGAAACCCTACGGCTGCGAATATGAGCTTCCCAGGTGAGGCGACGGTCAAATACAAGACCAAGGAAACGTAGCGAGTCCACCCCTTCTAGGAGAACCCCATTTAGAAATAAGTCTGGCTCAGGGTGGAGCCGTGGATGGCGGCAGAAGTGCACCACCTTCGGCTTGGCCAAGGAAATCTGAAGCCTGTGCACTTCGGCCAAGCGAGAGAGACTGTCCAATGCCTGTTGGAGTCGACGCAACAGAGTTGGCATCTGGGCCGCGCCAAAAGTAATCGGAAGGTCGTCAACGTAGAGCGTAGAGAGAACTCTCGCAGACAGCATTTTCCTGTCAGAGTAGAGCATCCAACGTGGAGTGGAATTAGCTGAAGCCACAGTGTGCGGAAGACAGGTGGCTTCCGCTGTTCAGAAAAAATGCTAGTCTAACATTTACCAATTTCTCCATCAACTTTCACATGCAGGAAGTTAGAGAAATTGGGCGGAAACCTACCGGGGTTGAGTGATCTATACCCGGTTTGCGAAAAGCGAGTTCATTAGTCATTCGCCAGGAATCTAGAAGGATATTCTTTGTCCAAATCCTGTAGAACAAATCTAATAGAAAGGCCATGGTTTGCTCACCTATGGGTTGAAGCTTGGCATACGGGACATTTTCCGGACACGAAGCGAGAGCGGAACGCAACTCGCTCAATGTAAACCTGTCGTTGAAGGCTTCTCCGTCTCTTGAAGTAAAGTACAGTCGGCTGCCTTCATGCGATATCACGACGTGTATTCAATGCTGGCGGTGCAGCATTCAGGCTAGATAATCTGGAGAACGCAGTTGCGAAGTACTCTGCCCCGGACGGGGGGCCCGAGATAGCGGTCCCATTCTCGTGGAGAACGGGAGGGAGATTCCTCTCAAGTGAAGACATGTATGCCCGCAAGGAAGAGCGGCAAGCCTATTCAAAACATAACGGAACTTAGCCCTAGCTCGACAAAATTGACCCAGAATGAAATCGTTCGGGCAGCGCTTATAGGGCATGTAGGCATAACGTTTCTGTTTGAGGGCCGCCTCGCACTCAGGTGACTACCACGGAAGCAGTCGGCGTACAAAACGGCCAGACATTCCATTCTAGGAATAGTAGCTAGGCCCATTACGATGAGGTTGCCTGGCAAGAACTCAACGTCCTCCTCCTACTCCGACTTAAATTCCTCTACTGGGACAGAGAAAGTCATTGGTTGAAATGCGGACCACCGAGACCGCGCCAAGTACCCCCGTTGGCTTCTCTCTAGCGGTAGTGGGCCGAAAATGTTATTTAAATGAGAAAGTAATCACTACCATGGAGGTCATCGACCACTTCTCATTTATAATTAGATAGTACAAGGATAGATAGATCAATACAGGAAAATGAAGGGGTTCTCGGGCAATGATGGGTAAACTCATCCACATTTAGGACACCTATCTTCAGCTCGTAGATCATGTGGGCAAGGACCTGATCCCTGAGATCAATCAAGTAGTCTTCCCAAAGGGGCTGTCTACAGTCTAAATCCCAGAGCAGTGAAAAGGCTTCGGCAACCGTGCCATGATGTGGCGAAAGTCCCCCGCGTCGAAGTCGGCTTACGGTGGAATGTACGCAGAAATAACAGTATACCGCTTATACAGGTGAAGCTGCACTTCTACTGCCTGAAAAGAGGAACTGAGACATAATGAGGGTGTAAATGGCACATCTTCCTGCCCGGCCGCCATCCCGTGGTGGTGGGGGTCGCAAAACCCCTTATACTCTGAGAGAGTGGGCAAGGGGCACATGCCGAGCAGTCTCCTGCAAAACGATAGCTAACGAGGGCGCCTCCGTGCCGATCTTGACCTGGTCACTTGCTGAACTTGCAGCGGACAGGTCCGTCCCCGGAGCTTCCGCGAAGGGAGAGGAACCCTTTGACCTCTTCGTACTTCTTTTCTTTTTAGGAGGGTGGGGAATGAACCCCCTTCTCTCCACCGCCGGAAGGAGCCCCTAGGCCAGATGGACCGGCCTCAGCAAGATACTTCTCTGAAAATGGAGAAAGTCTTGGGTGTCAAAGTGGCACCAGTTGTGGGAGGAGCCTAGGAGGTCCCTTCTCTCCTTGTCATTTCTCGGGGAATTGAGCAGGGTTAAAAATAGAGTAGTATATTACTAGAATGGTTTACCATACGATGCAATAAGCAGTCCAAATTTAAATGTTTTCAAGCGCAGGTTAGATGAGTATATGCAGAAGGTATGTTATCATGGTTTTTAAGTTGTATGGGGGCAAATTACATATTGTAATATCAATTTGTGTATTATTGGTAGTGTATTATTGGTAAGTGTATTGCATGATTTAGTTTTTTGACAATACATAATGGTAATGCCCTTTTAAGCAGTAGCTGCATGATTTAGTGTCTGACAAGACATGATGGTAATTCCTTTTTAAGAGTAGCTGCAAGTTTTAGCTTTCAATAAGCCATGATGGTGAGGCCTTTTTAAGCAATTCAGACACTATAGATGGACTTTATAGGGTGTGTGTTGACTTGGATGACCTCTGATAGGCCCTTGTGGCCTTGTCATCAGTAAATGCTATGTTAATAATGGTTAACATTTTATTCTTTTAATAAAATCTGGTCTGTGCTTTAGGATGTTTATTTCATTTGTGGTGTGATTCCTCAACTCATCTAAATTGACATTTGATCTTATGGCCCACTGCATTTATTTGTTTTACAAATACTTCCTGCAAGCAATTCAATCAGTGTTCTGTGAGCAAGAGCACCATCTTGAATCCACCAAATGCAATTGAATCTGGTTCCATAAGCAGCAGGTAATTGTGGAATGATGTCTTTATTTAAAATTTCCAGTAAGTTTCACCATTTAAGTTCCCACTAATAAAAATTGGACCAATTAATGATCTATTTCCAATGCTGTACCCGCAAAGATAACTTTTCTCTACAGATACTCTTTTCATACACCTGGATCTTCAGGCAGTTGGTTTCTTGGTGCATATGCCAGGAGTTTTGTCTGTTTATTTGACCATTAAAATGGAATACAGCCTCATCAACAACTAACTGTTCAATGAATCTTCCTGGATGTCCAAGAACCCATTGAACAAATCAGAGACAGTGAGGAAAATCATTTTCAAGGAGTAGGCTTAATAACAGGTTTAAATGGATAGTTTTGCAAGTCTTTAGGAACAATTCACAGAAATGATATTTGTGAAAGTCCTGTACCATTTCTTCTGGAAGATATTTTAGGGTTTTCTATTAATAAATGATGAACACAATTAATGTCTTCATTTCTTACACTTTTCAGTCATCCACAATATCCTTTATTTAAATTGAAAATAGTTCCCTTTCTTTAAACTTTTCAACAGTTTTCCAAATAGTATGTTTAGTTGGAGATGCTCTCTGGAGAAATTCCTGTTAAAATAGTTCTTCACTTACATTAAGCTTTTGGTTTCTAGATAATACTGGAAGATGTAGAGCTGTTGATTTTTTTGTCAGCTGCATATTAAGGGTCTCAAACAATTTATAAATTTAAAAATTAAGAAATCTTCCAGACACGTCCTAGAACCCTAATTTTTTTTAAATCACAAATAATTTGTTGTTTAATAAAAATAGCTAACTTCACATAATTCTAAAATTGGATGCTACATTAAAAACACACACACAAAAAAAAACATTCAAAATATTCCAATTTATTAAAGTTATTTAGATTTAAAGCTAGGATACTTTTTTGTGATTCACTGAGTGTCTTTCTTTCCATAAAATCTATCCCACACACTAATAAACATCAGATCTTCCCTCTTACACATACATCTTACATATTCATTTGGCCCCAATTACACAAGAACTCCATTCCAACCCAATATCCATTCTCGGAAGCACAACTGACAATACATTTCATTTTATTATCTTTCACCCTTTCAATCAATCTCATACCTCTTGTGTAACTCACATCACCTACTTTCTTAACATCATTTACTCCTATATGTGTGATCACAGCTGCAGCCCCTCATCACTGTCAGTCAGCCTGATTCAAATGCTTGCCCTTACAACTATCCAGGGTTGGCCAATCAAAAAACCCAGTCGCCCCCCCCCCCCCCCGAGTTTTATCACCATTTTTTTTCAAGTAATATTTAAAAAAAAATGTTTTTTTCAAAAAATGAGTACTACTTATCATTATTTTATTCAAAATGCATATTTATGTTTATAATTTCAACAAATATGTATAAAATTAAATTAAAGTTATTTCTCTGATACTGACTCATAATTCATCTATTCTTCTACAGATTATGGCTATCATGGGTACCGACAACTCTAGATAAGTGATCTGTTCTTACTATAATATAATTATTAAACTAATTAATTATTAATATTATAAAAATAGAGATAGCAATTCTTTTTCTATGTTATTTTAATGCTTGTGTTTTTTTTTTAAACAGAGATTTGAAAATCCCCAGAATAAAACACATTTTTGGGGGGAAGGAGCTTTTTCAAAATTTGGAGTTTTTTTGCCAACCTTGCAACTACAGTAAACCCTCGATATAACGAACCTCAATATAACAAACCAAATTCCCTGGCCAAACTTTATTGGGTTTAACAAATCGAAGTTGGTTAAATCCAATGGTTGGTTCAGTCAGGCAAGCGTTACACGCCGTGCCGCAGCACATCCACTCACTGGCTCACAGCTCACTCAGCTGTGTAGTCCACTTAACTTTATTAGTAATATTAGAAATTACATACGTATTACATATCCATGCAATACAGTCTTTATATACATATTTACGTATATAGATTAATGAACAAACCATCAGATATAATGAACTTGGTTCATTATTTCCATCAGGTTTAACAAACTTTCAGCTTTAACAAATGACCCCCCGCCCCATATAGTTTGTTATATGGAGGGTTTACTTTATCTAGTTCATATATCCTCTGTTAAACTGTAGGTCTTCACTTAGAAATAAAAGTCATTACAATGAGTGGGAAAAACTCTACAAAATTATTATTATTTTCTCCACACAGATCAGAACAAAGATTCAAAAAACAAGAACAGCATCTTACTCTTTGACTTGAGAAGGTAGTACTTGCTAATCCCATGGAGGAGCATCCTATTAAACTTTTCCATTTCTTGACTTAGGTAAACACCATTCTTATCCTTGCTAAATGCTTCAATTACACCCTTTTCAAGCATCGACACAAGGTCCTGAAGAAAAATGGAAAGAATGAAAACAAATAAAACAGTACAAAATAGGATCATGGAACCAATGAGCACCTTAAATATGAAGATAGACTGAGGGTACTAAATATGTTCTCATTTGAGAGAAGATGTGTGAAGGGAGATATGATGAGCTTTTTAAAATTTGTTCTGGGATGGATAGGTTGGATTTTAGCAAGTTATTTGAGTTGGAAGGTAGTAATAGGACTAGAGGTCACCACTTAAAAATTCAAAAACAGAGGTGCAGGTTGGATGTTAGAAAATATTTTTTCACCATAGAGTGCTAGATTACTGGAATATTTTGCCATCTGAGATGGTAGACAGTCCAAACTTAAATGTATTCAAACGCAGATTAGATGATTATATGGGGAGGGAGGGTTAACTTTGGGGGGTATTCTGGACTCATTCCTGTGGATGCAGTTTTTTATTATTGTATATTACAATTTATTTGGATTTTGACGAGTCTTGATGATGATGCCTTTTGTTTTTGACACATTCCTGTGTGTGGTTTGAATTGTATATTGTAGATGCATGATCTGACACAATGCTATGGATGCATTTTGTGGGTGGGTTTTGAAAGATGCGGATGACCTTTGATAGGCCCTTGTGGCTTTTGTCATGCGTGAAATTGTTATGTTAAGTCATTTAAACAGCTGAGAGGGCTGGAGGACTTCATCTGCATTGTAGGGAAATTTGTAGCTTTCTCTTAAAAAGCAGAGAAAATTCTCATTGCCATCATCATTTGTCTTTCATAACAACATTGGTAATAATACTTTTATGTGCTATCTGTTTTAAAGGCTCAACAAATTTTACTTGTTGTCTTAATCTCCTATGGCATTGAAGTATAAATAACCCTCCAGTGAAGAGGTTGGGCTAGTCAGTAAGGGTTGGTAAGAACCATGGCTCTAAGACAATTTAAAAACTATTAAATATTTTATACATCAGTGCACTCAAATTTTGTCCCATTCTTTGAGACAAGCCTCTCACCACTCTGAGGCAATGCATTTCATTGTTGGAAAATTTGACTGAGCAATTCTTCGGCAACCTACTTTGTGAGACCCTGGTTATCTTCAGTCAAACCCAGCAGTGCACAAGATGGATGCCACAACATGTGGCTTCTCTCCAGAAGTCTCCTAGAGAGGTTATTTTGAAAGTGGTTTTGAGATGGTTAAGAGGGCTAGAATATTCAGGTTGCTTAAGGTACCAGTGGGGATGGGGTATGTGTCAGGGTTTAATCTATTTTTCTGTTCATGTAGAAAGGGGTTGTGTCCTGATTGGAGGTGCATCAGTGAATTTTTATTTTATTTTTTGAGTGAGCCTATCTGGCGAATAACCACCTGCTTGGGCATAAGTCAGCACACAAGGACAAAGCCTATTACTAGGCTATATTAAGAAACAAATAAAAAATATGTAAATAACAAATAATGCTAAAAATGACAAGGGCTACCCCCCCCCACCAGAAAACAAAGCAAAAAAGCAAGAATGGGGCATGCTACAGCATCAGGGGTAGGCCCGCCTTCCCTCCGGTGCACAAATATGCACCTCCCCCAAAATGTCGTAAAGAGCACAAGTCAGTGTGTACGAATCTGTCCCAGGTACAAGCGGTAGCGACTCCACTTGTCCCGGTAGGTAATGTGCACAAAGATCAGTGACTGGAACAAACAACAAGAATGCTGAACAGTCTGGGGGACAATGCAGCCTTCACCATAGGGCACAGGAGAACACTCCAGCAAATGGTGGTGCGTCCAATTCGGAGATGACAGAAAGCAACTTGAAGCCATTGCGACATTGGGGGGGTAGGTCCATGGAAATAGTCGCAGCGCAATGGCATGCAACTTTAAGTTCCCCTTGACTGTCTCCCATCTTCTTTGCCAAGCAGCACAGAGAGCTGCCCATATTCCTGCCATGTAATAAGTTGCATCAGTGAAACTCTGGTTCAGTGATCAAGGGGTGCTTCAGATTAGTGAATATTGGTGTGAGGTTGAGGTTTTGGAGTGCTGTGCAGGTAAAGTGGGTGTGCATATGGGGTAGATTAGGTAATAATTAAGTTAAATAAGATGTATGCTTAATTCTTATAGTATGAAAAATTGTAAAGAAGTAGCTAAAAAGGGATTTGGGAACATCTAGAAAGTAGATGATGCTCAGAATGGGCTTAGAACAGGTAGATCATGTCCAACAAATTGATTAAATTTCTAGATTTTGTAACAAAACAATTAGATACAGGAGAGAATATAGAAGTAATTTAATGGAAATTAGAAAAACTTTGATAGGGTTGCATAGAGAAGACTAGTTTACAAATTAAAAAGCTTTGGGATATCTTGGAGCGTTTTAAATTGGTTAGCCTAATGGCTGAGGGATAGGAAGCCTAGGGGGGTACTAAATAGAATAAAGTCACAGTTAGAGACATTATTAATATTCTTTCAGAGATCAGTTCTGAGCCCATTATTGTTTGTAATATATGTAAATTAATCAAAAGACATGTTAAAGTTCCATCCCTATATACTCATCCAACCTGTTCTTGAACAAATTTAGATTTCTACATTCTATTACATCCTGTGGTAAATCATTTCAGAAATCTACCACTCTATTTGTTAACATTATTTTTCTTACATCTTTCCTGAACACATTTTTCTAAGTTTCAAGCGGTGACCTATAATCCTATTACTACCTTCCAACTTAAAGAACTTTCCCAAATCTAAATTTTCCATCCCAGAACAAATTTTAAAAAGCTCAATCATATCACCTCTCACACACCTTTCAAATGAGAACATATTTAATACCCTTAGTCTATCTACATATTCAAGATGCAAGAGGTAAGGTATCATTTTGTTGACTTCCTTTGCACTGATATTAGTAGATTGATATCATGTGTAAAATGTGGGGACCATGCCTGTATGCACTAATCTATATGTGGTCTTACAACTTACATACAAGTTATAGTTTAACCCTTTAAGCACTGGGCTAATTTGCTGAACTTCCCTTGGGCAAACTTACAATGGTACACATTATCAAAAATAATTAAAATATTTAAATCCTTTTTTATAAATCAAATAATATTTCAATTGAAAAGAATTATTCTATTGATATAATTAAAAAAATATTAATAACCTTCTACCTATTTATAATTATGATTGATAATTCTCAATTCTTCTACAAATTTTCATCAATACCCATGGTTATTTTATGCTTTTTAAATCAGTTATCCATTTAAATTGGTTTCTAATTATAGAAAACAGTGCTTCTATTCATGTGAGACTATTTTATATCTTAGATTTTATGAAAACTTTGCTTAGGGCCTATTTTTAACCCATAAAGCTGTATTTTCCAGACAAAATAGGCTTGCTAGTTTGTGTGCTTTCAATAACATACTAACTTAAGGCATTTCCTCGTTTTAATAGGATGGAAAATGAAAAACAAGTGTATTTAACCAAAAATAAGGTAGAGTCATCAAAAACCTGTCGTTTAGATGTGTGTAAACCAAATCAGCTCTTTTTTGCAGTTGCTTTATGGTGTGGCCTAGAATGGAGTCAAGTTACTCTCATTTATAAATCTTTGTTTACAAATAAAGGACTCACCTAAGACATTTATGTATTATAATTAGATGTTTAATCAGCAACATATGTTTTTGACAAAAAAAAATGACAAATTATCATAATAATCACAGCGAATACCTGGCTATATGTGAAAGGCCACAAAAAGCCCTCAGATGATTACATAGCACTGAATCGATGGTGTAACTAATGGGCAACTAATGGGTTAAGGATAATATCCTTACTTTTATAACTAAAATTAGTCACCCAAGGGCCTTTATACGAGATTGATTCAGTGCTACATAATTACCTGATGATCTTTTTTGGCCTTTCACATTTAGACTCGTATTCACCCTGATTATTATGATAAATAATTTCTTGGTCAAACTGTTATGTAAGTAATCATCTAATTAATATACATAAATGGATTATGTTAGCCCTTTTTTGTTTGTAAACAGAGATTTATGAATGAGAGTATTTTTTATTTTTTTTTATTAAGGGGCTATCTGGCGACTGCCGACTTAGGCATAAGTTGCCGTAAACAAACAGCCTAGTTCTAGGCTACTTCAAAAAAATTCAACAGGAAACAACAATAAAAAGAAATAACAATAACAAAGCAATAACAAAAACGATAACAAAAACAACAACAACAATAAAACCGGGTTAAATGAAAGGGAGAAGGCCGGCCTCCCCCAAAAAGTCAATAAGTCCACCAGTCATGGAGCACGCACTCGTCCCGAGTACAAGGGACAGGCGGTAGCGACCCCGCCCATCCCGGTACCGAAAAAGGTATCGTGCGCGAAGATCACCCAGACTGGGACATTCGACAAGAATATGCCGAACAGTCTGGGCGACGACGCAGTCGTTGCAATAGGGCGCATGCGAGCGCTCCATCAAGTAGCGATGCGTCACACGAGTGTGTCTGATTCGAAGACGACAGAAAGCAACCTGAAGCCGCCGCGGCATTGGGGGATAGGTCCATGGGAACAGTCGCGGCGCAATGGCACGCAACTTTAAGTTCCCTTCGACCGTCTCCCATCTTCTTTGCCAAGCAGTCCGAAGAGCTGCCCGTATTCCTGCCATGTAGTCAGTGTGAGGAAGAGCGAAACGCTGGTCCGGTCGCAGAGTCCTCGCGGACTTTTTGGCACCCTCATCGGCGCGCTCATTCCCCGCAATTCCTACATGTCCAGGAACCCAGCAGAAAATAATCTCGACATCTGCCCGGCTCGCCAGAACCGTGGCGTCACGGATATCGCGAACCAGGGGATGCGGAGATTCCAATGCCCCGAGAGCACTCAGGGCGCTTTGTGAGTCACTATAGATCACAATCCGGTCTCCGAACCTGGCACGTCGCGTAATCTCCCGTACCGAGTGGTGTATTGCCACCAGCTCGGCCGTGAAGACAGACGCAGCGCCTGGTAGAGCCCTGCTGACTTCAAACAGAGGGGATACGGCGTGGAAGCCAACCCCCTCTTGGGACTTGGAGCCATCCGTATACACTGGCACGGTTCCAGCGTGACACGATGTGTGCTCCAAAAAGGTCGAACGCAATACTCCCGGCGCAGTACAAGCTTTGGGAGCAGAGGCGTGGCGACAAATAGCCAAATGTGGTACCCTCCAGGATGGCGTCCTGGGCAAAACCAGGGGCGCCACCGGCCCGAGAGCGATATCTACCTCTCGAAGGAGTTTCCTGGCCCTAAACACAAAAGGCTTAGGGTATGACTGGCGTCTCTCGACGGCATAGGCACCATCGAGATCAGCTGCGGATGCAGTGAGAGCTGTTGGCGACTGACGGAGGCACCGGGCTCGCGCGTAGAGTCGAGTGATACACTGCACGCGGCGCAGAGCGAGTGGCATCTCCCCAGCATCGACCAACAGGCTCTCAATGGGGGAAGTGCGGAAGGCACCGGTCGCAAGGCGAAGGCCGGTGTGGTGGATCGAATCCACCTTCCGCAATAAACGCTCGGCTGCGGATGCATAAGACTCGCATCCGTAGTCGAGCTTCGAGCGAACAAAGGATCGAAAAAAAAGTAAGGCAGTAGCCCTATCAGCGCTGAACGTCACGGAACGGAGAATGTCCATGGCGCGGGTACAAGAGACCTTAAGGCTGCGAATATGAGCCTCCCAGGTGAGGCGTCGGTCGAATACAAGACCAAGGAAACGGTGCCACTCAACCACATCCAGGCGCACCCCATTAAGAAACAAATCTGGTTCGGGGTGAAGCCGTGGATGGCGGCAGAAGTGCACCACCTTAGTCTTGGCCAAAGAAAACCGAAACCTGTGCGCTTCGGCATAGCGAGAGACGCGGTTCAATGCCTGTTGGAGTCGACGCTCCAGAGTTGGCATCTGGGCCGCGCCAAAAGAGATCGAAAGGTCGTCCACGTAGAGCGTAGCGAGAACATCTTCCGGCAGCACCGAGGTGATGCCGTTGATGCTCAGGGCAAAGAGTGTGACACTGAGGACACTTCCCTGCGGGACACCCTCTTCCTGCTCCTTTGGGCCGGAGAGGGCTTCCCCCACCCGTACGCCGAATCGACGATCTCGCAAAAATTCAGATATAAACATTGGGAGGCGTCCCCTCGCCCCCATCGTGTGGAGAGTCTCCATGATACCGTATCGCCATGCGGTATCATAGGCCTTCTCCAGATCGAAAAACACCGTGGCGTAGTGCTGTCTACGAAGGAAAGCCTCGCAGACGGCATTTTCCAGTCGGAGCAGAGCATCCGACGTGGAGTGGAACTTGCGGAAGCCGCACTGTGCGGAAGACAGATGGCCTCCGCTGTCCCAGGAAATAGGCTAATCTAACATTTACCAATTTCTCCATCAACTTGCACACGCAAGAGGTTAGAGAGATTGGGCGGAAACCGGTCGGAGTAGAGTGATCTCTCCCCGGTTTGCGAAAGGCAAGCACAGTAGCGATTCACCAGGAGTCTGGGAGAAGACCTTCCACCCAGATCCTGTTGAACAAATCTAACAGAAAGGCCATGCCTCGCTCACCTAGATGTCGAAGCATGGCGTACGGGACATCGTCCGGACCATGGGCGGTGTCCGCGCACGAAGCGAGAGCGGAACGCAACTCGCTTACAGTAAACTTGTCGTTGAAGGGTTCTCCGCCTCTGGAGGTAAAGTTCAGCCGGCGGCCTTCCGCGACATCACGACGTGCATTGAATGCTGGCGGAGCAGCATCACGGCTAGAGAATGCAGAAAAAGCGGTCGCCAAGGATTCCGCCACGGACGCGGGGTCCGAGATTGCGGTCCCATTCTCCTGGAGAACGGGAGGGGGGTCCTGCGAGAACTTGCCCCGAATCCTTTTGACTCGCTTCCACACCTCAGCTAAAGGGGTCTTCCCGTTAAGTGAAGACACGTATGCCCACCAAGAAGAGCGGCGGGCGTGCTTCGAAATATACCGGAACCTAGCCCTAGCCCGACGAAATTCACCGACAGTGAAATCGTTCGGGCGGCCCTTATAGCGCATGTAGGCATAACGCTTCTGTTTGAGGGCCGTCTCACACTCGGCCGACCACCATGGGAGTGGTCGGCGTGCAAAACGGCCAGACGTCCTAGGAATAGTAGTCAGGCCCACGGCGATGAGGTTGCCGGAGAAGAACTCAACGGCCTCATCCACTGACCTAAACTCCTCGACTGAGATAGAGAATTCAGTCATTTCCTGAAATGCAGGCCACCGCACCCGCGCCAAGCACCACCGAGGTGGTCTCTCAGGCGGCAGTTGCCCTGAAAATGATATTTGAATGGGAAAGTGATCACTACCATGGAGGTCATCGACCACCCCCCAATCAAAATCAGGCTGTGCATCCGAAGAGCACAAAGATAGGTCAAGGCAAGAAAATGAAGCGGTTCTCGGACAGTGATGCGTAAACTCATCCACGTTTAGGACACCCATCTCAAGCTCTTCGATCAGATTGGCAAGGACTTGTCCCCTGGGATTTATGGAGTAATCTCCCCAGAGAGGATGCCTGCCGTTCAGATCTCCAAGCAAGAGATAGGGCCTCGGCAACCGTGCCACAACGCGGCGGAAGTCCCCCCGCGTCGAAGTCAGCTGACGGTGGAATGTACGCAGAAATGATAGTATACCTCCTATCCAGGTGCAGCTGCACAGCCACTGCCTGAAAGGAGGTATCTAAAGAGAAAGGAAGAACGGAGACATCATGCCGGGTGTAAACCGCGCATCCTCCCAGCCCTGCCATCCTGCGGTGGTGGGGTCGCAAGACCCTTGTACCCCGGGAGGGCGGGCAGGGGGCACGCGCCTAGCATGTTCTCCTGCAAAAAGATAGCTAATGGGGAGCGGGACGAGACGAGCCTCCGCAGCTCCTCCCAGTTGGCCCGGAGTCCACGGCAATTCCATTGAAGGAATATGCCCCCCAGGCCTAGCTCGGAGGAGACGCGGGGGCCCTCCTCGAACTGAAGACCCTCACGGGGGAAGAACCCCAGGCGCTGTTGGCCGGACAAAGCGCTGGAGGCGCTGTTGCCTTCGAGGACTTATTGGGGGAGGTTGGGCTCGCCATGCGAGTCTTTTCCTCCCTCCGCCTCGAAACCTTAGGCTGGCGCTGCGGCTTCGGAGGCGGGGGGCCCTCTTTTCGAGGAACCACCGTCTCCGAGCCACTCGCTCCACCTCGGGGCGTGGGCGAAGGAGCCGAAGCTCCTTTGTTGCTGTCCTCCTTTCGGGGGATAGCTTTAGGAACCCCCGAAGATGGCCTAGCGACCATCTTCAGGGGTGTTGCCTCCTGTGAGTCTAACGACTCGGTGGAGGCGCGTGGCCGTTTCGCCTTGCGGGAAACGGTCACGCTGGGGGAAGAGGGGGGAGCCCTGGTTTTAGCCGGGGCTGGGTATGAACCCTTTTTGCCGCCAGCTTTACCAGGGGAGCGCCCGGGTTGGGTAGAGCCCGCAGAAGGGCTCCGATTGGGCGCGGAAATATGAATGAGAGTAACTTGACTCCATTCAAGGCCACAAAAAAAGGGGCTGATTTATGGTTCAATACACTTATGTTTTTCATTTTTCATCCAATTAAAATAATTTAAAAATCACTCAATTGAAATCAGCATGTTATTCAAGGCAGACTAAGGGGGAGAAAGCTTATTCAGCCAAAAAATAGGTGATTTTTTTTTCATTTTTTGGAAATTTTAAAATTCTTTCATATAAAAATATTATCCATAAAATATAAGTAACATTTTCTATAAAATGGCATTGGCTTAAGAAACAGTAACTAAAATGTAACAATTAATTTCTTCAGTTAATAAGAAATAACTGAGCAACATGCAAATATTTCCAATCATAATTCTAAATATGTAGAAGGCTATTAATAATTTTTAGGTTAAATCAATAGAATAATTCTTTGCAATTAAAATGATATATTATTTTCAATAATGAAAGATTTAGATATTATATTTTATTATTTTCAATAATGCTGTACAAGGCTAATTTTGCTAGGGCAATTTTGAGAAAATAGGATAGGCGCTAAAAGGGTTAATGAAATACAACACTCCATTTCCATTTTTACCTCAATACACTGCTTAGAAAACCTGTGACATCTTCCAACCTGAATGACCTCACCTCTATTGCCTTGGAAACTATTTCTGTTACAAGAGTAAGGCTGTTATCTTTAACCCTATAGTCGCCTGGCTAATTTGCTTGAAATCGCCTTGGGGGAAATTACAAATGGTACACGTTATCGAAAATAATTAAACAAATATTAATGACCTTTCACCTGTTTATACTTATAATTGATAATTCTGTTCTCACACAAATTTTCATCAACACCTATGTTTGTTTTTTGCTTTTTAAATCAGTTATGCTTTAAAACATTTCTAATTATAGAAAACAGTGCCGCTATTCATGGGAGACTATTTTATATTTTAAATTTTATGAAAATTTGTTCAGAGCCTATTTTTTACCTATAAAACTGTATTTACCAGACAAAATAGGCTTGCTGGTTTGTGTGCTTTCAATAACATACTAACTTAAGGCATTTCCTAGTTTTAATTGCATGAAAAATGAAAAACAAAATATATGCTAAATTACTTTAAAGGTTCAAAACAAAGCAACCAGTGAGAAACTAGACTAGCAGACAAAGAGGGACAGATGCATGAAAGCAGGGTAGGCAGACAAAGCAGGAAGGAGGGGGGGAGAATCCACTGGATGAAAATATATTTTTGTACACACAATAGTATTATTTGCAATTACTAATTTTCTTTTACCATTAAATGAATTAATTATCTATATAAAGAGGGGTATTTTTGGTGATGTCAAAGATTCATTAATTAGTATTATAAGCTAAAACTAAAAGTGAAAACCAATGAGAGCATCTCAACCAGAAAAAAAGGTAAGGAGAGATCTGCAAAACCCTCAAGATGTCAGCTGCATGAGTTTCATATGCTACACCTGACACTCCCTTGCTGGGCTCAAATATGCATAAAGATACAAACAAAGGAAGTGAATGGTATCTACACGAGAGATCGTGGGTACACATGGCAGCACAAGGAAATGTATTTTTTTAAACAAGTATTTCCTTTTTTTTCTTTTAATTAATTTATTTCAATTTTTTTTTTACTTGCATTGTTTGCATATGTCATCTTCTACAACAGCTATTATTTTCTGGTCTTCAAAGCAAATTCCATGGGGCCAAAATATAAAATCAATCAAAAGTTGGCAAGAAGTACATCCCCTCTTTTTTCCTAGTTCTCTAAGTAATCTCCTCATTAGAACTATTTTCTATAAGTTAAACTCATCATTTACACACCTTTATTACAAAGTTTTAGCAAGATGCCCATTAGATCTTTAGGGTGAGTGGGATATATTTAAAAAATAATTGATTTTCCAGCTCAATTTCAGATATTTTCTTCAAAGTAAAAGGGTAAATAATAAATAAAATGGTCTCTTACACAATGGACCATTATCATGGTCAGACTTGGAGAACCATCGTACCAAAAATTTCTGCATATTTTATCTCTTTTTCAATGACATTATAATGAAGCAATGTTATGAAAGGACTTGCTGTATTTAGAAGCAATATTCAGGATGCAGTTTATGGGGATGGTGGGTGCTTCTTAAGAGGCTTTTTGATTGACTTATATAGGCCCTTGTGACTTATCATCCATTAATTATGTTATATGAATGGGGGTTCTTTGGAGTAGGGGTATGAGTGGAGAGGGCATTGCATTTGTGTATCTGTCATATCTTATAATTAAAATAATACAGCATCTGGTCTCTACTATAAAATGCAGACTAAAGTATAATTCTGTAATAGCAAAAAGAATAAGAGGTCACATATTGTTTGAAGGCTTTTTATTTAATACTTTTAAACACATACAAATAAATACTTTAGCAAATGATGTCCTCTATAAAAATAAAATATGAGCATGTCTATATTTTGTAGTGCCAAAAATTACTGCTCAACATATGAAATTACATATAATTGGCAAGGCTAAAACTAAATTTAAGAGCAAATGCACCTCTGGAAATACTCAAATTATCTCATTTTTAGTATATATGAGGGGCAGTCAATAAGTTTTGTGAATCAGTAGGGCAAAACAGAGGAAGGGGGATGGCTGTTTGTGGGGGTGTTAGGACATGCTATGACAAGTCAGGACCTGCAGCCACACGCTCCTGCCTCGTCTATTTAAGAAGCAATAGCTGATCGCAGATCGTCAGTCACAAATTTTTCAACAATGGAGAAGGTTGAGCACCGCGCAGTGATAAAATTTTTGACCAAGGAAGGCAAGAATGCAAAAGAGATCCATGAACGCATGGTTGCAGTGTACACTGACACCGCCCCTTCCTATGCAACCATTGCTCGCTGGAATAGGGAGTTCTGCCATGGTAATGAGTCCCTTTAAGATGACCCCCGTCCAGGATGCCCATCAGACGTGACCAACGAAGACAATGTGACCCATGTGGAGAGGATGATCCTCAAAAATCGACAGGTGAAGGTCGAAGAAATCAAGCGAGAACTTGGAATATCACATGGAAGTGTTATCAACATTATCCACGACAATTTAGCCATGAGTAAGGTCTCTGCCCGTTGGGTCCCTAGAAATCTCACGCCCCATGATCGACTTCAACGTCGTCAAAGTCCACAAGGCCAGAGTTGCACAAGCTGCCCTGCGCGAGTGCGGATTCAAGGAGCTCAACCATCCCCCCTACAGTCCAGATCTGGCCCCTAGCGACTACTTTTTATTCCGCCAGCTAAAGGCTGCACTGCCTGGACACCGGTTTGGTGACGATGAAGATGCCTAGCTCGCCGTCCAGGAGTGGATTGAACAGTAGTTGGGAATTCAAAGCCTCAGGGACAAGTGGCGCAAGTGCATTGAAGTCGATATTAGTTATATTGAAAAATAATAAAGCACTTTTCCTCATATCTCGTTTCTTTATATCCGAATTGCAAAACTTATTGACCGCCCCTCGTATTTAAAAAGTCCATTAATATTTTTGGAGGAAAAAAAAAAATCTGAGTTCAATACTGTTAATTCATATTTCAGACAAAAAAGTCAAAGAATGAACTGTTGTCAACTTTCAAGGATTGAAAATATTTCCCTGGGTAAACTATTTCATATTGATTAGATTTTTTAAAATCTAAAAATTCTGGATCTTTAGGTAATTAAATGCCTTTCATTTGTTGATTGATATTTTCTAAAAGTTAAAAGAAGATTTGTGAGGAAGGTAGACCAAATTCTTCTACTACTACATTCCATATGTCATCAAATTTTGGTTCCTTGGTGTGTTGAATTTTTGAGTGTGCTTTCAACAGTACTTGAGCTAAAAATTATATCCCAACTATTTTGTTTGTACTTTTTTGGATAGATATTCCTTCAGTGTGTGAATAGTACAAAATATCTACCTCTAATAAAAACAATAAATAAATACAAAGAAACAAAAGTTAAAAAAAGACCCAACTCTAACTTCATTTTTTTTTTGTAAACTGCTAGATTTTCTTGACCATATTTGAAAGGATTTTCAAATTTCCGTTATTCTCTTTGATGGCTAAAACCAATCTAGATGAGACTTAATCTTATTGTGTCAAATTTGGGAAAAACCTTGCCAATAATATGATCAAGTAATGGAATTTGCCTTGTAAAACTACTAAAAAAAAAGATAATCTGACAAGGAGGTGTTGCAGTTAGTAATGTACACAAGTGCTTAGTTTAACACAAGATTTAGTAGCTTAAACATAACATAATTTATAATTTCACGGATGATAAAAGCCACAAGGGCCTATCAAATGTCATCTACATCCATCAAAACCCACCCACATTGGACTATATCAGATCATGCAACTACTTTATAAACAATCCATAGGACTGCATCAGATCACGCATCTACAATATACAATCTAAACAATCCATAGGATTGTGTCAGATCACGCAGCTATAGATATATACAAACAATATTAATATATATAAAACTTAGGAACCATCACAATCTTCCCTCCCCATAAACTCATCCAACCTACTCTTAAATACATTTAAATTTGGACTACCTACTACCCTCCGCAGCAATTTGTTCCAGAAGTCCACCACTGTAATGGGGGACTCTAGTGAAACTAAAATTATTTTGCCTTGTATACTCTTAAGTTTACTTACCATTACTGCAGCACTATCTTTGAAAGACCATTTTATTTATTATTTACCCTTTTTTTCTTTGATTAACTTTTTGTGGAGCCTAGTTCATCTACATGCCTCCTTTTTAAGTAATTTGGAGATATCTTTGGCACTTCAACCTTTACTGTGACATCAGTAAGTTGGAGAAATATTTCACAAATGTCTCCATACTTAGTAACATAAGAAATAATGGTAGAAAGTTGAGAAAAACAACTTAGAGCAGATATTTCATCCAAATTTCATTAAGATAACATTATTAATTCCATCAATTATATAAATTTGTTTAGCTTTTGATAATCATTTAAAAAGTGTGGCAGTTTTTAAATTGTTTCCAAGTTCTTTAGCAAATGATGAAAACCTAAAAATACAGGAATACCTCACATAATGATCTCCCATTTAATGACAACTCACTTTGATATTTTTGTAAAAATTATAAAAATTTAATAGTTAACTTCACCAAATAAATGCTAAAAATTCATATTGATTGCTTTAAAAGCATAAAAAAGTTCAAAAAGGTACCATAATATGAATACATAATATACATGTGAATGTTTGTTAGTATATTCAGTCGCATCGCCTCAGCTATGCCTATTAGTTTTCAGGCTGATATTCTATTTGCATGTTGTGTGACTATTTCACTATATGACCAAGAGCTCATAAATGGAAATCTTATTGAAATAGAAGAACATTGTGAGGAGGATGAAACAATGCAAACTCCTGTTTATTCCTTCACTTTGAATGGATTTGAAAAAGCATTTGAACACATTAAAAAAGCAATTGAGATTTTAGAGTCCCAATATTCTAATTTCAAATGAAGTAGCAGATTTGTTGCAGATCTAATGAAATCTCATGCTTGCTATCGTGAAATTTACAATGAAAATAAAATCTGTCTTGGAAGCAAGGACCTCTTGATGCATATTTCATAAAGGAAAAATGAAACTATCTACTTCAAATGTATCAAATGCAAGTGAGATAGAAACATCAATTGATAAACCCACAATGAGGGGCCTAAAATGTTTATTATTCATATAATATGCTTTATAAATGATTGATTTAATATCTATGATCTATTAAATTATTTGTTATACCATTTTTTTATGTCAAATCTCACCAGCAAGAACATTAGTATTTGTAACATTGTGTCTATGTAAGTCTCTCATTTAACCATTGGATATTTGGAACCAAATAAATTGTTAAGTTAAGGTATTACTGTATTCAGTGCTATTTTCAGATTGGGTAACTTTCTGTGACCACAAAAAGCAAATTTTTGCATTCTAAAAACACTTTACAAATGGCAAATTCCTTTTGTTTATCAAGTCAAGTCTATTCTGCTTTTTCAAAACTGTTTAAGATCACAATAAGCTTACACAGGGTGTAAGCTTATTGCCATTGGCAACTCTGAATTCCATGCATGTATGTAGTCTGACATCGGTCCTTTCTTCTTATTATTATAGTAGACTTAGTTGTGCATCATCTCTAAAGGGAGCAATACCAGGGCTGAAAAAAATCCTCCAAAAATTTGGAAAAGGCAAGCTGTGCTGTTTAGGATTGATGTGTAGAGGTCCAATGTGAAGATCTACAAGGGGTTGGGTATCAATATGAGGACGGTGCAGAGGCTCAGGAAAGAGTTGGATCAGTCGGGCTGTGATTACGAGGGTACAGCAGCAGCTCAGAAGCCTGACTTTAAATGTTCTGATGAAAAAATAACTACCAAAATTACTGCAGAGATCCAGGCAATCTTTGCAAGTCAATGAGGGACATAGCCAAGGAGAGAGAGTGTCAGTCTCTTGTCAGGCAGTTAGTGCATGAGAACAGCCGTTATTACTCATAAATGATGAAAAAGGGACAGCTTCGGTCGCAGAAGATGAAGAGAAAGTGAAAGGAACGTTATGAAGCTCGTGAACCAACTGAAGCATCCCCTCAAGCCTGGCATGCTTTGGTTCTTCTCAGATGAAAAGAATTTCTTCCAGGGCCAGGTGGTGAACATGTACAACAACCAGTGATTTGTTTCCCC
Organism: Ceratothoa steindachneri; assembly: GCA_963969495.1. Lineage (NCBI taxonomy): Eukaryota > Metazoa > Arthropoda > Malacostraca > Isopoda > Cymothoidae > Ceratothoa > Ceratothoa steindachneri. Next base: position 44,462,943 of record OZ018321.1, on the reverse strand, counting down.
CAAATTGTACCGAGTAATGAAAACCAAGTTTTCTGTTCATATCGTGGTGGTCAGTACTAGTGATGGGACAAAGCCAAAATAAATTCTGATTCCAAAGGTTTGTTCCAATTCCGATTCCTTAAGTGGTGATACTGGTACTTTATTATTTCTAATAATGACATCCAGTATTATACAATACTGTATTATATACTCTGTACATGGTTATTACTAGCTTAATTAATCATTTGGCCTACTATATAATTAATTAGTATAGATACTAATTTCCTTTTTCAGACTATTGAATAAATAAATACAGTATTAAACCCTTTTTAAAATGGTGATAAGAAAGCAGTAATTTGTGCATGGGAAAAATATCTAGAGGTCATAAAATAGGCTACAGCACAACAACAAATATGTTGAAACACCTTAACACTTGGCACACAAGTGAACTAAAAGAAGAAAAGCAGATAATTGATTTAGAGAAGAAACCAGTCATACCCAGAAGGAGCTGTGCAAAGAAAAGGTACTGTAGACAGTAACATTTAACTAAGATTAGCCAAAATCTTTGAAAAGCATTAGCTCTGCGATATTAATGACCATAAATCCCGCCAGTAATAACCATGTACAGAGTATATAATACAGTATTGTATAATACTGGATGTCATTATTAGAAATGATAGCGGTAGGTATCGAGCCATTTTTAATTGTGGAAGATATAGGCTTTATATGATTGCTAAATCATGTGTGCCCCAATTACACTATTCTGGAAATCCAGAAGATATAAAAAATAAATTGTTAAAATAATATGATTATATTAAAGATGAAATACAAAATGGTATTGATGATACACAGTTCTGATGGGTGGACAGCTACTACATCCAATCAATCATTTATTAGCTTCACAACCCATTAGCTTAGCCGCCTGATTACAAACAAACCAATGCTATTCTCAGATTTGTACCATTTACTGGCAAGGGCACAGCATATAAGTGGGTGCATACAGAATGTAATAGAAGAGTTCAAAATTAATCATACTAAAGTTCATCTTGTTGTAAGAGGTAAATAATGCTGCTGGAGTTCCACAAGCAGGCTTTGTGGCATTACCTTGTTTTCTACATACCCTTTAGCTAGCTAGTTTTGAATGATGCTGTGGTGGAGCGAATGTGAGTTTGTGTATAAGGGGCCATTCTCCCACCCCTTTTCTCAATACCCTCTCCCTCCCTCTGTAAGAATGTGTGTGTGAATGGAAATGGGTTTTTTTTTTTATTAGAATGTTATTATAAGATGTTTTTTTCCTTTCCAGGCGCCATATTCTGGAAAGATAAAGGGCAAGCACTTGTAAATTACCCCCTGCAATAGAAGCGAACTATAACTATTGATTATTATTAATACCAAAGGCCACTAGTATAGGACAAGGGTTCCAGGCCATGTTCTGTCCTACTTGGTTGAGTATAAAATAGTTTAGCTTTAACGAAGGAGGGCTTAAAATAGCCACACAACTGTAACAAGGTAAGTTATCTTTTTCCAAGCTTGGAGGCACTAGTTTTGAATACAAAGATTTTTGTTGTACGACGTGAGGCCATCTTTTGTTGTTCATTGAATGTAGTAACCCAAATTTTATTTGGGTTGTTTGATTTTTTTAATTGTTCTTAGGATCGATTAATAATATTTATAAGTGGGACTTATTTTTTTTTTATTTCATATATATAGGAAACTTTAGCTGTATTTTTTGTGAATAGTAACGAGATCTCCAATATAATTGCCCCTCTCTATTGTAGATATTATTGTACATTTTTTTGTAAGTAAAGGGACTGTATATACAATCCGTTTCATTCTCCTTCGATTTCTCACGTCCGGATTAGTGTAGGAAGCAGGTTGGATCGATTGGGGGTTAGTCTAGATTTTTGGCCCGCTACAATGCTATAGAGTGAGGCAGAGAGGATGGATGTTTTTGAAAAATTCACAAAATCATTAATTTTAGCTTCCAAATTTTTTTATTTAATAACATTAATGTCTTTGTATTCAATACGCATTTGACAAAATGAATTGTGGAAAACAATATCCCTCATGTGGTGTCCATTTTCATTGATGCATTTCTGAAGGCATTCTTGAAAGTTGGCTTCCATTTTTTCTATGTGAATAACTTCCTCCAAATCATCCAATGTATGGGGCTTATGCTCATACACACAAGGACAAATCAGGGGACTGAGGGGCCCAAGGAGTGTCAGCAAACCTGGAAATGAGACGGTTACTGAAGAGAGGGTGAACAACAACCATTAATGATCTGGCTGTAAGGGCCATTGCTCCAACCTACTGAAACCACACATGTCAGATAGGAATACACTTTCCTTGTAATTAAGGCACAAAGAAGTTGTTTATCATCTCGATGTATCACTTGGAGTTCACAGTAACAGCATTTCCATTATGGTCTTCAAAAAGGTAAGGACCAATGATGCCAGCTTTTCCAACAGCCCACAAACCGTCACTTTTGGGTTGTGTAGTGGTCTTTTGGGCAGTTCTCTCAGATTTTTAAGAGCCCAATAATGACAATTCAGTTGATTCACCCTGCCATTGAGATGAAAATGAGCTCCATCAATCCTTAACAAAATAAGGATGTCATTTGCCTCAAAAATTGCTTTCATCTGACGTGTGAAGCTAATCTGCTGTGCATAGTCCCCTGGTCTCAACTGTTGCACAATGACTGATTTGTAGGGGTGGAAATACAGGTCTTCATGCAAAATATGCCAAGTTCAGTAGCATGCTTCCGAGCAGACCGATTCAGACTGTGCAACAAAGCTTGTCTGACATGTTCCACATTTTCTGGGATACGTACCATTTATGGAGCCATCATTGCCAGCTAATAATTAATGTACCCTGTATACAAAGTGCATGAACCCAACATAGGATTGTATTACAAGTGGGAATAGCCTGATTTCAGGGAATGTTGAATCAGCACCGAAACTCATGCTGAACTACTGTGACAAACTCGTTATTCTTCAAGAAACTGTTGTAAGCGAACACGCAGTGCTCTATCATCCATTGCACCATAACTTCACCTGATAAAAAAGGTTAGATACCACTACTGAATGGTACCTGTCAAACATATGTCCCTCCTCCTAGGACTGAGTAATTGCCATTTCAAAAACATTCATCCTCTCTGCCTCACCCTGTATATTTGAACAGAGATATGTCAAGGACTTGACAAAAGTATGCAAGCCAATAGTTGGAGATTTAATGAATCGCCATCAGCCTTTTCTAAATATGAAGAATATCAAAACACCGGGTTTTGCAAAAGTTCTGTTACACTCATTAAAAATAAATGAGAAGATTTACATGTGTGATTGAAAAAGTTCTGGCAAAAATACTTAAAAGTTCTATTTTTCCAGCATGTGTCATTAAGATTTTCTTTCCATTGTATGTAGGTATGTCGAGATGGAAGCAAATAGAATCAAGATATCTGCATGTACTGTTATAACATTGTAATTACGTCATAAATAATTTGTTTAAAATGATTATTTTTTTTTCAAGGGGCTATCTGGCAACTGCCTAGTTTAAAAGGAATAAATTCTTTTTATATCAATATAAACACGCGCAAATAAATACATAAATAGAATACAAATATATTAACCTTCGCTAGAGGATCACTATGCACAAATATTTAAATACTGGTAGGTATGTGAAAGGGTAAATATAGAGAGAATAAGAAAAGACAGTTTAGGAGCAAGGATATTGCACACCCTCCAAACTATACGTTACTGTCAGAACTTCTCTAGAAAATTATCTCACAATTTTGATATATTAATATTAAGTCCCACTATATTACATCCCTGCCCCCTTACCCCTTTTACTTGAAAGTTCCCCCCCCCCCCGTATTAGACTAACTATAGATTAAGTCAAACAACAGGTTTAGAAACCCATGTTGACCTGCAAACTCCAGCTGAGTAGGAGGCTGTGATTCAGGAGCTGCTTCTCTAACTTCTTGTGGTCACAGCACTATCAGAGATAGGAAGAGGTTGTCTAGGAACAACCTGATCTTGGTGGCATTTGACAACGCTACCATCCTGCAACTGGCATCTATATGAGAGAGGTCCAGTCTGAGATTGGACTTCAGCAGGAACCCATCTGGGACCTCTAGTAGCATAATTAGGAATTGAAATAGGAGCATCATGAAGAAGGGTTAAGGATCTAGCATGTCAGGAGAGATTCTCCTTCTGAGAGGGCTGCTTATCAGCAACCTGGGAAGCAAAAGATGTGCCTGGCCATACTAAATCCAAGCGTGAACGTAGCTTCCTGCCAAACATAAGTTCAGCAGGTGACACTCCAGTGGTAGAATGGGGTGTCATCCTGTAGTTAAGAGAAACTTATCTATAGTGGTGATAACAGGATCTGTGGAGGTGTGCAGAGCTCTCTAAATGTCTGCACCATCCTCTCTGCAAGACCGTTAGTAGAGGGTTTATAGACAGCTGTAGCTATGTGGCGAATGCCACAGTTTACCACAAAATCCCTAAATTCCTGAGATGTAAAACAGGGACCATTGTCGGAAACAATTGAGACGGGAAGACCATAAATAGAAAAGGAGTGTCTAAGACACTTTATGGTCACCTGAGCTGTTGTACATTTAGTGCAGTAGATGTCAACCCACTTAGAATGTGCATCAACAATAATTAGAAAATAGTTACCATCCACAGGACCTGCATAATCCACATGCGGTCTGTGCCAGGGAGAACCAGGTCATTCACAAGGGTGTAACTCAGCTTTACGAGGATTAGCATGATGTGCTAAGCAGTTAGAACAGGACAGAGTAAGATTCTCCAGATCCTTATCAAGACCTGGCCACCAAAACATAACTACAGGCCAGCTCCTTCATGTGGGATGAGCCTGTGTGGCCCGCATGCAGATTTTGAAGGAGAGCTGGGTGCAGCTTAGTAGGAATAACTCATGTTCTCCATAGAACACAACCACTTTGGATGGACAGTTTGTCCCTCCTCCACGCATAAGCTTACAAGTCGGGGTAGTCCAAGGCTAGTGGTAGGCCACCCTTGCTCACAATACTTAAAAACCCTAGAAAGAGTTGAGTCTGTCCTGATACAAGTTCTGATATCATTGCTCGTCGCTGGACTTTAATCTAAGAAATTGACCAAACATGTCCAGTCTGCTGGGATAGGAGTACTGTCATTAGGGATTGACAGAGGAAGTCTACTCAGTGTGTCTGCTGTACCAAGGAGTTGACCAGAGTGATGCTTAAGAATAAAGTCGTACACTTGTAAGAGAAGCGCCCAATGTTGGATATGACCAAAAGCTAGTGGAGGAATAGGCTTTGTAGGTGAGAACAACCCTAGGAGGGGTTTGTTGTCAGTTACCAGGGTAAACTCTTTCTGGCCCCACAAATAGTAATGGAATTTGCGTACAGCAAAGATCATGGACAGTGCTTCCTTTTTGAGTTGAGAATAGTTCTTTGCAGCTGATGAGAGTGAATGAGAAGCAAAGAAGACAGGGCATTCTACACCCTCAACTACATGGTATAGCACTGCTCTAATGCCATAGGCCCTGCTATCTGCCACAACTGCAATGTTTAGTGGAATCAAAATGAACAAGAAGAGTAATATTTAGCAGTAGTTTCTTAGACAATACAAATGTATCTTCCTGTTCCTTACCCCCAAACCATTTTTGTTAGCCTTTAAAACCTAGATTGCCAAACTGGGGGCCATACAGCAAAATTTAGGGGGCCATAAGCTGAGGTTATGTACACATAAAAATCCCAAGCCCTACCACACTAGAACAGCCAGTCAGCAGCTGAGCCAGCCAGAGGAACAGGCGCATCTGTACTCAGTATACGTTTGCACAATGCCTTGCTGCCAGATGCATGAGTAATATGACTAATTCTTTCTTTATTCAGTGTAATTCCATTTTTATATATGACTTTGTGTTTTTGATCAAATAATTCATTAGGATGCATTTCGATACCAAACAATTTTCACTCAATAACTTATTTAATACTTCCTATGCTATGGTTTCCGAATGAGAACCTAGTCTTGAATCTTGAGTATCAACCAGTCCACAGTCCCACTTTAGAGGCCACAGTTAAAAAACAAACACTTTGTGAGTGTGTGTGGGTCTCATAAATAATCTGTTTGCGCCAATTTTAGTGTTATTGGCACTTAAGCCACCATCAATACCAATTTAATAATGGTAAGTAAGCTTTGCATCATGCATTGTATTATAAGGCAGGGAAAAAATATATGTTGAATTTTTTTACAATCCATGAAATGTTTTTGTTTTTTTGAGAGTTTAGTAACCTGAAATTTTATTTCTTTCCAAATTCTCATTGTTATGAACCACTTGAAAATGTTGTTTAAAGAGGGTTTCACTCCTTTAGAAAATTAGAACATTAGGAAAGTTCAAATAATAAAAAGCCACTAGGCTAGGGCCTATCGAGGTCATCTGCTTTTGAAAAAAAAAAGTGATTGGTAAAGTAAGTTAATGAATGCTATTTTCTGGTCAAATGGCAAAGTCAAATTAGCTAACACCTGCAATAATCTACCCTCTCATAGGGTAGTCCACTGGAATATCAAAGACATTATGGTAAATATAAAAAAAAATATAAACAAATCAAATGCAATAATCTTCCCTCTTTTAGGTAGTCCACTGCATACCAAATATTCATGTATTATGAAGCTTCATATTGACCTTTTGTAGGCTCATTATGAGTGATGTCATTTAGCTACAGCAGCATTTCTTTTCGCTTCAGACCCCTCTGTGATGGCTTCTAACAAGAAACGCAAATACGATGACAGCTATCTGGATTTTGGATTTACAAGCATTAATGATAAAGGTGTAGTGAAGCTACAGTGTGTGATTTGTCACAAGATAATCTCCGCTGAATCACTGAGGCCTAGCAAGCTTAAATTACACCTGGTAACTACACATTCTCAACATGTTGGCAAGGATCGTTCTTTCTTTGGTCGACAGGAATTGAATATGAAGAGACAAAGACTCTGTGCCAGCAGTTCCATTCACCAACAAAATGCTGCATTAGTCAAGGCATCATTTTTGGTATCCCTTGAAATAGCAAAGAAAAAGAAACCTCACACCATTGGGGAGGAATTAATTTTGCCATGTGCCAAAACTATGGTCAAGCTTGTTTTGGGCGAGAAAAGTGCTGAAAAACTGAGTGCTATTTCTCTTTCAAATAATACAGTGCAATGCCGAATATCTCTTATGTCAGATGATATCAAAGAACAGGTGATACAGAAAGTTAAAGAAGCTGGATTATTCAGTATTCAACTCGACGAGTCCACTGACGTCCAGTCCTAGTCACAACTCGTGGTTTTTGTTAGGTATGTTCATGGTGAGGATATGAAGGAAGAATTATTGTTTTGTGAAACTCTCGAGCAATCTACAAAAGGTGAAGTTGTAATGCAGAAACTCTCAGAATACTCTGAAGCAAATGGTCTTGACTGGGGCAATCTCTGTGGGATATGCACAGACGGGGCTCCATTCATGTTAGGTTCTAAGTCAGGTTTTGTTTCAAGAGCTTGCCTGTGGATCATGCATGATCCACAGGCAAGCTCTTGCTTCAAAAACCCTACCCTCAGAATTACAGAAAATCCTGAATACCATTATAAAGATGGCTAACTTTGTAAAAGGTAGTGCTCTTAACACACCCCTTTTCAAGAAACTCTGCCGTGATATGAATGCAGCTCATGAAATCCTCTTATTTCATACAGCAGTTCACTGGCTTTCCAAAGGAAATGTAGTTCAGCGTGTATTTGAGCTCAAAGAAGAGATCAGACTCTTCCTTGAGTTACAGGACAAGCAAGATTTGTTGTCAGCATGGTCTGTACTCCATTCGGTTCCTTCGTCATGAACCGAATGCCTTACAGACTTCGTAACAGTGGTCAAACCTTCCAACGCTTCATGGATCAGGTTCTGAGAGGTTTTCCCTTCGTATTTTGTTATATAGACGACCTCCTAATAGCATCTTCACTTTAGAGAAGCATTTTTCTCACCTTCGCCAGATTTTTGCACGTTTAGATGAGTATGGTATCCTACTCAACACTTTTAAGTGTATCTTTGGTGTCACACAGCTCTCCTTTTTGGGACATCACATTTCTCCTGAGGAGATTCGTCCTCTCGAGGACAAAGTTGAAGTTATCCGGGCTTTTCCCGACCTTCTTCACTAAAGCAGCTTCGTAGATTCTGTGGGATGGTAAACTTTTACCAACAGGTTCATTTCCAACATCTCCCACATTATGCAACCTCTCTACGAAGTGCTTTTCAAGTCCAAGAAAAACCTTCCGCTTTCCTGTTCCCCGAAGCTTGCGAGACTTTCTCTCGCACCAAAGAGGCTATGGCTTCCGCTGTTGCCCTGGCCCATCCTTGCCCAAGAGCTCCCATAAGCGTTGCTTCAGACGCGTCCGCTACTCATGTTGGTGCGACGCTACAACAGAAGGTTGGTGACTCTTGGCAACCCCTCGCCTTCTTCTTTCTCAACAGAGGTACAGTACATTTTCCTGCGAATTACTGAGCATATACCTCGCCCTCCGTCACTTCCAACAATACTTGGAAGGGAGTGAATTCACTGTCTTTACCGACCACAAACCATTGATTGGTGCGCTCGCCTCTAGTAGCACTTCCTCTGTGAACTCTGCAGTTGATACTCGTCACCTTGAATTCATCCTGCAGATGACAAACGATATTTGCTACGTTCCTGGTTCTTCAAACGTCGTACTAGATGCGCTCTCTCGCATTTCAGCGATTTCGGGCACGCAACTCTTCTACACTGCGCCCTTGATCACGCCACAATAGCGCTTGCCCAGGAACAAGATGAAGACATGCAAACCCTGCGTCACTCTTCTCAACTCATCGTTCGCGAAATTGACTTGCCGGACAGTCCTTCCAGGCACATCCTGGTTGACTATTCATTTCTTGACTGTCCTTGTCCTCTCATTCCTCTCGCTTACCGTCGGCGCGTATTTGACCAGACTCACGGTCTCTCTCATCCTGGCATTCAAGCAACTCGAAAGCTCATCACACAACATTATGTGTGGCCAGGTATGAACGCCGATGTGCAAAGGCTCAATGCCACAAAAAATCTCCTCTGGATGCTTTTCCACTTCCATTGGCACGTTTTGACGCCATTCACATCGATCTGGTTGGTCCTCTTTCCTTTTGGTGTGGTTGAACTTACCTTCTGACCATGATAGATCGCTTTACATCTTGGCCAGAGGCAGTTCCTATCCCCGACATCAGAGCTTCCACTGTCACTCGAGCCTTAATCTCAGCATGGGTTGCTCATTTTGGTGTCCCATCAACGATCATGACTGATCGAGGTAACCAATTTGAATCCCACCAATGGGATGCACTCATGCCAGTGCTTGGCTCCTTTCGTCTCTGCACCACTAGCTACCATCCCCAGAATACAGAATAACTCTTAAGGTGGAACGTTTTCACAGGACTCTCAAGGGAAGCTTACGCTCCACTGACCCCAAAATCACTTGGGTGGACAAGCTACCCTTAATTCTCCTGGGAATTCGTGCCTCCTTGAAAGAGGATGTGAATTGCTCTGCTTCCTTCCGACATACATCCTGCTGCATACATAAACTATTTAGTACGGGCGATGTCTGAGGTAAAGCCGACCGCCTCAAGAGTGCCTGCTAATCAGAAACCTTTTGTGCCAAAGGGGATGGCAACTTGCTCTCATGTGTTTGCCTGTCATGATTCCAATCGCACATCCTTGCAACCTGTCCATGACAGGCCCTTTCTCATCGTCTCCAGGAAGCCGAAATTCTTTGTTCTTCAGCTTGGCACCAAGCAAGATACGGTTTTCATTGATCGCCTGAAACCAGCTTTTATAGAGGCCATTCACCTGGAACAGTCACTACCTTTCTCTTCCACTAATATAGGTCCAGTGGTTATCCCAGCCTACCTACCACACCCAACTATTCCTTCAACACTTCCCAACCAACTAAATCCACTTCCAAACCCTTCTTCTGCTCTTTCAAATCAAATTGCAACTTTTCCTCCTACCTCTTTACTCACAAACCCTCCGCCAACCATCTCTACACCACCCAATTCTTCTTCCCAACTGCTGCCGCCTCACTTTTTATTGCAGGACCACTTGACAGCAGCCGGAGAACATCAAAAGACCAGTGTGCAACTCTCGACTGTCGCCTTTTCGGGAAGGTCCAGAACAATTGTCACCCGATGCTCCGGTCCTCACTTGCAACAATCTCCTGCATCAATTGAGTGGCACTTCTAATTGCCACCTGACCCGCAATCCGAGTCAGCCAATTGGCACTATAACTCGTTCTGGACGGGTTGTATTGAGGCCTCGCTGCTATATAGTCTAAGATTTTTTCATAAACACCTTGTGCAAGCTTTTCCCTCAGTGGGGTAGTATTGTAGCGGTCTACACCCCTACAAGCGCAAATATTTAATCATAACTATGTATATATATATATTATTTCAATAAGGGTTGGTAACCATAACTTAAATCGTGTGATTGGTACGCCCGATCTCTCATGCGTTTTCAAATAAAATCACATGCTGATTCATTCACTTTGTTCGGCTCATTGGAATCAGGTCTGTAATATTGAAATTGTAATATTTAGCTAAATATGTCCAAAAGAATCTTGTTTTTAATACATGATTCTTTCTCTCATTTACAGACCCTCCCAACTCCGTTGTAATCTATTTATATAATTATTTATATTACCTATTTATATATGGATCTATATTACAATCTATTTATGTATCCAATTTAATCCATACAATCTATTTATACATATCCATCTATACTAATATTTACCAAATCCATTTAACTATATATCTATTTGCTCATATAATCTATTTAATCAATTGCCGACTTTGGCCTAAGGAGATTTCGTCTGCAAATTCAGACTTCCCATTAGCGATTAACTTCATTCCCCTTGTATAACAAAAATATAGGTTTTTGAGTTTATTGTGACCAGAGCTGTCTAGTATATTGGCGTAATAACTACCTAACAACCTATACTTAGCAATGCTGGAAACAGTGTCAGACATTGCAGAGGAGTGCAATACTGCTACAAAGAACTTGATTGTTCAACATCTTGAAGCCTTAGTGGAAGAATTTAAAAGGTACTTCCCAGATATCCAAAGCCAAACCTCTTGGATAGTAAGGCCTTCACTGCTCCAGTGACATGCATACCTTATGATAATGATGATGGCTAGACTGAACTGCTGACACTTCAGGAAGATACAGGAGCAAAAATCAAGTTTGAAACAGAATCTCTCACTGTATTTTGGTCATCAATGGCAGCTTTGTACCCAAACTTATGTAACTTAGCTTTCTGCCATCAACTTATTCCTGTGAGGCTGCATTCTCTCAACTTTTGCATATCAAATCAAAATATCGCAATAGACTTGATGTGAAGCATGACCTACGATGTGCTTTGAGTGAAACAAGGCCAAGAATTAAGATGCTGGTCGATGGCTTTCAACATCATCCTTCACATTGAGTTTGTGGTTTGAGCAAACAAACTTGCCCATGAAGGTTCTTGCTGGGAGAAGAGAAGGTGATGTTTCCACTAAAGGTCTTGGTTTTGTTATTTATGACTCCCTATGATAGGATTTTGTTCAGAATTATTAAATTTGTCAGTAAAAAAATGATAAGACTGCTTTTGATTACACTTTTTTATGCAGTGAATTTTATTTTTTCTACTTTTGTATACAGAGAAAGGTTTTTGGAAATTATTAGTTTTAATTACAGGTAGACCTATTCTCAAATTATAAAAAATATTTTAGGTGCATCAAATTACTTCTTTAGTATCATTTTAATGTTTATTTGAGATTTGTCAAAAAGTAAATTACAAGTTTCCATGACTCAATATTTAAGAAAAGAAAAAATATGGGGTTAAATGAATAAAATTACAGGTATCGCAGGAGATTTTCATAATAGACCTAAATATATATATTTTTTTTATAGAGCCCATCTGGCAACTGCCCCCTTCGGCATAGGTCGCCGGAAACACAACAGCCTAGAACTAGGCTACTTTAAAATAAAAATATGAAAGCATAACAATGATAAAAATGTGAAAAACTTAACAATTAGGGAAGCAATCTCCGGAAATCGGGGGAAGGTCCCCCTCACCTCGGTGCAGGAGCTGCAACCTACAAAGAAAACAATAAAAAAAAGAACCTTCTTAAATAAAGGGAAGAAGCCTGGCCTCCCCCCAAAGTCAACAAGTCAATGTGCAGGAACTTGTCCTGAGTACAAGGGACAGGCAGTAGGAGGCCTAAATAAATGTAGGACTACAGAGTCCCTGTTGTCATGAGATATGAATTGGGAAGGGAGGCCATGGATAAGGCTCATATATGAAAAGTGGGTAAAGATCAGAAAAAGTTTGGGAACCACTACTTTAGAAGATTATTTAGAAGATGCAAAATAGAAGCTGCCCTAGGAAGAAACTCACAATAGAAATTTATTAGACCTAAGTAAACCCAAATCTGACACATTATCAATATAGTTCTGTCTTGCAGACAACCAAGATCAGAAGAAAATAAGTCGGGGAAACTGTGAGCAGCTGAGCATGAGACAAAGACACCTTATGGACTGTATCAAGTTTGACTTCTGTCAAGTTAAGAGCATTCCCAGTAAAGAAGGTCCATAAAAATCTGTAACTACCAGTGGGACATTAAGCCAGGGATTAATGCTTGAAGGCAGGCAAGGAGTGACAAAGATTTCACCAGCAACTTTCAACGGGAAACCCCCATACACTTTAAGACTCACTGCAGATTCCCTAAGTTTAGGATGAGAACCCGCAGATGGCCAAAGTCTCTCAAAAGTCTGGCAAGAAATTAGAGACCTAGCTGCCCCTGTATCTACTTCCATCTCCAAGATGGTGTCATTTAATTCACTTTCATCATTATAGGTCTATTTTTATTATCAGACATAGAAAAGACAATCATAGCTTCCATCATTAGAATTACTAGAAGGATTAGCAAAATTAGTATTAGAATTAGAGGACATGTTCAAATTAGTGTTTTTGGCCACAGCCACTGCAAGCAGTTTTAGGTTTAGATTTAAGACTACCTTGAACATTTGACTTAGCATTAGATTTTGAGTTAGGTTTATATTTAGATACAAAATTAGGATGATGATTAATATTACTAGAAGGCTTAGAATTTACAGTATGCACTTGCTGGAGTCCTATTGCCTGAACATCTCTATGAGCAGCTTCCTTAGCTGTAGCAATCTCTACGGCATGTTGAAATGTTAGGTCAGGTTCAGCTAGAAGCGTGTGCTGAGTAGTTAAGGCTTAAGTACTCACGATACCATTTATTACATTAATTAGATCATTTTTACTTTGTAATACACCAGTATGGTAACACATAGGAGCACAAGTTACATACAACCTTCTAGCTTTGTGTCTAGGCTTCATCTGATGCCGTATTGCACACTATCCAAACTATACATTACTGTCAGAAGTTCTCTAGAAAATTAACCCACAATTTTGATATATTAATATTAGTTCCCATTATATTACATGTACAACACAACAAGTCTGACATTGCCAAACAGCTGAAAGTTAGTCCACAGAGTCACGGAGAGGCTCAAAAATGGGATAGACCTTGTTCAAGCAGACATCAAGTTATCAACCATTTGGCTGTGAGAAAGGCCTTCAAAAGTGCTCTGAAGCTCAAAATGACTGTGCTTGTGAAGAACATATCAGTGGCCACAGTGTCCAGGACCATCAAAAGCTGGAGGTGCGTGGAAAGGCTGTATGTGAAAACAACATCGGAAGCGCAATCGTCGCCTTCTCAGTGACTTGAAGATACATGGCAATCCAATTCTCTTCTTTTTTTAGGGAAAACCTTCACAGTCAATCTGGTCATCAACAAGAACCTTGCCTCAGTGATGATACTTGGCGTATTGGCTTTGAAGAGTGAGAATATACTGACAGTGTGGTTTGTGGCTGATTACAGGGATATCTTGGCCATGCAAGTCCAAGCCCTGGGTGAGAAAGAGTGCGAAGGCAGACTACGTCTTTCAACAGGGTGGTCCCCCAGCCAACACTGTGCAAGAGTGGTTGGGGTCAAACATGAAGTTCTGGTTAAAGGACTTTTGGCTGCCACAGTCGCACACCCTCAATCCCCTTGACTATAGTGCGTGGGTGTATGTTAAGGGCAATGCCTGCAAGGTCCGCCACAAGAACCTTGATGAAATGAAGTCCTCCATCAACTGTGTGCATGCCAGCATGAGGGAGTACTTCATCCGCAACGTGTGCAAGGCATATTTCTAGAAGAGCAATATTGGAAAAAACCAACAGAAGCATTATGATCAGTGGATGTCTTGAAGATTATTGCTAAAATTCAACAAAGTGAAAGCTTGCTTGCAGGTCATTACCCAAAGTCATCTCAAGAATCTTCAAAGAAAAAAAAAGCTCCCGACCAAAGAGAGAATAAAACAGAGGAAAAGAAACACTTAATATTCTGATATAAAATCTGAAATGAAGCAGTACCAGAACTGAAGCTGTTAGAGGTAAGGGAATAACAGGAATAGAGGGCAGGTGTAGGAAATGGAAGGGATGCAGAGATAGAGGAATAGCTAAGGGAGAGGGCATACTGATGCGTTATAGGGGGACTAATGCACAAGTGAATGAGCAGATAACTAGGAATAGAAAAGCACGATGCAATGAAGATGAGAATAATAAAAAAACCTTAAAAATATACTACACAAATGGTCGGAGTATAAGGAATAAGATAGATCTCTTAAGAGCGTTAGCGAGTGAAGAGAATTTTGATATAATTGCGATAACAGAGTCATGGCTTGATTTGGCAGGAAATCACTTTAAACCTGAGGTTGAGATTGAGGGCTTTAACATGTTCCATACAGATAGGAATAGGAAGAGAGGAGGAGGGGTTATTATTTATATTAAAGATAATCTCCAGTGTTGTGTAAACAGTACAATTAAATTAGATGATAACACAGAGTCATTATGGCTAAATGTAAAGGAAGGTAAAAACAAGCTTGTCATAGGATTATTATACAGACCACCAAATCTTAGTAAGGAAGCTTCAAATCTTCTGTGGCAGGAGATTGAACGGGCATGTAGAAGTAAGCATGTGTGTATAATGGGCGATTTTAATTACAGAAATATAGACTGGGAAGCTCTTGTGGGTGATCAGGAGGCTGAGGAATTTTTGAATGTTGTCCAAGATAATTTTCTGAGGCAGATTATTAATGAACCCACTAGAGGTAATAATATACTGGATTTAGTTCTGACAAATAGGGAAGAAGTTATTAAGGATACTGAGATTGGAGGAAATTTGGGTAATAGTGACCATTGTGAAATTAGA
This sequence comes from Ceratothoa steindachneri, assembly GCA_963969495.1. Classification (NCBI taxonomy): domain Eukaryota; kingdom Metazoa; phylum Arthropoda; class Malacostraca; order Isopoda; family Cymothoidae; genus Ceratothoa; species Ceratothoa steindachneri. Next base: position 44,447,622 of record OZ018321.1, on the reverse strand, counting down.
TTCAAGATGAAATGGAATGGTATTGATAGTAGCATGAACAATGTTAAAATTCCTGACTTTAGAAGAGCAAATTATAATGGGCTAAGGACTTACCTGGAGGCAGTTGTACAGAAACCAGGCAATGAAATCAATTCAGGAATAGATTCAATGATATCAGTTAGTGGAGACAATAATCACCAGGAGGAAGAGATTACAATTGAAGAGGAGTATGAAAGAATAATTGAGCAATTAATTACAGGTCAGATGATTAACATTCCTTATAAGGAGATTAGGACTAAAAATAATGACCCAAAATGGATGACAGATAAAATTAAGCATTATATTGGCATTAAAAAGGGCATTTATAGGAAAATAAAAAATGGAGAGGATCACTTAAGACAGGAGAATAATGAACTAGCAAGAGATTTTAAAAAGTTAGTTAGAGTAGCAAGGAGAAATTATGAAATTAAAGTGGCAAATAGGGCAAAGGAAGATCCTAAAAGTTTTTATCAATTATACAAAACTAAGGTTAGAGATAAAATAGGCCCACTTATAGATTCCAATGGAGAATTAGTGAGTGATAGGGACTCAATGGCTGGAATGCTAAATGACTTTTTTCTCTCAGTATTTACACAGGAGGATACTCTAAATATACCCGAGGTGTCAATGATCTTTCGGGGTAATGATGAAGAGAAATTAAAGGATATCTTGATCACAAAGGAGATAGTGACAAAGGAAATTGATAAAATCAAAAGTAGTAAAGCACCTGGTCCTGATGAGGTCTTTCCTAGAATTTTGAAAGAATGTAAGGATGTGTTAAGTGAGCCCCTAGCAAGCATCTTTAGAAAATCATTGGAGAGTGGCATGGAAGAAAGCCAATGTGATACCTATATTTAAGAAAGGGGATAAAACAAATATGTCTAATTACAGACCAGTAAGTTTGACATCAGTGGTAGGGAAAATGATGGAATCTATTATAGCAAGGAATATTAGGGATCACTTGGATAAGCATAAGTTGATAAAAGAATCACAGCATGGCTTTAGTAAGGGTAAATCCTGTCTCACTAATTTGCTGTCTTTTTATAGTAAGGTGTATGAAGCAGCAGATAATGATGAAAACTATGATATTTTATACTTGGACTTTAGTAAGGCTTTTGATCGAGTGCCACACTTACGGCTTCTGAGCAAAGTTAAAGCACACGGGATCGATGGCAGTATATTTAGGTGGATTCAGTCATGGCTTGGTGACAGACAGCAAAGAGTTAGTATAGATGGAGTTAAATCTGAGTGGGGGTGTGTTAGCAGTGGAGTTCCGCAAGGATCTGTTTTGGGTCCCTTGCTATTCTTAATTTATATTAATGATCTTGACATAGGTATAAGTAGTGACCTGAGTAAATTTGCTGATGATACTAAGCTAGGTAGGGCCATTAGGGCTGATTCTGATGTTGTTGTAATGCAGGAGGAATTGACCATTCTGTCCAATTGGGCCGAGAAATGGCAAATGAAGTTTAACATAGACAAATGTAGTGTACTTAGTATAGGTAGAAATAATCCACTGAATAGTTATAAATTAAATGGGAGAAATTTAGGGAGGACCGATTGTGAGAGGGACTTGGGTATTTTGGTAAGTTCAGACCTTTGTCCTAGAAAGCAATGCCTAAATGCTAAGAATTAAGCTAATAGGATATTGGGATTCATTAGGAGGAGTGTAAGCAATAAGAGTGCTGAAGTCATTCTAAAACTGTATCTGGCGCTAGTTAGGCCTCATCTAGACTATGCAGTACAATTTTGGTCACCATATTATAGGAAGGATATTGATTTGCTTGAGTCTGTGCAGAGAAGGATGACAAAGATGATTGGTGGGCTAAGGAACTTACCTTATGGTGAAAGGCTCAGAAAACTAAATCTACATACATTGGAAAGGAGAAGAGTCAGAGGGGAATTGATTGAAGTCTTCAAATGGGTAAAAGGATATAATAAAGGGGATCTGGGTAAGGTTCTTATACTTAGTGAACATGACAGGACACGTAGCAATGGGTTTAAGCTTGATAAGTATAGGTTTAGGAAGGAGATTGGGAGGAATTGGTTTACAAATCGTGTGGTAGATGAATGGAATAGGCTCACTAGACATGTGATAGAAGCCTCCTCTCTGGGTAGTTTTAAGAATAGATTAGATAAATATATGAATGAAGCTGCTAGATGGGACTGACTTTTTTATGTACATATGTATATATTTTTCTAAGGAGTGGGGAGATTATTTTGCGGTTGCATGAATGGACATAATCCTCTGGATGCATTTTATGTATATTGTAGATTAGATCTGACGAACTCCTGTAAAGGATGACAATGTTGATGACTTTTCTATGGTAAGAAATCTTTTGTGTGTTGACTGGAACAGGAGCTGCCAAGTGTAGGCCATGAATGGTCTTTTGCAGTCTCCTTCTTTTCTTATGTTCTTATGTTAACAAGCTGAGTGTCATTTTACATGATGGTCGACCAATAAATCTAGCTTTAAGATATTTATCAGCTCCTCCATCATCTGTTGAAAATGAAAGGTTGTTTGGTAGAGAAGGCACAATTTATTCACCTAAAAGGAATAGACTTTCTCGAGAACCTGGAGAAATGTTTATGCTTTTTCATTTTAATTACAAGTACCCTAAATAAAGTTGTCTTAATAGTAATTATAACTAATAAATGACTTATTATCTTATATATGTATGGTACGAGGGGGGGTCAATAGGTTTTGCAATTCGGATACAAGGAAAGGAGATATGAGGAAAAGTGTTTTATTATTTTTGAATATAACTACCCTCGACTTCAATGCACTTGCGCCACTTGACCCTGAGGCTTCGAATTCCCGACAACCAGAAATCTCTTGACTGCTGTTTAATCCATTCCTGGATGGCGAGCTGGACATCTTCATCGTCCCCAAACCGGCATCCACGCAGTGCAGCCCTGAGCTGGTGGAATAAAAAGTAGTCGCTAGGGGCCAGATCTAGACTGTAGGGAAAATGGTTGATCTCCTCGAATCCATACTCACGCAGGGTAGCTTGTGCAACTCTGGCCTTGTGGACTTTGACGACGTGGAAGTCAATCATGGGGCATCAGGTTTCTAGGGACCCAACGGGCAGAGACCTTGGTCATGGCCAAATTGTTGTGGATGATGTTGATAACACTTCCATGTGATATTCCAAGTTCTCACTCGATTTCTTTGACCTTCACCCGTCTAATTTTATCACTGCGAGGTGCTTAACCTTCTCCATTGTTGAAAAATTTGTGACTGACGATTTGCGATCAGCTACTGCTTCTTAAATAGATGAGCAGGAGTGTGCGACTGCAGGTCCTGACTTGTCATAACTTGTCCTAACACCCCTACAAACAGCCATCTCCCTTCCTCTGTTTTGCCCTACTGATTTGCAAAACTTATTGACTGTCCCTCGTATATGTCTTATACACTGCATGTAACATACTATATCATAGTACTATGTACTATACTGTCTTATATACTATTATAAGTGTCTTATATACTGCTTCATTTACATGTGCCACACTTTTCCAGGATTAACCTGGGAGAAGTTAAAAGCTGGCATCTTTGAAAGTCCTCAATTCCATTAGCTCATCAGAGATTCAGAGTTTGAAAACTCAATGAAAGAAGTTTAACTGGAAGTGTGGAAGGCTTTTGTTCTGGTCATGAAGGACTTCCTTGACAAACTACACAGAACTTGTCACCAATATGCTGATTGCTTTCAGAAGCCTTGGATGCAACATGAGCATCAAAATGCATTGCTTATTCTCAAAAATGGATCAGTTGCCTAAGAATTTGGGATCAATGAGCGATGACAAGGAGAGATATTCCATCAGGACATGAAAGAGGTCGAGACAAGGTATCAGGGATGATGGCTGATTACTGTTGGACTCTTGAAGAGAGACATCTCTACTGCTGAACATTCTAGGAGTTCAAAGAAACAGAAGTTCATGCCCTGAATTCTGAACAATGATTTGTAACATTAAATTGTGTTAGAAAACAATGTTTTTTATCTTAAAAACATGTTTCAGAAGAGTAATAATCCACTGAAAATGTCAAAGATGTAATTGATTTAGTTATAAGATCAGATTTAAAAAAAAAATGCAACCCTCTATGACCCATTGGCCTTCCTCAGCGACATTAGATTTCATAGAGCTTAATTACTTTATTCACAATGTTTCGTTCAATAGCTGCGTGAAATTAGATAGTAAATATGTAGCTAAGAAACTTTATCTGAACAATAATTTGTGAAATATTTCATTCAAGCGCCTTCATACCAGTTGCCCAATAGCGGTTATTTCTAAAAAATAACTTGGGTCATAGAGGGTTAAAACAAAAACTTGATCTGATTGGAGGAAGCGCATGTCATTTTCAGATTCAGCAGTGCAAAATTGTCCAAAATCAGTTGAAAAAAACTTAAGACAACTTACAATGTTTTTTTTTTTTTGTGCAATGCTACAGACATGCAAGAAATTGACCCTCCTTCCCACAGAACCTTGCCAAGGCAAATTCAAAACTAGAGATAAGGACATTTTCTGTCTGTAACCATATAATCAAATTTCCAATTCATTTTTGCATTCAGATAGTTAAATGCTAATATATATAATAGTTATCAAATTTTGATTTGGTATAAATTTTATGCGCAAAGTTATAAAAGTAATGCAAGTCAGCTTTATGCTAACACAATTTTTATTATTTCATATCAAAAATACTAGAATTGAAGTGATAGGTTTATTGCCTTAGAATATTGATAAATAAGCTCAACTTTGCAAGTTCCTCAGTATCATTTAAGACCTTATAGGCTTATATGGAACCAAGTTTAATGAATTCCCAAATAGTCAGATATATGTGCGCAAGCTCAAAAGTATTCCAGATCTCTGATTCAGATTTCTAACAATAATTTATGTGCATGGTACTATTTACAGGATTTGGTAATTTGATATATGAAGCCTTCCAAGGCAGAGGGGCAACCATGACATTTCTTGATTTTTTTTTTTAGTTTCTGTTGAAACATCAGCAAAAATTCATTTTCTATCACTCCTTTGACTGAATGAAATCAATTGTCAGATGTTATGAGGACATGCCAAAGAGGTGAGCATCGTCAAACGATGGCATATCATCTTCTAGAAAGGTGGGCATGTCAACCAATGGCATCACTTTTTTCACTTGCCTTATCCACTCATTACTCAGAAGCACATGCCTTACTAGTTTTTAAGTGGCCATGTTTGAATGTAAACATAATAACTTTAATCATTATTTTTTTTATTACAGTAAACCCTCGATATAACAAACTATATGGGGCGGGGGGTTGTTCATTAAACCTGATGGGCATTAAAAGCAATGGAAATAATGAACCAAGTTCATTATGGATATGTAATACGTATGTAATTACTAATAAATTTACGTGGACTACACAACATAGTATTGATACGAACTTTGCACTGTAGAAGACATGTGACACACCAACACTCACTCAGGCTGGTCGTAATGCTTGCCTGTTAAACCCAATGGAGTTTGGCCACAAAATTTGGTTTGTTATATCCAAAATTTGTTATATTGAGGTTTGTTATATCGAGGGTTTGCTGTAATTTACCCATTTTTTAACTAATAATGAGTTCCATATCCAGTGAAAGTGATAATGAACATTCAGTGGTGACAAGGAAAGGGCAGATAGATTTTATGTTTATATTTTATTAGACTTAGTTTAACAGATATATGTTTAATGCTTAATTACTCAAAACTAGCATTTGGCACTGTTGCCCCTCTGGCTCGGAAGGGCTCATATGTGCAAGTGATTTACTGAATCAAAAATTAATTCAATATTAATTGCATTTTCATTAATTTATTAGCATACAATGCATGCCTTGCATTCATTAAGAAACTGCCACTGGTGTGAGGAGTATTATAGTTTGCTGAATTGTGTCTATCCCATTTAGGTGGCCATTGATTGGGAGAAATTTGTTTCAGCATGGAGGGTGTGCAATGAGGTAAGGTATTTGCTGTGCAGACAGTTGTAGAGGACCCTATTTTGGACAGTTTGAATCTCCAGGTTGGAGATTCATATTTCAGTATATGGATGAACTCTTACAGTGATAGCCATTTACATAAGGAATAATATTTTAAGTTTGAAATTTTAATTGGGCTAAAGTACTGTTATTCATATGGAAATATAGAAAAATAAAAAATATTGTGTATATACAGTAATATTAAGTAGTGAGACATCAGACATAAAAGAAAGCGCAATTAAATTCCATTTTCTTGGCTGGTTATGTTCATCATTTGCAAGTGGTTAGAATGCATTATATTACATCCCATTACATATTATTAGAAAGCTGCAGAAGCACGCTGCATCATAGTAGGACATCGTTTCTTTTATAGAAAATCATTTTTGCTATTACAACTGTTGTATTATTTTATAATATTTTTGCTATATATATAAATTCAGGCAGTGAGTGTTGTGATAAAAAAAAGAAGGAATTTTTAATATATTGAGGGTTTGACAGGAGTTAGTCTTTGTTTATATTCAGTGATGCATTTGTTGCCATTTGAAAAAATGGGGGAAGAGGGAGGAAGTCAAAGAGAATTAAACTAGATAATTAAATACAGAGAATATTCATGTGGTATTTGAGGAATTAGGCCATAGTCTCCTCCATCTGAGCATTTGTATATTTTTTCCAAGGCTGGAACTAGTTTGTTCATGGGTTTATAATAAAGTTTAACTTAAAATAAATGCAAAGAAATAATATTAAGGTAACTTTAATAATAACAAACCTTTGGGTGATATCGTAAGAGACAATATAAATCTTCAAGGGGTATTTGGAATACATCATATCATGTGAGGAGGCCAAAGCCTAACTTCATTCTCATTTACATTTTGTTTCATTAAATTGTTTTGAAGTTTCTCATTTGTCTGAAGTGGAATTGCAAATTAAATTATAAAATAAAAATTTATCAACTTTATCAACAGGAATTAAATAGTGTTTTGTGAGGGGCTGTTTATTGTTGTGTGGACTGGGTAAAGTAAAAACATTTAATTATTACCTAATATTGCTTGAGTAGTTCAGGTATTTGTAAATTTCTTTAACCCATCAGTGGCCTGGGGGCCTTCAGAGGTCCTCGATTCAGTGCTACGTAATCAGGACCTTTTGTGGCCTTTCATGTATGGATTTGTATTCGCCATGATTATTATGATGTCATCTTTTTTTTGTCATACTCTTATGTTAGTGATTAATCATCTAATTAAAATACATAAATGACTTAGGTCAGTCCTTCTTTGTTTGTAAACAGAGATTTAGCAATGAGAGTAACTTGACTCTGTTCAAGGCCGCACCATAAATCGATCAATCGATTGTAGCACGGATAAATTGTTTGAGGGTGATTTTGAAGCAATTCGCTCAGCGACTAATGGGTCAAGATCTTCTGGTGCAAACTTTAAATAAAATATAGCTGGACTAGATGCTATATAAGAAAAGAAAGAGTCTGCAAAAGTCTAATCAATAACTTATATGAGGTACCTCCAGTTATCATCACCAAGTTCGGTCCCACCTAGCATCCTTGTATAATGCTAGTCTCTAATAATTTTCTAAATAGGCATGCTGGTGGCTCACTTAACATGTTTACATTTCTTCAAAATCCTAGGAAAAATCTCATCAGGGCCCAGTGCTTTACTAACCCTTATTTTCTCAAAATCACCCTGGCAAAATTAGCCTTGGTACAATGTTATGAAAAATAATAAAATCAAAGGTTATAAATCAAATAATATATAATTTTAATTGCAAAGAATTATTCTATTGATCTAACCTAACAATTATTAATAGCCTTCTAAATATTTAGAATTATGATTGGAAATATTTGCTTGTTGCTCAAAGTTATTTCTTGTTAACAGAAGAAATTAATTATTATATTTTAGTTACCATTTTTAAGCACTGCCATTTTCTAGAAAATGTTGCATATATCTATGGATAACATTTTTATATGAAAGAATTTTAAAAATTTGCCAAAAAAAATGAAAAAGAAATTCACCTATTTTGGGGCTGAATAGAGTTTCTCACCTTACATAACATAACATAATATAATTTCACGGATGACAAAAGCCACAAGGGCCTATCAAAGGTCATCCAAATCCGTCAAAACCCACCCACAAAAAGCACCATCACCAGGGAAAGACAAAATCAAAGTCCCCCACAATATAATATAACAGATGACAAAAGCCACAAGGGCTCATCATAGGTCATCCGAGTCAAACAGACTCTTTTTTAAGGCACCCAAACTCCCAGGAAAACTACATCCAGAGAATTGCATCCAGAAACAAGGGTATCACCAATCAAGGCTTGTCAAGAACTAAATCATGCAGCTATAGATATATACAAACAATATTAATATATACAAAACTTAGGAACCATCACAACCTTCCCTCTCCATAAACTCATCAAACCTAATCTTAAATACATTTAAATTTGGACTACCTATTACCCTCCGCGGCAATTTGTTCCAGAAGTCTACCACTCTATTGGTGAAAAAATATTTTCTTAAATCCAACCTACACCCTTGCTTTTTAATTTTCAAGTGGTGACCGCTAGTCCGATTTCCATCATCTAACTCAAAAAACTTGCTAACATCCAATTTATCTATCCCAGAAAATTTTTTAAAGAGCTCAATCATATCCCCACTCACACACCTCCTTTCGAACGAGAACATATTTAATACCCTCAGTCTATCTATATATTCAAGGTGCCTCAGGGAAGGAATAATCTTTGTTGCCCTCCGTTGCACTGACTCAAGAAGGTTAATATCCTGTCTAAAATGTGGGGACCATGCCTGTATGCAGTACTCTAGATGTGGCCTAACATAAGAGTTATAGAGTTTAAGAATAACCTCCTTACTTTTGTAACTGACATTTCTCTTAATGAAACCCAGCACTCTATTTGCCCTATTTTTTGCTTCAATACACTGCTTAGAAAACCTTAATGACTTATCTATTACTACTCCTAGATCTTTCTCATCCTCTACTGAGCTCAGCCAATGCCCATCCATTTCATAGTTAAATTCTCTATTATCTTTTCCCATGTTAATAACTTTGCACTTATCAAGGTTGAAAGTCATTTGCCACTTATGTGCCCAGGATAACAATTTATTTAAATCCCCCTGCACTATAAAATTATTATCAATATCTTTAACTACAGCTGCTAATTTGGTATCATCCGCAAAAATTGACACTTTATTATTAACTGCCTCCCCAAGATCGTTTATATAGATGATAAATAATAATGGACCGAGAACGGATCCCTGAGGAACCCCACTGATAACATCCCTCCACTCTGAATTTACACCATTTAGCACTACCCTTTGCTTCCTGTCTTTCAGCCACTCAGCTATCCAATTTGAAACACCTCCACATATCCCAATCATTTTTAATTTATGAATTAGTCTCCTATGTGGTACCTTATCAAATGCTTTACTAAAATCCAAGTAAATTACATCTACACTCTCTCCCTTATCTACTTGATCTGTTACAAACTCCAGAAAGTCTAGTAAATTAGTCAAACATGATCTACCTGATCTAAACCCATGCTGAGCATCGCTAATTAACCCCTCCCTCTCTAGATGTTGGCAAATCCCTTTTTTAACTATTTTCTCAAGAATTTTACAGACTTCAGGAGTTAGGCTAACCGGTCTAAAGTTATTTGGATCCTCTTTACTACCTTCTTGAAAATAGGGAGTACATTCGCTCTCTTCCAATCATCAGGTATTTCTCCAGAGCTATTGAGATACTTTCTACCCCTTCTATAGGTATCCTAGAATGAATATTATCAGGACCGGAGGCCTTGGTAGCATCTAACTCACCTATTATTTCTTTTATCGTCCTCCAATCCACACTAATGGTAGTAAACACCTCTTTCCCTGAACCATGAGTACTATACATAAGACTATTTAGTTTCTCCTTTGTAAATACTGATGCAAAATGACCATTTAGTACCTCAACTATTTCCTCATCAGTTTCTCTCACAACCCCTTCATTTTTGATAGGCCCTATTTTAACTCTGCCAGACTTATTATTAATTTTATAGTAACTAAAGAACTTTCTAGGATCTTTGTTGCTATCCTGAGCTAATTTAATTTCTGACACCCTTTTGTTCTTCTTTATAATCTTATTTAACTCATTCCTAGCCATTCTATAATCACTTAAATTTTGAATATTATTTTCTACCTGTAATTTTTTATATGCCCTTTTCTTCTCTGAAATTTTTCTAGCTATCTCCTGATTCCACCATAATGGTTTCCTACTTTTGTTCCTAATGGCCTTCATTGGGATACATTGTTCTTGCACTACATTTATTATATGCTTGAAAGTATCCCACATCCCATCAGCATTTTTACCTCTGAATTCTACATCCCGGTCTACAAAATTTAGCAAGCTTTGGAGTTTTACATAATCTCCCTTATGAAAATTTGGAACTTTTACAGCATTCTCGGTTATTTTACCCTTCTCAATTCCCAAGTTAAAATGAACTATCTGATGGTCACTATTTCCCAATGCTTCCCCAACAGTCAATTCTTGAACTAAATGATCACTGTTAGAAAGTACTAAATCTAATATATTGTCCCCCCTCATTGGCTCATTAACAAATTGATTCAAAAAATTATCCTCAAAGCATTCTATGAACCTGCCACTTGTTCTATCCCTACCCATCATATTTTCCCAGTCCACAGAGTTTAAGTTGAAGTCCCCAATAATAACTACATCTGTTTCACATCCCTTACTTATTTCCCTTATCATTAGTTCATCCATATCATCAGTCTGCCCAGGTGGTCTGTAAAAGCTCCCAAATGCACCATTTTATTTTTACTGAACCTAATATCTATCCAAAGTGACTCAACTCCATCCTGCTTTATTGAAGTATTTAAACTTGAAACAATGTTTTTTTTATATAGATAATTATTCCTCCACCAATCCTACCTGTCCTTTGACTAATGTACATATTATAGTCCTGTAAATCAAATTCCCTTATAGTGTCACTAAATTCTATTTCATTAACCCATGATTCAGTAACACATAATATATCTATATCCTCATTGCTAATATAACTAAATACCTCATCCTTCTTGTTTCTAAGACTACAAGCATCTGTATAGAAACAATTTAACCCCCCTATCCCTGAAGCACCTCTTCCAACCTGAATGACCTCACCTCTATCGCCTTGGGACCTATTTCTGTTATCTGCCAAGTCCATTCTACTTTCAGTACTATAATGTCCTCTCATAATTCCCTGACCACTATTAGTATCTAGTTTCCCACCTGCAAAGACCTAATAACACGATCATACTCCTCCCAAAACACATTTACCTCCCTCCATACATTTCTTTCATTCCAACAAACCTATCCCACACATCCACAAACATGACACCTTCCATCTCACACATCCTCATCACATAATCATTCAGCCCAATCGCACAAGACATCCATTCTACCCCAACATCCATTCTTGGAAGCACACCTGTCACCCTGGGCAAAATTACAAATGCTACATGTTATCCAAAGTAATTAAATCCTTTTTTTATAAATCAAATAATATATCATTTTAATTGAAAAGAATTATTCTATTGATTTAACTAAAACATTAATAACCTTCAACCTATTTATAATTATGATTGATAATTCTCAGTTCTTCCAAAAATTTCCATTGATACCCATGGTTATTTTATACTTTTAAATCAGTTACGGCTTTTAAATATATTTTTAATTATAGAAAACAGTGCTTTTATTCATCAAAGACTATTTTATACCTTAAATTTTATGAAAATTTTGCTCAGGGCCTATTTTTAACCTATAAAGCTGTATTTTCCAGACAAAATAGGCTTGCTGGCTTGTGTGCTTTCAATAACATACTAACTAAGGCATTTCCCCATTTTAATTGGATGAAAAAAAAAAATAAGTGTATTTAACCAAAAAAGGAAGAGTCTTCAAAAAACGGGGTGTTTACACAGCTGTGAGTAATAAATCAGCCTCTTTTTGGTGTCATGTTGTGGTGAGGCCTAGAACCGAGTCAAGTTACTCTCATTAATAAATCTCAGTTTACAAAAGTAAAGAAAGACTGACCTATGCCATTTATGTATTTTAATTAGATGCTTAATCACTAACATAAGAGTTTGAAAAAAGAAATGACAAATTATCATAATTATCACGGCGAATGAGTTTGTATGTGAAAGTCCACAAAAAGGCCCTCAGGCGATTACGTAGCACTGAATCGAGGAGGTATAAAGGGCCTCAGGGTACTATTGGGTTAATGATTGTCTCCTATTCCTGATCTATAATATTCTTTTGTACCTGAATGTTATCTTCCCCCTCGGCTGCTCTCATTGATCTCACATTTCCTCACCTCACCTCACCTGCTAGTCCTTGAACAACCATCTCCAAGTACCTACTCAGACCATGATAATAAGCTTTGCTAGTTTGGGATTTTAACCTTATTTATTCTACAGAGAACCCCATTCCATTTTAACTTGAATCTAATTGGGCAATGGTGACTATATCCCCAAATCCCCACAATCTTTGCATAGCTAATACCTTCTTCCCTATTTGTTAGAACTAAATCCAATACATTATCATCCCTAGTGAGTTGGTTTATAAGAAGAAAATTATCTTACACCATATTCAAAACTTACTTAGCCTTCTGATCACCACCAAGAGCTTTCCGGTCTAAATTTCTGTAATTGAAATCACCTATTATACACCAATGTCTAATTATACATGCATGTTCCATCTTTTGCCTCATAGGACACAAAGTTTCCTTACTAAGATTTGGTGGTCTATATAATAATCCTATGACTTTTATCATTTCCCTCTTTAGTATCTGTCTTAATTGTAGTGTTTTCATAACACTGGAGATTATCCTTAATATAAATAATCACTCCTCCTCCTTTTCCTATAACTATCAATCTGGACCTCAGGTCTAAAGGCCTTTCTTATCAAATCAAGCCATTACTTTGTTATTGGAATTGCATCAAAATTCTCTATACTCATTAGCACTCTTAACAAATCCACCTTATTCCTTATGCTCCTACTACTGTGAAATCCTTCTTTATGGTCCTACCATTGCTACACTCTTACCTTCCTAGTCCTCTGGTCATTTCCCCACCTGTTGCTCCCTTAAATTTATCTGAATGCCCTCACCCCTATCTATTTCATCCTACTTACCCTGACAGCCTATACCTATTCTCCCCTCAAGACAGCCACGTAACACTGTCACACCCTTGCAACTCAAGTGCAACCCATCCATTGCATACAAAGCTTTCCTTCAAAAAACATTATATGTATCCCAAAACACTAGTCCGCTACTTTCACTCTCTTATTTATCTCAACTCTGTGTGGGATCCACTCACTGATTACTCTTAAGCTGAGGTAAAATTCCTGACTACACACCTACTACTATCCTGTGTTCTGCCTGGCTTTCTCCTAGAAGGCTAAATTTTTGGAATTTCTCTATATGATTTAATATTCATTATAATTTTGAAGTGGTACAGAGTTTTGTCTATATGTGCGAATAATACCGGGTGATAGCCAAAATGTCCCCTTTTTTTCTATTGCTCTAATTTGCTAGCCATTAAAGCTTGAAGGTAGAAATAAGTATCATTGCAAAGAACAATCTTTAAAATTTTATTAGATAGCTTTTTAACATTCAAAATGACCACCAATGGACTCTATGCACATATCAATACTGTTAGCAAAATATCTTATGGCCTTCTGCAAAATATTGACATTGATGAATCTAATGATTTTTCAAAACGCATTCTTCAGTTCTGAGATATTATATGGTGCAGCTTGAAATAGTCTTTCTTTTACAAAACTCCATAGAAAGTAGTCTAAAGGTGACAAGTCATGTGACCTGGTCAGCAAGGGGAAATTTGTCCTATGCGACATTAGTTATTGAGGAAATTGAGACTTCAACTGTGTCAATATAGGATGTAGCGCTATCTTGCTGAAATTATTCGTCAGGATATGCGCTATTGGCAAAAATCCTTTTGAGCATGTTAAGGTAGTGTTAATTGACTGAGCTTATCATGTTTCATGGTCCTCAAAGAAATGGGGCCCATAAATCTTATTTCCACTTAGTCCACACCATACAGTTATCTTTGCAGAGTGCAAAGGTTTTTTAAAGTGATATTTTGGCTAAGTTAGTGACCACTTCAGATAATTCTGTTTATTTGGAATGCCTTTCAAGTAAATGTGACATTCATCACTGAAATTATGTTATTCAATACTAATTGTTTATCATTGCACATTTATTTAACCCTGAGGCAAAATCATAGCTTTTGTTGCTTATCCTTCATTGAGACTTCTTGATAGCTTCAAATTAAGATTTTTTTTTTAGAATAGTTCGCACAGCTTCTCTATTCAAATGTGTATTGGCAGGCAATTTTCTAATCTACTTTGTTTCAGTCTCATCAATTAAAGTCTTTATATTGTCAATAATCATTACTATCCTCACACTTTTCTTACAACCGGTATTTTCTTTATTTAAATTATGAATTGTGCTGTATGCATTCTACTTGATTGTTTTTTGTCTAATCATACACCATATTTTGCTTTAAAATGATGAATTGATTTGATTATGGAGCCATGTCAAATCATTAATTCCATGAGAAACCTGTGCTGTTCCGGAGTTAATTGTGCCATTTTGAGAGCCTAAAACAGAACTGTTTAATATCTGCATAGATAGGCTATTTTAATCTTGGATAGACTATCCACTGCAAGCCTAGGGGACCTAAGATAGATAATGAAATTTCAAATATTGTTCTTTATAATCACACTAATTCTACCTTCAAGCTTTAATCGCTAACAATTTACAGCAATAACAAAAAGGGGACATATTTGGGTGTCACCTGGTACATGTTTTTACTAATTTTCATTGTTGTGATACTGTACAATAGTTTATGATTAGTGCTTGTCTTGCTAGATATTCAAGTTAATTCATAGTGTTAATTAGTGTGCTACTCTTTCAATTTTGTGAGTGTATTTATTATATATATATATATATATATATATATATATATATATATATATATATATATATATATATATATATATATATATATATATATTTTTCTCTCAAAGTAGCACGAGAGAATGATGGAAATGAATCCATTAAACCACATTGAAAGAGAAAACGGAATAATTTTAACTGAGATCAAAGCGGTGCTCGCTGCCTCAGTGTGCCTGGTTCGAATCGCTTCCCTGAACAGATTTTTCAAAAAAAGGTAATAAAAATATTACTGCAAGGAAAAATTATTCCGTTTTCTCTTTCAATGTGGTTTAATATATATATATATATATATATATATATATATATATATATATATATATATATATATATATATATATATATATATATGAGGAATTAAACCACATTCTCCGAAGACAATTTAATTCAGAACAGTTTTGGTGTATCTCACACCCTTTTTCAACTGACACTGGATAGAAAATATTAGAAAAGTGCTTACATACATAACACAGGGTCAGGTCGTGAAAGATCCCCTCTTTTTGCCCCCAATCCCCTACTTGTGGCTAATCATAAGAACATAAGAACATAAGAAAAGAAGGAGACTGCAAAAGACCATTCATGGCCTACACTTGGCAGCTCCTGTTCCATTCAACACACAAAAGATTTCTTACCAGAGAAAAGTCATCAACATTGTCACCCTTAACAGGAGTTCGTCAGATCTAATCTACAATATACATAAAATGCATCAGGGGAGGGTTAGGCCTAAACATATTGAAGGGCTGACATTTTACTATTTTGTTTATTTGCTTACGTATTACAGGATTAAAAGAAAATTGACCCTCAGATAGATTTAAATTAGGAACTGACGATATCAAGCTCGATTCTATGATTCTTCTCTTAACATAGTTAGCCGATTTAAATACAATTTTACTTCCATTGAAATCGATCAAATGATTCAAGTCTCTAACATGGCAAAATATTCCACTGCTTTGGCTGCCCACTCTAATATCTCTTTTGTGTTTATACAATCTCTTGTCTAGATTTCTCCCCATTTTCCCTATATAAACTTTATGGCATTCGTTGCATGGTATTGCATATACTCCTATGTTATGATGTTCTTTGGGTTTCCTAGCAATCATCAATTGGTTTAAGGAATTATTATATTTAAAGGCTAGATTAATACCCGCTTTTCCAAATATGTCCTTTAAACTATTTAATTTATTATTAAATGGCAATGTTATACATTTGTTGAAGTCATTAGTGTGGGAAAGCTTATTACCATAGAATGTTTTCCTAGCTGCAAAATGGGCAGACGATATGAACCAATCGGGGTAATACAAATTAGAAAAAATGGTCCTGATAATGAAAATTTCTTCATCTAAATAGGAAGGATGATATATTTTATATGCTCTAAGGAAAAGGTTAGAAATTACCAATTTTTTAACAGTATTATCGTGAAACGAAAAATAATTTCCCATTCGCTCACTGGATTCTTACCCAATGTTTTTCAAAAACCAACCTTCAATGGTCAAGGCCTCAACTTCTTCAGCTTCTGCGACTTTTCATTCAAAATAAGTGCAATAAAAACACTAATATTCCGTGTCTACAACATTTGCTCAACCTACACTGATTTCCACAAAGAAGTTGAATTTTTTGTAATTATTTCAAAGGAAACAGCTTTCCTGTGTCGCTGGTGGAGAAAATTACATCCAAATTTTTAAACAACCTCTACTAACAGAAATTAAAACTTCCTATTAAAGACTATTTTAATTGGAAAGACAGAATCCCGCCAGAAGCCAAGTGCTCTGTCATTTACAAATTCACTTGTCACGGATGCAATTTGGGAAATTACATAGGAAGTACAGTGCATTCAATGAAGGCGAGATTCTGTTCTCACCTATTAAAGAAAGTTTTCACCTGTTCGGCTACATTCTATCCAATGTAAAACTGATTTATCTATTGAAGATTTTAAAATCCTAAACACCATTCCTGACCCATTATCCTTATGTATTCAAGAATCAATGTTTCTAAAAAAATTTCTCCCACTCTAAATTCTGACTCCTCTTCCTACCCACTACTTCTCTAAAATAAACTAACCCCTTAAATTTTTCTTTCTTCTTACACCCCTCACACTTTCCTGCCAGTCTTCATTTAACAGCTATTCGCAAAAGGTTAGTATTTTTCCTTAAAATGTTTTCCCGAGTTATCTCCATTTATTATTGTAAAAATTTCATTATCTAACTTTGAAATAACAATTCAGTAACCTGTGCAGCTCTACATTCCCCCTGCCCTCTGTCTGATTCATCTACTACACCCATAATCTGCCTGAAACATTATTAGAAGAGGGAATAGGGCAGGATTTAAAAAGGATAGTTATGTTGGAGGAGTTAGCCAGTGAGTTTAGGAAGCATCTCAGCACTAGGCTCAAGGGGAGTTCTGTTAGTGTATGGAGGGAGGGGGGGGGGGGGTTGATCCATGGCAACAGTTGTGGCACAATGGCATGCAGCTTTAATTTCCTCTCAGCCATCTCCCATCTTCTTTGCCAAGCAGCATGGAGGGCTAGTCTGATTATAGCCAAGTAGTCAGTGTAAGGAAGAGCCAAGCACTGGTTTTGTTGCCCAGTCTTCACAGACTCTTTGGTGCTCTCATTCCCTGCATGCCCAGGAACCCATCAGAAGATAATCTTGACACCCACCCTGCTTGTGATGACCGTCATATTACAGGTACTGCAAACCAGGGGGTGTGGTGATTCCGATGCCCTGGGAGCACTCAAGGCATTTTGTGAGTCACTATAGATCACTCACAATCCGGTCTCTAAATTGGGCATGATTCCTTATCTCGCATACAGAGTGGTGTATTGCAACCAGCTTTAAGTTAAAATGGAACAGGGTTTTCAGTAGAATCAATGAGGTTAAATGAGAGTTTCTGGGGATAAGTAGCAACCTGAGCAAATTTGCTGATGACACTAAGTTGTTTAAGATTATGAGGTCTGACTCCAATGCTGAGGTATTACTAGATGAAGTAACTATACTATCCCAATGGGCAGAGAAAAGGCAAATAGAATTTAACATAACCATGTGTAGTGTACTTAGTATAGACAGATATAATCCACTGAAGAGTTTTAGGAAGGTCAGAATGCAAAGGAGACTTTGGTATCCTAGGAATAGAGCTAACAGTGTATTGGGGTTTATTGCTTCTTAAGGAGCCCATCGGGCAACTGCCTAGTACTAGGCTACCATGGGGGAGGGGGGAGGCCCGCCTCACCCCAGTGCAGGAATATGCGACTTACAACCCTTCCACCTCCCCTAGTTAAATAAAGTGGAGGAGGCCAGCCTCCACCAAAACGTCAAAGTCCACAAGTCAGTGTGCATGAATCCATCCTGAGTACAAGGGACACGGGGTAGTGACCCTGCTCATCCCAGTACTGAGAGAGGTAGCGTGCATGAAGATCACCCAGACTGGGACATTCAACAAGAATGTGCCCAACAGTCTAGAGAACAATGCAGTTGTCACAATGAGGCACAGGCAAGCAATCCATCAAATGGTGGTGCATCTCATGAGTGTGTCCAATTCAGAGATGACAGAAAGCAACCTGAAGCCGTTGTGGCATTAAGGGGTAGGTCCATGGGAACAATCGCGGCGCAATGGCATGCAACTTTAGGTTCCCCTCAACCATCTTCCATCTTCTTTGCCAATGGAGTTTATTGGGAGGAGTGTGAGAAATAGGAGTGCTGATGTCATTCTGAAACTGTAGCTCATACTAGTTGTGCCTCATCCTGACTTGAAGTGCAATTTTGGCCACCGTATTATAGGATGGATATTGGTTTGCTAGACTATGAGCAAAGAAGGATGAATAAGATGATTCATGGGTTGAGGAGCTTTACCTTGTGGTGAAAGGCTTAAGAGACTGACTCTACATACTTAGAAAGGAGAAGAGTTTGAGGGGACTTGATTGAAGTCTTCAAATGGGTAAAAGGTTATAATAAGGGAGACATTCATAAGGTTCATATTTTTACAGAACAAGATAGTACATATAGCAATGGGTTTAAGCTGGACAAGTTTAGGTTTAGGAGAGAGACTGGTACAAATTGGTTTACAAATCAAGTGGCCAATGAATGGAATAGGCTCATTAGTCATGAGATAGATGGGTTCTCATGTTTGATTAATCTAGCAGATTTATGGATGAGGATGCTAGATGGAACTGAAATCAGCACTGCCTTTTGCAGACTCTTTCTTTCCTTATGTATAATATGTTTGATAATGAATGAGAATACATCTTATACTAAAGGTTAGTGAGTGTGGAAGCGTGATTGAGAGAGGATGGCCAGGAAGATATAGTTTAATAGGAGTGAAGATGATGAAGGAAAAAGTGATATCAGTGGAAGCTGACAATGAATGATGGAATGAATCTTGTTACTAGTGAAGGGAGCTAGGTCTAGGTTTACTTCAGGAATGAAAGTTGCAGTTGATGGTTATTTCTGGGTGAATGTTAATAATTTAGATAGGTCGAGGGATGTTACATCGGTGAAATAGAGGGATACGGAACCTATTAGGTTAACTAATATATCTAACTGGACATTTGTTACACTCTTCTCTTTGTGCATTATACTTTCTAGTATAGAATGTAGAATTGTAATTTGTGTTTGGTGTGAAAATGATGTTGAAAACAAGTATTCAATAAAAGAGGCAGTTAAATTATTGATATATTAATGTATATTGTATGGCTGGTAGTTTGAATTTATTGTATACATTGGCAGCCATCTTTGGCTTAGGCTTCAGGTCATTTGTTGTTTTACTTTATTTTATTATTAATTACTTTTAACACTCATCAGGCAAGGCTTTTTTTTAACTCTAACCACCCTGAAGGGTAAGAGAAAGAGTTGTAGAGTGGTCAGTCATTCCTAAATGGATATGGCACGACCACACTACCTGGATATAGTCCTGTAGTGGGACACCCCACTTGGATGCATTCCATGTGAGGTTAAGTTGCAATAGAGCTTCTATTTTCTAGTTGTTGCATGGCTGACTAGCACAGGGGTTGCTATAAAATTCCCACAGCATGCAACAACCTCCCTCCACTCTAACCTGGTCCCTCAGGACAGCCTCAGTGAAAGCAGGGCCCACTTAATTGTGGTAAATTGGGCGGGGCCTACAGCATAGGTTCTAGGATCAAAGGCTGTCTCCCTTAAACTCTCTCTCAAATCATCAGAGTGAGCAGGGATGGCATCTTCTCCCTGGCAGCTGTAAACAACAACACCATTAATTACTTTTATTTTTTTTACTACTTATAAGTAGGGAGTCAGTCTGTACAATCTGCTGAATTGTTTTGAAGTTTCTCATTCATCTACGGTAATTGAAATTGTAAATAAATACTTTTCAAGTTATCTGGTACTAAATTTAAATTGGGAATAGGACTGAACTGAATTTTTTGTGTGATTCATGAAGTATGTTGAGCTTAGAGAATGAAGAGAGAGGATGGTCAGGTGGATATTAGTTATAGTTTAGATAAGAGTGAGGATGATGAGGGGGAAATTGATAGACAGTGGAAGCTGGCAATGAATGATGGAATGAATCTTAAGTTAGTTAGAGGGGCTGGGTCTAGGTTTGCTTCACAAGTGAAAGATGCAGATGATAGTGATTTTTGGATGAATGTTAATAGTTTAGATAGGTAAGGGCATGTTAGATCTGTGAGATAGAGGGATAAGGAACCTATTAGTCTGACTAATAGATTCAGTTCCCTGTGAGAGGAAGTGACTGGAAGTGGAGCGACTGGTACTATGAATGTTGAATAAGAGAAGGATAGAGTTAGGAATGAGGGAGTTAGAAATAGGAGAGAGACTGAAGTACATGTGGTGGGTGACTGAATTAGATATGGAAGTTGATTGCAAGTAGGTGGAATGGATTGAGCCTTTGTTTGCCAGGTGCTGGAGTAAGTGGTGTGTCTTAAAGGTACAAGGAGTTTGTGAGTATGTGCAAGCGATGCATGTGAGTTACACGGGAGGTATGAGGTTAATTGAAAGGGTAAAAGATAATAGATTGAAAGGTATTGTGTCAGGTGTGCTTCTAAGAATGTATGTTAGGTTGGAATGCATGTCTTGTGCAATTGGGATGAATGAATATGTAAGATGTATGTGGGAGAGGAAAGGTCTGCATTTTGTTAATGTGTGGGATAGGCATTATGGAAAGAAAGAAATGTATGTGATGGATGGAGTACATTTGGGTATAGATGGGGATGGTGGGTTGTGGAAGGTGTATGATCGAATGATTAGATCTTTACAGGTAGGACACTAGGTAGTTAGTGGCAAAAGAAAATTTAAGAAGAGTGAAACTTGTTATTGATAGTTATACAGGCAAGCATTTGAATCAGGTTTAAAAAGGTTTTTCAGGGTGCACATAGTCTTAGCAACAAGTAGAATGAATTATTTAGTTAAATCATTGATGAAGATATTGTCTGTGTAACAGAATCGTAGGCTCATGAAATTAAATTTAATGGCGATGTGGGTGAATTTGATCTAGCAGGTTATGATATGTACACTATTCATAAGACTAGTAGGACTGGAGGGGGGGATAATTATTTATATAAGAAAGTATTATTTCAAATATAAATAATTCAATAAAGCAGGGTGAAGTTTAGTCAGTGTGGATAGATATTAGGCTTTGAGTCTGCATCAATTCCATTGAAGGAATATGCCTTCCAGGACTAGCTCAGAAGAGATATGGGGGACCTCTTCAAGGATAAGACCTGCAAGAGAATGACCAAACACATTCCAGGGGAAGAACTCAGGGCACTGGTGGCAGAACAAGGTGTTATCGCTTTTGAGGACTGTTCAGGGGAGTTTGGGCTCGGGCTCGCTATATGCATCTTTTCCTCCCTCCACCTCAAAACCTTTTTGGGGCCAAGGTGTCTATGGAGGGTCTCGCATTTCCAAATCATCCAGTCCAGCCTTGGGGGAATAGAAGGCAAAGCTCCTTTGGTGTTGTCGCGGATGGTCCCGGAGAAAAAAAAAACTACCACAGTGTTGTACTCCTTTAGAGGCACAGCTTTAGAAATCTCCAAAGATGGCCTCACAACCAGCATCGGGAGGGATTGACGCCTGTGAGTCTAACAACTCAAAGTGAGCGGACATTTTAACATGTGAAACAGTCATGCAGGAAAATCCTTGATTCTAGCCGGGCTTGGTGTGTACACTTTGTGGTGCCAGCTCTATTGGAGAGTGCTTGGAAAGGGGTAGAACCGACAGAAGGGTTCAAAATTGGTGCGGAAGAGACTGTACTCATAAGCCTGGTAGGTAAGGGTGCATTTTTTAAATTGACCAAGTCCTTAGTCTTGCAAACACAGAGACAATCTGCAGCCAGAATTTCCTTTTTTAGGAGATACGCATCACATTGCTTTGAGGAAGCAGGTTGCGGTTCTCCGTAATTGACACACTTGGCTATACATGATAGGGACTTGTCATCTATGGCCTTGGAGCAACTTACACAGACTTTGCATGTCTACAGGAGGAATTCGCATGGTTGACATAGTGGCAATAGTAGCATATCTGTGGCAGTGGCATGAATGCCTTCACGCAATAGCGAAACCAACTGGCAAACACAGATTCAGGGCGCCTGTCATGGTCGAATGTGATGAATGTAGAGGTAGGTCTTGAGGCTCCTTCCTGTTTTCTCATCACACATTTGACCTTGATCGCTCCTTGGTCAGCTAGCTCTAAGGTGATGTCATCTATGGAGTCGTCCTGAGTCCCTCACATAAACCACTACTTTCACGAAGTTCATAGTAGAGTGTGGTATCACACTCACCGGTGTGCTATCAAGTGTCAAAAGAGCACTAATCATGGTTGCCTCGGAGGGATCAGACACATTTGTCAGAAGGACCCCATCCGAGAAACGGGTCACCTTCAGCTCTCTACAAATCAGGCTAGCTAGTGCTCTCCTCTGATGGATCATGTTGCCCTTGGCCAACATGCTGCCATTAGTGGAGGGAATACCAGAAATCCTTTGAAGCCAAAAATGCCAGGTAGTTTCTAATTGAGAGGCTCCACATGGCTTGGGGGGCACAAGCCATCTGAGAAGGGGGTTGGCCTTATCGAGCCAGGTCAATCTTAGGCTGCCTGCTTGCTCTCTTGGCAGTCCCCTATGAAAGTAAAGGGTGGACTGCCACTGGGAAGGAGATGCAGTGGCCCAAGGGTGCCTCCACAGAAGGGGGTGAGGGTACAGAAAGATTATAAGTTAGCAGAGAGGCTACGCTGGGCCAGCAGGGGCGTGGGTCAAATGGCATGGTAATCAGAAAAATACATTGCTGCATCCCATTATGGGGTCTAGGCCAAGGAAGTGACTAAGTGACTGTAAACAATAAAACAAACTCAGAATATTGGATACAGTCACTCTAGTTTGGTGTGTAAAGGTGGCAACATATAATAAGTACATTAAGATATATCTGACTTGCAACATAAAAAAAACAACATATAAAAGGTAGGGTAGGGTCTGAATTGTAAATTAATTGACAAACTCATACTCCAAATAGGCAACATGTTTTGATATTTTGAAATGAATAAGAATAAGGAGACAGTTTCTAACTTACCAGAGATGTATTCTGTTTTTTTAGGATGCTTTTGAGATTGGAATCAATCAATCCAAATCTATACTCAGGAGACAAGGTAGGTGGTTCAGGCTCCTCCTCATCATTTTCTATACAAAATGCAAAATATTCATATTTAATTATCAAAAATATTCAAGGGAAAAGAAACAATTCAATGTTAGGTGACTCTGACACTATTTTTTAAGACAAACCATATAATGAGGAACTCTGAGAGCCAAAACTTTAATTCACTTCTTTTAACCCTTTGATTTTTTTTAAAGGAGCCCATCTGGCAACTGCCTACTTGGGGCATAAGTTGCCATACTCACCAAAGCCTATTACTAGACTATATTAAAATAAATAACATAACGATAAAAACAACCAAAAATAAATCAAAGCCAAGAGGCTACAAGAAGGAAAGTTGTGCCATTATTTTGGGGTAGGCCCACCTCCCCCCAGTGCAGGAACATGCGACTTACAAAAAAAGGTCATATAAAGTGGAGGAAGCCAGCCTCCTACAAAAAGGCATAAAGTAGACAAGTCAATGTGCACGAATCCGTCCCGAATACACAAGGGACAAAAGGTGGCGACCCCACCAGGTAACGTATGCGAAGATCACCCAGACTGGGACATTCAACGAGAATGTGCCAAACAGAGAAGGGTACAATGCAGTCTTCACAATAAGGAGTAGGTGAGCGCTACATCAAATGGTGGTACATCACGCAAGTGTGTCCAATTCAGAAATGACAGAAAGCAACCTAAAGCCGTCACGTCATTGGGGTTTAGGTCCATGGGAACAGTCAGGTGCAATGGCAGCTCTCTGCAGCTCTCAAAGGAGTTTCCTAGCCATAAACTCAAAGGGCTTAGGGTATGACTGGTGTCTCTTGGCAGCATAGGCACCATCGAGATAAGCTGAGGATACAGAGCACTGTTGGAAATTGAAGGAGGCACCGGGCTCGCACGTACAGTCGACTAATGCACTGCGCATGGTGCTGGTCGAGGGGCATCTCCCCAGCATAGACAAGTAGGCTCTCAATGGGGAAAAGGCAGAAGGCAGCAGTCACCAGGCGAAGATTGGTGTTGTGGATCAAATCCACCTTCTGCAATACACGCTCGGCTGTGGATGCATAAAACTCGTATCTGTAGTTGAGCTTTGAACGAACAAAGGATCGATAAAAAAGTAAGGAAGTAGCCCTATCAGCGCCTCCACCGCTGAATGTCACAGAATGAAGAATATCCATGGCGCAGGTACAAGAGACCCTGAGGCTGTGAATATGAGCCTCCCAGGTGAGGCGTCGGTCAAATACAAGACCAAGGAAACAGTGCGATTCAACCACTTCCAGGCGCACCCATTAAGAAACAAATCTGGGTCGGGGTGGAGCCGTGGATGGCGGCAGAAGTGCACCACCTTAGTCTTGGCCAAAGAAAACCGAAACCTGTGCACTTCAGCATAGCGAGAGACGTGGTTCAATGCCTGTTGGAGTCGATGCTTCAAAAGTGGCATCTGGGCTGCGCCAAAAGAGATCGAAAGGTCGTCTATGTAGAACGTAGCGAGAACATCTTCCGTTGATGCTCAGGGCAAAGAGTGTGACACTGAGGTAATTTCCCAGCTGGCCCCACTCTTCCTGCTCTATTGGGCCGGAATCGACGATCTCACAAAAATTCAGATATAAACATTGGGAGAAGTCCCATCGCCCCCATCGTGTAGAGAGTCTCCATGATACTGTATCACCATGCGGTATCATAGGCCTTCTCCAGATCGAAAAACACTGTGGCATAGTGCTGTCTATGAAGGAAGGCCTCACTGATGGCATTTTTCAGTCGGAGCAGAGCATCCGATGTAGGGTGGAACTTGCGGAAGCCGCACTGTGCAGAAGACAGATGGCCTCTGCTGTCCAGAAAAATGGCTAATCTAACATTTACCAATTTCTCCATCAACTTGCACATACAGGAAGTTAGAGAGATTGGGCGGAAACTGGTAGAGTGATCTCTTCCTGGTGTGCGATTCGCTATGAATCTGTTAGGATACATTCTACCCAGATCATATTGAACAAATCTAACAGAAAGGCAATTGCTCACCAAGGTGTCCAAGCATGCTGTATGGGACATAGTCTGGACCATAGGCAGTGTCCACGCATGAAGCGAGAGCAGAATGTACCTCAGGGTTTTCTGCCTCTGGACGTAAATTCCAGTCGGTGCACTTCCGTGACTTCACGGCGCGCATTGAATGCTGGCTGGCGGAGAAACATCCTCGCTAGAGAATGCGGAGAGAGCGGTCGAGAAAGATTCCGCCCTGGATGCGGGGTCCAAGATTGCAGACCCGTTTTCCTGAAGAACGGGAGGGGGAAGCCTGCACGCACTTGCCCCGAATACTGACTCACTTCCACAGCTCTGCTAGAGGGGTCTTCCTGTCAAGTAAAGACACATATGCCCGCCAAGAAGAGAGGCAGGCGTGCTTCGAAATATACCGGAACCTCGCCCTAGCTCGACGAAATCTAGCAACAGTGAACTCATTCAGGCGGCGCATGTAGGCATAATGCTTCTGTTTGACGGCTGTCTCACACTCAGCTGACCACCATATAAAACAGCCAGATGTTCTGTGAATAGTAGTTAGGCCCGTGGCGATGAGTTTGCAGAGAATAAGTCAACGGTCTCATCTACCGACCTAACCTCCTCAACTGAGATAGAGAAATCAGTCATTTCCTGAAATGAGGACCACTGCGATCGCTCAAAACAACACTGAAGCGGGCTCTTGGGCGGCAGCTGCAAGTAAAATGATATTTGAATGGGAAAGTGATCGCTACCATGGCATCATCAATCCCCCCCCCCCACACCAAAAGAAATCAGGCTATGCATGTGAATAGCACACAGATAGATCGAGGCAAGAAAATGAAGCGGTTCTCGGGCAGTGATGCATAAACTCATCCACATTTATGACACCAAACTCCAGCTCGTCGATCAGGTCGCCAAGGACTTGAGCACTGGGATTAATAGAGTAGTCTGCCCAGAGGGGTTGACTACCGTTCAGATCTCCGAGCAGGAGAAAGGGCCTCGGCAACCATGCCACAATCCGGTGTAAGTTCTCAGCATGGAAGTCGGCTGACAGTGGAATGTATGCAGAAATAAGTATACCTCTATCCATGTGCAGCTCTACAGCTACTGCCTGAAAGGAGTTATCTAGAGCGAAGAGAACTGATACATCATGCCGGGTATAAAGAGTGCATCCTGCCGCCCGGCCCCCATCCCGTGGTTGTGGAGTTGTAAAACCCTTATACCCCAGGAGGGTGGGCAGGGAGCACATGCCCAGCATGGTCTCCTACAAAAAGATGGCTCTCAGGGAGCAGGAGTAGACAAGCCTCCACAGCTCCTTCCAGTTGGCCCAGAGTCTGTGGCCATTCCATTGAAGGAATATGCCCTCCAGGCCTAGCTTGGAGGAGATCTTGTTGCCCTCTTCTAAGAGAAGACCCTCACAGGTTGGCCGTACACTTCCCGGAGGTATTTCTACGGGCTTATTTTGGCTGGACAATGTGCTCAAGGCACTGTCGCCTTCGAGGACTTATCAGGGGAGGTTGGGCTCACCATGCAAGTCTTTTCCTCCCTCCGCATTGAAACCTTAGGCTTCGGAGGCGGGGGTTCCTCTTTTGGAGGATCCACCATCTCCAAGCCACCCAGCTTACCACTGGTTTTGGCCAAAGAACCTGAAGCTCCTTTAGTGCTGTCCTCCATTCGCGGGGAAGCTTTAGGCACACTGGAAGATGGCCTCACGACCATCTTCAGGGGTGTTGCCTCCTGTGAGTCTGACTCTGTAGAGGTGCACAGCCATTTCGCCTTATGAGAAACGGTCACGCTGGGAAAAGGTGGGGGAGCCCTGGTTTTCTGGGATGGGTGTGAACCATTTGAACTCTCCTCTGATGGATTATGTTGCCCTTAGCCAACATACTGCCATCAGTGGAGCGAATAACAGGGAAACACTTGAAGCCAGGTAGCCTCTGAATGAGGGGCCCGATGTAATCGAGGCTCTGCTATGTGCAGTTCTGGTCTTCATCTGGGACTCCCTATCCATGGGAGCAATGGGGCCGGACATGGCGATAGTGGCTTTGAAGTAGCAAGCGCTCCTTCAAATTGCAGGGCATCATGTGAGTGTGTCCAATTCAGGGATGACAGAAAGCAACCCAAAGCCATTGTGCCATTGGTAGGTAGGTCCATGGGAAGAATAAATGGGAAGATTAGGTTTTCTTCAGCATTGGGCATGGGGACCCTATTAGTTTCACAGGATGCAAATGGTAATCACCCCACACAGTAGCCCACTCTGCGAGGGGTGAATATCGATCCGGCAAAGCCAGCTGCTGCCATTTGAGGCAGCAGCTGGCTACTCCTCCCGCCCAGTGTCCAGGCAGCCCATTAGAATGGCAACTCTACCTTAGGCTTGGTGTAAAATTAATAGTCCATGATAAGAAAGAAAAAGGGTATGTGAGGAAGGTGAGGGTGGGGGGGAGGCAGATTATTAAAAACCCACTACCCCAAAACAGAGCTCAGGGGTGAGGGGGTGTTGTCCTCTCCAACCCCAACCCTGAACCGGGATGGTTGGGTGAGAGGAAGCTGGTCAGTGTCTACCCTGTGAATTTTTAGGAGAGGAGGTAGGAAGTAGGGTAAGAAGACAGGGTGTCAGAAAGAAGGAGAAGAGGCTAAGCTGGGAAAGGATAGGGCGCTGAGTCCCATCAGCACAGTGGCCAAGAAAGAAAATCACTGTGACCCTTACAGGGTCTACCCCGGACAGTTTCAGACTAATTCTAACTCAACTAAGATCAGGCCACTCAACCATTCTCCTAAAATACAAGCACAGAATAAATCTTTTCCTAGCACCAACACAGCATCTAATATAATCTAGACCCAAATAACACTAAACACATTCTCTTTGATGGCTCTAACCTCAATAAAGCAGGAAACACACCCCATCACCTGACAAAGAAATCGATGGACTCTTCTGGGGGGGGATATATAGTGTCATTCTTGGGGTTGATCTACTTCACAGGAGAGATAAGGAGGCAAAAATATAAGTTCTCATCCACATAGATCAATTCTTTTACTTTATACTAAGTTTTGCAAAAGTTTTGTTAGACTCATTTTTTTTATCTTTCAATAGAAAAAGTTCTTCAAACAAACTTAGTTCTACTTTTCCAGAATGGAAGTGAAATGAATCAAGATCTCTGCTCTCCTGCATGCGGGTCACAAGTCTGACATCGCCAAGCGGCTCAATGTCAGCCGCATGACTGTCCATAGAGTTGTGGAGAAGCTCAAGTACAGGAAAGACCTCAAAAATTGACGTCATTTAGGCAGACAAGTTGTCAACTGTTTGGCCTTTGAAAATGCTTTGAAGCTCAAAATAATTGTGCTCACGAAGACCATCTTGGTGTCCAGTAGCAAGGACCATCAAGAGCTTAAGGTGTATGGAAAGGCCTCTTCTTACTGAACGTATGCGAGAATAATGTCGGGAGTGTTGTCATCACCTTATCAATGATTTGAAGAGTCGTCGCAATTGAATTCTCATATTTTCTGATGGAAAAAAACTTCACGGTCGACTCACCCATTAACAAGCAGAATAACCATGTGGTCAGGTTTGTTACGTTCCCCAACCAAGCATCTGGCCTCTGTGATGATGCTCGGCATGGTGGCTTTGAATTGGGAGAAGATGCAACCAGTGTGGTTTGCGGCCAGTTACAGGTTCATCGCAGCTGATTACTTAAGACATTTTGGCCACAAAAGTCCTGTCCTCAGTGAGTAAGATCATGAAGGAGGAATAAGTCTTTCAGCAGAAGGATGCCCCGACCCATACAGCCAAGACTGTGCATGAGTGATTGGGGTCGACCGTGAACTTCTGGTTGAAGGACTTTTGGCCACCGCAGTCGCCCAACCTCAATCGCATTAATTACAATGTGTGGGCGAATGTCGAGGACAAGGCCTGCAAGGTCCACCACAGCAACATCGACGAGCTGAAGTTCTCTGTCAACTACGTGTGGGCCAGCAAAGGAAGGACTTCATCCGCAATGTGTGTGCGGCCTTCAGGACTTGCACGGATAAGGTGCTTGTCACCGAGGGCTACCACATTGAGTAATATTATAATTTAAACACATTTATGTTAAACCAATAAAAGCACATCTAACTGCATCAAAACTATCATTGTGTCCTTTGTTGAGAGCATCGGTATGAGTGTAACAGGCCTTTTGCAATGGCCAGTATTATGTGCTCAGATAGTCCCATACTATCAAGTTGGAATGAAAGTAATGTCCAATTTATCCAGAATACTGTTTTGATAGTATAGATTAAAGTAGTGCCTATTTTATTATTTAGGAATGCTACAGTGAGTAATTTATACATTTTTATTTCAGATTATAAAAATAATGTTGATAATCTTTCCATCAAAGATCACATTAGACAAGTTTTACTCATTAAGTTTCATAAAGGTCTCAATGCAGGTAGAGCAGCAAAATCCATTCAGAGCACTAATGGCAATAATGCAGTAAATGAAAGAAGTTGCACAAGGTGGTTTTCCTATTTCTGAAGTAAGGATTTCAGTCTAAAAGATGGAGCAAAGAAAGGTTGTCCAAAAGAATTTGATTCCAAAGAGTTGGAAGCTGATGGGTGTACAGCAAATCCTGCTACAAATTTAGGGAATGTGCAGAACAATTTAACCTGACCCATAAGACTGTCCTATGCTAACTGAAAAGGATTGGAAAGGTTCCAATGAATAGAAAATGGGTCCCATGAATATGCTTGCTATGTCATTACTATACTAAGAACTTCAGGCACCATGCCTGGGCAGTCTTGTTACTGGTGATGAGAAGTGGATCCTTTATCATAGCGTTAAAATGCCACTGTTTGTGGATCAATTGAGGAAGAAAATTTCTTAACAACCGAAAGGAAGACTTCATCTCAAAAAGATTATGTTAAGTGTAAGGGGAGATATTGAAGGAATTGTCCATTGTAGAGGAATTATAACATAACTACACTCAGAGGGCCAAGCGTACATGTATGTAAAGTCCCTTATCAGGGAGAGTGAGAGAAACGTACCAGAAGATTAAGGGTGTGAGAACATTGGTCGTCTGAATAACAGTCAAACTGCTGAAAGGCTTTGATCTCCCTCACCAAGTTGGTAGTCGAGTCGAGCTGCAGGACCAAGGTAGCCACAAAAGGACATTAAGCAGCTTTCAAAAGATCTGATTATCTATGAGGTCCGGAGGCCCGCGGTTAAAGAGCCCCCAAAAGCAGTGCCAGATCAAAAAGAACACCAAGGAGAAATAATGTGACAGTCCCTGGTGCCTCTCATTAAGAAGCAGACCTGGGCTCTGTGGTGGCACCCCTCTCCCCCTCATGCTCCCCTCAGTGGCATTATCCTGTCCCCTTTAGATGAGGCGGTCACCGAACTATAAATAAGTCCTGTGAGGAAGGAAAAAGGATCATTGGTTATTCTGTTAGAGTCAATAGAGGACTAGATCATTGTGATCAGTCCCTTACCCAGTTCCGAATTTGACTTCTAACACTTAGAAGTTCGTCTCTTTTTCTTATCGGTGCCATACCGATTTTTCTTTCACAGACTTATCAAGAGGTCTGGCTGGATCACAATTCCTAAGTGCCAAATAGGAATTTCGGGAGCAAGACAAAAGAAGATCCGCTCAGCCTCGTGTGACTCTCAAATTGCAATCTGAGTAATTTTGTGAAAAGAAGTATTAATCCTCAAGTAAGTCCCTTTTACTACTTTCGGGATCACCTCATATACCAAAACTCAGTTTGGCAACCCTATGAAGAAGACGAGGATACTAGAAGAACTCTCAAGAGCTACCAAGAGGAGTACTCCTTAAGCCAGAGAGCACAACTCCTCTCTCCGTTTTTTAGACGTATAACCAGATAGATAAAGTTATAAGAAGAATCAGAAGTCATTTTTCACCATCTCTGAGATAAACTCCATCTGCCAGCTGTAACGCGAAGAATCATGGAAAATCCAAGATAGCGATATCTGTCAACCCCTGTTTCCTTTCAAGGTCATCTAAGTCTGAATGACTATATATATTTGTTTTGATTAAGTAGGATTTTAATGCTGTACCCAAGCTAACTAAAGGAGAGATAATATTTAGTGACTCCCGTCATATTTTTAATTAGATTAGAGGAACGTAAATTGTAGCTAAATGCTGTACTAAAAGGTCTACATAAATTAACTAACTGGTAATTGGTTTATTTATATGGACCCTACTTTGCTTTGATCAGGATTCACATCAGGAATAAGCCCTTGTTCAAATCTTGCGAACCATATTAAACTTTTAGAATTTAGTGTAAATATTTTGAGTTAATTGATAAATTTAAAATATATATATTTTTGGTTAATTCTTGGTGTGTCACTGGATCCTTACGTGTTGACCGGCTCTTTCCTTAAAAATGAATTAAATGTTGTGGTACTCTTGTGATACAGTAATTAAAGAGTCCACTCAGCCAATAGAGGAATTGTTTCCCTTCCTAAGGAGTAGTGTCAGACTGTCATTAAATATATAATACTCTGACAAAAAGAAGGATACAACAATACTTCAACATCCATTAAGATCTGTTAGACGACAACCAAACAATTAATGCCAATCTATAGACCTGCTTTGGACTAAACGTGACCCACCTTAGTCAACAGAAGGGGTCTCATCCTCTATCATGATAATGCCTGTCCTCACACAGCTCAAATGACCAAA
Source organism: Ceratothoa steindachneri (assembly GCA_963969495.1). NCBI lineage: Eukaryota > Metazoa > Arthropoda > Malacostraca > Isopoda > Cymothoidae > Ceratothoa > Ceratothoa steindachneri. The sequence continues at coordinate 44,415,315 of OZ018321.1, read as the reverse complement.
GATCTCTTGGAGGAGCTCAGTTGGGAAATATTGCTTTATATACTATATTCATCTGACCTTGGTCCTTCTGATTATAACTTGTTTAGGAGATTAAAGAACCATTCTCTTGGTTGACATAAAGAGAAGAGGTTGAAAATGGGTTGGATTCATATTTTGCATTAAAACCTGAAGAATTTTACAAGGGTGGCGGCATTTATAAGCTTGTTGAAAGAGTTTATGATTAAATATTTCCATAGTCACAAGTTTTTCATTTTAAATAAATACCCTAAATCCGAACATTACTTTTGATCCAAGTTGATAATGCTCAGTTTTCACATCAAACATCTCTCAGCATATTTTTTCTCACCAGGAGCAGACCACTCAGTCTTACATTCATTCATTTTTTTGCCCAACCCATATATATCTTTGCACATCCTTGTGTTGAAAGAAAATGATTACAACCAATTTAGCACAGAAATCTACCACCCTGTTTCTGGGTGTAACAAAAGCTCCAGTTAAATCATCCTTTATCCTGTCAACTATTCATCCATTCCTATCTCCAATATACATCAATTGATTCCAAATTCCATCCAGCACTCATCCCGTCATTCAAGAAACTCTCCTGGTTTTAATCATTACAGGGTTCATCCCTACACCCAACTATAGTTGATAGAGAATATAATGATTATATACCAAACATTAGATAAAGTTCTATTCATTATCAACTACTTTGGGGCAAGATTATCAACTACTTTGGGATTATAAATTTCCTAACTTACAAAATAAATTGCCTTTTGTTTTTGATCAAAACTTTACCTGCAAGAGCCTGAGTAAAATGAATTCCGTGACTGGTGATAAGTGACTGAATACTGACTTTCACAGCCTCATTCAAATATCTCCTCTGATCTTCTTCACTTTGTTCTATGAAATACTGCCATATCTGGGAATATAATTAAGTTACAAACCAGACATTAATATTAATGCAATACCAGTCTTCTTACACTTATCTGTATTATTTATACCTAATCACAATCTGAAAAAATAATTTCTATTTCTTCAGTTCCTATCAATCAATCTCCTAGTTTGTATTAATTAATCAGTGCTCCAGATTGTGTCAATCAATTCTCTAGTTCTTATCAAATAATCATCCAGTTTGTGTCAATCAGTCTTCAAATTCCTATCAATCAGTCCTCAAGTTCCTATCAATCAATCCTCTAGTTACTCTCAGTCAGTCCTCCATTTTTTTAAGAGCCTATCTGGCAACTGTAATCATGTTATAGGCTAGATTTTAAAAAATACAAAAATCAAATAACAAAAATAGAAAAAAACAAAACAAATACAAAGGCGAATAAACAAACAAAAAAAGCAAGAAGAAGGAAGCACACTTCTGCACCTGGAAAAGGCCTGCCTCCCCTGGCACAGGTACATATGACTTGCAACAGAGTCAGAGTAAAATAAAATGGAGGAGGCCAGTCTCCTCCAAAAAGTAACATTGTCCACAAGTCTGTGTACATGAACCCATCCTGAGTACAAGAGGAAAGTGGTAGTGACATCACCAATCCTGATACTGGGACAGGTTAATGTGCACGAAGATCATCCAGACTGGGACATTCAACAAGAATGTGCCTAACAGTCTGGAGGACAATGCAGTCATCACAATAAGTGCAGGTGAGTGCTCCATCAAATGGCAATGCATCCCATAAGTGCGCTTAGTTCAGGGACAACAGAAAGCGACCTGAAGTCATTACGGCATTGAAGGGTAGGTCCATGGGAACAGTCACAGCACAATGGAATGCAACTTTAAGTTCCCTTCGGCCATCTCCCATCTTCTTTGCCAAGAAGCCTGGAGGGCTGCCCTGGAGTTGGTATGAGGAGAAGCCAAATTCTGGTCTTGTTGCATAGTCCTGGGGGACATGTGGAAGGCACCAGTTGGCAGGCAGTGACAGGTGTGGTGGAGTAAGTTTACCTTCCATAATATACGCTCAGCTTTGGATGCATAAAACTTGCATCCGTAGTCAGGCTTTGAATGAAAAAGCATAGATAGAAGAGCATGGCAGTAGCCCTATCAGCACCCTAAGTGCTGAATGTCATGGAACGAAGAATGTCCATGTGAATATGAGCCCCCCAGGTGAAGTGTCAGTTGAAAACAAGACCAAGGAAACCCTCCAAATAAATCCACCACTTCCAGGCCCCCCTCCCCATTTAAGAACAAGTCCGAATCGGGTTTGAGCCGAGCTTGGCAGCAGAAGTGCACCACCTTAGCACTGGCCAAGGAAAACCAAAACCTGAGTGCTTCAGTATAGCGAGAGATGCAGTTTAATGACAGTTGGAGTCAGCGCTCCAGAGTTGGCATCTGGGCCATACAAAAAGAGATCGAAAGGTCATCCACATAGAGGTAGCAAGAACATTTTCCAGTATCATTGAGGTAATACTGTTGATGCTCAGGGCAAAGAGTGTGACACTGAGGGACACTTACCTGCGGGACACCCTATTCCTGATCTCCTGATCAACTGGCCAGAGATGCCTCTCCTCACCCTTATGCAGAACCAATGATCTCGTAAAAATTCAGATATAAAGATTGGGAAGCGTCCCCTCACTCACATCTTGTGGAGAGTCTCAATGATACTGTATAGCCATGCAATATCAGAGGCCTTCTCCAGATAAAAAAAACAATGTGGCATAATGCTGCTGATGAAGGATGGTCTCACAGACAGCATTTGCCAGTCAAGCAGAGCATCCAACATGGAGTGGAACTTGTGGAAGCTGCACTGTGCAGAAGAAAGGTGGCCTCCATTGTCCAGGAAAAGGGCTAGTCTAACATTTAGCAATTTCTCCATCAACTTGCACAGGCAGGAGGTTAGAGTGATTGGGCGGAAACCAGCCAGGGTAGAGTGATCTCTTCCCGGTTTGCGAAAAGCGAGAACAGTAGCCTCTGTCCAGATCCTGTTGAACAAATCTAACAGAAAGGACTTTCCTCGCTCAGCTAGATATTGAAGCATGGCATATGGGATATCGTCCAGACCAGGGGCAGTGTCCATGTATGAAGCAAAAGTAGAATGCAAAACACTCAATGTAAACATGCCATTAGGGTTCTCCACCTGTGGAGGTAAAGTTCAGTCAGCACCATTCATTGATATCACAATGTGCATTGAATGCTGGTGGAGCAGCATCCCAGCTAGAAAGTGGTCATGCGAGATTGCAGTCCCATTCTCCTGGAGAATGGGATGGGGGTCTTGCGAGAACTTGCCCGGAATCCTTTCGACTCATTTCCACACCTCTGCTAGAGGGGTCTTCCTGTTAAGTGAAGACACCTACACCCAGCAAGAAAAGTAGCAGGCCTGCTTCAAAATGTAGCAAAATTGCTAGACTTTCTATGAATAGTATCCAGGCCCATGGTAATGAGGTTACTGGAGAAGAACTCTCATCCAATGACCTAAACTCCTTGACTAGGAGACAAAAATCAGTCAGGGAAGGTGATCACTAACATGGAGGTCATGAACTATCTCCAACCCCAAATCAATCTGTACATTCAGAGAGAACAGAAAAACAGCAAGACAAGTAAATGAAGCAGTTCTCAGGCAGTGATGCATAAATGCATCCACATTTAAGACACCAATCTCAAACTCATCAATCAAGTCAGCAAGGACCTGACCTCTGGGATTGATCGAGTAGTCTTACCAGAAGGGGTGTCTAATGTTTAATCCCCAAGCAGGAAAAAAGGCCTCAGCAATCATGCCACAGTGTGGTTAAATCCCCATGTCAAAGTTGGCTGACAGGGGAATATACAAATAAATAACAATATACCTCCTATCCAGATGCAGCCTTACTGATATTGCATGAAAGGAGGTATTAAAGCAAAAATGGAGACATGCTGAATATAAATGGAGCATCCTCCTGCCCAGCCCCCATCCCGTGGTGGTGGAATTGCAAACCCTTATACTCTGGGAGGGTACCAGGGGACACACACCCACATTTGTCTCCTGCCAAAAAGATTACTAACCGGGAATGGGAGGAGATGAGCCTCCACAGCTCCTCCCAGTTAGCCCAGAGTTCCCAGCAATTATATTGAATTGAAGGAATCTTGCCCCCCCCCCCCCGCCTAGCTCAGAGGAGATGCCATTCTTCGCAGAGAAGACCCTCACGGGAATGGCTGTACACTCTTCCCCGAACCACAACTCTGGGCGCTGTTAGCTATAGATGGTGCCGAAGGCAATGTTGCCGTCAAGAACTTATCAGTTATCAGGGATGGTTGGGCTCATTAGGCAAGTCTTTTCCTACCTCTTCAAAACTTTGGGCAGGCAGGGCGGGTGTCTGTCTGTCCTATGAAGGATTAACCATCTCTGAACTACCCAGTCCAGCCTTGAGAGAGGGCTGGAGCTGAAGCTCCTTTGGTGCTGTCCTCCATTCAAGGGGGAGCTTTAGGAACCACGGAAAACGGCCTCATTACCACTCTAAGGGATGTTGCCTCCTGTATGTCAAATGATTCAATGGAGGATGCATCCATTTCACCTTAAGGAAAATGCTCACACTGGGATAGGCAAAGAGCCCTGGTTTTTAGCCATGGTGGGTTGAGCCTTTTATGCCACCATCTCTACCAGCGTAGTGACCAGGGTGATTAGAACCCACAGAAGGGTTCTGAATGTGCATGGAAATGACCATGCTCATAGGCCTGGAGGGACCAGGAGGAGAGGGTGCCTTTTTTAAAATTAATGCATAAGACATCCCAGGCAGTAACAGGCATGCCAAGACTAAGTCCTTAGCTTCACAAAATGAGAGACACTCTGTTCAATATTTTTTTTGAAAGGCCACTCTTTTAAATTCCAAAAAAATCCTACAATTTGTAAAGAGTGACGGAGGCTATAGAGTTTGGAAATAATGAAGTTTAAATTATTGTAAATCGCCAGGACAGAGAGAGCTTTAATAGCTTCAAGGCGTGACCAGATCGCTAATACCGAGCTCGGAGGCGCCAGTTTGTTTTTGATAAGTCCTAGGCATTGTGCCCACTCTGGTGGCAGCTGGCAGGACTTTCCCCCCTGGGGTACCACGTGAGGCCTTTTCTTTTTGTTTGTTGTTGTAGTCGCAAATACTTTTTTGTTCAATTTAACATAAATTGTTTTGTCGGGTTGGTAGTTGTTTTCCTTTTGTATATATAGTCTAATTGATTTTTTTTTTTTAGAAATTTTGATTGACATTCATAAGTAAGATTGGCTTTCAAGTAGGATTATTTTTACAAATTCTCAAATTTATTCACCCCTATCTTTTGTAAATATTTACCCCCATATTTTTTGTAAGTAAAGGACTGTACATACAATCCATTTCATTTCTCATGTCCGAATTAGTGTAGGAAGTGGGTTGGATCAACTGGGGTTAGAGTCTAGATTTTCGGCCCGCTACAACTCCATATCAGAAATGGCCAGGATTTCCTTTTCCAGCAGATACACACCACTTTGCTTCAAAGAAGCAGGGTGCAACGCTCTGTAAATGACACACTTGGCCATACACAATAGTGACTTATCATATACAGCCTTAGAGCAACTTACACTTAGGGTAAATCCAACTTTGCATGTCTCCAGGAGCGATTTGTATGGCCAAAATGGTGGCAGTAGTAGCACCTCCACAGCAGTGGTGCAATGCCTTACACTGTAGTGATACCAACTGGCACACACATACTCGGGTAACCTGTCACAGTTGAACATGGCCAAGAGTCTCTGGATGGGTCACAATTCTCAACCTTGTTTTCTTGTCACACGTTCAACCTTGACTGCATTGTTGTAATACCTACCTTTTCCCCTTCTTAATCTTTTTCTTTCATTTTTTATGATTAAATATTTAGATAGGCAAATTTTTAAACACTTTAAATTAAATAAGTTTCAAATTTTCAGAAAAGATATAAATTTATACTCATAACAAAATGTTTTTGAATTATATATTCATAATAAATATTTGTGTTTCAAAACAACCATATTAAATCTGTAAGGACCACAGAAAGGGGGTAAGTAATATCTTGTATTATTTACTAGTTTTGAACTTAAGGCCTTATCTATTTTATTATTTACCTGTATATTTACCTGTTAGGAAATTTAGGCATTTAACTTTGTAATAACTCCTAATTTAGTTATATATTAATAAGCCTAAGGCTAACTTATATTTATTATAATTTATAGCGATAGATTTACATTATTATATTAATAAATTTATAGATTTATGTTTCATTATTAAATTTTTTCTTTTAGAAAATCTATCATGTTCATATCTTAATAAAAGCTATATTTTTTAGGTTCCAGTCTTGGAATGAAAAATCTCCAATTGTTCCAGACTTGGGTCTATTTTGTCTATCTGACCGAAAAATCACTGGTGTTGCTCCAATTCTAAATATTCTTTTGTATAGTAGGTAGTTCTTAAATAAATCTATTCTTATAACCATGTTGTTATTAGTAACCCAATTGCTCAAATTCTTAAGCTTCTGCCTCTTTGCTTCCTGATTTCTTCAGTTCGGCATAACCTTGAACACTAAACTGTTCAAGTCTTTTTTCCTTTTCACTCTTCTACTATCTCTTTTCTTATTTCCTTTCTGAATACTCCTTCCCTGAGTCATCAGTTGGGAAGGATTTATGCCCCAGTCAAGAAACCATTTAAACAACTCGCCCTATCATCTTATGTTCCGTTGACCCAATCTGAGTGGCAACACTGTGGCCAGCCATCTCTAAAGTGATGTCTTCTAAGGAGTACTCCATGAGTTCCCTCATAGAAACTACTCCATTCATGAAGTTCATGGTAGAGTGTGGCGCTACATTCACTGGAGAGCTATTGAGTGTCTGAAGAGCACTAATCATGGCCACCTCAACAGGGTCTGATGCATTCTCCAGAAGGCTCCCATCCAAGCAATAGGTCACCTTTGGCTCTCTACCAATCAAACTAGCTAATGCTCTCCTCTGATGGATTATGCTGCCATCTGTGGAGCAAATCAGAAAGCAGTTGAAGCCAGCGGGCTAAAACACGGCAGGTAGTCTTTGAATGAGCGGTCCAGACATAATCGAGGGTCCACTCAGCACACTTGTGACTTTGGTCTTTGTCTGAGCATCCTCATCTGAGGGCACCTTAGGGCTGATGTGCCAATCTTGGCCTGGTCACTTGCTAAAGCAGCAGTGGATCCATCCTTGCCTGGAGCCCCCACAGAGGGAGAGGAACCCTTATTCCTTTTTTTTAAGGTGAAGAGGGTGGTGAATGAACCTGTTTGTCTCTACCCCCGAAAGAGACCACTATGCTGGATGGACCAGCCCAACAAGATCCTTCTCCAAAGTGGAGAAGGTCTTAGCTGTCAAAGGGGTACCAGTCAGGGGAGGAGGTCCCTCCTCTCATTGTGAGTCCTTGAGTGCCAAAGCCACCTGAGGAGAAGCTTTCACGGGTATGGATTCAGGTTCAGTGTTTAGCACTGAGCCCAGGTTCAACCCCATGGAAGATCCAGCCATCTGGAGCTGGGTCACCTCCAGGATCATGTCCAGCTCAGGGTGGTCTCCATGTGCCCCCCCCCCCCCAGCATCACATATCCCATTTGGCTGTCTAGGAAGAGCAGGCACACTGACCCCCTGCAAGATGAGAATGCATGTCTGCTGGGAAACAGGGGGCAAGGCCTGATGAGTCCCACTATCCCTCGCCCCTCTAAGGGGTTTAGCACTGTCAAACTGATGCTACCAGGAGCGGTTCATATTGGACCAACTTGGCACCATTCAAGAAATTTTTCCCAGCCAATGAGCAAAAGTGCTGTAGCATGGCGCACCACAAGGATTTGTGTGTGAAAATAAGTGATATAATAGAAAGATGGGGACAGTAATAGGGGGAAAAAAAGGTGGAAAGAATACAGGAATGTTAAAAACCTCTATCCTCAAAGAAGGGAATGAGGCCCTACCACTTTGCACACCAGGTAGTATCTGAATGAGCAGCAACCCAGAGGTAATCGAGGCTCCACTCAGCATACTTGATACTTTGGTCTTTGTCTGGGCCTGCAAGAAAGTGTAAAAGGATGTCTAGAAGAAACAAGGCCCAGATAGTCTCAATCTAGTTTGGAGACTACTAGGGGCACTTAGGACTGAAGGGAATTCTACTTCTCTAGGCACCAGGTGTGACAGTCTATACAGCTCCCCCTCTCCCCTCACCCTGCAGGCACATGGAATGTAATAGAAAATTTGTGTAGGAGAGTGAATGGAATGTGAATGGATCATGGTGCTAGAAGTAAAGAGGGCGTGGCAATGATTGTGAGTGAGAAGTGGCATGATGCAATGGTTGGGTATGAATGTGTGAGCTCAAGGATTATGTGGGTGAAGCTGACAAAGAGAATTTGTGGCAACACATGGAAAGAGGAATGAATGGAATTAGGAATGGGTGATGGTTGTAGGAGACATGAAAGTGGAGAGGATGAGAGATGGCATAAGTGGAACTAATGGTACACTTGGTAAGAATAAAATGGGAGTGAGGGTGGTAGGGTTGTGTACTGAAAGAAATGTGTGTGGCCAACACATTCCTTTTGCTCAAGGATGTGCATAAATACACATTGGTTGAGCAAATGAGAGGGGGAGAGTTAAGAGTGATCTAAGTCTAGTATAAGCTGGGAAGATGTATTTGATATTGCAACGGAGTGGATGAATTTCCTTGCAATGTATATTCTGTTAGCTTATGATTTTTTTTATTTGTCCTTTATATTAGGGAGGATATTTAATATTTGTATTTGATAGATTAGGAAGGATATATCTTAATTGTGGGGAGGGGGCTTCAGTGATAGGCAGATTTTTTCTGTTAATGGTAATTTTTTATTTACCATTTTTTACCAGTAACAATATTTGAATTGCTTTCAAATCACCATTGATACTGTTAGGATATACATTGCAGAGGTACAATTTTCTAAAAATTATTGTTTTGTCTGTGCCACTTGTCACTGGCTGCAAGATGAGTGCCTGAGAATTTAAAAAAACAACAAAAAAAAACAATAGAAACCAAGCTGCAAAATAAGGAGTATTGTAAAATCCTATAAAAATCAAAGTACTTACATTCATATAAGCAGAGTTTGTCATCAGTTTTTTTAAGGGTGAGTTTGATGAAGGTATGAAGTCACCAATTGTGGGAGGAAGAGTAGGACCTTCTTCCAAATTTTCCACCAGGGTTTGCAGAGCATGAGCTATAAAGCATCAAAAGCTACCTCTTAAGACCTGCTAACTTACATTTATTAATATGACCCATCAGTAATGTATTATTTCAAATTTGCTTTAGAATAAACTGGATTGAATTAGGATATAAACTTCATATCTCTAAATATTTTGCCTAAAATCAAAGCAAGCAGAAATTTTTTCATAGATTAAAATATTGCCTCACCATTATTTTCTCGTCTCATTTTTCGAGCCCCTATATTTTTTCTTGAAATTCGTTCTAATCTTTCAAGAAGAAGAGTAGGATCACGCCGAAGAGGAGGGACTCTCACTCTCCTTTGGTTTGTAGGCAACTCTTCTGTTTCTGATGGAGGTGTTGAGGGTACAACTCTGAAAAATAGTTAAAATATATATATATATATATATATATATATATATATATATATATATATATATATATACATAAATACACACCTATACAGGGGGTTTCACGTAAATCGATACAAATTGTACACAGAAAAGATTGTGGACCAAACAAAGCAATATATTCTCATGGGAATTTACACAAATAGAATGATATATATAGTTACAAAATCATTTGAAATGGCCACTAACAACTTTCACAACCTGCTCCACGTGGGACCTGAATTGGGTGTGTGGCCTGGTTATGAAGTCCTTGTCAATGGATAACATTGTCTCTACAATGGCGGCCCTCAGAGATCTTAAGGTATTGTGAGCAGCCTTGTTGACATCTTTCTCAACAATACCCCACACAAAATAATCTTTGGGGAGGCTGGTCAGCCACAAGCCTGGGGACATTGTTGAACTACTGTGCTTGTTTCTTCCTTCTCTTGTGTGCAGAATTGTTCTGGTGGAAAATTTAATGCCTTCCCATGGCTACTTGGTCCCTCCAAGGCTCGATTGATGACAGTCTGCAGCACCTCAATGGAAATGAGTGCACATTGACTTTGATGCTCTGGGGTAAGATGTTACCCTCACAGCTGACCATAGCCAGAACCATCAAAAGAGTTGGGAAATTTGCTGTGCATGACTGTAGGCACTTCTGATGGGTCTTCGCACAGCCAGTGATCATTCTGCCAGTTTACCTTACTGTCCTGCACAAAAGATTCCTGGTGGAGAAGAAATGAAGGCCAGTTTTCCTTTGTAACTTGAGTGAAAAGCTGGTGCCTCTTCAGCATGTATGAGTGGTAGCTCAGGTCATGGTGCACTGCTCTGGAGATGGTTGCCTTGCTCACACCCATCTTTTTGCTTTTTAGCAAGTTTGCCCATGGACTGACCAGGGTTCTGGGAGATCTTCTGACTGAGACTGGTGACAAATTTTTCATTCCTGGTGGTAAATAATTCATAATCTCCCTCATGCTTCTCCCAGTGTAGAGAGTGACAATTATGGCATACCATTTTTTGATTTCAGATGGCATTCTCAAAAGAAACTAAGTATGCTGTTTGTTACCCGCATAAAAACTCAACTCTTACTGAGTGTGTCCAAGATCAAGTAACCTACATTGGTGGTCATTAGCCCTTAGGCACACTTTCAACTTTATATCAATTTACCTGAAATTTATTTGCAACTCTATAACTTTTTCTCCCATGCTCTTCTCAGATAAATATATATATAGTATACATTTATTGTATACTAAGTCTTTAACCAATATATATATATATATATATATATATATATATATATATATATATATATATATATATATATATATATATATATATACATATGCTTGTTTCATGTAGTAGCAGTTTTGGTGGGAACTATTTATAGTTGGTTTTCATTTCATAAATATTGTTATAAGATTGTATAAATTGCTGTGATTGTTGTTTTTTTATCTATATATATATGAGTAGTATATGCGATTGTTTGGAGTTTTTGGCATTTTTTTCCCTGGTAAATAAAGTTAGAATTTGTTTCCCCCTAATTGTTACTTTAAACACCCAGGCAGGGTGAAAGCAGGATTTTTTTTTTTAATATCTCATCTGGCAACTGCCTTCTAGGGCATAAGTCGCCATACTCAACCTAGCCTATATCTAGGCTACATTAAAAGCCAAATAAAAAAAGGAAAAAAATACAAACCAAAAAAACAACAAAAAAACAAAACAAAAGAAAAACAAACAAATTGAAAAAATATAAAGCGAGCTCGTTCGATGAAGAAGAACACGATCCACAGTTGAATATTAAATAACAGGGAGAAGGCCAGCCTCCTGCAAAATGTCTAAAAGTACACAGGTCAGTGTGCATGAATCTATCGCAAGTATAAGAGACAGGCGTGTTTAAAATATATATATATATATATATATATATATATATATATATATATATATATATATATATATATATATATATATATATATATATATATATATATATATATATATATATATATATATATATTAGGAGCCTATCTGGCGACTATCCACTTGGGCATAAGTCGCCACAATCATGACAAACTATCACTAGGCTACTTTAAAATAAGAATATGAAAAAATAACAATAAAAAGGGAAAATGGCAACAATTAGGAAGCAAGCTCCGGCATCAGGGGGAGGTCTGCCTACCCCCAGTGCAGGAGCAAGCGACCTACAAAGAAAACAACAATAACAAAAAAAAACCTAGTTAAATAAAGGGGAAGAAGGCCAGCCTCTCCCAAAGTCTATAAATCCACCAGTCAATGTGCACAAACTCGGCCCGAGTACAAGGGACAGGCGGTAGCGAAATCACCCAGCTGGGACATTCAATAATAATGTACCAAACAGTCTGGGGGACAACGCACTCAGTCTTTACAGTAGGGCACTGGCGAGTGCTCGATCAAATGGCAGTGCATCCCACGAGTGTACCCAATTCAGAGACGACAGAAAGCAACCTGAAACCTTCATGGCATTTGGGGGTAGGTCCATGGGAACAGTAATGGCATAATGGCACGCAACTTTAAGTTCCCTTTGACCATCTCCAATCTTCTTTGCCAGGCAGCCCGAAGAGCTGCCCTTATTCCTGCTATGTAGTTGGTGTGAGGAAGAGTGAAACGCTGGTCCGGACGCAGAGTCCTTGCAGACTCTTTGGCGTGCTCATTCTCTGCAATTCCTACATGTCCAGGAACACAGCAGAAGATAATCTCGATATCCGCCCGGCTTGTCAAAACCGTGCCATCATGGATATCGCGAACCAAGGGATGCAAAGATTCCAATGCCCCAAGAGGACTCAGGGCGCTTTGTGAGTCGCTATAGAACACAATCCAGTCTCCAAACCGGGCACGTCGCCTAATCTCCCGTACCAAGTGGTGTATTGCCACCAGCTTGGTCATGAAGACATGCAATGCCTGGCAGAGCCCCAATGACTTCAAACAAAGGGGATAGGGCATGGAAGCCAACCCTCTCTTGGGACTTGGAGCCATCTGTATACTCTGGCACAGTTCCAGCATGACACGAGGTGTGCTCCAAAAAGGTTGAATGCAATACTCCCAGCACTGTACAAGCTTTGGGAGCAGAGGCATGGCAACAAATAGCCAAAGGTAGGACCCTCCAGGGTGGCGTCCTGGGCAGAACCAAGGACGCTACCAGCCACAGAGCTATACCTAGCCCTGGAAGGAGTTTCCTAACCCTAATCCCAAAGGGCATAGGGTATGACCAGTGTCTCTCGGCGGCATAGCCTGTCCAAATCAGCTGCGGATGCTGTATGAGATGTTGCCGACTGAGGGAGGGGCCGGGTTCACGCGTACAGGTGAATAATGCACTGTGCATGGAGTAGAGCGAGTGGCATCTCCCCCAGCATCGACTAGTAGGCTCTCAATGGAGGAAGTGCGAAGGCACCAGTCACCAGGCAAAAGTCGTGTAGTCTTTCACAATACAGACTCGGCTGCAGATGTATAAATCTTGCATCTGTAGTCAAGCTTCAAACGAACAAAGGATCAATAAAAAAGTAAGGCAGTAGCCCTATCAGTGCCCCAAGCGCTGCATGTCACGGAACGGAGAATATCTATGACGCAGGTACAAGAGACCTTAAGGCTGTAAATATGAGCCTCTCAGGTGAGGCGTCTGTCAAATACAAGACGAAGGAAAGAGTCCAATTCAACCACTTTCAGGCATACCCCATTAAGAAACAAGTCTGGGACAGGGTCGAGCCGTGGCTGGCAGGGGAAGTGCACCACCTTAGTCTTGGCCAAGGGAAACTGAAACCTGTGTGCTTCGGCATAGCCTGTTGGAGTTGACACTCCAGAGTTGGCATCTGGGCTGCGCCAAAAAGAGATCAAAAGGTCATCCATGTAGAGCGTAGCGAGAACATCTTCCGGCAGCACTGAGGTGATGCCATTGATGCTCAGGACAAAGAGTGTGACACTGAGGACACCCTCTTCCTGCTCCATTCAGATATAAACATTGGGAGGCATGCCCTCGCCCCCATGATACTGTATCGCCATGTGGTATAATAGGCCTTCTCCAGATCGAAAAACACCATGGCGTAGTGCTGTCTATGGAGGAAGGACTCGCAGATGGCATTTTCCAGTCGGAGCAGAGCATCCGACATGGAGTGAAACTTACGGAAGCCGCACTGTGCAGAAGACAGATGGCCTCCGCTGTCCAGGAAATAGGCTAATCTAACATTTACCAATTTCTCCATCAACTTGCACACGCAAGAGGTTAGAGAGATTGGGCGGAAACCGGCCAAGTAGAGTGCTCTCCTAGGTTGCGAAAATCGAGCACAGTAGCGATTCGCCAGGAATCCGCGAGGAGACCCTCCACCCAGATCCTGTTGAACAAATCTAAGAGAAATGCCATCCCTCCCTCACCCAGGTGTCGAAGCATGGCATATGGGACATCACCCGAACCATGAGTCTTGTCCGTGCATGAAGCAAGAGCGGAACGCAACTCATTCAGACTAAACCTGTCATTGACAGGTTCTCCACCTCTGGAGGTAAAGTCCAGTCGGGGGCCTTCCGCGACATCACAATGTGCATTGAATGCTGGTGGAGCAGCATCCTGGCTAGAGAATGTGGAGAAAGCGGTCACTGAGGATTCCGCCACGGATGTGGGGTCCGAGATTGCGGTCCTATTCTCCTGTAGAATGGGAGGGGGGTCATGTGAGAACTTGCCCCGAATCCTTTTGACTTGCTTCCACAGCTCTGCTAGAGGGGTCTTCCTGTTAAGTGAAGACATGTATGCCCGCCAAGGAGAGCAGAGGACGTGCTTCAAAATATACCAGAACCTAGCCCTAGCCTGACAAAATTCACTGACTGAAATTGTTTGGGCGGTGTAGGCATAATGCTTCTGTTTGAGGGCTGTCTCACACTCGGCCGACCACCACGGGAGTGGTTGGTGTGCAAAATGGCCACATTCCAGGAATAGTAGTCAAGCCTGCAGCGGTGAGGTTGCCAGAGAAGAAGTCAATGGCCTCATTTACTGACCTAAACTCTTTGATTGATAGAAAATTATATTTGAATGGGAATGTGATCACTACCATGGAGGTCATCGACCAACTCCCAATCAAAATCAGGCTGTGCATCCGGAGAGGACAGAGATAGATCAAGGCAAAAAAATGAAGCAGTTCTCAGGCAGTGATGCGTAAATCATCCACATTTACGACACCTATCTCAAGCTCTTCAATCAGATCAGCAAGGACTTGTACCCTGGGATTTATTAAGTAGTCTCCCCAGAGAGGATGTCTGCCATTCAGATCTCCAAGCAAGAGAAAAGGCCTCGGCAACCTATCCAGGTGAAGCTGCACAGCCACTGCCTGAAAGGAGGTATCTAAAGTGATAAGAAGAATGGAGACATCATGCCAGGTGTAAACCGGGCATCCCCCATCTCGTGGTGGTGGGGTTTCAAAACCCTTATACCCTGGGAGGGCCAGGCAGGGGGCATGTGCCTAGCATGGTCTCCTGCAGAAAAATAGCTAACGGGGAATGGGATGAGGCGAGCCTCCGCAGCTCCTCCCAGTTGACATGGAGTCCACGGCAATTCCATTGAAGGAATATGCCCTCCAGGCCTAGCTCAGAGACGTGGGGGCCTTCTTCGAACAGAAGAGCCTCACAGGAATGGCCTTACGGTTCCCAGAGGCAGAACCATGGTGTGGTGAAGCGAATGTGAGTGTGTGAAGGGCCATTCTCCCACCCTTTTGCCAATACCCTCTCCTTCCCTCTGTAAGAATGTGTGTGTGTGAATGGGAATGGGTTTGTTTTTTGTTTTTTTGTTTGTTTGTTTTTTTTGTACAGTAATATAAATTGATTTTCATGTTTGTCTAAAATCTTTTTTTCTCCCCCCCAGCTATTTAAATTTGATATTGTAATTTGCCAGGCTACCTTAAGACTTAGTTTCATATATCATTATATAGCTAACAAACTAAATGATAAAGAGTTTGTCAAAATAAAAAAACCCACTCCAGTAGACTTAATTACCACTATATGTAAGGAGTGGGGGAGATTGTAGGGTTCAGATACCCGAGGAGAGATTGTAAGTCCCGCCAGGACAGAGAGGGCTTTGATAGCTATAAGAAGTGACCAAATTACTACAATTACAAGCCCAGAGATCCCAATACCCACCTGGGTAACACGTGAGCCCTTTTCGATTTGGTCCTCTTGCCTGCTTAGGCCGCTTGTTTACTTAGGGCCTCCTGTTAGTGACTTCTTGTCTACTGTGTGATCGGTTGGTGGATATTACCCTGGCAGATATTTTGTTGATGCTAGACTTAGGCTATCTCTTTTGCATATATAGTCTAATTAAATGTTGTTTATATAAATTTTGATTGATATTCGTCAGATAATATTGTGTATATAGGAAAAAAGCTATATATATATATATATATATATATATATTTTGGGGGGCATATTTACCCCATATTTTTGTAAATATTATTGTTCTTTTTGTAAGGGAAAGGACTGTACACACAATCCGTTTCATTGTCCTTCGATTTCTCACGTCTGAACTAGTGTAGGAAGCGGGTTGGATCGATTGGGGTTAGTCTAGATTTTCAGCCCGCTACACCGTGCGCTGTTGGTCGGACAATGAGCTGTCGCCTTCAAAGACTTATTGGGGGAGGTTGGGCTCGCCATGCGAGTCTTTTCCTCCCTCTGCCTCGAAACCTCAGGAAGGCCTTGCAGTTTTGGAAGTGGGGGTCCCTCTTTTCAAGGATCCACCATCTCCGAGCCACCCAGCCCACCACTAGGCGTGGGCGAAGGAGCTCCTGTGAGTCTAACGACTCGGTGGAGGCGCGTGGCCACTTCACCTTATGGGGAACCGTCATGCTGAGGGAATACGGGGGAGCTCTAGTTTTAACCGGGGTAGGGTGTGAACCCTTTGTGCCACCAGCTTTACCAGGGCAGCGCCGGGTTGAGTAGAGCCCACAGAAGGGCTCCGAATGGGTGCAGAAACAACTGTGCTCATTGGCCTGGATGGGCCAGGAGTAGAGGGTGACTTTCTAAGCATTGAGGCATAAGACGTCCCAGGCAGAGCCAGGCGCACCAGGACCAAGTCCTTAGCCTCGCAGAATGAGAGTCAATCCTGGGCCTGAACGGCCAGGATTTCTTTCTCAAGGAGTTATGCACCACATTGCTTCGAAAAAGCAGGGTGCGGCTCTCCGCAATTGAAACACTTGGCCACACACAATTTAGACTTAGCGTGTGTGGCCTTGGAGCAATTTACACAGACTTCGGGTGACCCTGACTTTGCACATTTACATGAACGATTCGTATGGCCGAAGCCGGGACAGTAATAACACCGCAGCAGAGGTGGCACAAATGCCTTTACGCGGTAGCAGTACCAACCGGCACGCACCGACTCAGAGAGCTTGTCACAGTCGAACATGACAAAGAGTGTAGGGGTGAGTCTCCAGGCCCCTCCCTGTTTTCTCATCACAGGTTCAACCTTGACCGCCCCATGGTCGGCCAGCTCTAAGGTGATGTCCTCTATGGAGTAGTCAACGAGTTCCCTCGCATAAACTACTACTTTCACAAAGTTCATGGTAGAGTGCAGCGTCACATTCACCAGGGGGCCATCAAGTGTCCGAAGAGCACTTATCTTGGCCGCCTCGGAGGCATCCAGAAGGCTCCCATCCGAGAAACAGGTCACCTTCGGCTCTCTACCAATTACACTAGCTAATGCTCTCCTCTGATGGATCATGTTGCCCTTGGCCAACATGCTGCCATCAGTGGAGCAAATATCGAGGAAGCATTTAAAACCAGCAGGCTCAAAAATGCCAGGTAGCCTCTGAATGAGGGTCCCCAATGTTGGCTTGGTCGCTTGCCAAAGTGGCAGCAGACCCATCCATCCCCACAGCCCCCATGGATGGAGAGGAGCCCTGAGTCTTTTTCCTTTTAGGAGTGGAAGGCGGGCAATGAACCCGCTTCTCCCCTCCACCGGCAGTACCCCCCATCCAGATGGACCGGCCTCAGCTAGGTCCTTCTCCAAAATGGAGAAGGTCCTGGCAGTCGTAGGGGCACTGGTTGGAGGAGATCCCTCCCCTCCTTGTACTGCCTAGGAAACGCCAGCCATTTGAGGAGGACCTTGCATAGGGGCAGATTCGGGTTTGGTGCTTGGCGCCAATCCCAGATTCCCCCCCATGGAAGGCCCTACCGTCTGAGGCTGGGTTGCCTCAAGGACCATGTCTATCTCAGGGCGGGCCTCCAGTTGGCCATCCCCCCCTAGGACATCGCAGGTCCCGTTGGTATCATTGTCACTAGTCAGGTGGTGTGGTGAGGCACAAGCCTTGACCCCGACAAGGTTCAATATTCTTGCCAGCATGTCTTTTTTGGGAAGCGACCGGAGTGGCCTGGCTTTCCTCTCCCCCCCCCAAAGGGGGTTTGCCCTACCGAGCCGCTTCAATGGAGAGCGGTAGGCTATGGGCTGCCTGCTGGCTTTCTTGGCAGTCCCTTTGGAAAGAAAAGGAGGGACTGCTGGTGGAAACAGGGAGGTGCCCGAAAGCACCTCCAGAGACGGGGGCGAGGGGGAGTCCCCTACACCTGTAGGCGTAGGAGAGGAGAAAGCCTCCTCTCTGTTAGAGAAATATGGAGGGTCCCCTGCGCAAGAACGGGGGACCTCCATTTTTTCAGTGGAGCTGCCCGAGGGTGGCTCCGTCAACATAACGGGGGAAATTAAAGGGGTTTTTTTTTTACTCATCATTGGGCATGGTGACTCTCTTTTTATTACAGGATGCAATAGCTCATCACCCCTCACAGTAGCCCGCTCTGCAAGGGGTGCGTACAGGCCTAGCAGAGCCAGGTGCCGCCATTTATGGCCACCCCTCCCGCCTGGTGGCAACCCTTTAGCATAGCGGCTCCACCTTGGGCACTGCGTAAAATTGATAGTGTGTGAAGAGAGAGAAAAGGGATGTGAGGAAGGTATGGGTGGGATGAAGCAGGTTGTTAAAAAACCACCATCCTGAACCGGAGCTCAGGGGTTAGGGAATGTTGTCTCCTCCTGCCTCAGCCCCAATCTGGGACGGTTAGCTGAGAAGGTCAGCATCTACCCTGTAGGCACTAGAGAGGAGTAAACCTCCTCTCCGGTTGAAGTGTTATAGAGGGGTCCTCTGGGAAACCACAGGGAGGAGGCCTCCATTTTTTTCTGTGGAGCTGCCTGAGGGCAGCTCCATTGTTCTTAAAGGGAAAATGGGGAGAGATTGTTTTTTTTTTAAGTTTTCATCCATGGGCAGTCACCCTTTTTTTTTACGGGATGCAAATGCTAATCATCCCCCGCAGTGGCCCGCTCTGCGAAGGGTGAGTACAGGCCATTTTGAACCATCCCTTCCCGCCTGGTGGCCTGGCAGTCCCTCAGCATGGCGGCTCTACCTTGGACACACCGTAAAATGTATAGTGTTTGAAAGTAGAAAGGAAGAGGAGGTGAGGAAGATGTGAGTGGGGATAAAGCAGGTTATTTAAAAACCCAACATCCCAAAGGGGCGGCTAAGATGGGGTCGGATGGGGTGCTGAGTCCATCAGCACGGCGGCCCAGATGTCCAATTAATGTGCCCCTTATGGGGTATATTTTCAACAATATATAATTAGAATGTTAAAGCTATATTAAAAATTTTGAATTCCTTTTCTAAATGAATACCTTTAAATTTCAAATAATGTCTTTAAAACCATAACCTATTTAAGGCATTAATAAAAAATTATACATAAATTACTGTATTCTAAATCATTATAAGTTGGTGCATAAAGTTAAAAGGAGGAAGTCAAACAAATTTTATATATATTCCTAGTTTGAGATATTTAGTACATGTTGCAAATTATTAAACTGCTAATTCATACATAACACAGCATAGAATTCAGCAGAAAATACTTTCATCTAACCCTAATACTAAAGATGATAAGGTATATTCAAAGCATAAAGTAACAAACTAGTACAAAGAGCAAACTGGATGTATATTACTATTTGAATGGAATTCAAGTAGTTTCATACAAAATAAAAATGAATAACCCAAAACTATTCAACTGAAATTGCTGCAAGGTTTTACTTTTTAAAAAAATTCCTTTCAGAATCTTTGACTCTAAAATTGTATTCCAGTTGTATAGTTCATATCCTTTATGACTGCTGTGAAATATAACTATTGTTTTTGTTTTGTTTTTTAAATGGAATATCAACAGAGTAGAATTTTTTCAAAGATAAAGCCATGAAGGTAATTTATACTAATTATCTTTAGCTATTTTCAAATACCACTTACGAATTCAGAGAGTCTCCACTTGATCGCAAAATGGGTGGTGTTCTTCCAAAAGCAAACTGTTTTGTCACACCCATTTTTCAAATATTAATAATTATTATGTATGGAAATTCCACTAATCACAGATCCAATAGACTTCTGTTTCTTTGAATAGTACAAATAAATATCAGCCTATAAGTTCAGGTATATTAGGAGAATAATTTTTTTTTTTTTAATTAAGGGGCTATCTGGCGACTGCCGGCTTAGGCATAAGTTGCCATAAACAAACAGCCTAGTTCTAGGCTACTTTAAAAAATTGAACAGGAAACAACAATAAAAAGAAATAACAATAACAAAGCAATAACAAAAACAACAACAATTAAACCGGGTTAAATGAAAGGGAGAAGGCCCGCCTCGCCCAAAAAGTCAATAAATCCACCAGTCAAAGTACACGCACTCGTCCCGAGTACAAGGGACAGGCGGACATCCCGGTATCGGGACAGGTGTCGTGCGCATAGATCACCTAGACTGGGACATTCGACAAGAATGTGCCGAACAGTCTGGGGGGCGACGCAGTCGTTGCAATAGGGCACAGGCGAGCGCTCCATCAAATAGCGATGCGTCACACGAGTGTGCCCGATTCGGAGACGACAGAAAGCAACCTGAAGCCACCGCAGCATTGGGGGATAGGTCCATGGGAACAGTCGCGGCGCAATGGCACGCAACTTTAAGTTCCCTTCGACCGTCTCCCATCTTCTTTGCCAAGCAGTCCGAAGAGCTGCCCGTATTCCTGCCATGTAGTCAGTGTGAGGAAGAGCGAAACGCTGGTCCGGTCGCAGAGTCCTCACAGACTTTTTGGCGCCCTCATTCCCCGCAATTCCTACATGTCCAGGAACCCAGCAGAAGATAATCTCAACATCTGCCCGGCTCGCCAAAACCGTGGGGTCACGGATTTCGCGAACCAGGGAATGCGGAGATTCCAAACCCCGAGAGCACTCAGGGCACTTTGTGAGTCGCTATGTAGTGGGCCGAAAAATTTAGACTAACCCCAATCGATCCGACCCGCTTCCTACACTAATCTGGGCGTGAGAAATCGAAGGAGAATGAAATGGATTGTATGTACAGTCCTTTACTAACAAAAAAATACAATATTTACAAAAAATATGGGTAAATATGCACCCAATGAGCCTATTTATATATATACTAAAACAATCCTATCTTGGAACCCAATCAATCAAAAAAAAATATATATTAATACTAAGAGTCAGCATATACAAAAGGGGACAACCAAAACAAGAGACAACAAAATGAGGAGTTTCCTTACGTGGTACCACGGTTTATGATTTGCCGGCCTCCCCGGGGAAAAATCTTGTCGGCAGTCACTCTTGTGACAAAATTGGGTGTGCGGGGCTTATGGTGCCTGCCACCTCGGAGCTCAGTTTTCTTTAAGATCCAGTCAAGTACTATTAGAAGACTTCTTATATCTTCTTTAAATATCTCCAAAATATTTTCGTTAAAGTCACTCTTGCAAAATGCAGGCAATGTTTTTGTTTGTTTTGTTCTTTTTTTTTATTCTGGTACTTGAACGCTGTCTCATAAGAATCTTTAACATTTAGTAGCTAATAAAAAAAACATGTTAAATAACCTTATTCATACAACATGAAATCAAATACATATGTACAAAAGAAAATATAATAAAAAACCCATTCCCACTCACACACACATTCTTACAGAAGGAGGGCGAGTGTATTGGAAAAAAGGGTGGGAGAATGGCCCCTTCACACACTCACATTCGCTCCACCACAGCTATAGATCACAATCCGGTCTCCGAACCAGGCATGTCGCGTAATCTCCCATACCGAGTGGTGTATTGCCACCAGCTCGGCCGTGAAGAAAGACGCAGCACCTGGTAGAGCTCCGCTGACTTCAAACAGAGGGGATACGGCGTGCAAGCCGACCCCCTCTTGGGACTTGGAGCCATCCGTATACACTGGCACGGTACGAGTGAGACACGATGTGTGCTCCAAAAAGGTCGAACGCAATACTCCCGGCGCAGTACAAGCTTTGGGAGCAGAGGCGTGGCGACAAATAGCCAAATGTGGTACCCTCCAGGGTGGCAGCCTGGGCAGAACCAGGGGCGCCACCGGCCCGAGAGCTATATCTACCTCTCAAAGGAGTTTCCTGGCTTAGGGTATGACTGGCGTCGCTCGGCGGCATAGACACCATCGAGATCAGCTGCAGGTGCGCGGCGCAGAGCGAGTGGCATCTCCCCAGCATCGACCAACAGGCTCTCAATGGGGGAAGTGCAGAAGGCACCGGTCGCAAGGCGAAGGCCGGTGTAGTGGATCGAATCCACCTTCCGCAATAAACGCTCGGCTGCGGATGCATAAAACTCGCATCCGTAGTCGAGCTTCGAGCGAACAAAGGATCGATAAAAAAGTAAGGCAGTAGCCCTATCAGCGCCCCAAGCGCTGAACGTCACAGAACGGAGAATGTCAATAGCGCGGGTACAAGAGACCCTAAGGCTGCAAATATGAGCCTCCCAGGTGAGGCGTCGGTCGAATACAAGACCAAGGAAACGGTGCGACTCTACCACATCTAGGCGCACCCCATTAAGAAATAAATCTGGATCGGGGTGAAGCCGTAGATGGCAGCAGAAGTGCACCACCTTAGTCTTAGCCAAAGAAAACCGAAACCTGTGCGCTTCGGCATAGCGAGAGACGCGGTTCAATGCCTGTTGGAGTCGACACTCCAGAGTTGGCATCTGGGCCGCGCCAAAAGAGATCGAAAGGTCGTCCATATAGAGAGTAGCGAGAACATCTTCCGGCAGCACCGAGGTGATGCCGTGATGCTCAGGGCAAAGAGTGTGACACTGAGGACACTTCCCTGCGGGACACCCTCTTCCTGCTCCTTTGGGACGGAGAGGGCTCCCCCCACCCGTACACGGAATCGACGATCTCGCAAAAATTCAGATATAAAACATTGGGAGGCATCCCCTCACCCCCATCGTGTGGAGAGTCTCCATGATACTGTATCACCATGCGGTATCATAGGCCTTCTCCAGATCAAAAAACACCGTGGCGTAGTGCTGTCTACGAAGGAAAGTCTCGAAGACGGCATTTTCCATTCGGAGCAGAGCATCTGGTGTGGAGTGGAACTTACGGAAGCCGCACTGTGCCGAAGACAGATGGCCTCCGCTGTCCAGGAAATAGGCTAATCTAACATTTACCAATTTCTCCATCAACTTGCACACGCAAGAGGTTAGAGAGATTGGGCGGAAACCGGTCGGAGTAGAGTGATCTCTCCCCGGCTTGCGAAAGGCAAGCACAGTAGCGATTCGCCAGGAGTGGTGGAGAAGACCTTCCACCCAGATCCTGTTGAACAAATCTAACAGAAAGGCCATGCCTCGCTCACCCAGGTGTCAAAGCATGGCGTACGGGACATCGTCCGGACCATGGGCGGTGTCCGCGCACGAAGCGAGAGCGGAACGCAACTCACTCACAGTAAACTTGTCGTTGAAGGGTTCTCCGCCTCTGGAGGTAAAGTCCAGCCGGCGGCCTTCCGCGACATCACGACGTGCATTGAATGCTGGCGGAGCAGCATCACGGCAAGAGAATGCGGAAAAGGCAGTCGCTAAGGATTCCGCCACGGACGCGGGGTCCGAGATTGCGGTCCCATTCTCCTGGAGAACGGGAGGGGGGTCCTGCGAGAACTTGCCCCGAATCCTTTTGACTCGCTTCCACACCTCAGCTAAAGGGGTCTTCCCGTTAAGTGAAGACACGTATGCCCGACAAGAAGAACGGCGGGCGTGCTTCGAAATATACCGGAACGTAGCCCTAGGCTGACGAAATTCAGCGACAGTGAAGTCGTTCGGGCGGCACTTATAGCGCATGTAGGCATAACGCTTCTATTTGAGGGCCGTCTCACACTCGGCCAACCACCATGGGAGTGGTCGGCGTGCAAAACGGCCAGATGTCCTAGGAATAGTAGTCAGGCCCACGGCGATGAGGTTGCCGGAGAAGAACTCAACGGCCTCATCTACCGACCTAAACTCCTCGACTGAGATAGAGGCCACCGCGCCAAGCACCACCGAGGTGGTCTCTCAGGTGGCAGTTGCCCTGAAAATGATATTTGAATGGTAAAGTGATCACTACCATGGAGGTCATCGACCACCTCCCAATCAAAATCAGGCTGTGCATCCGAAGAGCACAGAGATAGGTTGAGGCAAGAAAATGAAGCGGTTCTCGGGCAGTGATGCGTAAACTCATCCACGTTTAGGACACCCATCTCAAGCTCTTCGATCAGATCGGCAAGGACTTGTCCCCTGGGATTTATGAAGTAATCTCCCCAGTCAAAGTCAGCTGATGGTGGAATGTACGCAGAAATCAGAGTATACCTCCTATCCAGGTGCAGCTGCACAGCCACTGCCTGAAAGGAGGTATCTAAAGAGAAAGGAAGAACGGAGACATCATGCCAGGTGTAAACCACGCATCCCCCAGCCCAGCCATCACGCGGTGGTGGGGTCGCAAGACCCTTATACCCCGGAAGGGTGGGCAGGGGGCACGCCCTAGCATGGTCTCCTGCAAAACGATAGCTAATGGCGAACGGGATGAGACGAGCCTCCGCAACTCCTCCCAGTTGGCCCGGAGTCCACGGCAATTCCATTGAAGGAATATGCCCTCCAGGCCTAGGCGGAGGAGACACGGGGGCCCTCCTCGAAATGAAGACCCTCACAGGAATGGCCTTATGCTTCCTGGGTGCACAACCCCGGGCGCTGTTGGCCGAACAAAGCGCTGAAGGCGCTGTCGCCTTCGAGGACTTATTGGGGGAGGTTGGGGTCGCCATTCGAGTCTTTTCCTCCCTCTGCCTCGAAACCTTAGGCGGGCGTTGCAGGTTCAGAGGCGGCGGGCCCTCTTTTCGAGGAACCACCGTCTCCGAGCCACTCGCTCCACCTCGGGGCGTGGGCGAAGGGGCCAAAGCTCCTTTGTTGCTGTCCTGCTTTCGGGGGACAGCTTTAGGAACCCCGGAAGATGTCCTAGCGACCATCTTCAGGGGTGTTGCCTCCTGTGAGTCTAACGACTCGGTGGAAGAATGTGGCCGTTTTGCCTTACGGGAAACGGTCACTCTGGGAAAAGAGGGGGGAAGCCCTGGTTTTAGCTGGGGCAGGGTATGAACCCTTTTTGCCACCAGCTTTACCAGGGGAGCGCCCGGGTTGGGTAGAGCCTGCAGAAGGGCTCTGAATAGGCGCGGAAACAAACATGCTCGTTGGCCTGGATGGGCCAGGAGCAGAGGGTGCCTTGCTAACTATTGAGGCATATGACGTCCTAGGCAGAGCCAGGCGCGCCAGGACCAAGTCCTTTGCCTCGCGGAATGAGAGTCGATCCTGGGCCTGAACGGCCAGGATTTCTTTCTCAAGTTGATATGCACCCCATTGCTTCGAAGAAGCAGGGTGCGGCTCTCTGCAATTGACACAATTGGACACACACGATTTGGACTTATCATCTGCGACCTTGGAGCAATTTACACAGACTTCGGGTGACCCCGACTTTGCACGTCTACATGAGCGATTCGTATGGCCGAAGCGGTGACAGTAATAGCACTGCTGCAGCAGTACGAATGCCTTCACGCGGTAGCGGTACCAACCGGCACGCACCGACTCAGGGAGCTTGTCACAGTCGATCGTGACGATGAGTATAGGGGTGGGTCTCAAGGCCCCTCCCTGTTTTCTCATCACACGTTCGACCTTGACCGCCCCATGGTTGGCCAGCTCTAGGGTAATGTCCTCAATGGAGTAGTCAACGAGTTCCCTCGCATAAACTACTCCTTTAACAAAGTTCATGGTAGAGTGCGGCGTCACACTCACCAGGGTGCCATGAAGTGTCCGAAGAGCACTTATTTTGGCCGCCTCGGCGGGATTTGCCGCATTCGCCAGAAGGCTCCCGTCTGAGAAACGGGTCACCTTCGGCTCTCTACCAATTGCACTAGCTAATCCTCTCCTCTGATGGATCATGTTGCCCTTGGACAACATGGTACCATCAGTGGAGCGAATAACGAGGAAGCGTTTGAAGCCAGCGGGCCCAAAAACGCCAGGTACCTCTGAATCAGGGGCCCTGATTTCATGGAGGCTCCGCCCTGTGCACTTTTCGTCTTTGTCATAGTCAGGAGCTCCGTACCCGGGGGATGGCAGAGGGGCCGGATGTGCCGGTCTTGGCAGCAGACCTATCCGTCCCCACAGCCCCCGCGGATGGAGAGGAGCCCTGAGTCTTCTTAGTCTTTCTTGTCTTTTTCTTCTTTTTAGGAGAGGAGGGCAGGGAATGAACCCGCTTCTCTCCTCCGCCGACAGAAGCCATATCCTTCTCCGAAATGGAAAAGGTCCTGGTGGTCGCAGGGGCACCAGTCAGAGGAGATCCCTCCCCTCCTTGTGCTGCCTCGGAGGCCCCAGCCATTTGAGGAGGACCTTGCATAGGGGCGGATTCAGGTTCGGTGCTTGGCGCTGAGCCCGGATTCCCCCCCATGGAAGGCACTACTCTCTGAGGCTGGGTTTCCTCAAGGACCATGTCTATCACAGGAGGGGCCTCCAGTTGGCCATCCCCTCCCAGGACATCGCAGGTCCCCTTGGCAGCTTCACCAGTCTTTTGTGGGGAGGCACAGGCCTTGACCCCGGCAAGGTTTAAGATTCTTGCCAGCAGGTTTTTTGAGGGAAGCGACCGAAGGGGCCTGGCTTCCCTCTCCCCCCTAAGGGGGTTTGCCCTACCGAGCCGCTTGCACGAGGGGCAGTCGGCAATGGGCTGCCTGCTGGCTTTCTTGGCAGTCCCCTTAGAAAGCAAAGGAGGGACTGCACTGGAGATAGCAAAGTGCCCGAAAGCACCTCCAGAGAAGGGGGTGAGGGGGTCCCCTACACCCGTAGGAGAGGAGTAAGCCTCCTCTCCGGTTAAAGAGGTATGGAGGGTCCCCTGCGCAAGCACAGGGGGGGGACCTCCATCTTTTCTGTGGAGCTGCACGAGAGCGGCTCCGTTGTTTTAGGGGGAATTAAGGGGAGATGTTTTTGTTTTGCATCATTGGGCATGGTGACCCTCTTTGTTTTACGGGACGCGATCGCTCACCACCTCTTGCAGTAGCCCGCACTGCAAGAGGTGCTTACAGGCCCGGCAGAGCCAGGCGCCGCCATTCGGGACCACCCCTCCCGCCTGGTGGCCTGGCAGTGGACACGGCGTAAAATTGATAGAATGTGAAGAGGAGAGGGAAAGGGATGCGAGGAAGGTATGGGTGGGTATGAAGCAGGTTGTTAAAAAACCTCCATCCCGAACCGGAGCTCAGGGGTTAGGGAACAATGTCCCCTCCCCCCCCCCCAGCCCCGATCCGGGGTGGTTGGCTTGAGAAGAAGGTCAGCATCTACCCTGTGAAATTAGAGGCTGAGCAGAGAAAGTTGTGGGGGAGGTTGTATGAAAAGCGACGAGGTAAGGGAGAAATTGGGCTATCTGAAGGAAGGAAGAGAGGCTAAGCTGAGGCTGGACGGAGCGTTGGATCCAGTCAGCACGGCGGCCAGGATGGCAAATCGCCGCGCCCCTTACGGGGTATTCGGAGAATAATAATTGAGCTTATTTAAAAGAAAAACTTTCAGGGATTGCTATTATTCCCACAAATATCAACTAGTTTTAATTTTTTAATGGGAGTTTTATTATATTTTCATTAAAAAATTTGCTTTAATTACTAAAACAATCTTTAATTTATTTTTAACTCTTTCTTTAAACCTTTTCTGAGTAAAATTTAAAGTTTTTAGAAAATGATAATTTATTTTGAAGCATATTTTGAGAGTATGCAAGGGACAATCTTAGTTTTCCACTAAAAATTGATTCAGTTATAAATATGTAATGTGCGCAGTGGCATTTTCTGGGACTAAAAATCATTTTATATTTAGCCGCAGCTTGGTCAAAGGTTTTGTGTGCTAGCTTGGTCCAATTTATCTGATCACTAGAGCTAAATTGAATGAAATAGTACTTTACAGCAAGACAACTAATTAGATCTGTAAATGTATAAATTCCAATTACATTACTAAAACCTTTACATTAGCTATGATGTGATGTGGTTATATTTTTCCTTGCATTTTTAAGGAGTTTAAATATTTTTTAGACCCAGTTTTAATGAAAACTTTTAGCTGATTAGCGATTTATTTTTTACTTAGTTTATTCTTTCTTATTTCTTTTTAATCTAACAGATAATTAGGTGATGTAAAAGTTAATAACAGTGGCAGTATATATCTCTTGTTAATCAAACTAACCAGACCTTTTTCTTATATTTATTACATTCTATATAGTCTACATGATTAGATAGGTTATCTTTCATATTGGCTAAGGCTTTTAGTTAAATTTGATTCTTTTAATGAAGCTTTGAGCAATCATGTTCAGTATAATAAGAAAATATTCTTTTGGTTTCCTTTCAACTATTTTTATATATTACATTTGTGGTTTTGTATTCTTGTTATAACTAGTTCATTGCACCATCCCCTTTTCAATAGTGGATGACAGCCCCCAAATGATAACAAAATTCACAAAGATCTTAAGACATTGGCTGGCAAGCTCAGCTATTCAAGTCCAGAATCAATACTACAAGTAACTGATTTCTGGATCTACCATGATTAGGCCAGTTATATCATGGTACTAGTCTTATATATTAAATAAATACTTTAACTAGTTCCTCTCCATCTTTTCGATAGACAAATCAATATCTTATTTCTAGGTATAGTCAGATTCAATATCATCTTGTCATTTGATTTCTCTACTTTGTTTCTAAAAGGTATTATTTTAGTCCTTTATGAAGAAAAAAGATGACGTTCCTTATGAAGTCATTTAAGAGACTAGTTTCATAAGTATCAGCTTCCATTCTAAGTCAACAATGAATGCAATGGATGGGATTTATGGATTTACCATGATAATGACAGTTATTTTCAGATACAATGAATCTCCACATCTCTACTTCTGTCACAATGGTACTTGTATAATAATAATATAGATACTGTGCATTTTGGGCCATGACAGCTAGTAATATCCTTTGTCATTTATTCAGTTTTCTTCAATAACTAACAATTTTTCCCTATTAATCAATTATTTTAATACAGGACATCATAGAACTTTGGAAAGTAGTTACATGTTTTTTCTTCTACTACATTAAGATATTCCTGAACTGTAAACATATTTAATATTCTCAACCTACTTTACACAGTTACTTTGCTTTTACATTTAGTGATTACTTCTCAAGTTGGATTTGAAGCTTTCCTTTATTTCTCTGAATAATAAATTCATCTATTCTTTTAGATTTTCTTCCTCTTTCATCTATCTTAATAGAAGTTCTTGATTATTCATAGTAAATCATTTACATACCAACTTCAGAAAAAATATATATACGCCGGGGTGCCAAATAAGCTCATCGGACAAAACATTAGTCACCTAGGGAGAAAAAACATAATTTAACATCTGAAGCATGTAGGAACCTTAGGCAGCCGAGAGGCGTAGCTTAGTTTACGTTGAAATGTTAGTTAGGCTAAAATGTGTTGCGGATGGCGTGAAAATCTGTAGATAGTAAATCAGCTCTACTTAAAATGGGCCGGAAAAGCAACGCCATGGAATGTCAAAAAGGTGTCATTGCATTTGGCCATGCCAAGGGTCATGTGAATGAGGTGGCGGAATTTGGCAGTGTTTCAATGAGTACAGTCATCCGGATTTAAAAGCAATGGCAGAACTCCCAAAATGCGAAAAACTCTCCCAGAATTGCAGACAGAATAATGTGTTGACAGACAGGGACCATCATAGAATCTCCAGGCTTGTAATTGCAAATTGATTTGCTTCCAGGCAGGAATTGCTACAAATTGTCAATTCTGGTCCTTCACCACCCATTTCAGAAAGAAAATTACACAGGGAATTCCATTGCACAAGGCCCTTACTATGGTTACAGGTGACTAATTTTTTGTGTGTGTGTGTCTGTAGGGCCATTCTCCCACCCCCCTTTACATATATCTTTCCCTACCCCTGTGTGAGTGTGTGGGTATAATTTTCCTTCCGATTTTTTATCATATAATATATTGTATAATAATATATAATTTTCTAAACGTAAATATAAGAGTAAATATTTTGAGAGTTAAGTTAAATTTATTTGTCCAGGGCATTGGGATATTACCCTAGGTAAGATTGGTTTGTTAATAAAATACTAATAGGCTCAACATTAATTTTAACAACGAGGGATAGCAAAGTCCATCACCAGATTTTTCTTTGGAAACGCTATACCAAAAATTTCTCTGGCTCTTTTTAGTATTGCATCCTGTGTCTTCAAAGAGTGAAGCTTCAGCGGACTGTGAGAGGAATCCTCGAGGCGAGCGCTCCGCCCAGCCCAGCCCTGAAACAGAGGGCGTTACCTGCACTGCCTACCTTCATTGGCTGATGAGCCTGTCCCCCTTCTTATTGGACAACTACGACTACTACCCTGCCCCCCCAGCCTTCAAGTGATAGCCTGGGTGTTGTTTTTGTTTTATTGTGTGGACCTTGTTGTGTAGCCTGTCATATTTTATTTTGTTTTCGGTTGGAGAAGTTTAATTTGTATAGAATATTTATTTTGAATGTGCACTGGTGTTTATTTATTTTTTTTTTTAAATATAAACTGTAATTAAAACTGTATTTTTTGGTAAAGTAAAGGACTGTATATCAAATCGTATCAATTCTTCCTCGGGGTTCTCAAGGTCAGTAAATTCTAGGATAAGGTTGGAACGCAGGGTTAGTGTTGCTTTCGGCCCACTACACCTTAGATGGAGAGTACTTCAAATCTACCCATTTACCAAGCTTTGATACCTTTCCAAAATCATGCAGATGGCGATGAATAGTGCTATGAGATGAGTTTAGTGTTTTTGCAATTTTTTTTTACAGAAAGTTCAGGCTCTTCCTCTACAAGTTTAATCAGATCATCACAGTTAACTTTCATTGGACTTCCAGAATGAGGCCGATCCCTAATACTAGTTTCCCCATTTTTTAATCGTTCAAACCATTTTCAAGCAGTTCTTCCAGCAATTATTTCTTCACCATGAACTTCATTGATCTTTTTTACAGCATTTGTTGCTTTTTCTCCATTCATATACATGAAGTATAGAACATGACATTTGAACTGTTTAGTAATATCCATTTTTAAAGATACTTGTAATATTTACAGATATAAAACAATGAGTTCACAAATTTTAGGATCAATTCTCATCAATAATTTAAGAAATTAAATAGAAAAATTTATATATAGATATATATATATATATATATATATATATATATATGAACTTTGGGCCTGATCTAAATAGTAAACTGAATGAAATAATTTGAGAATTTTCCATTGCAGCAGATCTTCTAGATTAAGTAGAGAAAAATATTGACTAGATGGATATATATTCAACCTGAAATATATATATATATATATATATATATATATATATATATATATATATATATATATATATATATATATATATATATGTGAGAATGGATGGGGAGAAAGAAAAGTCCAGACACTGCACAGAGCTCTTTATTGACGTGCAGTGCAGTGTCTGGACTTTTCTTTCTCCCCATCCATTCTCACCTATACGTCGAGTCTTTCATGATATATATATATATATATATAAATAATCCCAATGTTAAAAATTGAAGGCTGAAGATTGATATATATTTTGTATAATTATTTAATAAAAGGGCAAGAGGATTGTAAAGAAAGTGGTGAGGTTATAGCATGATCTCCTCATTAAAAAGTGGAAGGTACATATTCTGAAGACCCTAAAGGATTTATTATAGAGTTAAATTATAAGTAAGAAGCGAACAGTAAAGAGGGCATCTGAGGCAGAAAATATATAAGGAGAGATCTGTAAAGAAAGTGGTGAAAGTAGAGGAATTAAAAAGCATGGAGAATATATTATAGTCACAGATCCACCTGCGGGTGTTGGAGACAGGAGTTAAGGAGGAGGATAATTGGAAGAATACAAAAACCTATACTGAAGCAAAGTTCAATTGCTGGGTATGATAACTTAAAAAAAACAAACATACATACACCAATCTACTTTTTAAAGTGGTTTAATCAATCCTTTTTTTTCACCCATAGTTGGGGCTATCTAGGTGTAATTTTTTAATATATACTGATATTTAACTGTTTGCCCTGCTTTTACAATTTTATGTGATGGCAATATTTTCAACTTCTTTGTATTCCTATTTAATGTTGATTCGCTGAAGATGGTTGTTGTTAATGACTGAAATGTCCGGAAATTATAATGTTTGAAACTACTATCACATGGGTCTTCATATTCCTATTACAGATCAGGTTCCCAAGGAATGACTCCCTCACCAGTATATATATATATATATATATATATATATATATATATATATATATATATATAGGTAAATATGTAGATTAGTGGCCCGGCCGAAAAAAAAATTGTGTGCAAATATTATCGTTCACTCGTGTCGGACTATTCATGGGCGTTTGAGTCCTTTTCAAATTATTATTCTATAAACAATTAGGATTATATACTGGGGGGCTGTGCCCCCCAGACCCCCCCCCAATTTAATGAAACTCAGGATCATTGTAGTGTAGTCCCCCCATTGCGTTTACCCCCACACGAGCCTTCAACTTAAATGTACTCCAAAAACATGTCCCAAGAAAAAGTAAGAAAAAAGATCGCAGCAGAATCATGCCCAAAGATAGAAAAATACTTATGAGAAATCGAGCAAATCTCAACACCAAACTGAGAAAGAGCAACAATGCAGTCCACAGGCTCGCAATCAGTGCAAAGATAGTGGACATAGAACAAAGGATCAAACAATCACACGAGAGCCAGAGGAAGAATAAGGAATACCAGGCATTAGAAAATATAAAGCGTAACCCAAAATTCTTCTTCAGCTACTGTAAGAAATTCTCCAAGACCAGATCTCAGATTGGGCCTTTAGTGAATAAACAAGGAATCACCCGAGAGATACCTGCAAGCTGCTAGCAAGCCAATATAATAATGTGTTCAGCACACCAAGGGCGCAAGCAGTTATCCATGACCCCACAACTTTCTTCACTGATGGGACAACCAATCAGAACCTTCTCACATATATTCAGGTCACGATTGAAGACATCGCCAAAGCAATAAAGGAGTTAAGGACAAACTCCGCTGCTGGACCGGATGGCATTCCTGCAATCCTACTTCGGAATTGCAGTGAAGTCCTAGCAGTCCCGATCCACATGCTCTGGAAATCCTCCTGGGACACAGGCACTATCCCAGCACTACTCAAGGAAGCCATAATAAGTCCAATATTTAAAGGAGGAGACAGGACTCTGCCGAAAAACTATCGACCAGTTGCCCTCACATCCCACATTATCAAGGTTATCGAGAAGTGTGTAAGGGACAAACTCATCGCACATCTCGAGATGAACTACCTTATAAAAGAGAGTCAGCACGGATTTCAAAAAGGTAGATCCTGTCTCTAAAATCTACTGACGCACCACGACTGGCTGCTAAAGAACCTATCGGAGGGGAGGAATGTTGACGTAGTATTCCTAGACTTCGCCAAAGCCTTCGACATGGTCGACCATGGAGTTCTACTTCATAAAGCAAGGGACCTAGGCATTGCGGGCAAGCTGGGAATGTGGCTTCATAACTTTCTGTCAGGCCGCACCCAAACAGTCGCAGTGGATGGCCATAGGTCAAACAAAATTAAAGTTAAAAGTGGGGTCCCACAAGGTTCGGTCCTTGGCCCACTCCTATTCATAATTGATGGCTTGGTGACAGACAGCAAAGAGTTAGTATAGATGGAGTAAAATCTGAGTGGGGGTGTATTAGCAGTGGAGTTCCGCAAGGATCTGTTTTAGGTCCCTTGCTATTCTTAATTTATATTAATGATCTTGACATAGGTATAAGTAGTGACCTGAGTAAATTTGCTGATGATACTAAGCTAGGTAGGGCCATTAGGGCTGATTCTGATGCTGTTGTAATGCAGGAGGAATTGACCATTCTGTCCAATTGGGCTGAGAAATGGCAAATGAAGTTTAACATAGACAAATGTAGTGTACTTAGTATAGGTAGAAATAATCCACTGAATAGTTATAAATTAAATGGGAGAATTTTAGGGAGGACTGATTGTGAGAGAGACTTGGGTATTTTGGTAAGTTCAGACCTTCGTCCTAGAAAGCAATGCCTAAATGCTAAGAATAAAGCTAATAGGATATTGGGATTCATTAGGAGGAGTGTAAGCAATAAGAGTGCTGAAGTCATTCTAAAACTGTATCTGGCGCTAGTTAGGCCTCATCTAGACTATGCAGTACAATTTTGGTCACCATATTATAGGAAGGATATTGATTTGCTTGAGTCTGTGCAGAGAAGGATGACAAAGATGATTGGTGGGCTAAGGAACTTACCTTATGGTGAAAGGCTCAGAAAACTAAATCTACATACATTGGAAAGGAGAAGAGTCAGAGGGGAATTGATTGAAGTCTTCAAATGGGTAAAAGGATATAATAAAGGGGATCTGGGTAAGGTTCTTATACTTAGTGAACATGACAGGACACGTAGCAATGGGTTTAAGCTTGATAAGTATAGGTTTAGGAAGGAGATTGGGAGGAATTGGTTTACAAATCGTGTGGTAGATGAATGGAATAGGCTCACTAGACATGTGATAGAAGCCTCCTCTCTGGGTAGTTTTAAGAATAGATTAGATAAATATATGAATGAAGCTGCTAGATGGGACTGACTTTTTTATGTACATATATATATATATTTTTCTAAGGAGTGGGGAGATTATTTTGCGGTTGCATGAATGGACATAATCCTCTGGATGCATTTTATGTATATTGTAGATTGGATCTGACAAACTCCTGTAAAGGATGACAATGTTGATGACTTTTCGGTAAATATGTAGATTAGCGGCCCGGCTGAAAAAAAAAATTGTGTGTAAATATTATCGTTCACTCGTGTTGGAATATCCATGCGCGTTTGAGTCCTTTTCGAATTATTATTCTATATACAATTAGAATTATATACTGGGGGGCTATGCCCCCCAGACCCCCCCAATTTAATGAAACTCAGGATCATCGTAGTGTAGTCCCCCCATTGTGTTTACTCCCACACGAGCCGTCAACTTAAATGTACTCCAAAAACGTGAAACATTTTGGAACACGGACGAAATAGTACGTCTCATCGTTCGCGCCGATAATCTACATATTCACCGACTTTTCTCTGGTAAGAAATCTTTTGTGTGTTGACTGGAACAGGAGCTGCCAAGTGTAGGCCATGAATGGTCTTTTGCAGTCTCCTTCTTTTCTTATGTTCTTATATGAACAACATGAGTAGGACTGTGGACTCAACCCTCCTATCCTTTGCCGATGACACCCATATCAGTCGTGCAGTAATGGAGAAGGAGGACGTGTGCCACCTACAAGACGACCTCAATGCTGTATATGCCTGGGCTTCCGATTGCAATATGCTATTCAACGAAGATAAGTTTGAGATGATGAGATATGGCACAAACCAAGCATTGAAAAACACTACCGACCTCTACACGGAGAGAGGCTTGCGGATCACGCCAAAACCGCACGTAAAATGTCTGGGGGTTCATCTAGGGGAGGACGCCACTTTCCAGCACCATATCACGGAGATCATTAAAAAGGCTCGGGGGATGGCTGGCTGGGTATTGCGAACTTTCACCTCAAGAGACCCAGAGATAATGCTAACCCTTTGGAAGGCGCTAATCCAACCCATCATGGACTATTGTAGCCAACTCTGGTCCCCACACAAACGAGGAGACATCCAGAGGCTTGAGGCTGTCCAAACGGCTCGCCGCGGGGATAACACTGCGAAGACCCTGAGTTTCAATCCTTTGGGGGGGGATGTCTGGGGGGCACAGCCCCCCAGTATAAAAATGAAAATAGCCATAAAATTCTTCGATTTCATCTCTAAAAAAGTAACACCGGAAAGTAGCCCAAAATAGCCCAAAAAAACTAGGCCTACGATCTGCCCATAGTCTTCACAATTACCCGATATTTTAGTTGTGACTTGGAAAATTCAAATTTATTATAAGTTACTCATAAGCAAAATGTCTTCGTAAAATAATTCTGTTACAAATTAAATTATGTAACTATTTTTAAAATAGATTTAAAGAGGATGAGAGCTCAGGATCAAGAGAGGATATGTAGGCTTGAAGGGCTAGTTTCTGAGCAAGGCCTAGGTCAGGGAACCTTGCTTTGAGCGTTCGAAGGCGAAAAGAACCAATAACTGCCATGAGTACATTCCATAGATGGAATTCAAATTGAGTACCACAGCCAGTAATGATTGTAGAGGGGACACCTAAACGACCAACCCAGCCTGAGATAAAGACTAAAGCGACAATTTAGGCTTAGGTATCTTGAGTGGCGACAGGCTCTGGTCAACAAGGAAAGCGGTCGATCATTGTGAGAAGATAAGCTATGAACGATACGTCGGCTTTCATATCTGGCCACACGAAACGTTGTGCAATGAGCTTACAAGTAGCTCGTATGCCAGTATGAGAAAAATACGTGAATTTGTTTAAAAAATAGAAGCCGGCGATAAGTGAGAGAAATAAGAGGATGAGTACAGTCAGGTAAGGAAAAGTCGACCAGGATGCGCCTGGAAGCACTGTCTGGTAAGTAGATCTCGTGAACGATTAATTAAGAAGAATGAGGCAGTGTTTGCGTATCTTCATCCTGTTCCTGAGCTAACGCTGTTGTCGCATGTTCAATGGGCACATGATGAGAGAGTGCGTGCCTGATATTGATGAAATACGAGGAAGCGCGTACATGCGAGGTTTGAAGAGCCATGAACGTATCGAATGTCACTTGTAAGCTGCAAGATAAAGTCTAGATTGAGAGCATCGACTGCAGATTGCACATGAGTGCATTGCTTGGATAGTGTGCCTAGTGGTAGGTGAGGAGAGTAAATTAACGCCCTTCTAAATAGTTCGGAAATGTTGGAGTGGGAGATATATCCAGAGTATTTCACTTAAAAAGATGTTATATCTATTTGGAAAAGGAGTTAAAGATTTTGAGAAAAAAAAACGAGAGAGGTTGCAATGAGTCCCCAACCGTTTTTCGTAAGGTTGCACCTACATGTGTGGCTGACATATCCAAAGCAACGTTTATAGAAGCCCTTGGGAAAGGCTAAGCCAGTGAAACAGCGGAGGCCATAGCCTCTTTGGTGCGAGAGAACGATTTGCACGCCTTGGCAAACCACGACAGAAGCAAGTTCATCTTGCTGATTGAGGGGAGAGTTGGGAGTGTTTGCATGATTTTAGAAACGTGAGGAATATATCTCTGGTAAAAGTTAGCAAAACCACAAAATCGACGAGGTTGCTTGAGCGAATATCGTCGGGGAAATCCAGAACGATATAGATGCTTCTCTAAAGACGAAGATTCCATCGGGATGTCGTGTATGTAACAAAAGATGAAGAGAAGACCTCTTATATCCTGATCCATGAAATGTTAGAAGGTTTGAACAATGTTGAGAAGACCATATGGCATTCAAAACACGAAGAAAGAACCGAATAGCATGGTGATAGCTCTCTTCAGGATGTCGGCTGAGTGAATAAGGACCTGGTTGAAAACACGAACCAGATCGAGTCGAAAAAAGATTGATCGACCGAAGAGAGCAGAGTTGAAGACATAAAGATAGGGCAGTGGATATATATAACTCGTTTACCCGCTTGTAATCTCCAGGAGTGGATTTTGGTACGATATGAAGCGGAGAGAACCAAAGTAAAGTAGAATAGCGACCATTGCCAACTTCCACCCTGAAGGTGAACTCTAGATTCATTAGCGCGAATCTATGTGGGGCTAGACGACGTTAGTAGGTTATAATACAGACACTTCTGCCGTCTCTATCCGGTGAAGCACACTGTTTAATAGGCCTGTCTTTCAAAGATGGGAGCCTAAGACCAGGAAATTCCTGTGGAAGGCGCTGGAAATGGGGATTGGTTGAAGGAAGTTGGGCAGAGAAGAAGAGAAGAGAGAATTATGATAAAGGAAAACTATCAGAAACTATGAGAGAATTAGAGCGGTCGACAAGCTTGCGCTTGCGAGAATCGACCAATACGTTGTGGGCAGAGAGAAAATTGAGGCCCAAAATAGGAACGTCAACTTCAGCAATAATAAACGTCCATCGAAAACCCGACGGAGGCCGAAGACAACAAAGGTGCTCTTCCATAGGTCCTTATATCCGAGGAATTAGCGGCTTTAAGGACAAGATCATAAGTGGAACAAGCTTTGTCCCACAGAGAGGATGGAATAACACTACATTTGATACCAGTGTCAACCATATATAAAAGACGAGAAAGTGGGTTGTAAACGCGAAATAGTGGATCAACCAGATGAAGTGAAGAGACATCAGAGGGGATAGACCCATGATTCACTTGCATCTTCAGTTTAAATTGTGCTGGGGATTGCTAGAGTTTTAAGAATTGGGAAGAGAAACATGATAATTTTGATTTTGCGTAGATGGGGTCAAAATTGGTGAAGTTAGGTTAGGTGATAATGTTGAGGGTGGTAAAAAGGCTACTTGATGTGAGTACCTGCATGGCTGTAAACATTTTATAACTTGTGCTCCGTATTTTTCATGGTTACAACACCAAGGTGAAGGTTGAATGAAAGCTACATTAGAATACGAAAGATAAGACTATGCAAATTGAGAATTTGTTGATTTTGAAAAATGACATGGCTTCGTACAGCGCGTTACTACCATATTTAATTATGGTACCAGCAGAGACTCTGATTGGGAGTGATAAATTTTAGGTAGTAGGGTAGGCGAAATTATAATGACTATCTCTTGTGCTGGACTGCCCTCGATGGTTTCGTTCACCCTCGTGTTGTCCCACATCGTAATTTCAGGTTTTGGAGGGGAGTTTCTGTGTGATGTAGATCATACGATCCTGTTCCATGTTGGTGTGGAGACCCATGATGGTGTCGCATTTTTCGAAAAATGTAGTTGGGTTGGCTGAATCAAAAGCGGGTAAAACGATGGAAGGGTGATTACATCGACACAGGACATCCTTCTTGAAAACAGCTGGATGGCTGATTGTTGACGTCAAGTTGTACACCGTAGAGGGAGTTGCAAATGTCAGGATTGATTGGGTAGTCCTGATTGTTGCAGCTGTGGTATCAGCGGATTGTGTGTCAATCATGATCATGATTGTTTTGTCCATTTTGTTGTATGAGGATGTGTGTGTGGTAGAATCTGTAAACACGGTTATGAAATTGAAAGTGAAATTATTTCTAGGTTGGAGTGGATGATCAAAATGGATGTCTCATAAGAAAAAAAATATGCATGAGGGCTTGCGAATTTCGGGACACGTGAGTTAAACGATACAAAAACGAATTCGAGATAAATGCATCACAAAAATGGATGTTTTTGCGATGGCACCCTGGTAAATATTTCTAGGAATATTATATATATATATATATATATATATATATATATATATATATATATATGTATATGTATATACAGGGTGAGGATGCAGAGAGGACAAATTTTTTTGAAAGGCTATTACTCAGCCTCAGGGGAGGTGCAGGGAGGGGGGGTATGTCCGACAGGTACCATTCAGTCCGTGGTGTCTAAGCATTTTTTTCTTTTCAGGTGAAAATATGGTGCTCTGGACGATGGAGTATTGCGTGTTTGCCTAAGACAGTTTCCTGAAGAATAACGAGCCTGTCACAGAAGTTCAGCCTGAGTTTCGTCATTGATTCCATATTCAGGCTGATCACATTCTTAAAACAACCTTACGTTGGTTAATGCACTTCCTACACAAGATAAACTAATGAATAGCAGACGGGTGCGGTCCCCACGAACGGTACGTTCCCCAGAAAATGTAGAACGCGTCAGAAAAGCTTTGCTGAGCAGTCCGAATCGTTCTTCTCGGAGGCATGATACTGAACTTTGCATTAAGAATCGTTTGGTAAGGCGGATTACGCTTAGAGACCTGCCTTTCCACCCATATAAATTGGCGCAACAGTTCAAACCAACTGATTAAGCACAGAGGCTAAACTTCGACGGTCAGATGGAATATTTTTTTTTGGCACATAATAACTTCCTTTTGTTAATGAGTAATGAAGCTCATTTTCATTTCAATGACATAGTGAATCAACAGAATTGTCGTTATCGGGCTCTGGAAAATCCGAGAGAACTGCACGAAACACTAATGCACAGCCCCAAAGTGACGGTTTGCTGTGTTGTTGGAAAAGCTGGCGTCATTGGTCTTTACTTTTTTGAAGACCATAAAGGAAATATGGGGGAATGTATTACCAAATTATAGCGAGGTCACCAGTTTATAGCGGTGAGTTATCAATTTCATCTGTGTATTTGACGGGTTGGTTACCAGTTTTGGTGAAGGGGAATGAATTATATGACTCCATAGATGATTCTTACCGGATATTCTTATAGTTGGCTGGGCTTACCGAAGCTTTACGGGTAATCGAGGTAAAGAAGGATTTTGAGAAAGGACGTAGCAAAAATATACTTTTATTCTAATAAGGGTATATTAAAGAGACAAAGCGGCACGTCAAAAGTACTGCGCGGGCGACAAGCAGGTCTTCTTATTTAACGCCCAGCATTGAATTCTAGAGTGACAAGATTTAGGCGAATTAAAGGGGATTCCGTAAACGCTAATATGTGTATGACAGTGACTTAATAACAAATATAATCCCTAATAATGACAATTCTTCTCATTGATCGCCTATATATACGGTTTCATTTCCAAGGGGGCGTGGCCTAGACTCGCCTGCGGGACAAACCTCCGTCGTTGGGCATATTAGTTCCCCCCTCTGGGCGGAGTTACTGAACAGCTGTCTGTTTCTGATATATCCCAATAGTTTTATCTTGTGGTGCACACACAAACCCATGAAGTAGTAATGTGTACACTCAGCCAATGTAAATAAATTTATGTTTGTGAAATGAAACAAAAGAAAACTCAAATGAAACATTGTAACATTAACAGGATATTTTAGAACTATTCCCATTTTGATTTCCCCAAAAGACCAAAGTCGCGATGAAAATGTAAACTGGGAATGAGACTAATTATTCTGTGGTTACAAAAGGGAACCTTAAAATAGGTTAACTCGAAAAAAGTGTTTGACCAAATTTTACCTTTTCAGTATATTTTCTCACGAGAGAAAAGGTTTTCAAAAGTATTGTATGTGTATATATATCTGTATGCTTGTAAATGTGTCCAAGTATAAAACTAGCAAATCGAGGGGGAGAGAGATCATTCGAGAGAAATCATTTCGAGGAGCAGTTTCACATATTGCTCGCGGGTCATACCAATCAAGTGAGATAGCATTTACGCAACTGATCTTACATCAAGACGAATCTTATTTATTCATCGTACCAAAGCACGAACCTTAAGAGAGTTGTATATAAGCATCATCAAAGATAAGCCGGTGAAATCGATGATCAATCTAATTCAAACTTTTCCTCCATTTGTTACCCAAAGCCACTGAATAAATAAAACTGCAATCTTCTTGTTTTTATCGCCATTTTGCTCGAAGGCCAAAATCATATAAGAATTTCTGCTCATCGCCCAGCCCAAAATATTCATCATTAATTTTTGGAGTCAAGTAATAATTTCTCGGAACGTTATCGTATCACCCAAATCCGGTTTAACGATCAACGTTTCGCAACAATCTTATGGGGAGCGTAATAGCGAAGAGGATCACAAAACGAGACGGAATATAAATATATCTGGTGACGATCGAAAAGATTCACATCAACCCCCCCCCCCCTCCCTAATCTCTATTGCTTGTCACACATCTCTATTACAATTTCCTTTGGTCAAATTTTGTATTTGCCCAGCTGCTTTGTAGACTTCTGTCTTCTGATGAATCTATCCCGAGAAGCGAATTGTTTGTTTATTCGTTTCCTCTTGTTGACTTAGGTATCTTGACCTTTTATCCCTTTTCTCGTATTTGCCCGTTTTGTATTTCCCACGCGTTAGGATTTAACGAGACCACCACGCATCCATTTTGTGGAGTTTCTTGCTGGACCTATTGAATCCTGCAATTTGGTGCCAGTAGCATACCTATCACATAACAAGCTCCCCACAGAAATGCTCTTACTGTGAACTCTGAGCGTTACATCGAGATGATAAACAACTTTGTTGTAGCAGAATTGGACGAAAACGTATTCCTATCCGACGTGTGTGGTTTCAGCAGGATGGGGCGACGGCCCATTCAACCACAGAATCAATGGACGTTCTTCACCCTCGCTTCGAGGACCGCACCGCCTCATTTGCAGGTTTGTTGACATTCCTCGTCCCTCTCTGTTCCCTGGTTTATCCTTGTGTGATTATTTCTTGTGCTAAAACTACGAAGCAATTATATATGAGCATAAGGCCCGTAGATTAGACGATTTGAAGGAAGCCATTCGCGTGAGATTCGACCAAATCGATAGAGCAACGCTAAAAAAGAGTGGAGAACAACTTCCAAGGAAAATGAAAACGAACCCCACATGGGAGAAGTTGTTTTCCACACATGATTTTGTCAAGTGCTAATTCAATACGAACACATTAATGTCACTAAAAAAAAAATTAGCTAAATTTAATGATTTTGTGACTTTTTCAAAAATATCTGTTCTCTCTGCCTCACACACACATACATTTTTTTTTTCTCTCTCTCTCTTTCTCTCTCTCTCTCTCTCTCTCTCTATATATATATATATATATATATATATATATATATATATATATATATATATAGCTAGGGCATGGTGGTATTGTATTAGATTGAGATTGTGTACGCAATTTCAGCCCTTTCCTTCTTTAATTTAATAATAATATTAACGAAAACGTGGGTATATTTACGAGAATATCTAGTAGAAGCGTTTGCCTGAGATCTTTTGCTTGAAATCCATTCATGGTTATTCTTCACCGGGATGATGAGTTACATCAATTAATCATTCCGGCGGCGCCTTCTTTCACGCTAATATATTTGCCCTAATTTAAGGTAACTGATGTCCTTAAGTATATCTCCGTGTCGATGCCAATACATTTCTTCCACTTTCAGCCAACTAATTGGCTGCTCCTGATACGCTGGTTGGGGATGACGAGAAAGCTGGGGAACACATGTGGGAACCTCCTGCCATCATAATCAGATACAAATGTAGATAACACTGGGTACAAAATTTCACTTTTGTCTTGTCCTTGGGTTAAAAATGTTATTTCCCAATTGTTTGTGGCTCTATTAAATTCAAAAAAGTCAATTTTAATCCCCAAACTTTGCTTCTGTGGTCAGGACATTAAAATTTTAAATTAGCACATTTATTGTAAATAACATTATTTTAATGCATAGTAAAATATATAAAAAGTTTCGGTAAACCTGAAGATCGGCGGCACGCCCCCCAAAGTGCATGTTTTTCAGCCGAAATTTATTGGGAACAAGTTGCTTTCATGTTTCATTCAGACGCGCATGAATATACACATCCTAGTTCAAATCTACAAGGCGCTATTTTTGTAAGAAAATCTCCGAAATAAACCAAATAGAAAATGCTTTTTTCTTACTTTATTGTGGGGGTATAATTTGGAAATAGCGGGAAGAAAGCGTGGCATCTCTCTTTAATTCCAGTTTTGCAAAAGGGAATTTTTGCAGAAGATAGCGGTTGCAAGATAGGCATCAAAATGGTTAGTTTTCCTGCCATATTTCAGGATTTAATTTCTTGCCTCCCGCCATACCTGTCCCATGTTTTGGGTACTCGCTCTGCTTTCCGGGTTAACAAAGTTCTTTGAATGGCTGACGGTTTGATGTTTATAGCCCTCTAATTTTAACCCAGCGTAAGCCGATCAACAATCGGAAATGATTTGTATTCCGTGCACGATCGACTCTTTAATCACCGACACAAGTGTGTTTCTTTGGTTAGATCGAGAACCGTGATCATAAAAATGTTTTGTGTCCCCCGTTCGAAGCCGCCGAAAACCTAAACTCCCTCAACCACTGTCCCTTTCTTATATTTATGTTTCCCACATCTAGCTTCGTCGATTTCCGCCACTTTTCCTTTACCGCCAATTTTTTGCTTCTTTTTTTCACAATAATGAATTGCCACCTCTCTGCAGAAACTAAACCAATCGATTAAAGTTTTCTAAGACCATAATTTCATGGCGAATCACTTCCAATGTATTTTGGTTCACCAAAAACAAATAAATAATTTGGGTAAAAATGTAGACGAGCGGCCCAGCC
This sequence comes from Ceratothoa steindachneri, assembly GCA_963969495.1. Taxonomy (NCBI): domain Eukaryota; kingdom Metazoa; phylum Arthropoda; class Malacostraca; order Isopoda; family Cymothoidae; genus Ceratothoa; species Ceratothoa steindachneri. Next base: position 44,371,331 of record OZ018321.1, on the reverse strand, counting down.
GGAAAAAAATGAATTTTGTGTAAATATTATCGTTCACCCGTGTCTGAATATTCATGCGCGTTTGGGTTTTCTTGATTATTGTTCTCGCCATTTTTTGCATTAAAAAAATGCCCGAAAGTAAACAAACCGAAAACGCTGTTTACGTAGGCAATTTCTTTTTACAAAATTGCCCGAAAAAAACAAACGAAACACGCTTTTTCCGTACTTAATTGCAGTGGTTATACTTCCGAAATAGCGAAGAGGAAAACCTATTTATTTTGTGCGTCTGCGTTCTATTCGAAATCTAGCTAACTTGAATCACATTTTATTTTAGAGCATCTAAATTCAAACTGAGGGGTCACATCTAATGCCCGGCCACAAATGTCGCAATCGCGTTTAACTAAATTATGAACATCCAAAAAGGTGAACAATTTATCTTTATCAGAAACTAGAGTTAATAATTCCGAAATGGAAGCTGGACAAAACGCACAATTCGATACCATTTTCACACTGCTTAAAAGACGTCTGATTGATCACTTTCAAACTGCGTAAAATGGTAATGTTTGACACCTAAACTGCCGAAAAACAAGTAGAACCTTGAAATGATCTAGCTAATTACATTTAAATGTATAAAAGAATGTAATACAAATAGTAAAATGGGGAAAAATATATTGACAAATAAAAATGACTCCGAATGAGGATAATAAAAAGCTATTAAGTGGAAAAAAATTGAAATCAAGCATTTCTGACGTCATACCCCACCCCAAAGGTGCTGACATGATGTAGTTAAAGCATTCACCTCTGTAAACGTCAGAACATTATAACAATTAGGATTATATACTGGGGGGCTGTGCCCCCCAGACCCCCCCCCCAATTTAATGAAACTCAGGATCATCGTAGTGCGGTCTACTCATCGTGTTTAACCCCCGACGAGCCGTCCCCTTAAATGTAATCTAAAAACGTGAAACATTTTGGAACACGGACGAAAATAGTACTTCTTATCGGCCGGGCTACTCGTCTACATATTTACCATAATTTGGAGTATAGTTACTACAGAGAGGCGTGATTTTGACAAAAAAAGGTCCAGTTAGAGCTGACCTTTTGAAAAAATGTCGATTGCTGGAGCCGGTTGCCGAATCATGTGTTGTTTTAGCACATCTAAATTCAAAATTATCTCGGATCGATAAGGCCTGACCACATTCTTCACAATTAATACGAACTTTAATTAATTTATGATTGGCCAAAGATGTTATTAATTTCCCTTCGATCTCTAAATAAACCGCAAAATTGTAGAACAGCTTTAGGGCAAGTTGTACACAAAGAATCCATGTTGAAACTGAAATTCCCGATAAAAGAAAGTCTCTCCTCCACAAAAACTAGTTCCTCTAAAAGATCTAGCTAAGTTTATTTAAATGTATAAAAATGGTAATAAAAAAGTAATAAAAAGTGATTAAAGTGATCTTAAGCTGGAGAAAAAAAAACAAACAAATTCATTATTCATTCGGTTATGACGTTAGCCCTCCCCCACGAATCACAGAAGCGATTTTGCTACCCCCGCAAGTCGCAAAAACGATTTGGTCTCCCCCCCGCCAAGTCGCAGAAACGATTTGTTAAAAAACAAAACAAACGTGGGTATTCTATAAACAATTATGATTATATACTGGGGAAGGGGAAGGCTGTGCCCACCAGACTCCCCCAAATGATTGAAATCTCAGGGTCATCGCAGGAGGATTTTTCACACCAACCGTCACTGTCACGAGCAGCCCCTCGAAATTAGTATTAAAAAAAAAGGGTGAAACATATTGGAACATGGACGAAATTTTATGTGCCAGGATTGCCAGAAGTGTCACGTTCGGTAAACATGAAGATCGTCGGCGCGTCTGAAAAAGTGTATTTTTTTGCGGGTATGTTTGGTTCACCCGTGGATGCATATTCATGCGCGTTTGGTTAGATAAAAACGGTAGAGCATTATTCTATCAACAATTATGATTATATACTCGGGGGATGTGCCCTCAGACCTCCTCCAATTGATTTAAACACAGGATCATCATAGGAGGATTCCCTGCAGTGATAAACCTCTCACGAGCAGTCCCCTTGAATTTACTACAAAAAGGTGAAACATATTGAAACAGGGACAAAATATTTTGGTCCCATCGTTCGCGCCGCCGATCTTCATGTTTCTATTTAAATTTCTAAAGTTAGTTTAAATACCAATAACTGTTACATTAGACGAACAATAAAATATAAGAGAGCTGTTTCAAACGTGTATCGTTCATGTTTAAACTTGTGCTGTTTGTTCCAGAAACTGCACCGCCCCATGGATGTAATAATACTGTAGGGTATTACTTCAGATTCGGGGCGCACGGTAGATGGCGCTGTTAGTCGGCTACAATTTTGGGCTACAGCATATCTCTTATGACGTCAGACGGTAGCGTCAGATGTGAACAATCTCGGCGTAATACTACCTACCGTAGTATTAATTGAATTGGCTTGTGATGCGCAAATAAGAATTACATAACATAATTTCACTGATGGCAAAAGCCACAACGGCCTATCTATTGGCTCTTTAACCAACAGAATTGAAAACAAACGACAACTCTCACCTCCAAGAAAGATATAGTTCCTACCATAAGACGCTGCCGTCGAAACTTTCCTCTTGTTAGATTATTTACCTTGAATCCCGGTCGATGGGTACCCTCTTGGGTAATGAGACCGTACTGTTTTTAGTTGTATGCAGAACGGATTTTTCAATATGTGAATATATAACTGTGTAGGTCTTTGTGGTTTTTCCATTCTTTTTGTAATCTTGACTTAAAAATATTTACAGTTTTGCTGGTTATAGTTTCTGTTGAGAGTTTGTTCCATATTGAAGTGACTCTTGTCGGAAAGAAATTGGCTCTTGGAGTGGACGAGCTCTGCACTTGGTACTTAAAGCAGTGTCCTCTTGTGTTAGTCTAGAGACCCGGAGTAAACATTGACCTGTCGCACAGCTTATATTGGTTTCCTATTTGCAGTTTGTTGTGTTCATGTGAAATTTTATATAGTTGTATAACATCTGACCTTCTGTCTTTGAGGATGAAAGTGAGCATGAGTGTTGGAATGTATGCATTCGTTGTGGTGTAGTTGCTGTTGTAATGCAGGAGGAATTGACCATTCTGTCCAATTGGGCTGAGAAATGGCAAATGAAGTTTAACATAGACAAATGTAGTGTACTTAGTATAGGTAGAAATAATCCACTGAATAGTTATAAATTAAATGGGAGAAATTTAGGGAGGACCGATTGTGAGAGGGACTTGGGTATTTTGGTAAGTTCAGACCTTCGTCCTGGAAAGCAATGCCTAGATGCTAAGAATAAAGCTAATAGGATGTTGGGATTCATTAGGAGGAGTGTAAGCAATAAGAGTGCTGAAGTCATTCTAAAACTGTATCTGGCACTGGTTGGGCCTCGTCTGGACTGTGCAGTGCAATTTTGGTCACCATGTTATGGGAGGGATATTGATTTGCTTGAGTCTGTGCAGAGAGGGATGACAGGGATGATTGATGGGCTGAGGAACTTACCTTGTGGTGAGGGGCTCAGAAAACTGAATCTGCATGCATTGGAAAGGAGAAGAGTCAGAGGGGAATTGATTGAAGTCTTCAAAGGGGTAAAAGGACATAATAAAGGGGATCTGGGTAAGGTTCTTATACTTAGTGAACATGACAGGACACGTAGCAATGGGTTTAAGCTTGATAAGTATAGGTTTAGGAAGGAGATTGGGAGGAATTGGTTTACAAATTGTGTGGTAGATGAATGGAATAGGCTCACTAGACATGTGATAGAAGCCTCCTCTCTGGGTAGTTTTAAGAATAGATTAGATAAATATATGAATGAAGCTGCTAGATGGGACTGACTTTTTTATGTACATATGTATATATTTTTCTAAGGAGTAGGGAGATTATATTTTGCGATTGCATGAATGGACATAATCCTCTGGATGCATTTTATGTATATTGTAGATTAGATCTGACGAACTCCTGTAAAGGGTGACAATGTTGATGACTTTTCTCTGGTAAGAAATCTCTTGTGTGTTGACTGGAACAGGAGCTGCCAAGTGTAGGCCATGAATGGTCTTTTGCAGTCTCCTTCTTTTCTTATGTTATGTTCTTATATATCTTTGTGTCATCTGCAAAGAGCGATATGAAGTTTTGTAGTTTGTCAGGTATATCGCTTACAAATATCATAAAGAGAAGGGGGCCCATCATAGATCCCTGTGGTACACCACTTGTAACTGGTTTCCAATATGATGCTGTACCACTTATTATCACTCTTTGCCTACGCTCTGCCAAAAAACCATGAACATAAGAAAAGAAGGAGACTGCAAAAGACCATTCATGGCCTACACTTGGCAGCTCCTGTTCCAGTCAACACACAAGAGATTTCTTACCAGAGAAAAGTCATCGGTAATACTTCAGATTCGAGGCGCACGGTAGATGGCGCTGTTAGTGGGCTACAGCATATCACTTATGATGTCAGACGGTAGCGTCAGATGTGACAATTACATAACATAATTTAACGGATGACAAAAGCCACAAGGGCCCATCAAAGGTCATCCGCATCCATCAAATCCCACCCACATAATGCATCCATAGAATTTTGTCAGATCACGCATCCACAATTCACAATTTAACAATACATAGGAATGTCCAACCATGCATCCACAATACACAATTCAAAGCCTCCACAGGAGTCCGTCAAAAAAAAAATCAAAGTCCCCCAAAATATACAATAAAAAGAAACCGCATCCACAGGAATGAGTCAAGAAACACATCCACATACCAAAAAGCAAGAAATCAACCCTCCATCCCCATACAATCATCCAATCTGCGCCCGAAAACATTCAAGTCTGGGCCGTCCACAGTCTCAGGTGGCAAACCATTCCAACAATCCACCACCCTGTTAGTGAAAAAATATCTTCCAACATCCAGCCTGCACCCCCGCTTTTTAATCTTCAAGTGGTGGCCTCCAGTTCCATTACCACCCTCCAACTCAAACAACCCGCCGAAATCCAATTCATCCACCCCAGAAAAGATTTTAAAAAGCTCAATCATATCTTCCCTCACACACCCTTCAAATGAAAACACATTCAACACCCATAGTCCATCCTCATATTCAAGGTGCTTCAGGGATGGTACCATCTTCGCTGCCCTCACTTGCACTGACTCTAATAAGTTTATACCATGTCCAAAATGTGGTGACCACGCCTGTATACAGTACTCCAAATGTGGCCCGACATAAGAGTTGTATAGTTTAAGGATGACATCCCTACTTGTGTAGCCAACATTTCCTTTAATGCAACCCAGCACCCTATTTGCTCTATTTTTTGCCTCAACACACCGCTCTGAAAACTTCAGTGACCCATCTACTACTACTCCTTTTCAGTGACCTATCCACTACCACTCCTAAGTCCTTCTAATCTTCAACTGAATCAAGCCAACACCCATCCATCTCACAGCCAAATCCCTACTATCTCTCCCCACGTTAACAACTTTGCACTTATTAAGGTTAAAAGTCATCTGCCACTTCTGAGCCCAAGCTAACATAACATAACCCTCAACCTCTTTGACTACAGCTGCCAATTTAGTGTCATCAGCAAAAATTGACACTCTGCTATTTACACCCTGCCCAAGATCATTTACACAGACTACAAATAATAAAGGGCCCAAAACTGATCCCCGAGGTACGCCACTAATAACACTCCTCCACTCTGACCTCACTCCATTCAGCACAACTCCCTGTTTCCTACCTTTCAGCCACTCAGTTATCCAATTTAAAACACTCCCACATATCCCATGCAGCTTTAATTTATGAACCAGTCCTCCATGTGGAACCCTATCAAAAGCTTTGCTGAAATTTACACCACAGACATCGCACACTACATACACACTACTTTCAAAAGGTATACTCTCTACATCCAAACAGTCAGCCATACTTAAACAAGAACAATAATAGAAACAAAAACTTACAAAAAACAAGAATTTGACCCGAATTTGTGCGCGCAAGTTTAAAACCTGCTAATCAAGATGGCCACTGAAGTAAACAAAAGTCACTTTCTCACCAAAACAAAATAACCACAATTTATACAAAATAACCACAATTTAACTTTGTTATATTAACCAAATATATGATCTAATAACTTAATATTTATGTCATACACCAAAGTATATCAAATAATCAAAATATTCTGAGAGCTCTACGAAACACGTGCTACTTGTTCGAAGCTCAGTTATATTTTTTTTGTTCTTTTGGGGATTTGTAACTTTTAGTCGATTATTTACGAAATATCTGCGCTCTGCTTGTTTATAGTTTTTTTCTAAGTTAGGTAAGGTTTCTTGATGTCTTTTATTGTTTTTTGTTTTGTTTTCGTATTTTTTGTTTACTGCGAACGATAACAGCTTCTTACTGGCAACATCGTAGCTTATAAATAGGACCCGTTTGGCAAATGTTTTTCTTTCATTATTGTGTTTTCGCGCTCTTCATGTGCTACTTTGTTATTCAAATTCGGCTTTACTTTGTATGATCGCGAAAAACTTTTAGATTATCTAGAGGCGCATAAACTAATCAAAAAACCTATAAAAGTAAGAATTGTTTGTTATTAGGTTAGGTTTTTCTGCCAGTAAAGAGCTATTGGGGAGAAAAACCCCCAGTAAATTCAAGGGGACTGCTCGTGGGGGAGATATCACTGCAGGGGCCCATCATAGATCCCTGTGGTACACCACTTGTAACTGGTTTCCAATATGATGCTGTACTACTTATTATCACTCTTTGCCTACGCTCTGCCAAAAAACCATGGATCCACTGCAGGTCACTGACGATACCAATTGACTTCACTTTTCTAAGTAGTCTTTCATGTGGGACTGTGTCAAATGCTTTTGCATAGTCCAGGAAAATGATATCCACTGGTAAGCAGTGACTGAGAGCCTCTGTCCATACATCCAGTGCTTCTAAGAGATTTGTTACTGTGGATTTCCCCTTAGAGAAACCATGTTGTTGGACACATTGTGGTGGAGCGAATGTGAGTGTGTGTATAAGGGGCCATTCTCCTACCCTTTTTCCAATACCCTCTCCCTCCCTCTGTAAAAATGTGTTGTGAGTGGGAATGAGTTTTTTTTATATTTTCTCTTTGTATATATATGTATTTGATTTCCTTTATTAAAATTGTTTTTTTTCTTTCTCAGATTGTACTTTGTTTATAATATTCTTTTAGCAAAATTGTACTTTGTTTAAAATAATCTTGTATCAAAATACTACTTTGCCCTAAGTAAAGTTAGCGAACTAAATGTTGAATAGTTTGTTGAAAGACCACTCCAGTAGACTTAATCGCCACCATTTGTAAGGAGTGGCGGAGGTGGTAGGGTTCTGCTAACTGAGCAGAAAGAAGAAATTGTCAAGTCCCGCCAGGACAGAGAGAGAGAGGGCTTTGATAGCTTCAAGACGTCACCAAATTATATTGCATGTTTGAAGGCACCAGTTTTGGTTTGTAAAATGCTTGAGATGCCAATACCCACCTGGGTAACACGTGAGCCCTTCCTTCTTTTTTCTTGCTCCTCTTGTTTGCTTTAGGCCTCCTGTTAGTGGCTTCTTGTCTACTGTGTGATCGTTAGTGGCAAAGATATTTTGTTGTTAGACTTAGGCCATTCCTTTTACATATACATATAGTCTAATTAAAGGTTGGTTATAGTCTAATTAAGATTGGTATTCTGGTATCTGTCAGATAATATTGTGTGTATAGGAGAATAGCTATATATATATATATATATATATATATATATATATATATATATATATATATATATATATATATTTGTTGTGTGAATATTTACCCCATATTTTTGTAAATATAACTGTATTCTTTTGTAAAGTAAAGGACTGTATATCAAATTGTATCAATTCTTCCTCGGGGTTCTCAAGGTCCATAAATCCTAGGATAAGGTTGGAATGCGGGTTAGTCTAGATTTTTGGCCCGCTACATTTGGCGCCCCCGTAAGGGGCGCGGTGATTTGCCATCCTGGCCGCCGTGCTGACGGGATCCAGCGCTCCGTCCGGCCCCAGCTTAGCCTCTCTTCCTTCCTTCAGATAGCCCGATTTCTCCCCTACCTCGTCGCTTTTCATACAACCTCTCCCACAACTTTCTCTGGTCAGCCTCTAATTTCACAGGGTAGAATGCTGACCTTCTTCTCAAGCCAACCACCCCGGATCGGGGCTGAGGGGGGGAGGGGACATTGTTCCCTAACCCCTCAGCTCCGGTTCGGGATGGGTTTTTTTTAACAACCTGCTTCATCCCCACCCACATCTTCCTCACATCCCTTTTCCTCTCCTCTTCACAACCTATATTTTTTACGCCGTGTCCAAGGTGGAGCCGCCATGCCGAAGGACTGCCAGGCCACCAGGCGGGAGGGGTGGTCCCGAATGGCGGCGCCTGGCTCTGCCGGGCTTGTAAGCACCTCTCGCAGTGCGGGCAACTGCGAGAGGTGATGAGCTATTGCGTCCCGTAATCAAAAGAGGGTCACCATGCCCATGTATGAAAAAAAACAAAAACCCCAACCCCCAACTTCCCCAAAAACATCTACGGAGCCGCCCTCGGGCAGCTCCACCGAGAAAATGGAGGTCCCCCCCCTTGTGCTTGCGCAAGGGACCCTCCATAATTCTTTAACCGGAGAGGAGGCTTACTCCTCTCCTACACCTACGGGTGTAGGGGACTCCCCCTCACCCCCTTCTCTGGAGGTGCTTTCGGGCACCTCCCTATCTCCAGCGGCAGTCCCTCCTTTGCTTTCTAAGGGGACTGCCAAGAAAGCCAGCAGGCAGCCCATTGCCGACCGCCCCTCGTGCAAGCGGCTCGGTAGGGCAAACCCCCTTAGGGGGGAGAGGGAAGCCAGGCCCCTTCGGTCGCTTCCCTCAAAAGACCTGCTGGCAAGAATTTTGAACCTTGCTGGGGTCAAGGCCTGTGCCTCCCCACACCACCTGACTAGTGACAATACTGCCAAGGGGACCTGCGATGTCCTGGGAGGGGATGGCCAACTGGAGGCCCCTCCTGTGATAGACATGGTCCTTGAGGAGACCCAGCCCCAGACGGTAGGGCCTTCCATGGGGGGGAATTCGGGCTCGGCGCCAAGCACCGAACCCGAATCCGCCCCTATGCAAGGTCCTCCTCAAATGGCTGAGGGCTCCGAGGCAGTAGAAGGAGGGGAGGGATCTCCTCCGACAGGTGCCCCTACGACAACCAGGACCTTCTCCATTTCGGAGAGGGACCTGGCTGAGGCTGGTCCATCTGGCCTGGGGACTTCTGCCGGCGGGGGTGAAAAGCGGGTTCATTCCCCGCCCTCCTCTCCTAAAAAGAAAAAGACTAAAAAGACTCAAAAGACGAAGAAGACTCGGGGCTCCTCTCCATCCGCGGGGGCTGCGGGGACGGATGGGTCTGCTGCCACTTTGGTAGGCGACCAAGCCAAGATCGGCACATCCGGCCCCTCTACCCCCTCGTGTGCGGAGCCCATGACTACGACTAAGACCAAGAATGCACAGGGCGGAGCCTCGATGACATCGGGGCCCCTGATTCAGAGGTTACCTGGCGTTTTCGAGCCCGCTGGCTTCAAGCGCTTCCTCGTTATTCGCTCCACTGATGGCACCATGTTGTCCAAGGGCAACATGATCCATCAGAGGAGAGGATTAGCTAGTGCAATTGGTAGAGAGCCGAAGGTAACCCGTTTCTCGGACGGGAGCCTTCTGGCGAATGCGGCGAATCCCGCCGAGGCGGCCAAGATAAGTGCTCTTCGGACACTTCATGGCACCCCGGTGAGTGTGACGCCGCACTCTACCATGAACTTTGTGAAAGGAGTAGTTTATGCGAGGGAACTCGTTGACTACTCCATTGAGGACATCACCCTAGAGCTGGCCGACCATGGGGCGGTCAAGGTCGAACGTGTGATGAGAAAACAGGGAGGGGCCTCGAGACCCACCCCTACACTCTTCGTCACGTTCGACTGTGACAAGCTCCCTGAGTCGGTGCGTGCCGGTTGGTACCGCTACCGTGTGAAGGCATTCGTGCCACTGCCGCGGCGGTGCTATTACTGCCACCGCTTCGGCCATACGAATCGATCATGTAGACGTGCAAAATCGGGGTCACCCGAAGTCTGTGTAAATTGCTCCAAGGTCGCACACGATAAGTCCAAATCGTGTGTGGCCAAGTGTGTCAATTGCGGAGAGCCGCACCCTGCTTCTTCGAAGCAATGTGGTGCATATCTCCTTGAGAAAGAAATCCTGGCCGTTCAGGCCCAGGATCGACTCTCATTCCGCGAGGCAAAGGACTTGGTCCTGGCGCGCCCGGCTCTGCCTGGGACGTCATATGCCTCAATAGTTAGAAAGGCACCCTCTGCTCCTGGCCCATCCAGGCCAACGAGCACGGTTGTTTCCGCGCCCATTCGGAGCCCTTCTGTGGGCTCTACCCAACCTGGGCGCTCCCCTGGTAAAGCTGGCGGCAAAAAGGGTTCATACCCTGCCCCGGCTAAAACCAGGGCTCCCCCCTCTTCCCCCAGCGTGACCGTTTCGCGTAAAGCGAAACGGCCACGCGCCTCCACCGAGTCGTTAGACTCACAGGAGGCAACACCCCTGAAGATGGTCGCTAGGCCATCTTCCGGGGTTCCTAAAGCTGTTCCCCGAAAGGAGGACAGCAACAAAGGAGCTTCGGCCCCTTTGCCCACGCCCCGAGGTGGAGCGAGTGGCTCGGAGACGGTGGTTCCTCGAAAAGAGGGCCCCCCGCCTCCGAAGCCGCAACGCCCGCCTAAAGTTTCGAGGCGGAGGGAGGAAAAGACTCGCATGGCGAGCCCAACCTCCCCCAATAAGTCCTCGAAGGCGACAGCGCCTTCAGCGCTTTGTCCGGCCAACAGCGCCCGGGGTTCTGCCCCCGGGAAGCGTACGGCCATTCCCGTGAGGGTCTTCAATTCGAGGAGGGCCCCCGCGTCTCCTCCGAGCTAGGCCTGGAGGGCATATTCCTTCAATGGAATTGCCGTGGACTCCGGGCCAACTGGGAGGAGCTGCGGAGGCTCGCCTCATCCCGTTCCCCGTTAGCTATTTTTTTGCAGGAGACCATGCTAGGCGCGTGCCCCCTGCCTGCCCTCCCGGGGTATAAGGGTCTTGCGACCCAACCACAGCGGGACGGCCGGGCTGGGGGATGCGCGGTTTACACCCGGCATGATGTCTCCGTTCTTCCTTTCTCTTTAGATACCTCCTTTCAGGCAGTGGCTGTGCAGCTGCACCTGGATAGGAGGTATACTATCATTTCTGCGTACATTCCACCGTCAGCTGACTTCGACGCGGGGGACTTTCGCCGCGTCGTGGCACGGTTGCCGAGGCCCTATCTCTTGCTTGGAGATCTGAACGGCAGGCATCCTCTCTGGGGAGATTACACCATAAATCCCAGGGGACAAGTCCTTGCCGATCTGATCGAAGAGCTTGAGATGGGTGTCCTAAACTTGGATGAGTTTACGCATCACTGTCCGAGAACCGCTTCATTTTCTTGCCTTGACCTATCTTTGTGCTCTTCGGATGCACAGCCTGATTTTGATTGGGGGGTGGTCGATGACCTCCATGGTAGTGATCACTTTCCCATTCAAATATCATTTTCAGGGCAACTGCCGCCTGAGAGACCACCTCGGTGGTGCTTGGCGCGGGCGCGGTGGCCTGCATTTCAGGAAATGACTGAATTCTCTATCTCAGTCAAGGAGTTTAGGTCGGTAGATGAGGCCGTCGAGTTCTTCTCCGGCAACCTCATCGCCGTGGGCCTGACTACTATTCCTAGGACGTCTGGCCGTTTTGCACGCCGACCACTCCCATGGTGGTCGGCCGAGTGTGAGACGGCCCTCAAACAGAAGCGTTATGCCTACATGCGCTATAAGCGCCGCCCGAACGATTTCACCGTCGCTGAATTTCGTCGGGCTAGGGCTAGGTTCCGGTATATTTCGAAGCACGCCCGCCGCTCTTCTTGGCGGGCATACGTGTCTTCACTTAACGGGAAGACCCCTTTAGCTGAGGTGTGGAAGCGAGTCAAAAGGATTCGGGGCAAGTTCTCGCAGGACCCCCCTCCCGTTCTCCAGGAGAATGGGACCGCAATCTCGGACCCCGCGTCCGTCGCGGAATCCTTAGCGACCGCTTTTTCCGCATTCTCTAGCTGTGATGCTGCTCCGCCAGCATTCAATGCACGTCGTGATGTCGCGGAAGGCCGCCGGCTGGACTTTACCTCCAGAGGCGGAGAACCCTTCAACGACAAGTTTACTGTGAGTGAGTTGCGTTCCGCTCTCGCTTCGTGCGCGGACACCGCCCATGGTCCGGACGATGTCCCGTACGCCATGCTTCGACACCTGGGTGAGCGAGGCATGGCCTTTCTATTAGATTTGTTCAACAGGATCTGGGTGGAAGGTCTCCTCCCAGACTCCTGGCGAATCGCTACTGTGCTCGCCTTTCGCAAGCCGGGGAGAGATCACTCTACTCCGACCGGTTTCCGCCCAATCTCTCTAACCTCTTGCGTGTGCAAGTTGATGGAGAAATTGGTAAATGTTAGATTAGCCTATTTCCTGGACAGCGGAGGCCATCTGTCTTCTGCACAGTGCGGCTTCCGTAAGTTCCACTCCACGTCGGATGCTCTGCTCCGACTGGAAAATGCCGTCTGCGAGGCTTTCCTTCGTAGACAGCACTACGCCACGGTGTTTTTCGATCTGGAGAAAGCCTATGATACCGCATGGCGATACGGTATCATGGAGACTCTCCACACGATGGGGGCGAGGGGACGCCTCCCAATGTTTATATCTGAATTTTTGCGAGATCGTCGATTCCGCGTACGGGTGGGGGGAGCCCTCTCCGGCCCAAAGGAGCAGGAAGAGGGTGTCCCGCAGGGAAGTGTCCTCAGTGTCACACTCTTTGCCCTGAGCATCAACGGCATCACCTCGGTGCTGCCGGAAGATGTTCTCGCTACGCTCTACGTGGACGACCTTTCGATCTCTTTTGGCGCGGCCCAGATGCCAACTCTGGAGCGCCGACTCCAACAGGCATTGAACCGCGTCTCTCGCTATGCCGAAGCGCACAGGTTTCGGTTTTCTTTGGCCAAGACTAAGGTGGTGCACTTCTGCCGCCATCCACGGCTTCACCCCGACCCAGATTTGTTTCTTAATGGGGTGCGCCTGGATGTGGTTGAGTCGCGCCGTTTCCTTGGTCTTGTATTCGACCGACGCCTCACCTGGGAGGCTCACATTCGCAGCCTTAGGGTCTCTTGTACCCGCGCCATGGACATTCTCCGTTCCGTGACGTTCAGCGCTTGGGGCGCTGATAGGGCTACCGCCTTACTTTTTTATCGATCCTTTGTTCGCTCGAAGCTCGACTACGGATGCGAGTTTTATGCATCCGCAGCCGAGCGTTTATTGCGGAAGGTGGATTCGATCCACCACACCGGCCTTCGCCTTGCGACCGGTGCCTTCCACACTTCCCCCATTGAGAGCCTGTTGGTCGATGCTGGGGAGATGCCACTCGCTCTGCGCCGCGTGCAGTGCATCACTCGCCTGTACGCGCGAGCCCGGCGCCTCCCCCAGTCGCCAACAGCTCTCACTGCATCCGCAGCTGATCTCGATGGTGCCTATGCCGCCGAGAGACGCCAGTCATACCCTAAGCCCTTTGGGTTTAGGGCCAGGAAACTCCTTCGAGAGGTAGATATAGCTCTCGGGCCGGTGGCGCCCCTGGTTCTGCCCAGGACGCCACCCTGGAGGGTACCACATTTGGCTATTTGTCGCCACGCCTCTGCTCCCAAAGCTTGTACTGCGCCGGGAGTATTGCGTTCGATCTTTTTGGAGCACACATCGTGTCACGCTGGTACCGTGCCAGTGTATACGGATGGCTCCAAGTCCCAAGAGGGGGTCGGCTTCCACGCCGTATCCCCTCTGTTTGAAGTCAGCTCGGCTCTACCAGGCGCTGCGTCTGTCTTCACGGCCGAGCTGGTGGCAATACACCACTCGGTACGGGAGATTACGCGACGTGCCCGGTTCGGAGACCGGATTGTGATTTATAGCGACTCACAAAGCGCCCTGAGTGCTCTCGGGGCATTGGAATCTCCGCATCCCCTGGTTCGCGAAATCCGTGACGCCACGGTTTTGGCGAGCCGGGCAGATGTCGAGATTATCTTCTGCTGGGTTCCTGGACATGTAGGAATTGCGGGGAATGAGCGCGCCGATGAGGGCGCCAAAGAGTCCGCGAGGACTCTGCGACCGGACCAGCGTTTCGCTCTTCCTCACACCGACTACATGGCAGGAATACGGGCAGCTCTTCGGACTGCTTGGCAAAGAAGATGGGAGACGGTCGAGGGGAACTTAAAGTTGCGTGCCATTGCGCCGCGACTGTTCCCATGGACCTATCCCCCAATGCCGCGGCGGCTTCAGGTTGCTTTCTGTCGTCTTCGAATCGGACACACTCGTGTGACGCATCGTTACTTGGTGGAGCGCTCGCATGTGCACTATTGCAACGACTGCGTCGTCCCCCAGACTGTTCGGCATATTCTTGTCGAATGTCCCAGTCTGGGTGATCTTCGCTCACGATACCTGTCTCGGTACCGGGATGGGCGGGGTCGCTACCGCCTGTCCCTTGTACTCGGGACGAGTGCGTGCACCATGACTGGTGGACTTATTGACTTTTTGGGGGAGGCCGGCCTTCTCCCCTTTATTTAAGGTTCCTTTTTTTGTTATTGTTTTGTTTTAGATTGCACTCTCCTGCACCGGGGTGAGGGGGACCTCCCCCCGCTGCCGGAGATTGCTTCGATTGTTAAGTTTTTCAAATTTATATTGATTGTTAAGTTTTCATATTTTAACTTTAAAGTAGCCTAATTCTAGGCTGTCGTGTTTTTCGGCGACTTATGCCCAAGTGGTAGTTGCCAGATGGGCTCTATAAAAAAAAAAAAAAAAAAACATTTGGCGCCCGAATAGGGACCTTGAGATCTCGAAACCGGAAGAATTTGATTTGATTGCAGTTCATCTGTATATTGGTAGAAGTAGTTTGATTGATTTTTCCCTCCTATCTTTTTACTAACTTGGGAACAATGGCTGTAGCGGAAACATTGAATGAAGAAGTAGTGCGATTGAGACTGGAGTTGAGAAAGAATGAAGAGTGTGAAATGTTGTGGGGAATGATGGAGGGAATGGAGAATGAAATAAAAGGGATGAATGAAAAGACTGATAGGATGAAGAAGTAAATGGGAGACAGACAGGATCAGACGGACCGACGGATGCAGGACCTATATAACATGATGACAGGGGCTGGACCAGCCCCAGGGCCTACAACCCTGACCCCTGCTCCTACTGAAGGGACTCCGCTGAATGGAATGGATGGCAGTATGATTGAGTCTAAAGAAGATACTGTGAGTGGTAGGAAAGGGGGTGAATAGAAGAGTGGAAAGTAAGAGAGGAAGTAAGCATGGTTCTAAGGTTAAGGATAGAAAGGCGAGAGGGAAGAGTGTGGATTCGCTATACTCAGATGAGGGAGAGAGTGGCGATATGATTGGAATGAATGAGACCGAGAGTAGCTCTTCGGAGAGTGAAGTGAATGTGGGGAAAGGAATTTTGATTAGGGAAGTGCCAAGGATTGCTAAGTTTAGATTGCATGGGGGAAAGAGTATGGATGAGTTCTTCAGGGATTTTGAGCGGTACTGCAAGCTCAAGTACCCGCAGAACAAGGGTCACTGGGTGAGTGTTCTGGGAGATTGTTTGGATGGGAAAGTGTTGGGAGTTCTTGCGAGTGATAACAAGTGTGGGAGAGCCAAAGTACGATGTAGTGAAGAAGAGATTGATTGGGCAGGTGAAACGAATGAAAGAGAGTGTGAAGTATAAAAGGGTGAATGAATTTGAGAAGGCTCGAATGGGGAAGAGTGAAGTGTGAATATGTATGCACATAGGCTTGAGAATATGGCAATAACGAGGTATGGTGATGATGATGTAAATGAATGTAAACCACTCATGAGGAAGTTTTTGGACACAATCCCGCGAAAGGTGAGTGAATGGCTGAGTGGAAAGAGAAAGGAGAGAGTGAGACTGACAGGTGAACGGTTGATGTGGGAGGATGTGTTGGAACTGTTAGAAGATGGATGATGTAAGCGATCTAGAAGAGGATGGATGGTACAGTGTGAATGTTGGGGGTAAGAAGCCCAGGAGCTTTCATCCACCCCAGCAGTTTGTCAGCTACAGGGATGCCCTGAAGGCTGCACCAGCTGGAGTGATGTCGAACTTCCTGGGCCGGCAGAATGGATGGGTACATGGAGGGTGGTCGAACGGAAGGGGGCAGATGAATTTCAAGCGTGGGAACGGATATATGAGAGAGAAACCGAGGTATGTCCCAGCAAATGAGAGACCGAATGGTGGGAGAAAGATTGTGGAATGTCGTCGGTGTGGAAGGATAGGTCATATGTTGGCAGAATGTAGGAGGACATCTGGTGCATGTTTTGGGTGTGGTAAGAAAGGGCATATGATAAAGGATGGCCAGGAAAGTGTGAAAGAGTGCTTCGAGTGCAAAGAAATAGGCCATTTGAAGAAAGATTGTCCGAGGTTGAATGTTGGAGAAACTGCTGGGGAAAGTATGAAATATGCATGTGGTAATTGTGGAAAGGCTGGTCATTATGCAAGGATGTGTCGTGACCAGAGGAATGTATGTAGCTATTGTGCGATGGAAGGACATTCAAGTGAAAAGTGTTGGATTAGACTGAGAGCGCAAGGTGTGAATGGAAAGTCTGAAGCGGGAAACTGAATGGTAAGAGGGTACCTGCTGAAGTATCCTCTGGTTGCATGAGTGTGAGTAATGTGTTGGTAAGTCTGTCTAGTGTGAAAGTGCTGTCTGGTAGGAAGTATGAGTGTCTGAGTGTGAAGGTGGAATTGAATGGAATTGAGTGTTTGGCTTTAATAGATTCTGGATGCAAGGCGAGCTTGGTGTATAAAGATGTGTATGACAAGGTTAGCGAGAAAGCCCTCCTGTCTGAGTGCAAGGGTAGTTTGGTAGGTATTGGTAATAGGAGAGTGCCTGTGAATGGAATGATAAGGTCAGCTGTTCGAATGCATGGTATGATGATGAATGAATGTGAATTTTCTGTGATTGATAAGGTGAGTAGTGAGTATGGTGTGATTTTGGGGTATGATTTTATGAAAATGAATCGTATGGTTGTGCATCCTGCGAGTGATCAGATTGAGGGAAAGATTGGTAAAAATGGGGTGTATAAGTTGTATGTAGGGAAAGATAGCAGTGTTTTGAGGAGTGTGTTTACTGGTATTGAGGCGACTGCTATGGAGTGTGTAAAGCTTGTGAAGGGCGAAAGGGTGTCTGTTAGAGTGAGTTGGGGTAAGGATGTTAGTTTGGATGTGGGTGAGAACACTGTGATATTGGGTGGAAAGGATGCGTGTTGCTTGTGTGTTTGATGGCTTGATGAGAATGAATGATCCTTTTGTATGTGTGCAGGCGGACCCCAGTGTGAAAGGGCAGGTGAGGGGAATCCAAGTCGGAGATGTACTGGGTCACCTCTCCACTGTCAATGAGGTAGGTATGAATGATAGTACGGATGTCAGGGTGAATGTTGCAGGTGAAAAGATGTGTGAATGGATGTATAATGAAGTGAAGAGCATGGTGGAATTGGATGGATGCTTAACTGAGTAGGAAAGGGAGGATGTGTATTGAATGATATTTGAACAAATGGGAGCCCTCAGTAAGGGTGATCTGGATTTCGGGGTTGCAAAGCTCCCGGAATTCAAGATTGTCCTGAAGGAGGACTCCCCACTCTATCAGCGTCCAAGGCATTTCCCACGTCCAGTTGCTGATGAGATTGAGGAGCAGTGCTTGGAATTGGAGCAATTGGGGGTGATTGAAGAGAGTGAGAGTGCATGGAATAGTCCAATTGTACCTGTATGTAAGCCGGATGGAAGATTGCGTTTGTGTGTGGATTATAGAAAGGTGAATGAAAGGACTGTGAAAGAAAGGTTTCCGATGTGTGTGGTATCTGAGTGTGTGTATAGTATGCATGGGATGGAGTGGTTTACGAAGCTGGATCTGGTACGGGGGTATTACCAGATGCCCATTGCTGAGGAGAGCCGGCCGGTAACTGCCTTCTCTTCCTCAAAGAGGCATTACCAGTTCCTGGAACCTCAGCTTTGGATTGGCTAATGCTCCCGGAGCCTTCCAGCGGGCAATGAATGTTGTGTTGAGTAAGTTTGCGAGTAAGAATGTGATTGCGTTTATAGATGATATTTTGATTATGATTGAGACTTTTGAGGAGCATATGAGATTGGTGAATGATGTGTTGAGAATGTTGGAGAGTGTTGGTGTGAAGGTGAAAGTGGCGAAGTGTGAATGGTTTGCAAAAGAAGTGGAATTCCTTGGGCATATGGTGAGTGAGAATGGGTTGCGAAAATCACCGAAGTATGTTGAGAAGGTGTGAATGTTTCCTAAACCGGTGACTGTGAAGCAACTGAAGTCATTTTGGGGTTTGATTGAGTTCCAGCGAAAGTTTATACGTGATTGTTCTGGTGTGAGTAAGCCTCTGACTGAGTGGATGGGCAAGAAAGGTAGTATGGTTGTCAAGTGGAATGATAAGATGAATGAGGCGTATGAGAGACTGAAAGAGGCAGCAGCTGAAGATGTTGAATTGGCTTACCCAGATTATAGTGTAAATGCTAAAAATGCTTGAATTGTATACAGATGCGAGTGGGTATTGTATGGGAGGTTTTCTGATGCAAGAGCAGTGTTTGAATGGAGAGAATGTCAGGCGAATAATTGGGTATGTATCCAAGGCTATGAATGTTCCAGAATGAAAGTATTCGACTGTGGAACGAGAACTGGCTGCGATAAGATATTGTTTGAAAGTGTTGCGTCCATTTTTGTATGGTGTGAGGTTTGTGATCAAAACAGATCATCAACCTCTTGTGTATCTGCAGCGTATGAAGTGGGCTGATAGTAGGATTGCAAGGACTTTGGAAGATTTGAGTGACTTTGACTATGTGATTGAGTATGTGCCTGGTGAATGGAATGGAGTGGCTGATTTGATGTCAAGGTATCCTGGTACGAATGATGAAAATGTGTGTGGAGTGAGTGATCCTGAGTATTTGCCGAAAGGGATCATGAATGGAAAAGAGAGTAAGGGTGGTGGTGATTCCTTGTTTGAGAGTGTATAGAATGGTTTGCAAGATTTGAAGAGTGATGGAGTAGACGTGAGAGTGCCCGATAGTGTGGATGATTTAAGGTAGGAGGTAATGAATGAAGTATGTAGGAGGCCTGAAAGCATTGGTATGGCAAAGGTGCGGAACTTCATGAAAGAATTGAGAGCGATGTGTATGCAAGGGATCCCGCCATTTCAGGAAGTGTTGATTGTAGTGAGTCGTTTGTATGGAGTGATTGTTTATGTGCACTTTGGTGGTGAGAGGCTGATTGTGTACAAGGATGAGAAGATGAAGGGTTTGAATCCTAATGTGGTACATCTGCAATGTTTGAGCGGTGTGCACTACAATTGGGTGATTGAAAAGTGTTCCTATATAAGAGAGAAGAATGATTGTCTGGATGAAGATGAGCGTGTGGTGAGTGAGATTGTCTGGATGAAGATGAGCGTGTGGTGAGTGATGATATGGGAGTTAATGATGGTGTGGATATCAGTGCTGATGTTGGTGTGCTTGTTCCTTCTGTGTATTGCGAACATGGTGGATCTGATATGATGGAAGCGAGAGTGAAAGTTGGTGAAAGGTTCTTCTGTGGTTTGATTGATACTGGAGCGCAAGTGTCTTTAGGGAATGAGACGATTCTGAGTAAGTATGATGAGTTTAGATGTTGCAAGCATAAACCTGTGAAGTTACGGATAAGTGAATTAGGGAATGGCATGATAGTGGCATGGAAACAGGTTAGTCTGAAAGTGAGTTTGGGTAATGGTGTGAATGTGAAGCATGACTTTGTGATTCTGAAAGATGAGCAAATGCCGTGTTGTTTCTTGCTTGGTGTAGACTTTATGAGATTGAATGATTTGTCTCTGGATGCTGATAAGGATTGTCTTATGAAAGGTGAATGTGAGGTGATGAGGTTGAATGAGTGTGCAAAGAATGTTGTCAAGTCTTGCGGTATGACTGTGAAGTTACGGATAAGTGAATTAGGGAATGGCATGATAGTGGCATGGAAACAGGTTAGTCTGAAAGTGAGTTTGGGTAATGGTGTGAATGTGAAGCATGACTTTGTGATTCTGAAAGATGAGCAAATGCCGTGTTGTTTCTTGCTTGGTGTAGACTTTATGAGATTGAATGATTTGTCTCTGGATGCTGATAAGGATTGTCTTATGAAAGGTGAATGTGAGGTGATGAGGTTGAATGAGTGTGCAAAGAATGTTGTCAAGTCTTGCGGTATGATTGAGTTGGTCATGGATGATGAGAATGAGATTTTAAGTGATGAGGATATTCTAGAGATGCAATAGATGTGTCCTTTTGTTAGTGAGTTGAAGAGGTGTGTAATGACGCATGTTGATTTGAATGAATCGCCAGTGTTTAAGTGATTTTAAAAGGTATACTAAGGATTTTGTTGTTTGTATGGATGTTGTATATTTTGTGAGGCATGTGAAGGGTGGTGATGATATGTATGTACCTGTGATGTCCTTAGTTGGTATGATTGGTCTGGTGAAGGTTGTGCATGATAATTATGGGCATATGGGTAAGTTTAAGCTGTGGGAGTGTATGAAGGAGCGTGTATTCCATCCGTTTCTGAGAACTGTTGTGAATGATGTTGCAACTATGTGTGAAAGGTGTCAGAAGCGAAAGGTGCAAGGTGTGCAAGCGAAACCACTGATGTTGAAAGTTGATGCGAAAGAACCGTTTGAATTGGTAGTGATTGATTGTGTGTCTTTACTGCGTACGAGTGCTGGGAATGTTGGTATGGTTGTGATGGTTGATCATAAAAGTAAGTTTGTGTATTCAGCGCCTGTGAGAGATAAAAGGAGTGTGACTGTTGCGTGTGTGGTTGAGCAGTTGTTTTTTCCTATGTGTGTATGGAAGCCTAGAAGATGTCTGAGTGATAATGGGCCTGGATTTGTAGGAGAAGTGTTTGAGCAAATGTTGAGAGAGAATGGTGTGGAGCATGTGAGAACAACTCTGTATGTACCGTCTTCAAATGGATTGGCTGAACGTACTATAAGAACCTTGTGTGAGATGTTGAGTATGATGAGTATGACAGTGAATGACTGGGATGTATGTCTGGGGAGAGTGTTGTGGGCGTATAATTCAACTGTGCATAGTGCAACTGGAATGTCCCCATGTCAGTTTGTGATGAATTTTGAAAGGCGAGTGAAAGATAGGTTTCGTTTGAGTGAAAATGAGCAGAGTGTATGGCGTGAGGCGCATGAAAGGTTCCGTTCATTTGAATTAGGTGCAAAAGTATTGAAGGTGAAAGAAGTGAAGGGTAGGTTGAATGTGTCAAATATGAGTGAGAAGTTTGATGAACCTTATAGAGTTGTGAGAGTTTGAGAAAATGGGGTGACGTATGTTTTAGAGAGTTTGAATGACGGTATGACTGAGAGAGTGCGGGCTCATCAGAGTCAGTTAAGGAGATGGAGAGAACCTCCTGACTACCTGGTGAGCCATCCGGTGTATGAATTGTGTAGAGAGAGAGGTAAAGTGCATGATGATGAGATTGAATGTGATAGTGTGGATCTGTCTGGGAAAGAGCTTGTCTTGGTCTCGAGGAGTAGAAAGCGCACAAAGAAGAGTGAAAGGAAGAATGCAAGTACAAATGAAAGTAAGTCTGAGCAGAGTGTTTCTGGTATGGGGGATCTTGAAAGGGAGATTGAGTTTTTGAGTAAACAGGTGAGTGATTTGGCTGGTATAAGTAGACGAGTGAGTGAGCTGCCTGTGCCTGATTTTTCTGGTTTTGGGAACAGTATGAATGATAGTGTATTTGGGCAGAATTAACCTAGTGTGGCTGATTTTTCAGGTTTTACGAATGGTAATAGTAGGGATGAGTTTGATGTAGTGAATGATGAAGTGGCTGATTTTTCAGGTTTCTGGTGGGAACCAGTCGAAGGGGTTTCTGGTATGTCTGTTGAGAATACAGGGGATGTGAGTGACCTGTCTGTTTCGCAAGAATGTACCTTGAGTTGGATGAGAGCTGTGAGCGAGGAGCTGATGAATGGGGGTATGAAGAGTGAAGGTTCTGAACGGAAGAGTATGAAAGAATTCTGTCGTGAGATGGGAGAACTGGTCATGAGGGCTAAGAATATGGTTGACGAGAGGATCAATAGTGACGATGAGACTAACAGGATGACTGACGAACAACCTCCACCAATTGCTACGCGTAGCCAGGGACCAGTAGATTAGTGTGAATGGGTGCAGAAGGGTGCGATTGAGTATAAAAGGTACCGTTAGTAATGATTGAGAGTGTATTGTGAGTGACTGTGGTTGAATGGCTTAAGGAAGGAGGGGTGTGGTGGAGCGAATGTGAGTGTGTGTATAAGGGGCCATTCTCCCACCTTTTTCCAATATCCTCTCCCTCCCTCTGTAAGAATGTGTGTGTGAGTGGGAATGAGTTTTTTTTATATTTTCTCTTTGTATATATATGTATTTGATTTCATGTATTAAAATTGTTTTTTTTTCTTTCTCAGATTGTACTTTGTTTATAATATTCTTTTAGCAAAATTGTACATTGTTTAAAATAATCTTGTATCAAAATACTACTTTGCCCTAAGTAAAGTTAGCGAACTAAATGTTGAATAGTTTGTTGAAAGACCACTCCAGTAGACTTAATCGCCACCATTTGTAAGGAGTGGCATGGGTGGTAGGGTTCTGCTAACTGAGCAGAAAGAAGAAATTGTCAAGTCCCGCCAGGACAGAGAGAGAGAGGACTTTGATAGCTTCAAGACGTCACCAAATTATATTGCATGTTCGAAGGCACCAGTTTTGGCTTGTAAAACGCTTGAGATGTCAATACCCACCTGGGTAACACGTGAGCCCTTCCTTCTTTTCTTGCTCCTCTTGTTTGCTTTAGGCCTCCTGTTAGTGACTTCTTGTCTACTGTGTGATCGTTAGTGGCAAAGATATTTTGTTGTTAGACTTAGGCTATCCCTTTTACATATACATATAGTCTAATTAAAGGTTGGTCATAGTCTAATTAAGATTGGTATTCTGGTATCTGTCAGATAATATTGTGTGTATAGGAGAATAGCTATATATATATATATATTTGTTGTGTGAATATTTACCCCATATTTTTGTAAATATAACTGTATTCTTTTGTAAAGTAAAGGACTGTATATCAAATTGTATCAATTCTTCCTCGGTGTTCTCAAGGTCCATAAATCCTAGGATAAGGTTGGAATGCGGGTTAGTCAAGATTTTCGGCCCGCTACAACATCTAAGATTCTTGGCTTTGATATGTTGTATCATTGCCTTTGAGATAATTCTCTCTGGCATCTTGCATATTATTGAGGTTAGAGATACTGGGTGATAGTTGGCTGGGTCAGCCTTATTTCCCCTCTTGTAAATGGGAGTGATGTTCGCTTCGATCCACTGTTCTGGAAGCTCGGAGTTGGTGATGCTGGATTGGAATATTGCTGTCAGAGGTTTGGTTATTTCCT
The DNA here is from genome assembly GCA_963969495.1 of Ceratothoa steindachneri. Classification (NCBI taxonomy): domain Eukaryota; kingdom Metazoa; phylum Arthropoda; class Malacostraca; order Isopoda; family Cymothoidae; genus Ceratothoa; species Ceratothoa steindachneri. The sequence continues at coordinate 44,347,722 of OZ018321.1, read as the reverse complement.
TTGCTACTTCTCTGAGAACTCTAGGGTGTAGGTCATCGTTTCCCGGAGATTTATCAGTCCAAAGTGAATTCAGTTGCTTAAAAATCATGCTCTCTTTAATTTATATTGTTCCTAGCGCCTCATACTGGAGGGGTTTAGGCTCAAAGTCTGGAATGTTACTTCTGTCATCTTGTGTAAAGGTCTTAAAGTATTGCTCATTTAGTGTTTCGGCTTTATCCTTATCGTTACTTACAAAGTTACCATGTGTATCCTTAAGGTCACCTACGTCAGCTCGAGTTTTCCTGCGGTTGTTGACATAGTTCCAAAAGGCTTTGTTATTGGTCTTGGCCTCCTTTGCTAATTTTTTTTCAAATTCCCTACGGGCCTGCCTTGATGCATGTGTAGCTGAATTTCTAGCTTCTGTGTAAGCTACCCAGTCAAGTCTGCTCTTTGTATTCAGATATCTTATCCATGCATGGTACTTTTCCTAGCTTTGCGGAAGGCATCCTTGTTCATCCATGGTGGTTTGTTCTTACTCTTTAAATTTTTTGTTGGTATATGATCCCTCACTGCAATTTTTTGTTGGTATATGATCCCTCACTGCCTTCATGATTCTTGATTGTACTATATCAATGGCTTCCTGTGTCGACTTGCCTGCAAGCAATTTGTCCCATTCAATGCTTAGATCTTCTCATTTTTTCATAGTCTGCCTGCTCATAGTTCCATATTGTCCTCTTCTATTCCTGAGGTGTTGTGCAGAAGATGAATTTGAAGTCCAATCTGGCATGATCACTTGCTCCTAGTGGCTCATGGTGTACTAGTTGTTCAATCATCCCTTGCTCATTACTAAATACGAGATCATCCAATGTTGGAGTCTGCTCATTTCTATATCTGGTTGGCTGGGTGACGTGCTGATGTAAATATATATCGTACACATTCAACAAATCTGGATGCAGGATTGTCTGGATTTTCTATGTTCGGCGTTTGAGGTGATGGGTTCCAGGTGATGCTCGGATGATTAAAATCTCCTGTGATGAGTAGATGAGTTTTCTGTTTTTTAGTTGCCCACTTGAAAGTATCATGTAATGCTGTGTCTCGTGTAGTTGCAAGTAGAGGCGAGCCGGATCTATAGATGACCCCTAAAAGCAAGTTGTTGTTGTGACATCCCTGTATAGTTACCCATGTGCAGTCTTGGAATGAGTCCATTGGTGGCTTGATCTGTTTAGCATTAAGTGTAGATCTTACATATATACATGTCCCTCTGGTATTTTCTGCGTATAAATCACTGGTGAATATATCGTATCCCTGAATTTGCATAAGGGATTAATTTCTGTTATTAGTATTACATCATATTGCTTGTCATTTACTAAAGCACAGAGCTCGTCATATTTGTTCATAAGTGAGTTATCTGTATTGGTATATGATATTCTTAGTTCTGTTCGCTTGTTTCCACCACTTTTCCCTCTCTTATTATCCACCTTTTGTTTGGTTGTTTTACTCGCTGGTCCTTCAGTTGTTCCCTCAAGTTTTTTGACTCCTCCAATTGTTTCTTGGTTAGATCAGGACGTATATAGATCTGGTTGTGGATAGGGTGTGAGCTATTGCGTAATTCTTTGGCCTTTATCAATATCTGCTTCCTCTCACTTAAGCTGGCCATTATTATCCTGAGTATTTGGGCACATTCACAGTTTGGCTTTCCCATCCTTTGTGCATTATTGATGTTGATCTTAAGTTTAAACTCTTCCTGAATAAGTTCAGTTACCCTGTTTATGTCACCCTCCTTCGAGTTTGTCTCAGGTAGATTATGTATGATAAGGTTGAATTTCCTGGCTTCTTGGTCTTCCTTCTCATTCAATTTCAGATCTACTTTGTCAGTCATTATTTTGTTACTGTGTCAGTTGTTTTGCTGACTATTTGCTCAATTAGCTGTTCAGTTAATCTCCCAAGCCCTGTCTGTTGGGGGTTTACCTCTAAGCACTGCTGTGTTTCCTCTAGTCGAAGAATTCTGGCTTCTAAAGAGATGTTGTTGTCACTCAGTTCCCCCACTTTCTCTCCTAGGTTCATCTTCACATCGCTTAGTTCTTGGCTCACTTGGTTTATTTTCTCATTTATCTTCTGTATTTCGCCTGTCATTGCTACTATACTCTGGTTGAGCTTTTTTGCCCCCCGTTTGCAGTTTTGGCAGTACCAGTGGCTTTCGTCTGTTTCATCTGTTAATACTTGGTACAGGCTGTCAGAAACTTTTGCACATTACGTGTGGAACCATAGTACACATATTTCACATTATACGGCCTTGTCACTCTCTTTTACCAACTCACCACATTCACCGCACTTATATACTTCCCTTTTGGGATAGTGTTATCCTTATCCATGTCTTTCTTATTATTTGTGGCATTTCTTTTGCCATTACATTCAGTTTTAAGCGTACTCACGTTCCCGCCACGGCGTCCACCTTCCCCCATCTTGAATCTTTGTTTACCTTTTGTTTCGACCTCTCTGGGGCGGTGTTTTTTTTAAACCGGGCAAAAGTTTGGGTCTTCGTGGGGAAATAATACTGTCCATTTATATCACATTCGCTTCAACAATAACTAAATTCCTTTTCTTTGTTCACAAATCGTGTTCAAGTTTCACAAAAATCAGTCAAAACACAGAATTTGCACACGTCCATCCGCACTCAATGATGGTAGATAATTATATGAGACGAAAGTATCAATCAATCTGTAGTTAATTGGTAATCAGTAGCTACCCTCCTTAGTCAGTGCTCAAGCTAATACTGATCAGCCTTATATAGTTTATATTTATTCCACACACATCAATATACATATAAATACATACATCAATATACATATAAATACATACATCAATACACATGATACACTTCCACACATTTATCCATACATGAAATATATATGAAGTTATATAGATTCTGAATCTATTCAATATTTAAGAGTATTTTTAAATTTTTGTGCCGCTCTGCGAACAGGCCTGCCTAAAGGTTCATCTGCAGCCACTCTACCTGAAGGACCTGGCTGCTCAGATGATGCTTTTTGTTTTTAACACATTCCTGTGTATGGTTTGAATTGTATATTGTAGATGCATCATCGGACACTCCTATGGATTGTTTAAATTATATATGGTAGATGCATGATCTGACACAATCCTATGCATGCATTTTGTGGGTAAGTTTTGACAGATGTGGATGAACTTTGATAGACCGTTGTGGCTTCTGTCATCCGTGAAATTATGTTATTTTATGTTAAGTTGTAGACACCTCAGTATCCTTTTCAGCTTGGAACAGACTGTCCAATTCCAGTGGAAAGAGATTAGTAACAGATGTTATTAAAGTACTCATCTGATTTTAAAACCTTCACAACCCCTATTAAGTTATCTTCTCCTGATTCAGAACCAATGTGAAGAAATTTATGCTTATCTAAATGCAGAGAATCTATGCAATACGACTTTGTGTTTCTCTCTTAATGACAACAAATAATTAGTACACCATTCCCTTTGAAATTTATTAATGATGACCTCTCAAGTCGATAGAATCTCTAATTTCTTCATCATTAATATCAGGATGTTCATCAGATATGATGAGGGAAGGGAATATAGTACTAGATAATGTTAAATGATTAGGGGTTATTACTTATAAAGAATTATCAGAGTCCCTATATGTTAGAGGCCTGTGATCCCCCAAATTAGAATCTTCTTGACAAGAAACTTTTCCAATTTACTACACTACATCTCAACACAATACCTGGTAGGCAAAACCCCAAAAGGTAAGCGACATGGCTAGCTCGATCGACAAACAGAATACCCAGTCCAATGATTCATATCCTTGTGGCACCTGCAATATTAACATAACTGAGAAAGACTCATTACAATGCCAAAGGTGCCTCATATGGTACCATTCAGCAATATATCAGAAAGTTTTTAATGCTCTATCAGCTTCTGATGCCATATTCTTCACCTGTGAAAATTGTAGGCCACAATCCACCTCTTCCCCAATCCTCCCTCTTCCCCCTGTTTCACTCCATCACCCTCTGACTTCGCCAAACTATTTAACACAGCCCAAATACTCGCCACCTCCATCCAAACTATGCATGAAGACATCAAACTCATAAAACCTCTCATAAATACAGTGCAAACACTACAAACAGAAGTTAACACACTAAAACATGAATTAACCACTATAAAACAAACAAACGCACCCTCCCTAAACCAAACTGAAATCCAAAAGGTGATCAGCCACGAAGTGTTGGAGGTCAGAGAGCGGGAGAGGAGGGCTGACTCTGGTATTATCAGGGGCTTGGGCTCGGAAGTTAACTTGCTACAAAACAAATTTGACCAAGTAGTCACCCATCTCCTCCCTGGTAGACACTTCCAACTACAGGAAATAATCCCCATCAAACCAAATCTCATCAGGCTTAAGATACTGAATAAAGCCCCAATACTGGATCTTATCCAACAGGCCAAACATCTCAGGGAGTCTCCCTTCTCCAATGTATTTATAACCAAGGACCTGACCTTCAGACAAAGATATGGCAATTACACACACAGACAACACTAGGGCTACAACAACATGTACACAAACAAACCTTTATTACATTGGTAATATACTAGACCTTGTTCTGTCCTCAGAACAAGACAGAATCATAGATTTGAAACTCCATCCCCCATTTCCACTGCGGATATGCTCTAGTACATTTCACCTATACATTCCAGAATATCGACCAAAACCAAAATTCTAATCTTTTCAAACGCCTTAACTGCACCTGAGTAAATTTTCACAATCTAAACCTTGCCCTAGAACCTTACAACTGGGACTATGAACTAAACTACCCCTGTGTTGACCAGATGGCTGATCACTTGACCACCACACTGACCAATCTAGCCAAATGTCATACCCCATAAAATCTTTTTCTTCCAAAACTAAACCTCCATGGCACAAACATATCCTCAGGACCCTACATTGAAGTAAGTCTAGAGCATGGGCCGAATACCTCAATAGCAGAAGAGTTAATGGGCGCAGGTCCTACTTAACCCTTCAAAAACTTTTTAAATTTCACGCAGCAAATACTGCACTCTGGCAAGCTGTTATCCATCAACAGTCAGAGTATGAACACCACCTAAATAACCAACGCAAACAAAACCCAAACTCTTCCACTTGAAAATGTTGTAAAATATCATTACCTAAATTCCTGCAATTTTTATACTATCATTAGTATATTTTGGTAGATTCTGACTCAGGGGTATACCCATCTTTTGGAGTTTATCCAAAGATGATGAAATTTCCCTTACAGACATATCCAATTGGAAAGATGATAGACAAAAAAAGGATACCTTAGATATCTCTGAATTTGGCAAAAGAATATTGGTATCAAAGGAATATCCACTTACTGATTCATTCAATCCTAAGCTAATCAGGGGTTTCTCGATAGGTGTGCCATAAACTCCATATTGTTTTACTGCACTATAATCTAAGATGGATATTTGAGCTCCACTATCTAGCAAAAATGGTAAAGATACATAACCTGATGGCGTTTTGCAGTTCAATGACAAGACAGGGTTGGCAATATCTGCTGAAAAGCTAACTGCTAGTCATTTTTTTTTCTCCTGTTTTTTACAGATTTGGCAGTAGAAAGGGAGAGTACCATATCAAGACACATGAGAATTACATGAGTTGAGGCATGGCAGCTCCTACAAGGGAACATTAGCTTGCTTTGAAACCCAGGGCAATCCCTTTCAGTATGTTTAAATGACAGACATCTTGTACATAACTGTAATTCTATGGCTCGTCTTTGTCTGGCCTGGTAATTGCTATATTTTTTGCAGTGTAAAGAAGAATGATTTAGAAGATAAAACTTACACCCTGACTGTATTTTCTTATTATCCTGCAAACTTGCATAAGGGGACCTAAGTCCTTCCTGTTGAGTAACAAACTTTGAGGTAACACTAACTTCTTTCTTAAACTACCCGTAAGGGGCGCGGCGATTTGCCATCCTGGCCGCCGTGCTGACGGGATCCAGCGCTCCGTCCAGCCCCAGCTTAGCCTCGCTTCCTTCCTTCAGATAGCCCGATTTCTCCCCTACCTCGTCGCTTTTCATACAACCTCTCCCACAACTTTCTCTGGTCAGCCTCTAATTTCACAGGGTAGAATGCTGACCTTCTTCTCAAGCCAACCACCCCGGATGGGGGCTGAGGGGGGAGGGGACATTGTTCCCTAACCCCTCAGCACCGGTTCGGGATGGGTTTTTTTTAACAACCTGCTTCATCCCCACCCATACCTTCCTCACATCTCTTTTCCTCTCCTCTTCACATTCTATCCATTTTTACGCCGTGTCTAAGGTGGAGCCGCTATGCCGAAGGACTGCCAGGCCACCAGGCGGGAGGGGTGGTCCCAAATGGCGGCGCCTGGCTCTGCCGGGCCTGTAAGCACCTCTTGCAGTGCGGGCTACTGCAAGAGGTGGTGAGCGATTGCGTCCCGTAAAACAAAGAGGGTCACCATGCCCAATGATGAAAAAAAAAACCATCTCCCCTTAATTCCCCCTAAAACAACGGAGCCGCCCTCGTGCAGCTCCACAGAAAAGATGGAGGTCCCCCCCCCCCTGTGCTTGCGCAGGGGACCCTCCATACCTCTTTAACCGGAAAGGAGGCTTACTCCTCTCCTACGCCTACGGGTGTAGGGGACTCCCCCTCACCCCCTTCTCTGGAGGTGCTTTTGGGCACCTCCCTATCTCCAGCGGCAGTCCCTCCTTTGCTTTCTAAGGGGACTGCCAAGAAAGCCAGCAGGCAGCCCATTGCCGACCGCCCCTCGTACAAGCGGCTCGGTAGGGCAAACCCCCTTAGGGGGGAGAGGGAAGCCAGGCCCCTTCGGTCGCTTCCCTCAAAAGACCTGCTGGCAAAAATATTAAACCTTGCCGGGGTCAAGGCCTGTGCCTCCCCACTAAAGACTTATGACGCTGCCAAGGGGACCTGCGATGTCCTGGGAGGGGATGGCCAACTGGAGGCCCCTCCTGTGATAGACATGGTCCTTGAGGAAAACCAGCCTCAGAAGGTAGGGCCTTCCATGGGGGGGAATCCGGGCTCGGCGCCAAGCACCGAACCCGAATCCGCCCCTATGCAAGGTCCTCATCAAACGGCTGTAGATTCTCAGGCAGTACAAGGAGGGGAGGGATCTCCTCCGGATGATGCCCCTGCGACCACCAGGACCTTCTCCATTTCAGAGAAGGACCTGGCTGAGGCCGGTCCATCTGGCCTGGGGGCTTCTACCGGCGGGGGTGAGAAGCGGGTTCATTCCCCGCCCTCCTCTCCAAAAAAGAAAAGGACCAAAAAGACGAAGAAGACTCGGGGCTCCTCTCAATCCGCGGGGGCTACGGGGACGGATGGGTCTGCTGCCACTTTGGCAAGCGACCAAGCCAAGATCGGCACATCCGGGCCCTCTGCTTCCTCTGGTACGGAGCTCCTGACGATGACAAAGACCAAAAGTGCACAGGGCGGAGCCTCGATGACATCGGGGCCCCTCATTCAGAGGTTACCTGGCGTTTTCGAGCCCGCTGGCTTCAAACGCTTCCTCGTTATTCGCTCCACTGATGGCACCATGTTGTCCAAGGGCAACATGATCCATCAGAGGAGAGGATTAGCTAGTGCAATTGGTAGAGAGCCTTCTGGCGAATCCCGCCGAGGCGGCCAAGATAAGTGCTCTTCGGACACTTCATGGCACCCCGGTGAGTGTGACGCCGCACTCTACCATGAACTTTGTAAAAGGAGTAGTTTATGCGAGGGAACTCGTTGACTACTCCATAGAAGACATCACCCTAGAGCTGGCCGACCATGGGGCGGTCAACGTCGAACGTGTGATGAGAAAACAGGGAGGGGCCTCGAGACCCACCCCTACACTCTTCGTCACGTTCGACTGTGACAAGCTCCCTGAGTCGGTGCGTGCCGGTTGGTACCGCTACCGCGTGAAGGCATTCGTGCCACTGCCGCGGCGGTGCTATTACTGTCACCGCTTCGGCCATACGAATCGCTCATGTAGATGTGCAAAATCGGGGTCACCCGAAGTCTGTGTAGATTGCTCCAAGGTCGCACACGATAAGTCCAAATCGTGTGTGGCCAAGTGTGTCAATTGCGGAGAGCCGCACCCTGCTTCTTCGAAGCAATGTGGTGCATATCTCCTTGAGAAAGAAATCCTGGCCGTTCAGGCCCAGGATCGACTCTCATTCCGCGAGGCAAAGGACTTGGTCCTGGTGCGCCCGGCTCTGCCTTGGACGTCATATGCCTCAATAGTTAGCAAGGCACCCTCTGCTCCTGGCCCATCCAGGCCAACAAGCACGGTTGTTTCCGCGCCCATTCGGAGCCCTTCTGCGGGCTCTACCCAACCCGGGCGCTCCCCTGGTAAAGCTGGCGGAAAAAAGGGTTCATACCCTGCCCCGGCTAAAACCAGGGCTCCCCCCTCTTCCCCCAGCGTGACCGTTTCCCGTAAGGCGAAACGGCCACGCGCCTCCACCGAGTCGTTAGACTCACAAGAGGCAACACCCCTGAAGATCGTCGCTAGGCCATCTTCAGGGGTTCCTAAAGCTGTCCCCCGAAAGGAGGACAGCAACAAAGGAGCTTCGGCTCCTTCGCCCACGCCCCGAGGTGGAGGGAGTGGCTCGGAGACGGTGGTTCCTCGAAAAGAGGCCCCCCCGCCTCCGAAGCCGCAGCGCCCGCCTAAGGTTTCGAGGCGGAGGGAGGAAAAGACTCGCATGGCGAGCCCAACCTCCCCCAATAAGTCCTCGAAGGCGACAGCGCCTCCAGGGCTTTGTCCGGCCAACAGCGCCCGGGGTTCTGCCCCCGGGAAGCGTACGGCTATTCCCGTGAGGGTCTTCAATTCGAGGAGGGCCCCCGCGTCTCCTCCGAGCTAGGCCTGGAGGGCATATTCCTTCAATTGAATTGCCGTGGACTCCGGGCCAACTGGGAGGAGCTGCGGAGGCTCGCCTCGTCCCGTTCCCCGTTAGCTATTTCTTTGCAGGAGACCATGCTAGGCGCGTGGGGTCTTGCGACCCCACCACCGCGGGATGGCTGGGCTGGGGGATGCGCGGTTTACACCCGGCATGATGTCTCCGTTCTTCCTTTCTCTTTAGATACCTCCTTTCAGGCAGTGGCTGTGCAGCTGCACCTGGATAGGAGGTATACTATCATTTCTGCGTATATTCCTTGCCGATCTGATCGAAGAGCTTGAGATGGGTGTCCTAAACGTGGATGAGTTTACGCATCACTGTCCGAGAACCGCTTCATTTTCTTGCCTTGACCTATCTTTGTGCTCTTCGGATGCACAGCCTGATTTTGATTGGGGGGTGGTCGATGACCTCCATGATAGTGATCACTTTCCCATTCAAATATCATTTTCAGGGCAACTGCCGCCTGAGAGACCACCTCGGTGGTGCTTGGCGCGGGCGCGGTGGCCTGCATTTCAGGAAATGACTGAATTCTCTATCTCAGTCGAGGAGTTTAGGTCGGTAGATGAGGCCGTTGAGTTCTTCTCCGGCAACCTCATCGCCGTGGGCCTGACTACTATTCCTAGGACGTCTGGCCGTTTTGCACGCCGAACACTCCCATGGTGGTCGGCCGAGTGTGAGACGGCCCTCAAACAGAAGCGTTATGCCTACATGCGCTATTATCGCCGCCCGAACGATTTCACTGTCGCTTCATTTCGTCGGGCTAGGGCTAGGTTCCGGTATATTTCGAAGCATGCCCCCCGCTCTTCTTGGCGGGCATACGTGTCTTCACTTAACGGGAAGACCCCTTTAGCTGAGGTGTGGAAGCGAGTCAAAAGGATTCGGGGCAAGTTCTCGCAGGACCCCCCTCCCGTTCTCCAGGAGAATGGGACCGCAATCTCGGACCCCGCGTCCGTGGCGGAATCCTTAGCGACCGCTTTCTCCGCATTCTCTAGCCGTGATGCTGCTCCGCCAGCATTCAATGCACGTCGTGATGTCGCGGAAGGCCGCCGGCTGTACTTTACCTCCAGAGGCGGAGAACCCTTCAACGACAAGTTAACTGTGAGTGAGTTGCGTTCCGCTCTCGCTTCGTGCGCGGACACCGCCCATGGTCCGGACGATGTCCCGTACGCCATGCTTCGACACCTGGGTGAGCGAGGCATGGCCTTTCTGTTAGATCTGTTCAACAGGATCTGGGTGGAAGGTCTTCTCCCAGACTCCTGGCGAATCGCTACTGTGCTCGCCTTTCGCAAGCCGGGGAGAGATCACTCCACTCCGACCGGTTTCCGCCCAATCTCTCTAACCTCTTGCGTGTGCAAGTTGATGGAGAAATTGGTAAATGTTAGATTAGCCTATTTCCTGGACAGCGGAGGCCATCTGTCTTCTGCACAGTGTGGCTTCCGTAAGTTTCACTCCATGTCGGATGCTCTGCTCCGACTGGAAAGTGCCGTCTGCGAGGCTTTCCTTCGTAGACAGCACTACGCCACGGTGTTTTTTGATCTGGAGAAGGCCTATGATACCGCATGGCGATACGGTATCATGGAGACTCTCCACACGATGGGGGCGAGGGGACGCCTCCCAATGTTTATATCTGAATTTTTGCGAGATCGTCGATTCCGCGTACGGGTGGGGGGAGCCCTCTCTGCCCCAAAGGAGCAGGAAGAGGGTGTCCCGCAGGGAAGTGTCCTCAGTGTCACACTCTTTGCCCTGAGCATCAACGGCATCACCTCGGTTCTGCCAGAAAATGTTTCGCTACGCTCTACGTGGACGACCTTTCGATCTCTTTTGGCGCGGCCCAGATGCCAACTCTGGAGTGTCGACTCCAACATGCATTGAACCGCGTCTCTCGCTATGCCGAAGCGCACAGGTTTCGGTTTTCTTTGGCCAAGACTAAGGTGGTGCACTTCTGCTGCCATCCACGGCTTCACCCCGACCCAGATTTGTTTCTTAATGGGGTGTGCCTGGATGTGGTTGAGTCGCACCGTTTCCTTGGTCTTGTATTCGACCGACGCCTCACCTGGGAGGCTCATATTCGCAGCCTTAGGGTCTCTTGTACCCGCGCCATGGACATTCTCCGTTCTGTGACGTTCAGCGCTTGGGGCGCTGATAGGGCTACCGCCTTACTTTTTTATCGATCCTTTGTTCGCTCGAAGCTCGACTACGGATGCGAGTTTTATGCATCCGCAGTCGAGCGTTTATTGCGGAAGGTGGATTCAATCCACCACACCGGCCTTCGCCTTGCGACCGGTGCCTTCCGCACTTCCCCCATTGAGAGCCTGTTGGTCGATGCTGGGGAGATGCCACTCGCTCTGCGCCGCGTGCAGTGCATCACTCGCCTGTACGCGCGAGCCCGGCGCCTCCCTCAGTCGCCAACAGCTCTCACTGCATCCGCAGCTGATCTCGATGGTGCCTATGCCGCCGAGAGACGCCAGTCATACCCTAAGCCCTTTGGGTTTAGGGCCAGGAAACTCCTTCGAGAGGTAGATATAGCTCTCGGGCCGGTGGCGCCCCTGGTTCTGCCCAGGACGCCACCCTGGAGGGTACCACATTTGGCTATTTGTCGCCACGCCTCTGCTCCCAAAGCTTGTACTGCGCCGGGAGTATTGCGTTCGACCTTTTTGGAGCACACATCGTGTCACGCTGGTACCGTGCCAGTGTATACGGATGGCTCCAAGTCCCAAGAGGGGGTCGGCTTCCACGCCGTATCCCCTCTGTTTGAAGTCAGCGGGGCTCTACCAGGCGCTGCGTCTGTCTTCACGGCCGAGCTGGTGGCAATACACCACTCGGTACGGGAGATTACGCGACGTGCCCGGTTCGGAGACCGGATTGTGATCTATAGCGACTCACAAAGCGCCCTTAGTGCTCTCGGGGCATTGGAATCTCCGCATCCCCTGGTTCGCGAAATCCGTGACGCCACGGTTTTGGCGAGCCGGGCAGATGTCGAGATTATCTTCTGCTGGGTTCCTGGACATGTAGGAATTGCGGGGAATGAGCGCGCCGATGAGGGCGCCAAAGAGTCTGCGAGGACTCTGCGACCGGACCAGCGTTTCGCTCTTCCTCACACTGACTACATGGCAGGAATACGGGCAGCTCTTCGGACTGCTTGGCAAAGAACATGGGAGACGGTCGAGGGGAACTTAAAGTTGCGTGCCATTGCGCCGCGACTGTTCCCATGGACCTATTCCCCAATGCCGCGGCGGCTTCAGGTTGCTTTCTGTCGTCTTCGAATCGGACACACTCGTGTGACGCATCGCTACTTGATGGAGCGCTCGCCTGCGCCCTATTGCAACGACTGCGTCGTCCCCCAGACTGTTCGGCACATTCTTGTCGAATGTCCCAGTCTGGGTGATCTTCGCGCACGATACCTGTCTCGGTACCGGGATGGGCGGGGTCGCTACCGCCTGTCCCTTGTACTCGGGACGAGTGCGTGCACCATGACTATTGGACTTATTGACTTTTTGGGGGAGGCTGGCCTTCTCCCTTTCATTTAACCCGGTTTGTTGTTGTTGTTGTTATTGTTTTTGTTATAGCTTCTTTATTGTTATTGTTATTTCTTTTTATTGTTTCCTGTTTAATTTTTAAAGTAGCCTAGAACTAGGCTGTTTGTTTACGGCGACTAATGCCTAAGTCGGCAGTCGCCAGATAGCTCCTTAATTAAAAAAAAAAAAAAATCTTTCTTAGACTCTACTTTAGTTGAAGGTACCAGGTTTTACTTACTGTATTAAAACATATGAGCATCTGGTGGAAGGTGTGTTGATTGCACGAAGTAATGACTAGATTATAGTAATACAATTCAGATAGTTAATTATGAATATAATATGTGAATACATTGTTATTCTTGTATAGGGAATTAATATTCGTATAGATTTTGACTGAGGTGCTCTGCTAGTTTACTCTTGAATACAGTTAAGGATGGTGACAGGATAACTGCATCTGGCAGGCTATTCCACAATGCAATCACTCTTACTGAGAAATATCGCCTGCATAATTCTGTGTTACTGTGGGTCCCAGAGGAGGTCAGGAGGGAGAACAACTCAGAAGGTTTCACACTGAAAATCTTCCATGTCAGCTCTGAGCAGCCTGCCACACACAGAGAAGAGACTCAAGGCATCAAGATGGAAAGCATAGTCAATATGTGAAAGTCCAAAAATTTCCTCAGTCCATTGTCGCTGCACTCTCTCAAGCATGTCAGTAGCACCCACATACCCAGTGTACCAAACAACAGAGCTAAATTCCAACACAGGACATATATGGGAGGTGAGAAGAGATTTCATAAACTTAGGCTCTCGGTTAAGTGTGCTCTTAAGTAAGTTTGACGCAATGCCTGCAGCTTTATTTGGAAGAGAGCGTATGTGGAGATGAAATTTTAGAGAAATATCCACTTGAACCCCCAAATCAGATGCAGATTGTACAAATGGTAGAGGATTACCTCTAATGTAGTAGTCAGAGTATCGGCCAAGATTAGGAGCAGATCCCCACCAGACCCTAAGAACACAAGTCTCGTCTGAGTTGAGCCTGAGACCCCATAACTCTGCATGTGAAACCAGTAAGTCTACATCTCTCTCTGCATGGAAGTAATATCTAACAGTGTAAGAGAAGGTATAAGTATATTAATCTTTTGATATATTTTTAGATCATGAGCAAAAATTTTGTATTTACAGGTCAAACCATGAGCCACAAAGTTAATATAAATGAGAAATAGGGTTGGTCCAAGGACAGACCCCTGGGGAACTCTATTAGTTACACAAGAAGAATCACTCGCAAAACCCCCAACCATAACCCTCATTACTCTACCACTCAGAAATCCATATATCCAAGAGAGTAAGGGACCCCCTATACCAAGTGGGAGAGCTTACTGGTCTGAGCCTGAAAATTTTCCTTGGGTTGGAGCAATTTATAAACTGCTGTGGAATTTTCAATGATTAGTTTGACTGAGGGATAATTGCTGCCAAGTTTTTGGCATATTTCTTTTAAGAAAGGTAAGAACAATTTAGATCTAACTACATTGCTCATTAGCTGCTCTCCAGCATTGTCAAAAAATCCAAACCAAACTTCTCTAATTCAGCCAATTTTGATTTAAGATGGAAATTGAACTCCATATTAGACTCCAAAGTAGAACAAGTTTTCCAATTAACTATACCAGTTAAGGTTTCATTGATTAAAAGGTCCTTATCAAAGAACCCCTCCTCTAACAACTTCCATGCCACCCCACAATTTTTATCATCTACAGGAAGGTTTTCGATTAAAGCCAAAGCTCTTCCTTGAACATAAGATTTGAGATACACTAATTTTAAAGAATTTGTGACATCTGGAATACTATTTAAAACATTTTCAAAACTGGACTTAAACCTGAAAAAGGCGAACGAATCATTATTGTCATCACAAAATTGGATTATTTTAAGTTCAGGTAGTTTTAGTTTAAAGGGAGAGCCACTTGGTAATTTATCCTGATTAATACATCCCTCACAAATGGGAGTTTTAGGGGGTAAACTTCTTTATACCAAAAAGGATGTCAGTGTTGCCCCTTCAAAAACTATTTTATCATTATAGTCAGTGTCTTTATTGACTTGTATGGTAAGTTCTTCATCAATGGTATCCTTCCCAACACATTCCATGTTGCAAATAAGGAGGTGATGTGTTTTTTGACACTTTTAAATAAGCAAGGGAAGATTTGAAGTCAGAAATAACCTCTTGTAAATTAGGCACAGCTAATAGGGACCTATCTCTCTCGAGAGTATTGTTTACTCTCTTTGTTAGGGATATTTTAAGAACTCTAAGTGCCATTCTAATTTTTTCCAGGGAGCACATTTTGTCATAAAAACACAACAGTTTCATAATAATCACAATATAATGATTTAAATATAAGAGAATGTGCCAACCAATAACTTAAGGGAATTCTTGGACAAAAACACGGAGGCTTAATCTCCCAGTATCAGGAGAAATAAGTTCCTCAAATGGAATCAAGTTTCGACTTTATTGGCTCTTTAACCAACAGAATTGAAAACAAATGATAACTCTCACCTCCAAAAAAGATATAGTAGTTCCTAGGATAAGACGCTGCCATCGAAACTTTCCTCTTGTTAGGTTATATGAGACAAAAGTATCAATCAATCTGTAGTTAATTGTTAATTGGTAGCTAGCCTCCTTAGTCAGTACTCGAGCTAATACTGACCAGCGTGCGTTGCCGGTACTCCTAGTAAGGTCAGGGCATCGTTCTTCTGTCTTCTTCGTTTCTTCACTCTCGGTATAGTATTTGCAAGAAATGAGAGTATAAAGAAAAGAATGACTGAAGAGGAAGAAGGTGAGGTGAGGTGATATATGAATAATTGATATTATCCAAATATCAAAGGTCATCTGCATCAGTCAAAACCCACCCACAAAATGCATCCATAGCATTGTGTCAGATCATGCATCTACAATATACAATTAGAACCATCCACAGGAATGTGTCAAAAACAAAAGGCATCATCATTAAGACTCATCAAAATCAATCATAATATGCAATAATAAAAAACTGCATCCACAGGAATGAGTCCAGAATATACCCCCCTCCCCCCAAGTTAACCCTCCCTCCCCATATAATCATCTAATCTGCATTTCAAAACATTCAAATTGGGACTGTCTACTGTCTCAGATGGCAAACTATTCCAGTAATCTACCACCCTATTGGTGAAAAAATATTTTCTAACATCCAACCTACACCTCTGTTTTTTAATTTACCTCTGTTTTTTAATTTTTAAGTGGTGACCCTTAGTCCTATTACTACCTTCCAACTCAAATTACTTGCTAAAATCTAACATCCATCCCAGAACAGATTTTAAAAAGTTCAATCATATCTCACCTCATACATCTCTCAAATGAGAACATATTTAGTACCCTCAGTCCATCTTCATATTCAAGGAGCTTCAGGGAAGGTATTATTTTTGTTGACACTAGCAGGTTGATGTCATGTCTAAAATGTGGTGACCATTGTTGCATACAGTACTCCTAAATGTGGCCTAACATACAAGTTGTGGAGTTTAAGGATAACCTTTTTACTCTTGTTGCTAACATTCCTGTTAATGTATCCTAGCACCCTATTTGCTCTTATTTTTTGCCTCAATATACTGCTTTGAAAACTTCAGTGACCTTCTTACCCTGATGAAGGTCTTCTCCCTCACCAGTCACTGTTGTGTCCTCCAACCAGAACAACAAAGAAAAATGACAGCAAGGAGAGGCGATATGGTTGGCTAATGATGGACACAATGAAAAAAGTCAAGATGAAAAGCTATTAAATTTCAAAAAGAGAATCACCAAGGAAGACAGTCAATTTACTTTTAAAAGAGATTTATGATCCTACCTGAAAAGAACAGAGTTTTAACGTCCATGAAATACCTAGGTAGAAAAATCTTCTTCGTATGACCTCTGGTATGAACACTGTCAGCATATGCAAATGAGTGTTCAAGATGGGGGCACTGGCCATTCAAAATTTTCCACACCATGATCAAATCAGATCACAGCAATCTACCCATGATAGAGAACAAATTCAGGTTTGTTAAATGCTCGATATAAGGCAAACTTATGAATCCTTCAACATTTTTTGTCCATCTTCTTTGTACAGATTTCAGGAGTTTCAAATCACTGACATAACCAGTATTCCAAAGTACACTTGCAAAATCAATAATGGGACGAACATGAGAAATTATAACTTGTTTCATAAAATCAGGAGACCGGCAAACTGTACCCTTAAGAATACCATTTGCAACTCCACTTGCTTTGCTGAACACTTTCCTGATATGCAAATGAAATTTAAGATTGGAATCCACCAGAACACCAAGATCTTTGAAGGAGGATATATTAGGAATAGGACAATTCCCAATAAAATGATCCAAAACAGGTACAGTGTTTGGCTTACAAAAGCAAACTTGAGCACACTTATTTACAGAGAATTTCAGACCCCATGACTGACTTGTGTGATAGAGCAAGGATATGTCATTTTGTAGTCACTGAAACTAAGAACCCTAGCAATATCAAGTGGTGAAGCCAGATACAACTTAAGGTCATCTGCAAACAAGGTAAAGTTGCAACTAATACCAGTAGCAACATGACTTATATATACAAGGAATAAGACTGGT
Organism: Ceratothoa steindachneri; assembly: GCA_963969495.1. Classification (NCBI taxonomy): domain Eukaryota; kingdom Metazoa; phylum Arthropoda; class Malacostraca; order Isopoda; family Cymothoidae; genus Ceratothoa; species Ceratothoa steindachneri. The sequence goes on along the minus strand of OZ018321.1, from coordinate 44,330,654 downwards.
CCAATTGACTTCACGACTAGAAGAGCCCTGAACCACAACCTTCATTTTCCTACCACGCAAGAAATCTCTTAAGGTCGTCTGCAAACAAGGTAAAGTTGCAATGAATACCAGTAGCAACATGACATATATACAAGGAATAAGACTGGTCCAATTACAGAGCCCTGAGGAACCCCACTTGATATATTGACTTCACGACTAGAAGAGCCCTGAACCACAACCTTCATTTTCCTACCATGCAAGAAATCTCTTATTCATCTCAGCAGTGGGTCACCTATGCCTATCAAAGAAAGCTTTAATAGAAGCAGCTGATGGTTAACCACATCAAAGGCCTTGCTATACTCAAAGTATAGTACATCAACAGCTTGGCCAGAGTCCACTTGATAGCTGATATAATCATATGTGCTCAGAAGCTTGTCAGACACAGATAAGCCTGCATGCACGAAAGCCAAATTGATGAGGTAAAAGGATGTTATTGGCTTGAAGAAATATATTAATATGGGAAACAATAATTCTTTCAAGAGATTTACCCCCGTAAGGGGCGCGGCGATTTGCCATCCTGGCCGCCGTGCTGACGGGATCCAGCGCTCCGTCCGGCCCCAGCTTAGCCTCTCTTCCTTCCTTCAGATAGCCCGATTTCTCCCCTACCTTGTCGCTTTTCATACAACCTCTCCCACAACTTTCTCTGGTCAGCCTCTAATTTCAAAGGGTAGAATGCTGACCTTCTTCTCAAGCCAACCACCCCGGATCGGGGCTGAGGGGGGAGGGGACATTGTCCCCTAACCCCTGAGCTCCGGTTCGGGATGGGGGTTTTTTAACAACCTGCTTCATCCCCACCCATACCTTCCTCACATCCCTTTTCCTCTCCTCTTCACAACCTATATTTTTTACGCCGTGTCCAAGGTGGAGCCGCCATGCCGATGGACTGCCAGGCCACCAGGCGGGAGGGGTGGTCCCGAATGGCGGCGCCTGGCTCTGCCGGGCTTGTAAGCACCTCTCGCAGTGCGGGCTACTGCGAGGGGTGATGAGCTATTGCGTCCCGTGGCAAAAATAGGGTCACCATGCCCATAGATGAACAACAAAAAAAACAAACCCAAACCCCTTTAACTCCCCCTTGCTCATCGACGGAGCCGCCCTTGGGCAGCTCCACCGAAAAAATGGAGGTCCCCCCCCCTGTGCTTGCACAGGGGACCCTCCATATTTCTCTAACCGGAGAGGAGGCTTACTCCTCTCCTTCGCCTACGGGTGCAGGGGACTCCCCCTCACCCCCTTCTCTGGAGGTGCTTTCGGGCACCTCCCTTTTCCCAGCGGCAGTCCCATCTTTTCTTTTCAAGGGGACTGCCAAGAAAGCCAGCAGGCAGCCCTTAGCCAGCCGCTTCCCATCAAAGCGGCTCGGTAGGGCAAACCCCCTTAGGGGGGAGAGGGAAGCCAGGCCCCTTCGGTCGCTTCCCTCAAAAGACCTGCTGGCAAGAATTTTAAACCTTGCCGGGGTCAAGGCCTGTGCCTCCCCATACAAGACTGGCGACACTGCCAAGGGGACCTGCGATGTCCTGGGAGGGGATGGCCAATTGGAGGCCCCTCCTGTGATAGACATGGTCCTTGAGGAGACCCAGCCCCAGACGGTAGGGCCTTCCATGGGGGGGAATTCGGGCTCGGCGCCAAGCACCGAACCCGAATCCGCCCCTATGCAAGGTCCTCCTCAAATGGCTGAGGGCTCCGAGGCAGTAGAAGGAGGGGAGGGATCTCCTCCGACAGGTGCCCCTACGACAACCAGGACCTTCTCCATTTCGGAGAGGGACCTGGCTGAGGCTGGTCCATCTGGCCTGGGGACTTCTGCCGGCGGAGGTGAAAAGCGGGTTCATTCCCCGCCCTCCTCTCCGAAAAAGAAAAAGACTAAAAAGACCAAAAAGACTCGGGGCTCCTCTCCATCCGCGGGGGCTGCGGGGACGGATGGGTCTGCTGCCACTCTGGCAAGCGACCAATCCAAGATCGGCACATCCGCCCCCTCTGCCCCCCCCCGGTTGCGGAACCCCTGACAAAGAAGACTACTACCAAGAGTGCACAGGGCGGAGCCTCGATGACATCGGGGCCCCTCATTCAGAGGTTACCTGGCGTTTTCGAGCCCGCTGGCTTCAAACGCTTCCTCGTTATTCGCTCCACTGATGGCACCATGTTGTCCAAGGGCAACATGATCCATCAGTGGAGAGGATTAGCTAGTGCAATTGGTAGAGAGCCGAAGGTAACCCGTTTCTCGGACGGGAGCCTTCTGGCGAATCCCGCCGAGGCGGCCAGGATTAGTGCTCTTCGGACACTTCATGGCACCCCGGTGAGTGTGACGCCGCACTCTACCATGAACTTTGTGAAAGGAGTAGTTTATGCGAGGGAACTCATTGACTACTCCATTGAAGACATCACCTTAGAGCTGGCCGACCATGGGGCGGTCAAGGTCGAACGTGTGATGAGAAAACAGGGAGGGGCCTCGAGACCCACCCCTACACTCTTCGTCACGTTCGACTGTGACAAGCTCCCTGAGTCGGTGCGTGCCGGTTGGTACCGCTACCGCGTGAAGGCATTCGTGCCACTGCCGCGGCGGTGCTATTACTGTCACCGCTTCGGCCATACGAATCGCTCATGTAGACGTGCAAAGTCGGGGTCACCCGAAGTCTGTGTAAATTGCTCCAAGGTCGCACACGATAAGTCCAAATCGTGTGTGGCCAAGTGTGTCAATTGCGGAGAGCCGCACCCTGCTTCTTCGAAGCAATGTGGTGCATATCTCCTTGAGAAAGAAATCCTGGCCGTTCAGGCCCAGGATCGACTCTCATTCCGCGAGGCAAAGGACTTGGTCCTGGCGCGCCCGGCTCTGCCTGGGACGTCGTATGCCTCAATAGTTAGGAAGGCAACCTCTGCTCCCGGCCCATCCAGGCCAACGAGCACGGTTGTTTCCGCGCCCATTCGGAGCCCTTCTGCGGGCTCTACCCAACCCGGGCGCTCCCCTGGTAAAGCTGGCGGCAAAAAGGGCTCATACCCTGCCCCGGCTAAAACCAGGGCTCCCCCCTCTTCCCCCAGCGTGACCGTTTCCCGTAAGGCGAAACGGCCACGCGCCTCCACCGAGTCGTTAGACTCACAGGAGGCAACACCCCTGAAGATGGTCGCTAGGCCATCTTCCGGGGTTCCTAAAGCTGTCCCCCGAAAGGAGGACAGCAACAAAGGAGCTTCGGCTCCTTCGCCCACGTCCTGAGGTGGAGCGAGTGGCTCGGAGACGGTGGTTCCTCGAAAAGAGGGCCCCCCGCCTCCGAAGCCGCAACGCCCGCCTAAGGTTTCGAGGCGGAGGGAGGAAAAGACTCGCATGGCGAGCCCAACCTCCCCCAATAAGTCCTCGAAGGCGACAGCGCCTTCAGCGCTTTGTCCGGCCAACAGCGCCCGGGGTTCTATCCCCGGGAAGCGTACGGCCATTCCCGTGAGGGTCTTCAATTCGAGGAGGGCCCCCGCGTCTCCTCCGAGCTAGGCCTGGAGGGCATATTCCTTTAATGGAATTGCCGTGGACTCCGGGCCAACTGGGAGGAGCTGCGGAGGCTCGTCTCGTCCCGTTCCCCGTTAGCTATTTTTTTGCAGGAGACCATGCTAGGTGCGTGCCCCCTCCCTGCCCTCCCGGGGTATAAGGGTCTTGCGACCCCACCACCTCGGGATGGCCGGGCTGGGGGATGCGCAGTTTACACCCGGCATGATGTCTCCGTTCTTCCTTTCTCTTTAGATACCTCCTTTCAGGCAGTGGCTGTGCAGCTTCACCTGGATAGGAGGTATACTATCATTTCTGCGTACATTCCACCGTCAGCTGACTTCGACGCGGGGGACTTCCGCCGCGTCGTTGCACGGTTGCTGAGGCCCTATCTCTTGCTTGGAGATCTGAACGGCAGGCATCCTCTCTGGGGAGATTACTCCATAAATCCCAGGGGACAAGTCCTTGCCGATCTGATCGAAGAGCTTGAGATGGGTGTCCTAAACGTGGATGAGTTTACGCATCACTGTCCGAGAACCGCTTCATTTTCTTGCCTTGACCTATCTTTGTGCTCTTCGGATGCACAGCCTGATTTTGATTGGGGGGTGGTCGATGACCTCTATGGTAGTGATCACTTTCCCATTCAAATATCATTTTCAGGGCAACTGCCACCTGAGAGACCACCTCGGTGGTGCTTGGCGCGGGCGCGGTGGCCTGCATTTCAGGAAATGACTGAATTCTCTATCTCAGTCGAGGAGTTTAGGTCGGTAGATGATGCCGTTGAGTTCTTCTCCGGCAACCTCATCGCCGTGGGCCTGACTACTATTCCTAGGACGTCTGGCCGTTTTGCACGCCGACCACTCCCATGGTGGTCGGCCGAGTGTGAGACGGCCCTCAAACAGAAGCGTTATGCCTACATGCGCTATAAGCGCCGCCCGAACGATTTCACTGTCGCTTCATTTCGTCGGGCTAGGGCTAGGTTCCGGTATATTTCGAAGCACGCCCGCCGCTCTTCTTGGCGGGCATACGTGTCTTCACTTGACGGGAAGACCCCTTTAGCTGAGGTGTGGAAGCGAGTCAAAAGGATTCGGGGCAAGTTCTCGCAGGACCCCCCTCCCGTTCTCCAGGAGAATGGGACCGCAATCTCGGACCCCGCGTCCGTGGCGGAATCCTTAGCGACCGCTTTTTCCGAATTCTCTAGCCGTGATGCTGCTCCGCCAGCATTCAATGCACGTCGTGATGTCGCGGAAGGCCGCCGGCTGGACTTTACCTCCAGAGGCGGAGAACCCTTCAACGACAAGTTTACTGTGAGTGAGTTGCGCTCCGCTCTCGCTTCGTGCGCGGACACCGCCCATGGTCCGGACGATGTCCCGTACGCCATGCTTCGACACCTGGGTGAGCGAGGCATGGCCTTTCTGTTAGATTTGTTCAACAGGATCTGGGTGGAAGGTCTTCTCCCAGACTCCTGGCGAATCGCTACTGTGCTCGCCTTTCGCAAGCCGGGGAGAGATCACTCTACTCCGACCGGTTTCCGCCCAATCTCTCTAACCTCTTGCGTGTGCAAGTTGATGGAGAAATTGGTAAATGTTAGATTAGCCTATTTCCTGGACAGCGGAGGCCATCTGTCTTCTGCACAGTGCGGCTTCCGTAAGTTCCACTCCACGTCGGATGCTCTGCTCCGACTGGAAAATGCCGTCTGCGAGGCTTTCCTTCGTAGACAGCACTACGCCACGGTGTTTTTTGATCTGGAGAAGGCCTATGATACCGCATGGCGATACGGTATCATGGAGACTCTCCACACGATGGGGGCGAGGGGACGCCTCCCAATGTTTATATCTGAATTTTTGCGAGATCGTCGATTCCGCGTACGGGTGGGGGGAGCCCTCTCCGGCCCAAAGGAGCAGGAAGAGGGTGTCCCGCAGGGAAGTGTCCTCAGTGTCACACTCTTTGCCCTGAGCATCAACGGCATCACCTCGGTGCTGCCGGAAGATGTTCTCGCTACGCTCTACGTGGACGACCTTTCGATCTCTTTTGGCGCGGCCCAGATGCCAACTCTGGAGCGCCGACTCCAACAGGCATTGAACCGCGTCTCTCGCTATGCCGAAGCGCACAGGTTTCGGTTTTCTTTGGCCAAGACTAAGGTGGTGCACTTCTGCCGCCACCCACGGCTTCACCCCGACCCAGATTTGTTTCTTAATGGGGTGCGCCTGGATGTGGTTGAGTCGCACCGTTTCCTTGGTCTTGTATTCGACCGACGCCTCACCTGGGAGGCTCACATTCGCAGCCTTAGGGTCTCTTGTACCCGCGCCATGGACATTCTCCGTTCCGTGACGTTCAGCGCTTGGGGCGCTGATAGGGCTACCGCCTTACTTTTTTATCGATCCTTTGTTCGCTCGAAGCTCGACTACGGATGCGAGTTTTATGCATCCGCAGCCGAGCGTTTATTGCGGAAGGTGGATTCGATCCACCACACCGGCCTTCGCCTTGCGACCGGTGCCTTCCGCACTTCCCCCATTGAGAGCCTGTTGGTCGATGCTGGGGAGATGCCACTCGCTCTGCGCCGCGTGCAGTGCATCACTCGCCTGTACGCGCGAGCCCGGCGCCTCCCTCAGTCGCCAACAGCTCTCACTGCATCCGCAGCTGATCTCGATGGTGCCTATGCCGCCGAGAGACGCCAGTCATACCCTAAGCCCTTTGGGTTTAGGGCCAGGAAACTCCTTCGAGAGGTAGATATAGCTCTCGGGCCGGTGGCGCCCCTGGTTCTGCCCAGGACGCCACCCTGGAGGGTACCACATTTGGCTATTTGTCGCCACGCCTCTGCTCCCAAAGCTTGTACTGCGCCGGGAGTATTGCGTTCGATCTTTTTGGAGCACACATCGTGTCACGCTGGTACCGTGCCAGTGTATACGGATGGCTCCAAGTCCCAAGAGGGGGTCGGCTTCCACGCCGTATCCCCTCTGTTTGAAGTCAGCTCGGCTCTACCAGGCGCTGCGTCTGTCTTCACGGCCGAGCTGGTGGCAATACACCACTCGGTACGGGAGATTACGCGACGTGCCCGGTTCGGAGACCGGATTGTGATTTATAGCGACTCACAAAGCGCCCTGAGTGCTCTCAGGGCATTGGAATCTCCGCATCCCCTGGTTCGCGAAATCCGTGACGCCACGGTTTTGGCGAGCCGGGCAGATGTCGAGATTATCTTCTGCTGGGTTCCTGGACATGTAGGAATTGCGGGGAATGAGCGCGCCAAAGAGTCCGCGAGGACTCTGCGACCGGACCAGCGTTTCGCTCTTCCTCACACTGACTACATGGCAGGAATACGGGCAGCTCTTCGGACTGCTTGGCAAAGAAGATGGGAGACGGTCGAGGGGAACTTAAAGTTGCGTGCCATTGCGCCGCGACTGTTCCCATGGACCTATCCCCCAATTCCGCGGCGGCTTTAGGTTGCTTTCTGTCGTCTTCGAATCGGACACACTCGTGTGACGCATCGTTACTTGGTGGAGCGCTCGCATGTGCCCTATTGCAACGACTGCGTCGTCCCCCAGACTGTTCGGCATATTCTTGTCGCATGTCCCAGTCTGGGTGATCTTCGCGCACGATACCTGTCTCGGTACCTTGATGGGCGGGGTCGCTACCGCCTGTCCCTTGTACTCGGGACGAGTGCGTGCACCATGACTGGTGGACTTATTGACTTTTTGGGGTAGGCCGGCCTTCTCCCCTTTATTTAAGGTTCCTTTTTTTAGTTATTGTTTTGTTTTAGGTTGCACTCTCCTGCACCGGGGTGAGGGGGACCTCCCCCCGCTGCCGGAGATTGCTTCGATTGTTAAGTTTTTCCAATTTATATTGATTGTTAAGTTTTCATATTTTAACTTTAAAGTAGCCTAATTCTAGGCTGTCGTGTTTTTCGGCGACTTATGCCCAAGTGGGTAGTTGCCAGATGGGCTCTATAAAAAAAAACAAAAAAAAAACAATCAAGAGATTTACAAGACTGATGTCAGGCTAATTGGTTTATGCCTTAAACAATGGCATAATGTTGGCAGATTTTCATTCAGTTGGTACCTTCATTGATGTAATGCTCTTGTTGAAGATAAGATAAAGGGGATAACAAAGAGCTAATGCACATTTCTTAAAGATGATGGGAGGAAAGCCATCAGTTCCACAACCAGCTGATTTAGCTTTAATCTTTGAAGGGACTTTAATATTTCCTCTACAGTGACTTTATTAAAGATCATCATACGAGCTACAGATATTTGGTGTGGATATAGATCAGGGAAGTCTCTGACAACAAATACAGATATAAATTAGTCAGCCAATATGTTAGCCAATGGTTCACAGTCGCTGTACCATATGCCATCTACTCTTAAAGGACCAACCAACGGATGATCAACCCTTTTCTTTCTCAAATAGGCATGAAGTCCTTAAAAAGTCCTTGAATTCAAAATCACCAAATAAGTAGACATCCTGAGAGAGAATGGGTGTGAATTGCATCTGCAATGTCTGAGTGGAATGCATTATAATTGGTTGATTGAGAAGAATTATGTAACAAGAGCGATAGATGAAGTTTGCAAAGAGATTGTTCCTGTTAGTGAAGATTAGAGTTTGGATACTGCAGAAGAATTTATTGAATGCGCCGAAGTGTTGAATGTGATGTGTGAGAATGGGATCGAAGAGAGAGTGCAAGTTATCTTGACTATGAATGGAAAGAGATATTGTGAAATGATTGATACAGGTGCTCAGATTTCCATAGTGAATGCAAAAGTGGTGCATGATGCTGACAGTATGAGTTGGAATATTCCTAGAAGAGGTGTGATAGTTTTGATAAGGGACTCTGAAGTGGATGTATTATGGTATAGGAGGAAGTGAGTTTGTTTGTAAGCATGGGGAAGTTGAATGAGTTACTGTATTGTTTTCTGTTTGCAATTGATTTTTTTGCATAAGAATAAGATTCTGGTAGATTTAGGTAATGAATATTTAGTGAAAGATGGCATAGCAGTTGGGAGTTTGCCGAGTGAGCTTGTGGGTTCAACTAGATTTGTAGAAGTAGCAGGTGTTGATTTGAGTGAAGAGTTGCTGACTGCTCAAGATATAGAAAGAAGGCAACAGTCATGTCTGATGGTGTGTGAATTGAAAGATAGTGTTTGATGTATAGATGATGCATATATTCTAGTATTTTCTGTGTGTGGTACAATTGGAATGATGAAGATTGTGCATGATAGGTTTAGACATATGGGTAAGAATAAATTGTAAGAATTTATGAAAGGGTGTGTGTTTAGTCCCTTTTGAGGAAGAATTTGCGTTGATTTAGAGACTATGTGTGAAGTGTGCCAAAAAGGAACATAACAGAAAGTGTCTGCTTCCTCGCCAGTATTGAAGTTGAGTGTTAATGAACCTTTTGAAATTTAAGTGATACTGTAGATTGTCTCTCTCTCTTCCGGCGACTGCGAGAGGCTATGTATGTAGGGTTGTTTGTGATGGTGGATCACAAGAGTAAATTTTGCATATGCTGCACCTGTGATGAATAAATCATCATTGAGTGTTACTAGAGTAGTGAGTGAGAGAATGTTGTCCATGTGTTGTGTAAGCCTGCACGAATGTTGTGACATGCTTTTAAGGTGTTGAGTGATTCGGGGGGGGGGGGATCATATCGAATGACTGTATGTACCTAGTGCAAGTGCTTTGGCTGAAAGAACTATAAGAACCTTGAGTGTGATGTTGCAATTAATGATGAAAGATGGGAAAGACTGGGACAAATGCTTGGTAAGAGTACTCTGGTTATATAATATAACTGCATAAGTCAATGGGAATGTCACCATGTAAGTATTTGATGAATTTTAAAAGAATGATTAGGCCATGTATAGGACTTAGTGAGAGTGATCGCGCATTATGGCGAAAAGGGAATGAAAGATTCAAAAGTTTTTCTGTTGGGGATTAAGTGCTGAAAGAGAGTGAAATAAAAGGTAGACTGAATGTGGTTAAATTGAAAGAGAAGTTTGAAGGTCCATTTGTGGTGAGAAAGGTTTGGTCAAATGGGGGGGTAAGTTATGTGATAGTTTGTAAAAGAGAGGATGGAAGTTTGAATGAATGCACTGCGCATCAATGTCACTTACAGAAGTGGCGTGAATATCCTGAATATTTGCTGCAACATCCGGTGAATGAGTTTTTTTTTGGAAAACATTGAAGACTGTGAAAGAGTGGATGATATAGCTAGTACTTTAGAAGCGAAGCAGTTAATGTTAGTCAAATATGGAAGGGGGTAGCCTAAGAGGCAATGGTTCAGGAAGGATGGATGGCTGGAACAGCTCAGTGAGAGTGAGGTAGGAGAATTTTCAGGATTTTGGCCAGATTGAGATGGAGTATATGATAGAATGTTATAGTGAAAATAAACCATGCCCTAAAAAATTGTTTAACTGTATATTCTAAAAGGCTTACCTCTTCAGAATTTAAGCTTAAGTCTGCCCACTACAAACTTTAAGTACTACAAAGACACCAATTCTTTCAGTTATGCAGTTGCATAGATACTTGTAACTTAGCCTTTTTTTGATTTTTGAAGTTGTTGCACATCAAAATTTTCACTCTTTTTAACTGTTGCTTGTAATATAGATATTAGTGAATACTGTTTGTGACTTAAACTGCACAAGTTCTAAATTTATTACTTGTCTCGTCAGAGGTCATGGAAGTAATAGCTGACCGGAACCAACTTTGCGCGATGTCCAATACTGAATTTCAATTGATGCTCGGTTTGTTCTTTTTGTCTCAACATAATTACTAGATTACTTCAAATTAATTTACTTTAGTAATTAGTCTTATTACTCATTTTATTGATTTTATTTAATACTTATAGAATAATTTATTCAAAATAAAGACATTTATTTTAATCTCTTATATATTTATACCTTTGTTAACAAGATTTAGCAAACAGCATTACTTGAGTTGCCAAACTTATTTTAAAAACAATAGCCTTATTTTGCATTATAGCATATTTTTTCGCACTGAATTTAATCGAGCTAATTTTACTTACTCTACTGCAAATGTGTAAAAAAAAAAATGGACCATGCACTTCACTTGCCAGGCTCTCCACACTCCCACATGTCCTAGCCTAGTTGCCCCAACTCCCTCATTTGGTTGTCTTGAGCACCCCAAGCTCTCTACAATGTGGGGGACCATGGGTTCTTTTCCACTTTCTGAGATAGAACCTGATAAAATTCACCTACTCCTCAACGCATAAACACCCCTTCTCAAGAGTCCCGACTCGTTCCATTCCCCCCCCTTCAAATCAAAGTATGGTCCAGTGGTTTTCGATTGTAAGATCTCAATTCCGAAGCTACTCAAGGTAAGTACACAATTTATCATTCCCAAGAAAATGGACCTTGTCCTTCGAATTTAAAAAAAGATCACGTTATACTCCCCTCAACTACAGGCTTATCAGTCTCACCTCAGTGTGCTGTAAACCCTGGAGAGAATTATTGATCCTTTTTTAAATATTGGAATTATATTTGATTTCTTCCATTCCCCTGGAAGTTTGCTCTGAGACAATAATTGCTTAAGAATCATATACAATGGAACAGCCAGATCAGGGTGTAGCGGGCCAAAAATCTAGACTAACCCCAATCGATCCAACCCCCATCCTACACTAATCCAGACATGAGAAATCGAAGGAGAATGAAACTGATTGTATGTAAAGTCTACTAACAAAAAAAAATGTACAATGATATTCACAATGGAGAGGGGTGATTATATTAGAGATCTCGTTACTATTTACACACAAAAAAATACAGCTAAATTTCCTATATATACGCAATCAAAAAATAAATAAATCCTACTTATAAATACTATTAATTGATCCTAAGAAACATTCTAAAAAAAATCAAACAACATAAAAAATCCTGACTACAACAGTCAATATATAAATAACAAACAAAGGCCTCACATGGTACAAAGAGGGGGGGTGGGGGGTGGGGAGGGGGCGTCCAGCCACCTGCCACTTGAGCGAGCAAAATGCCTAGGACTTACAAACAAGTGTGGCACCTCTGCGCTTGATGGAAGATAAATGACCTTATCACCCTTGCGTGTCTATTATAAGCCCTCCTTCATTAAGCTATACTATTGGCCTTTATTAATTAACAATAATATATAGCTTTCCAGAATATGGCGCTTTGTTTGCAATATAATGATATATGAAACTAGGTACTATCTTTCCAGAATATGGCGCCTGAACAATAAACAAAACATCGTAATCATTTTTCTACATAAAATAAACAAAAAACAAAACAAACCCATTCCCATTCATACACATACATTTTTACAGAAGGAGGGAGAGTGTATTGGGAAAAAGGGTAGGAGAATGGCCCCTTATACACGCACTCACATTCACTCCACCACAAGGGCAGAACTTGAGAAGGCAGGGATGGATTCCATCTGGACCCATGTTAGTACAGTGGAACCTTGGTTGTCAAACGGCTCCCTTTTCGAACAAATCTGTTGTCAAACAAAATTTTTAACTAAAAATTGCCCCAGTTGTTGTACTATAACTCGGTTGCCGAACAAGCCAACAATACTACGCCGGCAGCACATGACCACTGAGTAACTGATTGTTTGGCATCAAGCTTTCATCAGCCCGCGCTCGGAGTATACATGCTAAGACAGGGTTGGTAAAAACCCCAAAATTTTGAAAAAGCTCAATAAAACTGGTGTTTTATTCTGGGTTTTTTCAAATCTTGGGTTTTTCAAAAAACAAATGCTACAAGCATTAGAATAACATTCAAAAAGAATAGCTATCTGTATTTTTATATAATATTAATAATTCCTTAGTTTAATAATTATATTATAGTAAGAATAGATCACAGTAACAGATCACTGATTGAGAATTTGGGGTACCCATTTTCCATAATAGCCATAACATGTAGAAGGAGAGTTGAATTATGAGTTAGTATCAGAGAAATAACCTTAATTTGATACATATTTGTTGAAATTATAAACATGAATATGAATTTTGAATAAAATAATGATAAGTAGCATTTATTTCTTGAAAAAAAATGTAATTTTGAAAAAAAAAGCCCAAACCAGAGTTTTTTCAAATTTCACTTGAAAAAGCCAAAACCCCCCCAGGAATAAAACCCCGGTTTTTCAGAGCTGGGTTTTTTATTTGGCCACCCTGCGCTAAGAACTGTTGTCTGATTTGGGCGGTACAGGTTGAAGATAAAAATCTGGCTTCCTCGGGACCAAGACTATGCCGGATTTTGGAGTTTTCTTGATTTTGGATCACCAAATCCTAGGCCTATTTAAATTTTTAAAAATAATTTAACCCTCAAGATACCCCTATACAATATCCGTTTATGTAATTTGGTGCATTTCCATGGATAATTTCTGGTCAAAATTATTGAATTAAAATAATTGGTACACATTTTAGCAAATATCTCGGGAACTAACCTGCCGATTTGAACGAAACCAAGGTCATTCAAAATGGGAAGAAATTTCACATCCATTTATATACAGCTTATCAAGGTTGTCCCATAATCCTAGTTTTTATTCATGGTTTTATGTTTTTTGAAGGGGGGGGTTGGTGATATCTCGCAAAAAAAAAAAAGCAGAAGAAATTGGAAATTTTATATTTTTGCATATAACGCTTGACCCGAGCGACCATACGATAGATAATGTGTTATACACCGTTAGATGGCATATTCTAATCTCTATTTAATTTATAAATCCCTTGTGTCTGATGAAACTTTCCATGAGAAAATTAGGTTTAAGTTGGACTGGGTGCTAAAATGTTTAACCCGATTTTTGAGCTTCGAGGCGCGGTTTGTCCTGTAAAATAAAACTAAATTTTAGAGTATTAGATATCATTAGACGCGGGGTGGGTACTTACGTTCTTCAGGTCGGTGTATGAAAATCCACCCTTTCTTGCAGATTACCAATCAGGGATTTTTCGTATTCAATCTGAGAATCAATGAAATAGTTGCTATACCTATAGTTAATAATGTTATACTCTTCTAAAGCATTCTTGGCTTGTTGGGAATGTCTTCCAAAGTTGCTTCTGTTATGCTTGTAAGTTAGCCAGGCATTGTCTTCTCAGACTCTTAAGATACCTAGGGGGAGCATGGGAAATTACATTGAGTCTTAGCAGCGGCAATTGGTACATATTTGTGAATGAGAGGTGCCTGAACAGATAGAAATTTGGAGAACATTTCACCAAATGAAAAATCACATAGCTTAAATTCACAATCAATATTTGAAAGTAGCCAATTCATCCTATTATATTTGCTCCTATGCCAAGCATACTTCTTCTGATGTTTAAGACAAATCTCAACATCTGACTGGAAAACATATTGCAACACAATAGGACAGTGACCACAGTTGGGAATATTACCTAAGATCTCCACATCTCCCACCCTATCTCTCTCAGAAGTCAAAATCAAGTTCAGCATATTGTTAAAATGAATAAAGGTCAGGAAGGTCACCCACTAGAGAAGACTCAATGAGATAAAACAATCCAAGAAAAGTTGCTGAAGAAGAGGGTAGGATAATGACTTAAAGTTAGCTTGGTGCCAAGGTATTGCAGGTAGATTAAAATCACCCATAATTAGGATTTCATTACCTGGACCTGATGTCTCTCGGCCAGCTGCTGTGTCCTATTGTGTTCTTCAAGGCTCTGTCCTTGCCCCATTTTTTGCATCTACCTCCTTCTTCTTGGCCTCCTTCTGTGTCACTTGTGCCTATCCTTCTATTTTTATGTTGATGACAAGCAAATTTTTTTCTGCTCCCTAAACTCATTTGTTGTGACTGTCACCAATCTTTGACACGATTTCTCAAACTAAACCATGACAAGACTGAGAAACTTTTGATGGTCACCTCAATAGATGTTGCTTACTCTTAAAATGTAGCCCACTCTCTCAATCTAGGTGTCTCCACAATTGCGTTCTCTGACAATGTCAGAAACCTGAATATTTCCTTTGACAATCAATTCAATTTCAAATTGCATGTTGCTAATATCAGCAAATCGTCTCTCTGCTCTTTCAGTAACTTCTCAGTATCTGTTCTCACTCTGAATGTAACAATTTTGAGATAGCCATCGATGCCTTTGTTACTTCCCACCTTGATTACTCTCTTCTCACTGCAGCTCCCAACACTACAATTTCATCCCATTCAACTTGCAGCACAAGTTCTCCATCCGGAGTTGTTCTCTAATGCCACCCCTGCTCCATGAACTGCACTGACAGTCCATTAAATTTTGAATTACTTTTAAAGTCATTAAATTTAAAATCCTAAACACCACAACTCCCCTTGCCTGTCCTCACTTGCTGTGTCTAGATAACAAAGAGCCCTTCATCAGGATATGCCCTCCTGCTTTTGGTTCCTCGCATTTGTCTCTGCTGTATGAATGATTGTGTCTTTTTTAGTTGCCCCATAGCTGTGGAATGGTCTTTCTCCTGGCATACACTCCTTTTGATCAGCCAGTGCTTTCAAGTGGTCTCTGAAAACCCTCCTATTCAGCGAGGCTTTTTCCTAGTTGATGGATGGTGCCCTGCAAGGGCTTCAAAGTCTTGAAGGACACCATATAAAACCTATTTATTTGGTCAACTGACAATGTTAAAATAATTAGATTTATTTAATGTTCAAATGATGTATTGAGTTACTTTTTCAGGGAATAGTTTATAGATTAATAAAAGAAGGCTACCAGGAAGATTAAACACTGATCTGTATGACATATTAATAAACCCCAATGGTTTAAGATGACAGAATCAAGCCTTAATTTAATTGGGGAAATAATAGTTGGAACAAATGAAGAATTTATTATTAGCTATAAACTAGAATCAGACAAGGTGAGAAAAATTAATTCTTAAGATTTTTCATAATGCTCTTTAAAAGGCGTAAAATTCATGTTCATAAATAGTTTTATAATTGTATAAATCTTCCATTTCAGGATGGATCCTTGACATTTGATCTTAGTTTTACAAATCACTCACATAGTGGTAGAATCAAACAATTGGCAGTATACGATTCTTATCTAGCCTCAGGAGGTACAGATGAAATAATTAACATATTTGATTTGAAGAATCGTGTTGAAGTAGGAACCATTTCGGCTCATTCTGGTATGCCTTTTAGTGTTTCTTAGTCTTTTTATATTAAATAAATATTTTGTTTTTGTTACTTTATAGTAGTTATATTTTTTTTTTCCTTTTAGGAACAATTACATGTCTCGATTTTCACAGTCAGTTCTTATTTTCTGGATCAGAAGATGGAAATATTCACATTCAAAAAGGGCCACTTTGGCAGGTAATTATTTTTTTTTTAATGTCTGTCACTCATTTATTTCTGTATACAGCCTGTTATTATTTACATACTACTTATTGTGAGAAGGCAGTCAGATTTCAGACCTAATCATGTACAATTTTTACTCATCTAATCCTTCTATTTGATCTTTTTCCATAGAGCCAATACTATCTCCTTTACCTTTTCAATAATTAGTGATGATATCATTAATTTGCTATCAGAAAAATTGAAAGAATCTTATATTTTGCAGGAATCACAATCAAAGATATTTTTTTTCTTTAATGCCTAAAATTAAAAGTTTACTGATATTTACTGGATATACTGGGATGTTTTGCATGAAGCTGGATTTATAAATCATTACGAAATTAAGCAAATTAAAGGGTATATTTGCAGGTTACTTGAAGGAAAGGCTTTCAGTCATTTTTGCTTAATTTAATTCATATTATTTAATATAATTTTTGAAATTATAAAATTGTTTATAACTAACCTTCCAGCATAATAATAATGTGGTTGTATCTTGCAGAAAGGTGAAAGATCTGTAAAGAAAGTGAAAATGTATGGAAGGTATATTGCCGCAAGTCCTCCTCCAGACATTAGGGTTGGGAGGGATGGACTGGGATGGCATATCGAACGAGATGAGAACAATATCATGATACAAAATGGTTATTAGTAGGAACTTTTTTTCTCAAATTTAAAGCAAAAACCAATGAGGGTATCTTTAAAAAAGTTTGTAAGGACAAATTTGAAAGAAAATGGTGAATATAGAAGTGAAAATATGTGAAACTAGATTTTTGAATATCCAAAAATAGAGAACCAAATACTGAATCTACATTTTTTTCTAATACTTGATTAATTTTTATGAAAATTGTACATATTTGATATTTCATCTAACGCTAAAAATGTTAGGTTAGGAAAGCAATTTGTATTTAAAGTAAAGATGTGTCCAAAAATTTGTAATGTATGTATGCCAACTCACATGCGTATTGCAGACAGCTACAGATGGTATTAGTCATTTCTCATGGCATAGATATGAGCTAAGGAAGACAAATGAAGAGAAAGAAAGCAGGTTGTCCAGTGGAACAGTGAAGAAATGACACATTTTGAGGCATTGTATTTAGTCAAAAATCGATTTCATACAGAATAAAGCTCCTTGAGGATATTGTGTCCTGCAAGTCACATGAAAATGGGTCATTCTTGAAATAACATAATGGCAGATGCAAGGGATATCAATGAAGGAATGATTTAAGATAGCAGCCAGTATTTCATGTCAAGTTGCTGAGGAAATGAATTTGAATGTGTTTAGCCAGATTGTTTTGCACTAGTTTAGAAAAGTGAGACTCATCACACACTGCCCAGCTAAGAAACCACTCGTAAGTAAAAAGAATAAAGAGCTAGGTTGACATTTGCTACTGAGCATGCCATGTGGAGTGATGTTTTTGCAATGAAAGCAAATTTAATTTGTTTGTTAGAATAATGATTACCAACGAGGTGAATCCCAAAATAAATTTAATAAATATACAATTCAACTTTGTAAAATAAAAATGTCTTAAATCATATTTTGTGTATCAGTCATTCAACACTTTCATATGTACCAAAAATAGACCTTCAATTATTTGTTGGTGGTTAAGAGAAGTTAGGGCAGAGGTAAAAATCTTCCTTGGCCTATATTGCATGGAGAAAGGCTAGAGTGGTGTCTGTAATGCTTACAGGTCACTAGATGGATTTGTGGACTGTGACATCTAATCCCTAGAATTAGGAACATTCCTAGTCAAAATATTGTCAGGTAGAAAATTGCCATTCAGATTATTGCCTGGGGGAAAAAAATCACAACAAAGGATTTATTTATTAAAATTTGTTCGGAAAAGGAAAGTCTCAATATGTATGAAGATTATAAGAAATGGAAGAAATATTAATTTATCCTCTTCATTATACTGATGGATGATTTTCCTTAATCTATCATTGATATTTTTATACTTTTTGGCACTATATCTCAAACCCTCTTTCAGAGTACAATTTCTTTGTCTGAGCTAAAGCCTCTTCTTTTTTTTGTTTTAAGCAAGGTAACAGTTGCCAAATGTTTGGGTGTATACACAAATAGGCTTTTCATCACCTCTTATTAGTTCTTGGCATGCAATTCTTAGCCCTGAAATGTACATTCCACTTAGATATTGGAAATAATGACATTCTTCTCCTATTTGTGCCTCCCCCTCTCATACCTCCACTATAATTTAATTCAAAATATGAACAAAATTCGTGAGGAATATATTTATTTGATAATTCTCAAATCCAGACAAACAGGATGATGATAATAATGATACTACTACTACTAATGTTAATACAAGCCAGTAGTAGTATCATTATTATTAGTAGTAGTATCATTAGTAGTAGTAATATTATTATAAGTAGTAATATCATTATTATTAGTAGTAGTATCATAATTATTATTAGTATTATCATTATTAGTAGTAGTAATAGTATCATTATTATTAATAGTAGTATTATCATTAGTAGTAGTATAATTATTATTAGTAGTATCATAATTAGTAGTGGTAATATCATTAGTAGGAAAAGTAGTTATTTTTCCTACTAATAATATTACCACTACTAATGATAATATTACCACTACTAATTATGATACTACTAATAATAATTATACTACTACTAATGATAATACTACTATTAATAATAATGATACTATTACTACTACTAATAATGATAATACTACTAATAATTATGATACTACTAATAATAATGTTATTACTACTACTAATGATAATACTACTAATAATAATGATACTACTGCTGGCCAGTCATGGACATGTTGGAAGGAAGTAGAGAATACTCTTGACAATGGATAGGAGAATGTAAAACAAGAATACAAGGACAAGAATTGGAGAAAACAAGAAGATAGGAAGAATTCTGCTCGACCACCATGGTAGAGGATAAACGCACAGCATGTGATGTCATAGAATTGGAACAAAGGGATATAGACAGACTGTAACCACTAGACACAACAAGAAACTCCTCATTCTTCACAGAAGAGAAGTGAACAATGTAAAGATGGTTTCATTAGCCTGGCTAGAATCAAACTTACGGGCAACCAAAAGACATTGCTGAATCTTGGTCTCGAATGTTACTACATGAAATCGCACTCGGGCAGCTCCACAGAAAAAACGAGGTCCCCACACCCTGTGCTCTTGCAGGGGACCCTCCAAATCTCTTTAACGGAGAGGAGGCTTACTCCTCTCCTTTTCCTATGGGTGTAGAGGACTCCTTCCCTCTCACCCCCTTGTCTGGAGGTGCCTTCGGGTGCCTCCCTCTTTCCAGCGGCAGTCCCCGCTTTACTTTCCAAGGGGACTGCCAAGAAAGCCAGCAGGCACCCCTTTGAAGTGGCTCAGTAGGGCAAACCGTCTTAGGGGGGGACACCACTGTCAATAGCACCTGTGATGTCTTAGGGGGGGGGGTCAAATGGAGACCCCCAAAGATAGACATGATCCTTGAGGCAACCCATCCTCAGATGGTAGAGCTTTCCATGGGGACTAATCTGGGCTCAGCGACAAGCACTGGACTTGAGTCAGCCCCTATGCAAGGTCCTCCTCAAACCGCTTGAGTATCCAAGGCAGTACAAGGAGGGAAGGGATCTCCTCCACTGGCTGGTGCCCCTGTGGCTGCCAGAACCTTCTCCATCTCGAAGAAGGACCTTGCTGAGGCTGGTCTATCCAGTCTAGGGGCTACTGCTGGTGCAGGGGAGAAGGGGGGTTCATTCCCTTCCTCCTCACTTATAATGAAAAAAAAACAAGAAAAAGACTAAAAAGACACGGGGCTCCTCTCCATCTGCAGGCATGGATGGATCTGCTGCCACTTCGGTAAGCGACCAAGCCAAGATCGGCACATCTGGCCCCTCTGCCCCCCTCCCCCTGTGTGTGGAACCCCTGACTAAGACTAAAAGTGATAGTGTGAGAAACCTTGATTGCACTGGGCCCCCTCATTCAGAGACTACCCAGCGTTTTTGAGCCAGCTGGCTTCAAATGCTTCCTCGTTATTTGCTCCACTGATGGGAGCATGTTGGCTAAGGGCAAGATCATCCATCAGAGGAGAGATTAGCTAGTGTGATTGGTAGAGAGCGGAAGGTGACCCATTTCTCGGATGGGAGCCCTTTGGCCAATATGTTGAATCCCTCCGAGGCGGCCATGATTAGTGCCCTTCAGACACTTTATGGCATGCCTGTGAGTGTGCGCTGCACTCTATCATGAACTTTGTGAAAGGAGTAGTTTATGTGAGGGAACTCGTGGACTACTTCATAGAGGACATCACCTTAGAGCTGGCCAACTATGGGGCGGTCAAGGTCGAACAAGCTATGATAAAACAGGGAGGGGCCTTGAGACCCACCCCTATACTCTTCATCATGTTTGACTGTGACAAGCTCCCTGAGTCGGTGCGTGTTGGTTGGTATAACTACCGCATGAAGGCATTTGTGCCACTGCCACTGCTTCGGCCATACTAATCGCTCCTGTTGATGTGCAAAGTCGGGGGTTACCCTGAAACCTGTGTAAGTTGCACTAAGGCCACACACGATAAGTCCAAATTGTGTGTGGCCAAGTGTGTCAATTGTGAAGAGCCGCACCCCGCTTCTTCGAATCAACGTGGTGCGTATCTCCTTGAGAACGAAATCCTGGCCATTCAGGCTCAGGATCGTCTCTCATTTCACAAGACTAAGGACTTGCTCCTGACTTGCCCGGCCGTACCCCCGGGGATGTCCTATGCCTCAATATTGAAAAAGACACCCTCTGCTCCTGGCCCCTCCAGGCCTACGAGTATGGTAATTTCTGCACCCATTTGAAACCCTTCTGCTGGTTCTACCCACCCTGGGCGCTCCCCTGGTAAAGCTGGGGCACAAAGGGTCCACACCCAGCCCCTGCTAAAACCAGGGCTCCCACCCTTCCTCCAACGTGACTATTTCCCATAAGGCAAGATGGACACGCACCTCCACCGAGTCGTTAGACTCACAGGAAGCAACACCCCTGAAGTTGGTCGCCAGGCCCATCTTCCGGGGTTCCTAAAGCTGCCTCCCTGGCGACCATCTTCCAGGGTTCCTAAAGCTGCCTCTCAAAAGGAGGACAGTAACAAAGGAGCTTCAGCTCCCCCGCCCATACCCAGTGGTGGGCTGGGTGGCTTAGATAATGTGGATCCTCGAAAAGAGGGCCCCCCTGCCAATCTAAGGTTTCAAGGCGGAGGGAGGAAAAAACTTGCATGGTGAGCTCAACCTTCCCCAATAAGTCCTCGAAGGTGACAGTGCCTTAAGCGCATTGTCCGGCCAACAGCGCCCAGAGTTCTGCCTCCAGGAAGCGTATAGCTATTCCGGCGAGGGTTTTCTCTTTGAAGAGAGCCCCCGCATCTCCTCCGAGCTATGCCTGGAGGGCATATTCATCTAATGGAATTGCTGCGAACTCCGGGCCAACTGCGAGGAGTTGCGGAAGCTCCTCTCCTCCCATTCCCCGTTAGCTATCTTTATGCAGGAGACCATGCTGGGCACATGCCCCCTGCCCACCCTCCTGGGGTATAAGGGTTTGAGACCCCACCACCACAGAATGGGGTCTGGTGAGAGGATGTGCAATTTACACCCGGCATGATGTCTCCGTTCTTCTCTTCACTTTAGATATCTCCTTTCAGTCAGTAGCTATGCCGCTGCACCTTGATAAGAGGTATACTGTTATTTCCTCGTACATTCCATCATCAGCCGACTTCAACACGGGGGACTTCCACCGCGTTGTGGCACAGTTGCTGAGGCCCTTTCTCTTGCTCTATCTAAACGGTAGGCCTCCCTCTCTGGGGTGACTACTCTATTAATCCTTCAGGTCAAGTTCTTGCCAACCTGATCAACGAGCTTGAGATGGGTGGCCTAAATGTGCATGAGTTTACACATCACTGCCCAAGAACTGCTTCATTTTCCCGCCTCGATCTATCTTTGTGCTCTCCGGATGCACAGCCTGATTTTGATTGGGGGGTGGTCAATTTCCTCCATGGTAGTGATCACTTTCCCATTCAAGTATCATTTTTTGGGCTACTGCACCCAAGAGCCCGCTCGGCGCGGATGCGGTGGTTGGCATTTCGGGAAATGACTGAATTCTCTATCTCACTCAAGGAGTTTAGGTCAGTAGATGAGGCCGTTGAGTTCTTCTCCAGCAACTTCATCGCCACGGGCTTAACTACTATTCCTAGAAGGCCTGACTGTTTTGCATGCCAAGTGCTAGACAGCCTGCAAGAAGAAGCGCTATAAGCGCCGCCTGAACGATTTCACTGTTGGTGAATTTCATCGGGCTAGGGCTAGGTTTTGATATATTTTGAAGCATGCCCGTCGCTCTTCTTGGCAGGCATACATGTCTTTACTTAACAGAAGACCCCTCTAGCAGATAAGTGGAAGCGAGTCAAAATGATTCGGGGCAAGTTCTCTCAGGAGCCCTGTCCTGTTCTCCATGATAATGGGACTGCATCCGTGGCAGAGTCCTTTGCGACTGCTTTCCTCGCATTTTCTAGCGGGGATGCTGCTCCGCTACCATTCAATGCATGTTGTGATGTCGCTGAAGGCCGGTAACTGGAATTTACCACCAAAGGCGGAGAACCCTTGTCATGTTTACATCGAGTGAGTTGCAGTCTGCTCCGCTCTTGCTTTGCGCACAGACACCGCCCATGGTCCGGACGATGTCCCGTACTCCATGCTTTGACACCTGGGTGAGGCATGGCCTTTCTTTTAGATTTGTTCAACAGGATCTAGGTGGAGGGTCTCCTCCTGGATTCCTGGCCAATCGCTACTGTGCTTCCCTTTCACAAACTGGGGGAGAGATCACTCTACTCTGGCTGGTTTCTGCCCAATCTCTCTAACCTCTTGCATGTGCAAGTTGATGGAGAAATTGGTAAATGTTAGATTAGCCTTTTTTTCTGGACAGCTGAGGCCATCTGTCTTCTGCACAGTGCGGCTTCCACAAGTTCCACTCCACCTCAGGCGCTCTTCTCCGACTGGAAAATGCCATCTGCGAGGCATTCCTTCATAGACAGCACTACTCCAAGGTGTTTTTTGATCTGGACAAGGCCTATGATACCGCATGGCGATGCTGTATCATGGAGACTCTCCACATGATGGGGGCGAGGAGACGCCTCCCAATCTTTATATCTGAATTTTTGTGAGATTGTCAATTTCACATATGGGTGGGGGAGGGGGGAGAGCTCTCTGCCCCAATAGAGCAGGGAAGTGTCCTCAGTGTCACACTCTTTGCCCTGAGCATTAACAGCATCACCTCGGTGCTCTTGGAAGATGTTCTCGCTACGCTCTATTTGGATTACCTTTCAACCTCTTTTGGCGCAGCCCAGATGCTAACTCTGGAGCGTTGGCTCCAACAAGCATTAAACCTCGTCTCTTGCTATGTTGAAGCACGCAGGTTAATGTTTTGCTTGGCGAAAACTAAGGTGGTGCACTTCTGCTGCCATCCACGGCTCCACCCTGACCCAGACTTGTTTCTTATGGGATACGCCTGGAAGTGGTTGAAACGCACCATTTCCTTGGTCTTGTATTTGACTGATGCCTCACCTGGGAGGCTCATATTCACAGCCTTAGGGTCTCTTGTACCCGCGCCATGGATATTCTCCGTGCCGTGACATTCAACACTTGGGGTGCTGATAGGGCTACTGCCTTATTTTTTATCGATCCTTTGTTCATTCGAATCTTGACGACAGATGCAAGTTTTATGCATCTGCAGCTGAGCGTGTATTGCTGAAGGTGAACTCGATCCACCACACCGGCCTTCGCCTGGCGACCGGTGCCATGGACTTGATCCACCACACCGGCCTTCGCCTGGCACCTGGTGCCTTCTGCACTTTCCCCATTGCGGGCCTACTAGTTGATGCTGCGGAGATGCCACTTGCTCTACGCCGTGCACAGTGCATTATTCACCTGTACATGCGAGCCTGGCAACTCACAAAACACCCTGAGTGCTCTTGGGTCATTGGAATCTCCACATCCCCTGGTTCGCAATATCCCTGAGGCCATGGTTTTGGTGAGCCGAGCGGATGTTGAGATTATCTTTTGCTGGGTTCCTAGACATGTAGGAATTGTGGGGAATGAGGGTGCCAAAGAGTCTGCGAGGACTCGGCGACCGGAATAGCGTTTTCCTCTTCCATACACAGACTACATGGCAGGAATACAGGCATCTCTCTGGGCTGCTTGGCACAGAAGATGGGAGACAGTGGAAGGGAACTTAAAGTTGCGTGCCATTGCGTCGCGACTGTTCCCGTGGCCAAATGTGACTTAACACTATTCCGCCCAAATAACTCAATCTTCATTTCATCAGACCATAGCACCCTCCTTCCCAAACTTTAGGCTTCTCTAAATGTTCATTGGCAAAATCAGACGATTTCTGACATGAATTGGTTTCACCAATGTGTTTTTCTTGGTGTGCGAGAATAGAATCCCTCTTTCCTAAGAAGTGCTCTAATTGTATTTTTGCATGCATTTGTCCCAGCTGCTTCCAAATCTTTCTGAAGTTTAGATTGAGTTACTCGAGGATTCTTCTTTACTTTACGGACTGTATGTTTAGCTGCACAGTTTGACTTTTTAGATGGATGCCCTAAACGTAATAGACTTGCAGTCGACTGATATGATATGAACCAGCGAATCATGTCACCAATGGTTGAGATTGGTATTTTTAGCATAGATGAAATTTTTCTATAGACCAAACCACTTTTATATAACTGAACAATTAGTTCTCTGCTCCTTTTTGGCAATTCTTTGATCTTCGCCATATTAGAATTTGAGTGTTGAACGATGACCTTCTCATGCAGCTCTCAGACACACTGTTTCACGTAGACGAAGTAGATTATTTTTCTCAAAAGTTCTACAGCATTCCTGTCACATAAACTACTCTGGAATGTTCAAGAACTATTTATTATCACTTTAAAACTAATTTTGTAGGTGTGTTGGATACTTTTTGAGGCGATAATCTGACACTTTTGTGTATAATATCAATGCTTTATTTTTTGTGTATTCTAATATTGAATTTGTATTCAACGTAAAAAATACATAGATGTTCAATTTTCAATTACTTTGTTGTTGTGTAACTATGGTAAATAAACTTTTGACCATATATCGGATATTTATTGCATACACTATATATATATATATATATATATATATATATATATATATATATATATATATATATATATATATATATATATATATATATATATATATATTCTAAATCTTTAAAAAATTAGTACAAACTGTACATAAGATAATGTATACCTGTAAAACAAGGAAAGTTATGTGAGTGAGAAAAAAAAATTTACGATTTTGAAATAAATTTTCATTCATGTTTAACATTGCTTCTCTTATATATTGCAATTTGTATACAGTTTGTGTTAAATGCTTATTTTTCATCTTAAATAATTTATGCCCTTCACACATTTAATATTTTATTCTAATCAATTATCTAAACAGTTAATATCATTGGTAATTTTGTATCCCCCTTATATTTGTGTGTACAGTTTCTGATAATGGACATATCCAACCCAAAATGCTAATTAAATCAACCTTGCCACCCTTGTTTTCACACACACACAATATTTATGTTAATAGAGTACCCACCGCTTCAGAAGATTTGTTCAACAGAGTAAATTGATATACAGGAATATTAACACTTGTAAAAATTTGCAATCAAAGAGTATTTCTACCCTATAAACTTTGATTACTAATAGTCAATAGTATAACCTTTTTGCTTAATAATCCTCCTCAAATATTTATTATAGTTTTTACAAGGTTCAAACTAATATTTATTAATCTATGAATCTCATTTGATACAGGTTCAAAGAGTGTTGAAAGGATACAAAGGGGCAGTCAAAAGTTTTGCAGCTCATCCATCAGGCAAAATTGGTCTCTCTCTTGGCAAGAACAAGGCCTTGATTACATGGGATTTGATGAAAGGAACAAAGGCTTTTGTTTTGTATCTACAAAATGGTGCGTGATGTTGCAGGCAGGATATATCTAATTTTCATAATCTTATCAATCCAAAGTTTATCATTACTTAATTTGACAACTCTGTTATCACCTACTTTTTTTACAGGTATTCTTTTAGACATATCTTGTTTAGACTACCAGGTATTTATTAGATCATCCCATAAGTAATGTGGCATTTCCATGTTTTAATCATTACTTTATGGCTAGAAATAATTGCAAGCAGGTTTGTTTTTATACTAGCCTAGTCCAATACTTGTATCTCTTAGCCTTACCCAAGGCATATATTAGAACATACGTTAATCATCATTTTCTGGGCTATTAATTTTCATAATGTGCCTTAGTGTTAAATTATAAATATTATGGAAGTCTTAAAATAGGAGATTCACAACATTATGCTCTGGAAGTTTAGAGAAGGCAACAATGCTAAGTTAAGAGTCAGAAAGTTTAAGTATACAGTGACTTACTGTACTTTCTGGCCCCACTACTTCTCTTCTGGGGTTGTCAGTGTATTGGTTGCATCTGGTGGATGTTGGTGATGGAGTGAGGTTTATTCTGTATTTATTCTTCTGTTGAATAATGTGTACTGGCTTCACCTTCATTGGCATAAGATGACTGAGTATCATATAGTGATCTCTCTTATTGATTTCATTTAGCGTATTGTTTGGTGGTAGAGGATTCAGGTGCCTTTGAAGGAGGGTAGTATAGATATGTTTTATTAGGTTGTGGTTTGTTAGTGGTGGTAGGGTGGGAACAGGTGTTGGAAGTAGTGTGTGGGAGCTTCTTTTTGTTGTTTATGTGGGGCCCATTAAGTGGCACAGGGATTTGCTCTCCTGGCTGCCATGCTGACGGGACTCAGTGCCCCATCCGATCCCAGCTTAGCTTCTTCTCCTTCTTTCAGACAGCCTGTGTTTCTCCCCTACTTCCTCACTTCCCCTACAACCTCTCCCACAACTTTCTCTGGTCAGCCTCTATTTTCTCAGGGTAGTCTTCTCAGCCAACTATCCTGGATCGGGACTGAGGGAGGAGGGGACAATGTTCCCTAACCCCTGAGCTCTGGTTTGGGATGATGGGGTTTTAACAACCTGTTTCATCCCCACCCATACCTTCTTCACATCCCTTTTCCTTCTCATTTCACCATCTATTTTTTTTTACACCATGCCTAAAGTGGAGCCGCCATACCGAAGGGCTGCCAGGACACCAGGCGGGAGGGATGGCCATAAATGATGGCACCTGGCTCTGCCAGCCCCATACTTACCCCTCGCAGAGTGGGTCACTGTGAGGGGTAATTAGAGTTTGCTTCCCGTAAAAAAATAGGGTCACCATGCCCAATGATGATAAAATAAAAAATCTCCACTCGTCCATCGTTGAAGCCACCCTCAGGAAGCTCCACAGAAAAAATGAATGTTCTCCCCCTTGTGCTCTCGCAGGGGACCCTCAAAATCTCTCTAACTGGAGAGGAGGCTTACTCCTCTCCTTTGACAATGGGTGTAGGGGACTCCCCCTGGCCCTATAGTCTGGAGATGCCTTCAGGCACTTGCCTCTTTCCAGTGCAGTCTCCCCTTTACTTTCCAAGGGGACTGCCCAAAAAATCAGCAGGCAGCCCATAACTGACCACTCCCCATTGAAGCGGCTCAGTAGGGCAAACCCCGTTAGGGGGGAGAGGGAAGCCAGGCCCCATCGGTCGCTTCCCTCAAAAGACCTGCTGGCTAGAATATTAAGCCTAGCTGGGGTCAAGGCCTATGCCTCCCCAGACTCGACTTGTGACACCACTGCCAATTGGACCTGTGATATCCTGGGGGGAGGAGGATGGCCAACTGGAGCCCCCCCCCCCCTTCCTCTGAGATAGACATTATTCATGAGACAACCAAGCCTCAGACGGTAGGGCCTTCCATGGGAGGAAATCCAGGCTTGGCACCAAGCGCCGAACTCTAGTCAGCCCTTATGCAAGCTCCTCCTCAAAGGGCTAGGGTTTCCAAGGCAGTACAAGGAGGGGAGGGATCTCCTCCTCTGACCGGTGACCCAGCGACTGCCAGGACCTTCTCCATCTCGGAGAAGAACCTTGCTGAGGCTGGGCCCTCCGGCCTGGGGGCTCTTGCCAGCAGAGGGGAGTAGCGGGTTCATTCCCCGCCCTCCTAAAAAAAAAAGGACCCAAGGCTCATCACCATCTGCGGGGGCTGCAGGGACGGATGGGTCTGCTGCCACTTCGGTATCAACTAAGCCAAGATCGGCATATCCGGCCCCTTGCCCCCTCCCCGGGTGCGGAGCCCCTAACTAAGACCAAAAATGGTAGTGTGCGGAACGGAGCCTCGATTACATCGGGGCTCTCATTCAGAGCCTGCTGGCTTCAAACGCTTCTGGTTGATCGCTCCACTGATGGCACCATGTTGGGTAAGGGCAAGATAATCCATCTGGTTGATCGCTCCACTGATGGCACCATGTTGGGTAAGGGCAAGATAATCCATCAAAGGAGAGCTTTAGCTAGTGTGATTGGTAGAGAGCCGAAGGTGACCCGTTTCTTGGATGGGGGAGCCTTTTGGCGAATGTGATGAATCCCTCCGAGGTGGCCATGATTAGTGCCCTTCGCATACTTGATGGCATGCCTGTGAGTGTGATGCCGCACTCTACCATGAACTTTGTGAAAGGAGTAGTTTATGTGAGGGAACTCGTGGACTACTCCATAGAGGACATTACCTTAGAGCTGGCCAACCATGGGGCTGTCAAGGTCGAACGTGTGATGATAAAACAGGGAGGGGCCTCGAGACCCACCCTTACACTCTTCATCATGTTGGACTCTGACAAGCTCCCTGAGTCGGTGCGTGCCGGTTGGTACCGCTACCGCATGAAGGCATTCGTACCACTGCCGCGGAGGGGCTATTACTGCCACTGCTTCGGCCATACTAATCACTCCTCTCGATGTGCAAAGTCGGGGTTACCCGAAACTTATGTATGTTGCTCCAAGGCCACACATGATAAGTCCAAATTGTGTGTGTGGCCAAGTGTGTCAATTGTGAAGAGCCGCACCCCGCTTCTTCGAATCAACGTGGTGCGTATCTCCTTGAGAAGGAAATCCTGGCCATTCAGGCTCAGGATCTCGTCTCATTTTGTGAGGCTAAGGACTTGGTACTGGCTTGCCCAGTCCTACTCGAGATGTCCTATGCCTCAATGTTAAAAAAGATCCTACCCACCCCCTGCGTTCGACTCGTAAAGCTGGTGGCACAAAGGGTCCACACCCAGCCCCGGCTAAAACCAGGGCTCCCCCCCCTTCCCCCAGCGTGACCGTTTCCCGTAAGGCGAAGAAACGGCCACGCGCCTCCACCGAGTTATTAGACTCGCAGGAGGCAACACCCCTGAAGTTGGTCGCCAGGCCATCTTCTGGAGTTCCTAAAGCTACCCCCCAAAACGAAGACAGCAACAAAGGAGCTTTGGCTCCCTCGCCCACGCCCAGTGGTTGGCTGGGTGGCTCTGAGACGGTGGATCCTCTAAAATAGGGCCCCTCGCCTCCGAAGGTTTCGAGGTAAAGACTTGCATGGTGACCCCAACCTTCCCCAATAAATCCTCGAAGGCGACAGCGCCTTCAGCCCACTGTCCGGCCAACAGCGCCCGGGGTTCTGCCTCCAGGAAGCGTACGGCCATTCCCGTGAGGGTCTTCTCTTTGAAGAGGGTCCCCGCATCTCCTCCGAGCTATGCCTAGAGTGCATATTCCTTTAATGGAATTGCCACGGACTCCGGGCCAACTGGAAGGAGCTGCGGAGGCTCGTCTCCTCCCGTTCCCCGTTAGCTATCTTTTTGTAGGAGACCATGCTGGGCACATGCCCCCTGCCCACCCTCCTGGGGTATAAGGGTTTTGCGACCCCACCACCACAGGATGGGAGCCCGGCGGTAGGATGTGCGATTTACACCTGGCATGATGTGTCCGTTCTTCTCTTCGCTTTAGATACCCTCTTTAAGGCAGTAGGTGTGGAGCTGCACCTTGATACGAGGTATACTGTTATTTCCGTGTACATTCCAGCGTCAGCTGACTTCGACGCTGGGGACTTCCGCCGCGTTGTGACACGGTAGCCGAGGCCTTTTCTCTTGCTCGGAGATCTAAACGGTAGACACCTCCTCTGGGAAGACTACTCTATCAATCCCCGGGGTCAAGTCCTTGCCGACCTAATCGACGAGCTTGAGATGGGTGTCCTAAATGTGGATGAGTTTACACATCACTTCCCGAGAACCGCTTCATTTTCCCGCCTCGATCTATCTTTGTGCTCTCCGGATGCACAGCCAATTTTGATTGGGAGGTTGTCAATGTCCTCCATGGTAGTGATCACTTTCCCATTCAAATATCATTTTCTGGACCGCTGCCGCCCGAGAGCCCTCCCCGGTGGTGCTTGGTGTAGGTGCCAAGCACCAGTAGATGAGGCCGTTGAGTTCTTCTCCGGCAACCTCATCACCGCGGGCCTAGCTACTATTCCTAGAAGGTCTGGCCGTTTTGGA
Organism: Ceratothoa steindachneri; assembly: GCA_963969495.1. NCBI lineage: Eukaryota > Metazoa > Arthropoda > Malacostraca > Isopoda > Cymothoidae > Ceratothoa > Ceratothoa steindachneri. The sequence goes on along the minus strand of OZ018321.1, from coordinate 44,300,409 downwards.
ATCCGACCACTTCCGTGGTGCTCAGCCGAGTGTGAGAGGGCCCTCAAGCAGAAGCGCTGCCCGAACGATTTCACTGTCGGTGAATTTTTTCGGGCTAGGTTCCGGTATATTTCGAAGCACGCCCGTCGCTCTTCTTGGCGAGCATACGTGTCTTCACTTAACGGGAAGACCCCTCTAGCAAAGGTGTGAAGGCGAGTCAAAAGGATTCGTGGCAAAATCTCGCAGGACCCACCTCCCTTTCTTCAGGAGAAAGGGACCGCAATCTCTGACCCCCGCGACCGCTTTCTCCGCATTCTCTAGCCGGGATGCTGCTCCGCCAGCATTCAATGCACGTCGTGATGTCGCGGAAGGCCGCCGGCTGGACTTTACCTACAGAGGCTCTGCTCTTGCTTTGTGCACGGACACCGCCCATGGTCCGAACGATGTCCCGTACTCCATGCTTCGACACCTGGGTGAACGAGGCATGGCCTTTCTGTTAGATTTGTTTAACGGAATCTGGGTGGAGGGTCTCCTCGCGGATTACTGGCGAATCGCTACTGTGCTCGGTTTCCGCAAACCCGGGAGAGATCACTACTCCGGCCGATTTCTGCCCAAGTTGATGGAGAAATTGGTAAATGTTAGATTAACCTTTTTCTGGACAGCGGAGGCTATCTGTCTTTTGCCGAGTGTGGCTTCCGCTAGTTCCACTCCACATCGGATGCTCTGCTCCGACTGGAAAATGCCGTCTGCGAGGCCTTCCTTCGTAGACAGCACTACGCCACGGTGTTTTTCGATCTGGAGAAGGCCTATGATACCGCATGGCGATACGGTATCATGGAGACTCTCCACACGATGGGGGTGAGGGGACGCCTCCCAATGTTTATATCTGAATTTTTGCGAGATCGTCGATTCCGCGTACGGGTGGGGGGAGCCCTCTCCGGCCCAAAGGAGCAGGAGGAGGGTGTCCCACAGGGAAGTGTCCTCAGTGTTACACTCTTTGCCCTGAGCATCAACGGCATCACCTCGGTGCTGCCCGAAGATGTTCTCTCTACGCTCTACGTGGACGACCTTTCGATCTCTTTTGGCGCGGCCCAGATGCCAACTCTGGAGCGACGACTCCAACAGGCATTGAACCGCGTCTCGCTATGCCGAAGCGCACAGGTTTCTGTTTTCCTTGGCCAAGACTAAGGTGGTGCACTTCTGCCATCATCCACGGCTCCACCCTGACCCAGACTTGTTTCTTAATGGGGTACGCCTGGAATTGGTTGAATCGCACTGTTTCCATGTTCTTGTATTTGACCGACGCCTCACTCGGGAAGCTCATATTCGCAGATGTAGGGTTGCTACCGCTTATCCGGATCTTGTACTCTGGACGAGTTCGTACACATTGACTAGTTGACTTATCGACCTTTTGAGAGAAGCCGGCTCTCTTTCAAAACCTAACACAAATACCCTACCAGCTTGTCCAATACAGACATGAATGTATTGTAAGGTAGGGAGATAACAGGACCTATCAATGCATTTGTCTTTAACCAGCTATCATTATTTAGTGTAGTAGGATTCTACATAGAATATTTAGGTACTAATTTGTGTGTAGTGAGACTATATTTTGGGAGAAGAAAGATCAAGCACAATCACATATGATAAGTGGTCATGAACATAGCTTACAAGATATGTTTGGTGTTTCATAGCTAAGGGGACGAGACGCTTGGGCCCTGACCAGTTAATCCCTCAAATAGAACGTGTCATTTCTACGCTTGACTTTCTAGCAATTGTATATTAGTGGACCAGGTGGGCTCCCTCGAAAAAAAGAAGTATAGTGGTGGGTGAGTTTTTCTGACTACCTTCTACAATTTTTCATACTATGAGATTAATACTTGCATACACTCATTGAAGTGATTATGGTGATAATGTTGGAAAATGCATCTGAGATTGTATTAGAATACCAACGCTCATCTTATATTCCAACTGCAGGTAATAACTCAGCTATCATATTTTCCATTTGAAAGCTTCATTGGTCATAAGTATGGGGGATTATTCTATGAAGATAAAGCTTCATGCATCCCCTACAAGAAATCTTTATCATACACGGTTCTTCCTGCTTGCTTATGATACACACCATAAATTTGATTTTATTCAAACCTTTCTTGACTGTATCAGTTTTAGTGGGTTTTTTTTATATATATATTTTCATTAAACTCAAATTCAACTCTTGATTTTTCAGATGGGGATATTGTTATGTGGTCACCGCAAGGATCGCATTATATAGTGGTATCCATGACTTTGCTTGATATTTATTGTGTTGGAAGTGGCATTGTCATCTATTCAGTGGATTTCAAGAAACCAATTTATTGTTGCTGCTTTTTGACGGTAAGATTTTATTCAGATATATGGTGGTCAAATAGGTGCTAAATTTAAATTGACTATAGAGCATTGTTTTACTAAGGCAGGGATTAAATTATTCTTACAGGATAATCTTGTAGTAATTGGTGGCGAAAAGAAGGCACTTTGTTTGTACGATATTTCATTGAAGAAGATGATAACTGAATGGGAAGCACATGAAACCCGCACCAAGAGCATCATTAAGATTGGTGCATACCTTAAAAATACTGTATTATTCGCATCTGCATCATCTGATGGTTTTATTAAAGTCTGGCAGATTGATGTAAGTATGACATAATAAGAAATTTCTGGAAAAAGCCCATTCGGATAAAAATTGGTGTTCCCAATCCTTTACCTCATGATGTGTGTATTCAGTTAGTGTGTGAATTTCCTAAAGTGTTGTAAGTATAACACTAACAAGACTCTATGGGAAAAAACAAGAATAAAATGAAATTTTAGTTTACATTGGCAAAGAGATTGTGCAAACAATATTAAGAACTGTTCAAAGTGGAGTCCAAGTCCAGTAATGCTATAAATTTTCATTCAAGTTTCCATATCTGACCCCACATGACAACATAAGATTCAAAGGCTGGTTTTGTTTGTCAAATGAACAGTTGATTTTCAGACTTGAGGGTTTATCTATTTATATCTTACTGGAGCCATATAATATGTCCTTCCAGACCTATTTTAAAATGGTTCCTTTTGCTCTCTTTGTATCATTCTTTTTTCACTATTCTTTTTATTCCAGTGGGTCTTTTGTAAGGGAGTCTGCCTGGCCAAGTGCTCTTAGAATCATCCATCTCCAGAGGCATCCACACTGCCTAAACTTGTGAAAATTGACTATGTACCTTTTTACTTGTTACTATTTATCTTTTCACTATTATTTCATCTGTACTTTGAAGAAAATAAAGATAGACCTGGAACCTTGATGTGGATGTGTGGTAGTAAGACAGGTTGTGTGGTATTTCCATGTCTGTTTAATATCCATCTGGATGGAGTATTGAGAAAAGTATATATGGGAATGAAGGAAAGGGGTGTAAGATTGATAAGGGATGGGTTCTATCAAGGTTGGTATAAGCTCATCTGCTGTTGATGGCCGAGATTGAGACTGATTTAGAAATGTTGATTAATGCTTTTGACAGGGTGTATGAGTGTAAGGGTCTTAAACAATGAAGAAAAGAGTAATGTAATGGTATTTTTTTGGTAAGATTGGGGTGGGGTAATATCTCTGAGTCAGTGGTGTTAGCCTTGAATAAAGTTTTAGTATCTAAATTATCTGAGGTGATTAGAACATTAATGAATAAGAGTTTGAGTGTGGAATATGCCATGAAAGTGCATAATAGTGTATGCTGGTATCGAAGTTGATATAATGCAGTGAGACTATTGTATGGACAGAAAACAAATAATCTTGAATGAGAGCAATGAAAATGGACAGCTTGAGAGGGATGTTCGGTATGTAAAATGTGGAGAGTGAAGAATGATTGGGCAAGGGATGTTTATTTTATGGTTAGGTTATGAAGATATGTGATCACTCACCCTACTCATTAATGGACCCGCCTCAATCTACTTCTCTTTATTACATACCCTTTTACCCCATTCCAAACTTACTCTTCCATCCACAAAGGTTCTGGTTCCCTAGCGCACTTTCGTCCTCTTATGAGCCTCAGTCGAGTGGCAGTGTCTAGTGTGAAGTCCCCACCTCGTACAGGGTGTGTTGGGTCTTCGACTCTGCTCACTTTCCTCCATTACATAAAGGTGGTTACGCTGGCACCATCCTATAAGGTTAGAGCTCCAGGACAATTTTGCCTAAATGGTGGGCTGGGTTGACAAAGCCCATCAATGCTGGACATGGAACTGATTATGAAATTATCACATTATGGAATTTCTGATCCTATGGAGACTTCTCTCTTAACCTTCCAAAGTGACAAGTCCACTCAGCAGGGGCTTGGTTATGTCGGGCCCCCTCATTGAGAAACTACATGGCATTTTCGAGCCCGCTGGCTTCAAACGCTTTCTGGTTATTCGCTTCACTGATGACAGCATGTTGGTGATAAGCGCTGCCCGAACGATTTCAAAGTCGGTGGATTTAGTCGAGCTGGGGTTAGGTTCCGGAATGTTTCGAAGCATGCTGTCGCTCTTCATGGCCGGCATATGTGTCCACTGAGTGGGAAGAACCCTCTGGCAGAGGTGTGAAGGCGAGTCAAAAGGATTCGGAGCAAGTTCTCGCAAGACCCCATCACATTATCCAGGAGAATAGGACCCGTTTCCTCCCCACATTCTCTAGCCGAGATGATGCTCCGCCAGCATTCATTGCCCTTCGTGATGTCGCTGAAGACCGCCGACTGGTCTTTACCATTCGGCGTTCTGCACGCCGACAGCTGCCGTGGTGCTCAACTGAGTGTGAGACGGCCCTCAAAGTTTCGAAGCTTGTTATGCAAGGTTCCGGTATGCTTCGAAGCATACGTGCCTTCACTTAGCGGGAAGACCCCTCTTGCAGATATGGGGAAGCGAGTCAAAATGATTCGGGGCAAGTTCTCTCAGGAGCCCTGTCCCGTTCTCCATGATAATGGGACCGCATCCGTGGCGGAGTCCTTTGCGACTGCTTTCCTCGCATTTTCTAGCGGGGATGCTGCTCCGCTACCATTCAATGCACGTCGTGATGTCGCTGAAGGCCGGTAACTGGAATTTACCACCAAAGGCGGAGAATCCTTCAATGGCACGTTTACATCGAGTGAGTTGCAGTCCGCTCTCGCTTCTTTCGCGGACACCCTCCCTGGTGAGGACGATGTCCCGTATTACATGTTTCGACACATAAATGATCGATACATGGTCTTTCTGTTAGATTTGTTCAACGGGATCTGGGTAGAGGGCTTTCTCTCAGACGCCTGATTAATGGCTACTGTGCTCGCTTTTCGCCTCTACCCCGGCTAGTTCTGCCCAATCTCCTTAACCCCCTACTTGTGCAAGTTGATGAGAACTTGTTAAATCTTAGCCTAGCTTTTTGCTTGGACAGAGGAGACCACATTTTTTTCGAACAGTGCGGCTTCTTCATATACAGCACTACGCCACGGTGTTTTTTGATCTAGAGAAGGTCTATGATACCGCATGGGGATATGATATCATGGAGACACCACATGATGGGGCGAGGGGACGCCTCCTAATCTTTATTTATGAGTTTTTGCTAGATCGTAGATTCCACTTACGAGTCGGAGGAGCGCTCTGGCACAATGGAGTTCGAAGAGGGTGTCCCACAGGAAAATGTCCTCAGTGTCACACTCTTTGTCCTGAACACCATCGGTATCAGCTCAGTGTTGCCGGAAAATTTTCTTGCTCGGCTTTACGTACATAGACGACCTTTCGATCTCTTTTGGCGCGGCACAGATGACAACTCTGGAGCGTTGACTCCGACAGGCATTGAACCGCGTCTCTCGCTATGCCGAAGCGCAGAGGTTTCGGTTTTCCTTAGCCAAGATATGGTTTTGCACTTCTGCCTCCATTCACGGCTCTACCCTGACCCAGACTTATTCATAAACGGGATTCTCCTGGAAGTGGTAGGTTCGCACCGTTTCGTGGGAGGCTCGTATTCGCAGCCTTAGTGCCTTTTGTACCCACGACATGGATATTCTTCGTTCCGTGACGTTCAGCAACTGGGGTGCTGATAACGCTACTGCTTTGCTTTTTTATCGAGGCTTTGTTCGTTCGAAGCTTCACTACGGATGCGAGTTTTATGCATCCGCAGCTCAATGTGTTTTGCGGAAGATAGACTCAATCAACCACACCGCTCTCCGCTTGGCGACTGGTACTTTCCGCTCGTTCCCCATTGAAAGCCTTATTGTCGATGCTCGGGAGGTGCCATTCGCTTTGCGCCGTGCAAAATATATTATGCGCCTGTACCCACGAGCCCGGCGTCTCCCTCATTCGCCTACAGCTCTCGCTGCATCGGCAGCCTATCTCGATTCTTCCTATGCCGCCGAGATATGCCAGTTATACCCTAAGCTTTTGGGTTTAGGTCTAGGAAACTTCCTTCTAGATCATGGTGTAGCTCTCGAGCCGGTGGCGACTCAGCTTCTGCCCACGACACCACCTTTGGCTATTTCTTGTCACGCCTCATCTCCCAAAGCCTCCACAGAGTAGAGAGTAATGCGTTCGCCCTTTTTGGAACGCACTTTGCGTTACGCTGGATCCGTGCCAGTCTATATGGATGTTTCCAAGTCCCAGGATGGGGTCGGATTCCAAGACATATCCCCTGTTTAAAGTTAGCAGCGCTCTACCCGCCGTTGCGTCTGTCTTCACGGCCGAGCTAGTTGCAATACACCGTTCGCTACGGGAGATACTCGAAACTCGTCATGCCCGGTTCAGAGACCGGATTGTGATCTTGAGATTCACATAGCGCCTTGACTACTCTCGGAGCATCGGAATCTCCGCACCCCCTGGTTCGTAGTATCCGTGAGCCGGGTGGATTTCGAGATTATCTTTTTGAGTTCATTGACGTGTGGATTGAGGGCACCAAGGAATCCGCCAAGACTCTGCGACCGGACCAGCGTTTCGCTCTTCCTCACACTGATCACATGGCAGGAATACGGGCAGCTCACCGGGCTGCTTGGCACAGAAGATGGGAGACAGTCGAGGGGAACCTAAAGTTGCGTGCCATTGCGCTGCGACTGTTTCCATGGACCTACCCCCAAATGCCACGACGGCTCCAGGTGGCTTTCTGTCGTCTCCAAATTGGACACACTCGCGAGATGCGCCGCCATTTGATGAAGAACTCGCCAGCGCCTTATTGTGACGACTGCGTTGTCCTCTAGACTGTTCGGAACATTCTTGTTGAATGTCTCGGTCTGGGTGATTTTCGCGGACGTTTCGGGGTCGCTACCGCTTGTCCCTTGTACTCGGAACGGGTTCGTGCACACATACTTTTGTACTATTTGATTTATTTTATTCTACTCTGGTGTTCGCATTATCCTGCGTGGGTGGATCCCTCTGACGCCAGTGCGTGTTGCTTCCTCCTTGCTTCTTTACACATCGTTATGTTTTTTTGTTTTTTTTACTTTGGTTTTATTTTATTTTTGTTAGTTTGTTTACCCCGTAAGGGGCACGGCGATTTGCTCCCCTGGCCGCCCTGCTGACGGGACTCAGCACCCCGTCCCGTCCCAGTTTGGCATCCTTTTTATCCTTCTGCTAACCCCTACTTCGTCTTCTGTACCAATTCTCTTTCACCCTGCATTGTCCTTCTATCTACATTTTTTTGTCGATCTCGGTGTATCAGAGCTGTCCGTCAGGGGGCGCGACCCCTTAGCTGGTCCTGCCTATGTTGGTTGGTGGGTGCCTGAGTCGGAGTGGCGCTCTTGGGGGTCTTTGCTTTCCCAACCGATAAATTTCTGAGGCTGGCCGGCCATTTCTAACACGATGGTTGGGTTAAGGGTCGACGGGCTTACCTTCCTGGTTACGCCTGCGCTCCGAGTAAGTGTCTCGACGGTAGACAGTGACTGTGCTGCGCGAGTTCGCACCCCCTTTTATATTCTACTTTATATGAGTAATAATAAAAAAAATTCTCCTAGTTGGTTCTCGTACTACGCCTGTCAATGAGTCCTTTTTCCCGCGATTGTTAGATCCCTTGGCAGAAGAGATAGATCCTGATTTCGATTATCCTCGTTTTCTGGTGTTGAATTCTAGTTCCTGGTCTCCACTTTCTAAATTGTACGCGTTTGATTTGAATGAGGAATTTGAGTCCCGCTGTGGTGCGCCCCGCCGTGTGTGGGCCCATGGTAGTGGCGATTTAGTGGTTGAGGTATCTTCGCGAGAGCATTGTGGTCCCCTGCAGGATTTGTCCTCCCTTTCGGAGGTCCCGGTTTCGGTTGTGCTCCACCCTCGCCTTAATTTTGTTAAGGAAGTGATTCGCTCCAACGAATTATTGCAATATGATGTTTCGAGACTAAAGGACAAACTTTCGTCCCAGAGGGTTACGGACGTTTATAGGGTTTCTAAGTATGTTGGTCCCGCTAAGGTTCCTACGAGTACGCTCATCGTTACCTTTGAGCGTCAGGATCTGCCCCAGTTTGTTCGTGCTGGTTACTTTCGTGTCCCGTTATGTAGAGCTCCCCAGACGTTGTTTTAATTGCCACCAGTTTGGCCATATGAGTAGCAATTGTAGGCAGGCTCTTCGCTGTGTGTCCTGTGCGTCGGCGTATCATGGCTCCTCTTGTGGAAATCATGAATGTTGCGCCAATTATGGAGGTTCCCATAGTGCGGCTTCGCGTTCTTGTCCCGTATTCCTTTTTGAGGAGGAGGTCCTGGCTCTTCGGGACACCCTCAGGCTGGACTTCTGTGAGGCCCGTCGTAGGGTGTGGGTGCAGCTCGCCCCCATCCGGCCGTCTCTTCTCTGACGTTCTCCAGGAGACGAGGTCCCGCCGTCCTACTTCCGGTCCTCCCACTCCTTTGTCTTCGCGCGGTCCCTCTGTTGCTCCTTCTCCATTGTCTTTGGTGCCTCCTCGCGGTTCCTCCGTTGCGCCCTCTCCTTTCCCATTGGTCTCTTCACATGTTCCTCCCTCTGTCGGGGACCGTGAGACCGACCGAGCTGAGATGCTGGAGGATATCTGGCAGTTCCTCCAGGCGTCTGCCCTGCTGTTCCTTCCGTTCCTTTGCCTCAGCGCAAACGGAAGGGTTCCAAGTCCGTGCCGGGTGCGTCCCCGGCTCATCGTAATTTGTCGCTTGCCCCTTCTGTGCCTTCTAGTAGTCGGGAACCTTCGACGGTCTCCGTCACTAGAATCCCGACGTTGGTGTCGAGACGACAGTAATGTCTGTCATCCTACACTGGAATTGTCAAGGGGTTCTCCCCAAGTGAGAGGAACTCCAGCTCTTGCTTTCTAGTGTTCGGCCCTTGGTTGTCTGTTTGCAAGAAAATAAACTTGGGGCTCGGCACTTCCGCACTTCCGGGTGTTTAATTCCACCCCCCCGGCCGGGGGCGTGTCCCATGGTGGTGCTTCTCTTTTAATTTACTCTTCGTTATTCTCTGCGCCATTTTTCCTTCGTACTACCTTGCAGGATGTTGCTGCGAGGGTTTTTATCTCCAAGCTTTTAACTCTTTGTTCTGTGTACATCCCCCTGGATTTTAATCTGAGTCGGTCTGACCGTATAGAGCTCACAAGTCAGTTACCTACCCTGTTTTTATTACTTGGTGATTTTAATGTTCGCCACCCATCTTGGGGTGATACTGTCCGTAATCCCCGGGCCAGAGTGGTTGAGTCCCTCTTATTATCCGATTCTCTTTGTCTTTTAAATTCCGGCGATTTTACTTTTTGCCATGTTCAAACTGATTCTTTTAGTGCTGTAGACTTGTCCTTATGTTCGCCCGACTGTTTCCTCGACTTCCGGTGGTCGATTCGGGACGACCTTTCCGGGAATGATCACTTCCCGATCGTCCTGTCGGCCGCCCTTCCTGGCCCGTCCCTTTCCCTCCCTCCCTCGTTGGGATATGCGGCGAGCAAATTGGGTTGGGTTCCGGGAGGCTTCCTTTTGATGCCTCCCAGGTTTCCTTCGATACCGTAGATTCAGCGGTCTCGTATTTTACTACTCATATTTTAGAGGCTGCTGAGCGCTTTGTTCCGCGGGGTGCCCTGTTGCGGGGCGCTCCACCGTCCCATGGTGGTCGAAGGATTGCGCGTCGGCTATTTCTGCCTATCAGTTGTCCCATTCCCGTTATAGGCGGAACCCGACCGTCTCTAATAGAGTCGATCGGAACCGGGCTCGTGCCCGCCGTGAGTCTTGGCGCGGCGCCGTTATTTATCTTCCATCTCTTCGTCCACGCCACTGACTCGGGTTTGTAAGCGGGTCAATAAGATGCGTGGTCGCTACGCTGGTCATGCCATCCCCACTCTGGACATCTGAGGCTCGCTTGTGTCCGATGGCCGGTTGGTCAGCGAAGCTCTGGCTGACCATTTTGCTTCGGTGAGTAGCGTTGGTAGCTATCCTCGACGGTTTCTCGATCATAAGGTCGCCATAGAGTCTCGCCTTTTAGATTTTACCACGTGCGCCACCTACTCTTATATTGCTCTCTTTTCCGTCTATGAGCTGCGGAATGCTTTGTCTCACTGTGGCTCCACCTCTCCCGGTGATGAGTGCATCCACTACGACTTACTCCGTCGTCTCCCTCCCCACTCAGAGTTATTTTTGGTTGACCTCTACAACCTGCTTTGGGTCAAAGGAATCTATCCGTCCTCCTGGCGTGGGGGGGTTGTTCTACCCTTTCTCAAGCCAGGTAGGGATGGTTTGGACCCCAGTCACTATCGCCCGATTGCTCTTACGAGCTGCCTCAGTAAGTTATTCGAGAAGATGGTTCAAGTTCGCCTCACTTGGTTTTTGGAGTCCAATTCGCTCCTCTCTGCATTTCAGTGCGGCTTTCGCAGCGGTCGTAGTACTCTTGACCACCTCATTCGTTTGGAAGATTCCGTTTTACGGGCTTTTTCCTCCAGGCATCAGCTGTTAGCGGTGTTCTTCAACATTCAGAAGGCCTACGATATCACCTGGAGATATGGGGCTTTGTACCGGTTTTTATTCAAGAATTTTTATCGTCCCGTAATTTTAAGGTCCGTATTGGGGATGCTTTCTCAGGCTTGCGCGTATTCAAGAGGAAGGTGTTGCCCAAGGGTGTGTTTTAAGTGTGACATGTTTCGCCGTTGCCATTAATAGTCTGGTGTCCACTCTTCCGTAGGGGGTTTTGGCTTCCCTCTTTGTGGATGACTTGGTGTTGTTTTGTTTATCTCTCCGCTTGCTTTCTGCTGCCCTTCGATTACAGCTGGCAATTGATGCCGTGTCGGGTCGTGCTGTCTCAAAGGGTTTCCGTTTTTCGGTCACCAAAACGAAGGCCATGCATTTTTATCGGGATCGTAGTATTCTTGGTCCCCCTCTCCTCTTCTTGGATGGTACGGTGATTGAATATGTCCCCATTTTTAAGTTCTTCGGTTTAACGTTTGATAGCAAGCTCACTTTGGTACCCCATTTGCGTCGCTTGAGGGCGCCCTGTTCGAAGGCTATGGATTTGCTTAGGGTTTTATCCCACACCACTTGGGGTAGTGATAGGCGCACCTTGTGGTTGCTTTATTCGGCACTGGTCCAATCCCGGCTGGACTACGGTTGCCAGGTGTATTCTTCAGCGTCTCCTTCAGCATTGAAGATACTTGACTCTGTTCGTTCGCTTGGGGCCCGTCTTAGTAGTGGAGCCTTTTGCACCTCGCCTATCTCTAGCCTCCTTGTTGAGGGTGGCGTGCTTCCCTTGCGATACCACTGGCTGCAGGTGTGCCCTCGATTCCTGTTTCGTGTTCAGCAATTCCCTTCATCCCCATGTTTGCCTTTTTGCCCCCTCCTCTTCGGCATCTTTTGATCGGCGGCCATCTCTACCCCTGCCTCTGTTGCTCCGGATTGGGGACCATCTCTCCTCCCTGGGTGTTCCCGTGGTATTGGCCCTCCCATTCCCGCCGGCTCCGTGTTTGGGCGTTTGCCCTCCTGAGGTCTGTACTGCTTTTTGGCATTTCGAGAAAGGGTTTACTGACCCTTGTCTATTAAAGTGCCTGTTTCTTGAACATGCCTGTTCTCGTGCTCATCAGCGTACCATCTATACTGACGACTCGAAGTCCGACCTCGGTACTGGGGCAGCCGCGGTGTCCTCTGCGGAGTCTCTTCGGTCCACCCTCCCTCCTGTAGCATCCGTTTTTACCGCAGAGTTGACGGCCATTCTTTTGGCTATCAATTTGATTTTATCCCTCAATTCTTCAGATTTTATTGTTTTTAGCGATTTTCGGCCTGCTTTGGAGGTGGTTCGTTCTTTTACGTCCACCCACTGTTTGGTTTTACGGATTCGCTCCTGGCTGATTAGAAATGCCTCCCGTTACAGGGTGGCGTTCTGTTGGGCTCCGGCTCATGTTGGGGTCCGGGCAACGAGGCGTCTGATCAGCTGGCCCGCTCGGCCGCCCTCGAGGTGCTGGATGCAGCCCCTCTTCCCTTTAGGGATTCCTACCCCGTAATCAGGACGTGTGTTTGCGGCAGAAAGAATGGGATTCGTTCCCCTCTTCTAAGCTGTCTCTTATTAAACGCTCTGCCCGTTCCTGGTCCTAAAGCTCTCAGCAACTCCGATCTTGGGAGGTTGCGAATTGGGCACACGCGACTCACCCATGGCTATTTAGTTTCGGGTGGAGGCCGAATTACCCCTGGTTGTCCTTTTTGCGGTGGCGAGCTCTCTGTGGCTCACATTTTAGTAGTTTGTCCCCGCCTTGTTTCTCTTCGAAATTCTTGGTTCCCTACCCTTTCTGGCGTCGCCTTCCCTGCTTGACTTCGCTCTATTTTAACAGAGGACTCCCTTCGGTCGTCCTGCCTCCTTACATTTCTATCACGAAGTTGCGTTTTATCCCTTTTATAAATTCTTTCCATTTTTGTGTTTAGGTTTATTGTTTTATCTTTTATCCTGTGCCCTCCCCTGCGGCTGGTGCATATCATTTGCTTATTGCCCCAGCCGCCCTTGCTTTTAGAATGAGTGATATATGCCCGTAATTTAAGTGTGCGTGTCTGTGTGTTGTACTGTTTTATCTAATCCTTTCCTTTTCCCCATTTTAATTGAGTGTCTCCCACGCCTCTTCTGACTTTTTTCGGGCGACCCCGTTTTAACAGTGCTGCCATTAAGAATCCATTAGGATTGGGGAACTGCCACCTTGTTTTCCCTTAAACTAAACTAAACTTAGTTTGTTTATTAATCTTTCCTAGCATTAGGGTGTAAGATAATTACCACGACTTGTGCCCTTGGTGGAGTTTCGTGAGCTTTACCTTCCCCAGTACCGTTACGATCGGTATCGCTTCCGCTTCTTCCTCTTGCTGGAGTCGGGCTCCTGCGCCCTACGCTGATATGATGGAGGGGGTTCGTACTATTACTATTTAAAAAATTTAAATTCTTAGTAGCTTGTTTAGGTCCCTGTGGGGTTCATGGCCTCTCCTCCTTAGTAGCTTGTTTAGGTCCCTGTGGGGTTTATGCCCTCTCCTTCTTAGTAGCTTGTTTAGGTCCCTGTGGGGTTCATGGCCTCTCCTTCTTAGTAGCTTGTTTAGGTCCCTGTGGGGTTCATGGCCTCTCCTTCTTAGTAGCTTGTTTAGGTCCCTGTTTCTGTTTATGGCCTCTCCTTCTTAGTAGCTTGTTTAGGTCCCTGTGGGGTTCATGGCCTCTCCTTCTTAGTAGCCTGTTTAGGTCCCTGTGGAGTTTATGGCCTCTCCTTCTTAGTAGCTTGTTTAGGTCCCTGTGGGGTTCATGGCCTCTCCTCCTTAGTAGCTTGTTTAGGTCCCTGTGGGGTTCATGGCCTCTCCTCCTTAGTAGCTTGTTTAGGTCCCTGTGGGGTTCATGGCCTCTCCCCCTTAGTAGCTTGTTTAGGTCCCTGTGGGGTTTATGGCCTCTCCTTCTTAGTAGCTTGTTTAGGTCCCTGTGGGGTTCATGGCCTCTCCTCCTTAGTAGCTTATTTAGGTCCCTGTGGGGTTCATGGCCTCTCCTCCTTAGTAGCTTGTTTAGGTCCCTGTGGGGTTCATGTCCTCTCCTCTTTAGTAGCTTGTTTAGGTCCCTGTGGGGTTCATGGCCTCTCCTCCTTAGTAGCTTGTTAAGGGCCCTGTGGGGTTCATGGCCTCTCCTCCTTAGTAGCTTGTTTAGGTCCCTGTGGGGTTTATTGCATCTCCTTAGTAGCTTGTTTAGGTCCCTGTGGGGTTCATGGCCTCTCCTCCTTAGTAGCTTGTTTAGGTCCCTGTGGGGTTCATGGCCTCTCCTCCTTAGTAGCTTGTTTAGGTCCCTGTGGGGTTCATGGCCTCTCCTCCTTAGTAGCTTGTTTAGGTCCCTGTGGGGTTCATGGCCTCTCCTCCTTAGTAGCTTGTTTAGGTCCCTGTGGGGTTCATGGCCTCTCCTTCTTAGTAGCTTGTTTAGGTCCCTGTGGGGTTCATGTCCTCTCCTCTTTAGTAGCTTGTTTAGGTCCCTGTGGGGTTCATGGCCTCTCCTTCTTAGTAGCTTGTTTAGGTCCCTGTGGGGTTCATGTCCTCTCCTCTTTAGTAGCTTGTTTATGTCCCTGTGGGGTTCATGGCCTCTCCTCCTTAGTAGCTTGTTTAGGTCCCTGTGGGGTTTATGGCCTCTCCTTCTTAGTAGCTTGTTTAGGTCCCTGTGGGGTTCATGGCCTCTCCTCCTTAGTAGCTTGTTTAGGTCCCTGTGGGGTTCATGTCCTCTCCTCTTTAGTAGCTTGTTTAGGTCCCTGTGGGGTTCATGTCCTCTCCTCTTTAGTAGCTTGTTTAGGTCCCTGTGGGGTTCATGGCCTCTCCTTCTTAGTAGCTTGTTTAGGTCCCTGTGGGGTTCATGTCCTCTCCTCTTTAGTAGCTTGTTTATGTCCCTGTGGGGTTCATGGCCTCTCCTCCTTAGTAGCTTGTTTAGGTCCCTGTAGGGTTTATGGCCTCTCCTTCTTAGTAGCTTGTTTAGGTCCCTGTGGGGTTCATGGCCTCTCCTCCTTAGTAGCTTGTTTAGGTCCCTGTGGGGTTCATGGCCTCTCCTTCTTAGTAGCTTGTTTAGGTCCCTGTGGGGTTCATGTACTCTCCTCTTTAGTAGCTTGTTTAGGTCCCTGTGGGGTTCATGGCCTCTCCTCCTTAGTAGCTTGTTTAGGTCCCTGTGGGGTTCATGTCCTCTCCTCTTTAGTAGCTTGTTTATGTCCCTGTGGGGTTCATGGCCTCTCCTCCTTAGTAGCTTGTTTAGGTCCCTGTAGGGTTTATGGCCTCTCCTTCTTAGTAGCTTGTTTAGGTCCCTGTGGGGTTCATGGCCTCTCCTCCTTAGTAGCTTGTTTAGGTCCCTGTTGGGTTCATGGCCTCTCCTTCTTAGTAGCTTGTTTAGGTCCCTGTGGGGTTTATGGCCTCTTCTTCTTAGTAGCTTGTTTAGGTCCCTGTGGGGTTCATGGCCTCTCCTTCTTAGTAGCTTGTTTAGGTCCCTGTGGGGTTTATGGCCTCTCCTTCTTAGTAGCTTGTTTAGGTCCCTGTGGGGTTCATGGCCTCTCCTTCTTAGTAGCTTGTTTAGGTCCCTGTGGGGTTCATGGCCTCTCCTCCTTAGTAGCTTGTTTAGGTCCCTGTGGGTTTTATGGCCTCTCCTTCTTAGTAGCTTGTTTAGGTCCCTGTGGGGTTTATGGCCTCTTCTTCTTAGTAGCTTGTTTAGGTCCCTGTGGGGTTCATGCCCTCTCCTCCTTAGTAGCTTGTTTAGGTCCCTGTGGGGTTCATGGCCTCTCCTCCTTAGTAGCTTGTTTAGGTCCCTGTGGGGTTCATGGCCTCTCCTCCTTAGTAGCTTGTTTAGGTCCCTGTGGGGTTTATTGCATCTCCTCCTTAGTAGCTTGTTTAGGTCCCTGTGGAGTTCATGGCCTCTCCTCCTTAGTAGCTTGTTTAGGTCCCTGTGTGGTTCATGGCCTCTCCTTCTTAGTAGCTTGTTTAGGTCCCTGTGGGGTTTATGGCCTCCCCTTCTTAGTAGCTTGTTTAGGTCCCTGTGGGGTCATGGCCTCTCCTCCTTAGTAGCTTGTTTAGGTCCCTGTGGGGTTCATGGCCTCTCCTCCTTAGTAGGTTGTTTAGGTCCCTGTGGGGTTTATGGCCTCTCCTCCTTAGTAGCTTGTTTAGGTCCCTGTGGGGTTCATGGCCTCTCCTTCTTAGTAGCTTGTTTAGGTCCCTGTGGGGTTCAAGGCCTCTCCTCCTTAGTACCTTGTTTAGGTCCCTGTGGGGTTCATGGCCTCTCCTCCTTAGTACCTTGTTTAGGTCCCTGTGGGGTTTATGGCCTCTCCTTCTTAGTAGCTTGTTTAGGTCTCTGTGGGGTTTATGGCCTCTCCTTCTTAGTAGCTTATTTAGGTCTCTGTGGGGTATTTGGCCTCTCCTCCTTAGTAGCTTGTTTAGGTCCCTGTGGGGTTCATGGCCTCTCCTCCTTAGTAGCTTGTTTAGGTCCCTGTGGGGTTTATTGCATCTCCTTCTTAGTAGCTTGTTTAGGTCCCTGTGGGGTTCATGGCCTCTCCTCCTTAGTAGCTTGTTTAGGTCCCTGTGGGGTTTATGGCCTCTCCTTCTTAGTAGCTTGTTTAGGTCCCTGTGGGGTTTATGGCCTCTCCTTCTTAGTAGCTTGTTTAGGTCCCTGTGGGGTTCATGGCCTCTCCTCTTTAGTAGCTTGTTTAGGTCCCTGTGGGGTTCATGTCCTCTCCTTCTTAGTAGCTTGTTTAGGTCCCTGTGGGGTTCATGTTCTCTCCTCTTTAGTAGCTTGTTTAGGTCCCTGTGGGGTTCATGGCCTCTCCTCCTTAGTAGCTTGTTTAGGTCCCTGTGGGGTTTATGACCTCTTCTTCTTAGTAGCTTGTTTAGGTCCCTGTGGGGTTTATGGCCTCTCCTTCTTAGTAGCTTGTTTAGGTCCCTGTGGGGTTTATTGCATCTCCTTCTTAGTAGCTTGTTTAGGTCCCTGTGGGGTTCATGGCCTCTCCTCCTTAGTAGCTTGTTTAGGTCCCTGTGGGGTTTATGGCCTCTCCTTCTTAGTAGCTTGTTTAGGTCCCTGTGGGGTTCATGGCCTCTCCTCCTTAGTAGCTTGTTTAGGTCCCTGTGGGGTTTATGGCCTCTTCTTCTTAGTAGCTTGTTTAGGTCCCTGTGGGGTTTATGGCCTCTCCTCCTTAGTAGCTTGTTTAGGTCCCTGTGGGGTTTATGGCCTCTCCTTCTTAGTAGCTTGTTTAGGTCCCTGTGGGGTTTATTGCATCTCCTTCTTAGTAGCTTGTTTAGGTCCCTGTGGGGTTCATGGCCTCTCCTCCTTAGTAGCTTGTTTAGGTCCCTGTGGGGTTTATGGCCTCTCCTTCTTAGTAGCTTGTTTAGGTCCCTGTGGGGTTCATGGCCTCTCCTCCTTAGTAGCTTGTTTAGGTCCCTGTGGGGTTCATGGCCTCTCCTTCTTAGTAGCTTGTTTAGGTCCCTGTGGGGTTCATGTCCTCTCCTCTTTAGTAGCTTGTTTAGGTCCCTGTGGGGTTCATGGCCTCTCCTCCTTAGTAGCTTGTTTAGGTCCCTGTGGAGTTCATGGCCTCTCCTCCTTAGTAGCTTGTTTAGGTCCCTGTGGGGTTTATGGCATCTCCTTAGTAGCTTGTTTAGGTCCCTGTGGGGTTCATGGCCTCTCCTCCTTAGTAGGTTGTTTAGGTCCCTGTGGGGTTTATGGCCTCTCCTTCTTAGTAGCTTGTTTAGGTCTCTGTGGGGTTTATGGCCTCTCCTTCAGCACCTGGGCATTTTTTTGAGTTGCCATCGTTGCTGCGAGTAGTAGTTTCTGTTAGTTTATTTTTATTTTCCAATTGCCAAAAAATGGGCATTGCTAGAGACCACCGCCTGAGGTGATTGTAAAGTTTTTTTAGGCACTCGTCAGATGGGCTCTTTTAAAAAAAAAAATCCCTCTTTGGCTTTCCTCTTGTTAATAAATTTACCCCGAACTCATACTGTTGCATCCCGCCATTTTCCCCCTCAAGTTAAAGGTGAAATACCAACGAGGGCATGACTCAGAAAGTTTGTATAGAAAATGGCGACGCAAGAGTGTGAAAATGTGTGTTATATATAGAGTAGCAGACCCTCCTGCAACCATTGGGTCCGGTAAGGCACAAAATTTTTCAGATGCTAGTCGCAGCAAGGTTGCTCATGCTACCTTAGAAATCCCCATGTGGTTGCGTTTTAAAAACATGAATAAGGAAAATAAAGATTGGGCAACGGTAGAAGAAAGAAAAAAAGGGGAGGGGGTGTAAGCATGTTATTAAACATCAGCCAACCCGAGGGAGATCTGACTCCACTCCCTCCCAATCCTGACCAGGGATGAATGGACGAAGGCTGGTCGGCGACTTGCCTGTTTAATTATTCGTCGATCGAGAGAATAGGTGATGGTAGGTTTCTAAAGAAAGTAGCGGAAAATGGTACGCTGGAAATATCCATGAGGAATAAAGCTCAGGTATTCTCGATCTAGTTTCAGACTACCGGAGTCACTGGGTCTCGGAGAGCGTGTCGATCGTCCAGGTACTCGGTGTGTGTGGAGGGGGGGGGGTCCTTGCGGGGTGCAGGCCCCATAGCGCCAGAGTTCGATGTGCAATCTCTTTATCTTGTTTCAGCTCTCACTTCTCGAAAAGCCTCCCAGTTTGAAAGTTATGGTTGATTGCAAGTGCCGGATCATTTGCATGGCTTTCTTCGACGCGCCCTCTTCGTCGACGCCACAAGAAAGAAAACCAGAGGCTAAAGTTTCGGCTAAGAAACGGAAAAGAAGTAGCTGCGATTCATAGTTGTATAAAAATGCTAAGATCCCTTGGTTTTATTCCCTTCCCCAGGATTTTAAGCATTTTATGAAGATCAATAGCGGAACCCACTCCCTCTCTGGGCACTTTTCTTTCTTCAGGGGTTGGTCCTAGAGAGGCTCTGGCCTTTTCGTGGCGATAGGGGTCAGCCCTGAGGACCTTAAGGGTTCCCTGATGCTGCGAACTAGACTTTTAATATATACCCCCCCCCCCATATTACTTTCTTTTACTGCCCTTTATTTCCCCGCCTTCTTTCTCTTATCAAGTAGCCCTGCCGGTTACCTGACCTCTGCTTGTGTTTTTCGGACTGATTCTGAATTATTCTTTTATGAAGGTCGGAGGAGGTTGGGCATCTCCACCGCCTTCGTCTGCTGATGCCTAAGGTGAAACTCATCATTGGCCCCTTTTCTCTGCCCGTTGGGGAACTCTGGCAGCCTCTTCGGTCAATAAAGATGGTGTGGTGGATCCGTATCCATTCTCCAAAAGGACATACCGGACGTAACCGAATCTAGAGTTGCAGTAGTGCCGGGCCCTTGTAGGCCTCTTGTGGTGGAGAGTTCCGAGGGAGAATGTGAAGTTTTTTACCATTTGCAATGGCTTGCCATGAACCTAAAACTTTACTTTCTCCTAAGGGTTCTCGTGCTAAACGTTCTTCAGCCTTCCCTCGCTCGTCCCCGTAAGGGGCGCGGCGATTTGCCATCCTGGCCGCCGTGCTGACGGGATCCAGCACTCCGTCCGGCCCCAGCTTAGCCTCTCTTCCTTCCTTCAGATAGCCCGATTTCTCCCCTACCTCGTCGCGTTTTCATACAACCTCTCCCACAACTTTCTCTGGTCAGCCTCTAATTTCACAGGGTAGAATGCTGACCTTCTTCTCAAGCCAACCACCCCGGATCGGGGCTGAGGGGGGAGGGGACATTGTTCCCTAACCCCTCAGCTCCGGTTCGGGATGGGGGTTTTTTAACAACCTGCTTCATCCCCACCCACATCTTCCTCACATCCCTTTTCCTCTCCTCTTCACAACCTATATTTTTTACGCCGTGTCCAAGGTGGAGCCGCCATGCCGAAGGACTGCCAGGCCACCAGGCGGGAGGGGTGGTCCCGAATGGCGGCGCCTGGCTCTGCCGGGCTTGTAAGCACCTCTCGCAGTGCGGGCAACTGCGAGAGGTGATGAGCTATTGCGTCCCGTAAAACAAAGAGGGTCACCATGCCCATGAATGAAAAAAAACAACAAAAAACCCAACCCCCAACTTCCCCAAGAAAATCGACGGAGCCGCCCTCGGGCAGCTCCACCGAGAAAATGGAGGTCCCCCCCCTTGTGCTTGCGCAAGGGACCCTCCATAATTCTTTAACCGGAGAGGAGGCTTACTCCTCTCCTACGCCTACGGGTGTAGGGGACTCCCCCTCACCCCCTTCTCTGGAGGTGCTTTCGGGCACCTCCCTATCTCCAGCGGCAGTCCCTCCTTTGCTTTCTAAGGGGACTGCCAAGAAAGCCAGCAGGCAGCCCATTGCCGACCGCCCCTCGTGCAAGCGGCTCGGTAGGGCAAACCCCCTTAGGGGGGAGAGGGAAGCCAGGCCCCTTCGGTCGCTTCCCTCAAAAGACCTGCTGGCAAGAATTTTAAACCTTGCTGGGGTCAAGGCCTGTGCCTCCCCACACCACCTGACTAGTGACAATACTGCCAAGGGGACCTGCGATGTCCTGGGAGGGGATGGCCAACTGGAGGCCCCTCCTGTGATAGACATGGTCCTTGAGGAGACCCAGTCTCAGACGGTAGGGCCTTCCATGGGGGGGAATTCGGGCTCGGCGCCAAGCACCGAACCCGAATCCGCCCCTATGCAAGGTCCTCCTCAAATGGCTGAGGGCTCCGAGGCAAAAGGAGGGGAGGGATCTCCTCCGACAGGTGCCCCTACGACAACCAGGACCTTCTCCATTTCGGAGAGGGACCTGGCTGAGGCTGGTCCATCTGGCCTGGGGACTTCTGCCGGCGGAGGTGAAAAGCGGATTCATTCCCCGCCCTCCTCTCCGAAAAAGAAAAAGACTAAAAAGACAAAAAAGACTCGGGGCTCCTCTCCATCTGCGGGGACGGATGGGTCTGCTGCCACTCTGGCAAGCGACCAAGCCAAGATCGGCACATCCGCCCCCTCTGCCCCCCCGGTTGCGGAGCCCCTGACAAAGAAGACTACTACCAAGAGTGCACAGGGCGGAGCCTCGATGACATCGGGGCCCCTGATTCAGAGGTTACCTGGCGTTTTCGAGCCCGCTGGCTTCAAACGCTTCCTCGTTATTCGCTCCACTGATGGCACCATGTTGTCCAAGGGCAACATGATCCATCAGCGGAGAGGATTAGCTAGTGCAATTGGTAGAGAGCCGAAGGTAACCCGTTTCTCGGACGGGAGCCTTCTGGCGAATCCCGCCGAGGCGGCCAAGATTAGTGCTCTTCGGACACTTCATGGCACCCCGGTGAGTGTGACGCCGCACTCTACCATGAACTTTGTGAAAGGAGTAGTTTATGCGAGGGAACTCGTTGACTACTCCATTGAAGACATCACCTTAGAGCTGGCCGACCATGGGGCGGTCAAGGTCGAACGTGTGATGAGAAAACAGGGAGGGGCCTCGAGACCCACCCCTACACTCTTCGTCACGTTCGACTGTGACAAGCTCCCTGAGTCGGTGCGTGCCGGTTGGTACCGCTACCGCGTGAAGGCATTCGTGCCACTGCCGCGGCGGTGCTATTACTGTCACCGCTTCGGCCATACGAATCGCTCATGTAGACGTGCAAAGTCGGGGTCACCCGAAGTCTGTGTAAATTGCTCCAAGGTCGCACACGATAAGTCCAAATCGTGTGTGGCCAAGTGTGTCAATTGCGGAGAGCCGCACCCTTCTTCTTCGAAGCAATGTGGTGCATATCTCCTTGAGAAAGAAATCCTGGCCGTTCAGGCCCAGGATCGACTCTCATTCCGCGAGGCAAAGGACTTGGTCCTGGCACGCCCGGCTCTGCCTGGGACGTCGTATGCCTCAATAGTTAGGAAGGCACCCTCTGCTCCTGGCCCATCCAGGCCAACGAGCACGGTTGTTTCCGCGCCCATTCGGAGCCCTTCTGCGGGCTCTACCCAACCCGGGCGCTCCCCTGGTAAAGCTGGCGGCAAAAAGGGTTCATACCCTGCCCCGGCTAAAACCAGGGCTCCCCCCTCTTCCCCCAGCGTGACCGTTTCCCGTAAGGCGAAACGGCCACGCGCCTCCACCGAGTCGTTAGACTCACAGGAGGCAACACCCCTGAAGATGGTCGCTAGGCCATCTTCCGGGGTTCCTAAAGCTGTCCCCCGAAAGGAGGACAGCAACAAAGGAGCTTCGGCTCCTTCGCCCACGCCCCGAGGTGGAGCGAGTTGCTCGGAGACGGTGGTTCCTCGAAAAGAGGGCCCCCCGCATCCGAAGCCGCAACGCCCGCCTAAGGTTTCGAGGCGGAGGGAGGAAAAGACTCGCATGGCGAGCCCAACCTCCCCCAATAAGTCCTCGAAGGCGACAGCGCCTTCAGCGCTTTGTCCGGCCAACAGCGCCCGGGGTTCTGCCCCCGGGAAGCGTACTGCCATTCCCGTGAGGGTCTTCAATTCGAGGAGGGCCCCCGCGTCTCCGAGCTAGGCCTGGAGGGCATATTCCTTCAATGGAATTGCCGTGGACTCCGGGCCAACTGGGAGGAGCTGCGGAGGCTCGTCTCGTCCCGTTCCCCGTTAGCTATTTTTTTGCAGGAGACCATGCTAGGTTCGTGCCCCCTCCCTGCCCTCCCGGGGTATAAGGGTCTTGCGACCCCACCACCGCGGGATGGCCGGGCTGGGGGGTGCGCAGTTTACACCCGGCATGATGTCTCCGTTCTTCCTTTCTCTTTAGATACCTCCTTTCAGGCAGTGGCTGTGCAGCTGCACCTGGATAGGAGGTATACTATCATTTCTGCGTACATTCCACCGTCAGCTGACTTCGACGCGAGGGACTTCCGCCGCGTCGTGGCACGGTTGCCGAGGCCCTATCTCTTGCTTGGAGATCTGAACGGCAGGCATCCTCTCTGGGGAGATTACTCCATAAATCCCAGGGGACAAGTCCTTGCCGATCTGATCGAAGAGCTTGAGATGGGTGTCCTAAACGTGGATGGGTTTACGCATCACTGTCCGAGAACCGCTTCATTTTCTTGCCTTGACCTATCTTTGTGCTCTTCGGATGCACAGCCTGATTTTGATTGGGGGGTGGTCGATGACCTCCATGGTAGTGATCACTTTCCCATTCAAATATCATTTTCAGGGCAACTGCCGCCTGAGAGACCACCTCGGTGGTGCTTGGCGCGGGCGCGGTGGCCTGCATTTCAGGAAATGACTGAATTCTCTATCTCAGTCGAGGAGTTTAGGTCGGTAGATGATGCTGTTGAGTTCTTCTCCGGCAACCTCATCGCCGTGGGCCTGACTACTATTCCTAGGACGTCTGGCCGTTTTGCACGCCGACCACTCCCATGGTGGTCGGCCGAGTGTGAGACGGCCCTCAAACAGAAGCGTTATGCCTACATGCGCTATAAGCGCCGCCCGAACGATTTCACTGTCGCTGAATTTCGTCGGGCTATGGCTAGGTTCCGGTATATTTCGAAGCACGCCCGCCGCTCTTCTTGGCGGGCATACGTGTCTTCACTTAACGGGAAGACCCCTTTAGCTGAGGTGTGGAAGCGAGTCAAAAGGATTCGGGGCAAGTTCTCGCAGGACCCCCCTCCCGTTCTCCAGGAGAATGGGACCGCAATCTCGGACCCCGCGTCCGTGGCGGAATCCTTAGCGACCGCTTTTTCCGCATTCTCTTGCCGTGATGCTGCTCCGCCAGCATTCAATGCACGTCGTGATGTCGCGGAAGGCCGCCGGCTGGACTTTACCTCCAGAGGCGGAGAACCCTTCAACGACAAGTTTACTGTGAGTGAGTTGCGCTCCGCTCTCGCTTCGTGCGCGGACACCGCCCATGGTCCGGACGATGTCCCGTACGCCATGCTTCGATGCTTCGACACCTGGGTGAGCGAGGCATGGCCTTTCTGTTAGATTTGTTCAACAGGATCTGGGTGGAAGGTCTTCTCCCAGACTCCTGGCGAATCGCTACTGTGCTCGCCTTTCGCAAGCCGGGGAGAGATCACTACTCCGACCGGATTCCGCCCAATCTCTCTAACCTCTTGCGTGTGCAAGTTGATGGAGAAATTGGTAAATGTTAGATTAGCCTATTTCCTGGACAGCGGAGGCCATCTGTCTTCTGCACAGTGCGGCTTCCGTAAGTTCCACACCACGTCGGATGCTCTGCTCCGACTGGAAAATGCCGTCTGCGAGGCTTTCCTTCGTAGACAGCACTACGCCACGGTGTTTTT
The DNA here is from genome assembly GCA_963969495.1 of Ceratothoa steindachneri. Classification (NCBI taxonomy): domain Eukaryota; kingdom Metazoa; phylum Arthropoda; class Malacostraca; order Isopoda; family Cymothoidae; genus Ceratothoa; species Ceratothoa steindachneri. The sequence goes on along the minus strand of OZ018321.1, from coordinate 44,276,375 downwards.
TGATCTGGAGAAGGCCTATGATACCGCATGGCGATACGGTATCATGGAGACTCTCCACACGATGGGGGCGAGGGGACGCCTCCCAATGTTTATATCTGAATTTTTGCGAGATCGTCGATTCCGCGTACGGGTGGGGGGAGCCCTCTCCGGCCCAAAGGAGCAGGAAGAGGGTGTCCCGCAGGGAAGTGTCCTCAGTGTCACACTCTTTGCCCTGAGCATCAACGGCATCACCTCGGTGCTGCCGGAAGATGTTCTCGCTACGCTCTACGTGGACGACCTTTCGATCTCTTTTGGCGCGGCCCAGATGCCAACTCTAGAGCGCCGACTCCAACAGGCATTGAACCGCGTCTCTCGCTATGCCGAAGCGCACAGGTTTCGGTTTTCTTTGGCCAAGACTAAGGTGGTGCACTTCTGCCGCCATCCACGGCTTCACCCCGACCCAGATTTGTTTCTTAATGGGGTGCGCCTGGATGTGGTTGAGTCGCACTGTTTCCTTGGTCTTGTATTCGACCGACGCCTCACCTGGGAGGCTCACATTCGCAGCCTTAGGGTCTCTTGTACCCGCGCCATGGACATTCTCCGTTCCGTGACGTTCAGCGCTTGGGGCGCTGATAGGGCTACCGCCTTACTTTTTTATCGATCATTTGTTCGCTCGAAGCTCGACTACGGATGCGAGTTTTATGCATCCGCAGCCGAGCGTTTATTGCGGAAGGTGGATTCGATCCACCACACCGGCCTTCGCCTTGCGACCGGTGCCTTCCGCACTTCCCCCATTGAGAGCCTGTTGGTCGATGCTGGGGAGATGCCACTCGCTCTGCGCCGCGTGCAGTGCATCACTCGCCTGTACGCGCGAGCCCGGCGCCTCCCTCAGTCGCCAACAGCTCTCACTGCATCCGCAGCTGATCTCGATGGTGCCTATGCCGCCGAGAGACGCCAGTCATACCCTAAGCCCTTTGGGTTTAGGGCCAGGAAACTCCTTCGAGAGGTAGATATAGCTCTCGGGCCGGTGGCGCCCCTGGTTCTGCCCAGGACGCCACCCTGGAGGGTACCACATTTGGCTATTTGTCGCCACGCCTCTGCTCCCAAAGCTTGTACTGCGCCGGGAGTATTGCGTTCGACCTTTTTGGAGCACACATCGTGTCACGCTGGTACCGTGCCAGTGTATACGGATGGCTCCAAGTCCCAAGAGGGGGTCGGCTTCCACGCCGTATCCCCTCTGTTTGAAGTCAGTGGGGCTCTACCAGGCGCTGCGTCTGTCTTCACGGCCGAGCTGGTGGCAATACACCACTCGGTACGGGAGATTACGCGACGTGCCCGGTTCGGAGACCGGATTGTGATCTATAGCGACTCACAAAGCGCCCTTAGTGCTCTCGGGGCATTGGAATCTCCGCATCCCCTGGTTCGCGAAATCCGTGACGCCACGGTTTTGGCGAGCCGGGCAGATGTCGAGATTATCTTCTGCTGGGTTCCTGGACATGTAGGAATTGCGGGGAATGAGCGCGCCAAAGAGTCCGCGAGGACTCTGCGACCGGACCAGCGTTTCGCTCTTCCTCACACTGACTACATGGCAGGAATACGGGCAGCTCTTCGGACTGCTTGGCAAAGAACATGGGAGACGGTCGAGGGGAACTTAAAGTTGCGTGCCATTGCGCCGCGACTGTTCCCATGGACCTATTCCCCAATGCCGCGGCGGCTTCAGGTTGCTTTCTGTCGTCTTCGAATCGGACACACTCGTGTGACGCATCGTTACTTGGTGGAGCGCTCGCATGTGCCCTATTGCAACGACTGCGTCGTCCCCCAGACTGTTCGGCATATTCTTGTCGAATGTCCCAGTCTGGGTGATCTTCGCGCACGATACCTGTCTCGATACCGGGATGGGCGGGGTCGCTACCGCCTGTCCCTTGTACTCGGGACGAGTGCGTGCACCATGACTGGTGGACTTATTGACTTTTTGGGGGAGGCCGGCCTTCTCCCCTTTATTTAAGGTTCCTTTTTTTTTGTTATTGTTTTGTTTTAGGTTGCACTCTCCTGCACCGGGGTGAGGGGGACCTCCCCCCGCTGCCGGAGATTGCTTCGATTGTTAAGTTTTTCCAATTTATATTGATTGTTAAGTTTTCCTATTTTAACTTTAAAGTAGCCTAATTCTAGGCTGTCGTGTTTTTCGGCGACTTATGCCCAAGTGGGTAGTTGCCAGATGGGCTCTATAAAAAAAAAAAAAAAATCCCTCGCTCGTTGGATCCCTATGCCCGCTTTCCATGAGTTAGTCATCTGACACCCCACTTGCAAAAGTGGATGCGTTTGATGTTAATGAATCATTTGAGTCCCGTACTGGTGAAGCCCGCCGGGTGTTGTCAAGAAGTAGTGATGATATCATAGTCGAGGTTTCATCTTTCTATCAACATAATCTTGTGCGAAATCTTTCTTCGATTGCCGAAGTTCCCATAACTGTTTCGCCCCATCCAACACTGAATTTTGTCAAAGGTGCCGTCCGTTCATACTACTTAAGGGACTACGACCTCATCCGTCTTCAGAGCAAGCTTATTACCCAACGCGTCACACATTTACACAAGGTGCCTAAAACTGTAGGCTCTACTAGTCTCAACTGCTACACTGATCTTAACGTTCGAACGTCCGGAATTGCCGCAGTTTATTAAAGCTGGGTACTTTCGCTTCCTGGTAAACCCCTACGTCGAAGTACCCAGCATGTCTGCACTCCCGTTCCTGCGTGAATTGTAGTTCTGATTACCATGGCCCTGAATGCAGAGCTTCCCTAATTTGCGCTCAAGCTACGAGATTGTACAGCTTCTACGGGTACAAGTGTAACAGGCTACATGGAGTAGCCCATGCGGGGGTCGTAGAGAGTAATTGACGGGGTAAAGACCCTACGGGGTGCGAGTTGCGTGTATTAAGGTTCTATCGGAGTGGTTTGCCCGAAGTTTCTTAAAAATATAGTTTAAAATGCGGTTGAACAGATATTTTAAAAAGTTGAATATACAAGGAAAATGGGCAGGTTAAAAACAAAACCCCAAATACTTCGTGTTTATTAAAGGTATAAAATATGTTAATGGTTAAATAGTTATTAGTAATAACCAAATTTTGCCAAACTGTCATTCCATATTAGTAGCTAGAAAGTTAGAAATAAAATTTCTTTCCACGTTTAGTTATTCAAGCCAAAAGATAAAATATATTCGACGAAAACTGAAGTCAATAATTTCTCGATATTCTCATTACTTATTTATAAATTTATAGTATTAACAATAAAAATATCAAACCAAACTAGCAAATTTTAAGGATAGCGATGACAAGATTTGAACTTTGGTGTGGATTTAAAAAAAAAATGCCGAAAGATATTATCAGCACTAGTTGTTACACTGCCGACACACATTTTTAAAGGTATCCCAACAAAAGCTACATAAACTGACTTTCGAGATAAAGATCAATAATGAAAAAAACGTTAGAATACCTGCAAAGGTTCGGGGTTAAGTTGCGCTCTCCACCACTTGCACGGTGGAAAAGATTCCTCGACCGGATAATGAAACGTACATAAAGATCAAGGTGGCAATTTAGAAGTCACTAGTGGCCGATACTCGGTTTGTGTGAGGGGGAGGGGGGGGGGGCACGTGTGTTGACACTGAACAGAACGGATTCATAAAAATTCACTTCACCACAACTCTCCCAGGCAACCTCACGCATCACATTCTAGGCGGTTTTAAGGACCCGCCTTCCCTCCCGCAGCAATCGACATATACAAAGCCTTCGATACACGACCCAGACATATCCTTGCACGCAGCACTCAACCTCACTAGCAGCAACATAACATACCTAACAAACTTCATCTTCGGCAGACGAGAACAAGTTATATACAAATAACGCGTTTTACCACCCTACAATGGCGTCCCTCAGTGCACCGTCCGATCACCCCTACCGTTCCTCTTATTCACTCAAGACATCATGCAACTACAATCTCCAAACACCTAGGCTGACGACATCTCAATAATAGAACATCACCTCGAAATCAACACAGCAACGACTACACTAGAACGATCACACACACAATCGAATACCAGCCTCCACCCAAGAAACTTCCACCCTCCTAGGAATCACACTTTATACTCGCATGACCTTCGCTTCATTCATAACTATCTCGCAAGGGGTTGGCCTGTGTAGACTTACACCCAATACTTGGAAAAGTGGCGCGCCCTCTCGCCCCGTACCCCACGGGGAAACGGGTACTCTCAGAATCATTCTTTGCACCTTTTTTCAGTCTTCCTCCCTAACGGGAGGGAGATAGGAAGACTTTCTCTGAGGTGAAAATGTGTGGAAATCCTCCTGCAAACATTGTGTCGGGGGTTGGGGGGGGCACGAGCCTCCATATGCCACCGGGCATCCTCTTTTGGGTGAGTAAAAGAATGGATAGCGAAAAGAAAGATGGGGGTAGTAGAAGGAAAAAGAGGGAGGGAAGAATGAAAGATATGTTACCCCTTCCCCACGCCACTTCGACTAAAGCCAAGAGGGAAGGGTGACCAACGGCCTAAGACCATCCCTGACCAGAAATGAGTGGACGAAAGCTGGTTGGCGACCAGTCTGCCATATTAACCGCCAACCAACATAGGTGAGTGGGAGCTTGTAAAGAAACGGCTGCAAAGATCATGTAAAATGGAAATGTTTAACAAAGTGCTGTTAGTATCAATCAAGTTCGAGTACCGGGGCCACTGTGACGGGCTGGGTGTGCCCTTCCTCCAGGTACTAGGTGTAAGTTTACACAGGGCTTGTGATTAGATTCTTCTGTACAGAGGGTGCAGCACACAGCAACCCATTACAATGAACAGCCAATAGGCGGATCAAGAAGTTGTATTATATGGGCATAGAATGCTGGGAGGGAAGCGTACTTTTAGCGACATTAAAGGGCGCAGATCCTGATTTATGTGCTTAAGTGGTAGAGAAGATGGTGATATTCCCCCTCATTGGAGAGACAGAAAATTTAAATTTCTTTGAATGTGACTGATGCCAAAATATTTTTTAATTTCTTACCCGACTTTGATCCAACAGGACAGTCAATAAAGTTTCAAAAAAATTGTAAGTGGACTAAACTTCATTTGTGCAAAACCGGTACTGGCCTTCCTCCTATACCCACCACTATCTCCTTTCCCACGTCCATGATTAAAGGGTGACTAAGATTCAAGTAAGAAAAGTAAAGACCAAAAGAAGAAATATAGTTTCATTATTATTTATTTCATGTTGGCAACCTTGAACCGTTGCAACATTTTTTAGTGGCCTACAGCCAATGTAGACGACTGATTTAAAATCCCCTACATTATTTTCAGAAAGCGAATTTGATATATTATAAAATGACTATGTTTTGCTTTCCCAAATCAATTAGTGATATGTTGTTCTGAAATAGAAATTAAGTACATTGCGTTATAGCGTGCCGAGTGCAAAATGGGGGCTTATAAGCTCGCTTTGAACAGTCCTCTTAGGCTCATTGTTCAAAGGTGATGGGGAAGACGCTGATACGAAGGGGCCGCGAGAACGCAACTGCTTCCATCCTTTTCGGATAATGAGGGAAGCAGCATACCGGAGGAAGTTTAAAAAACTGTACAGTGGGGGTGTTTAGCATGGAGCGGGGTGGAAAACTCGAGCAAGCAGAGACGTCACGCCGGCTGTCGATACGCTAAATTCACGTGAACCAACCTAATGCATTTGAGCTAGCGAGTGCGAAACTGAAGAAATCAATGGACCGTAGTAAAAGACTAGATGTTTAAGATAGCGTCCTTCAACCTTTTAGGACTACGGCTCACTTTTACTATTTTTATGCGAGATGAAGTTGCCAACCGCCCACCAAGATTAAAAGTCGAAACATATATTAAAGCGAGCGGCTATAAGCTAGGGAGTCTGGTGTGGGCAGTTATTTTTACACTGGGTTGCGGGGCGGAGCCCAGGCAGCCAGTGAATTTTACGCGTAATTAAGCTTAAAACTAGAATGAAAAGTCTTTTTTTTTTAAATCAATTTATAACACAAAATCTTATAACCACAAACCTTGAAAATTGCGTAACAAGACAGAAAATTTGACGAAAAGGAAAATTATTGGGGCCAATTTTTTGAGTGCAGACAAATGGGGTTTAATTCATCAAAACTACAGGTTCACCTGAGCAGTGTGGATCCGGAGCCCCCGGACCCGCCAATCTACATATATATATATATATATATATATATATATATATATATATATATATATATATATATATATATATATATATATATATTAGCATTATAAAATTAAACTTACCTAGCAGATTTTCAATAGTTTTCGGTTTACTTTACAATATTGTAAATTTTGTTAAATTTGACAAGATTTCTATAGATTTTCTTGCCGCCCACCAAAAGCTCAAATGGCCCACTAGTAGGCGATATCGCTCAGGTTGAAGGGCATTGTTTAAGATCTCTATCCATTATAGCGCTCTACGTAGTTACGGCCGTGTAGTTAGGTTACGGAGACGCCACAACCCCTTATTTGCCGAGGGAAATGAAGATGAAGTTGGTCATAGGAAAGCCGAGTACGAGAACTGTCGGGGTATGTTGTTGGGACGTGCAATAGTACACCATTTAGTGCGGCGAGGACGCGATGGTGATAGAAACAATAGACGGTCAGCGCTTGGGGCAGAACATTAAGGGAGAGCAAGAGGATGGTATAGTCGGGAGACTTGTGGTAGTAGAAGTCGAAGCAGTAGAGCGATTGACAGATAATGAAAGAATTTTGATTTTCATAACTGCCCACGATGGAGCTAAGTAGAAGTACTAATATGGCTTAGTTCATGTTAAGTAGTGGATCCATAGTCACTAGCGACCCCAATATAGAATAGTAATAATTTTCAATGACCAATAAATGTCCACATACCTATAAACTTGCATTAACTGAAAAAACCCTCACTTTGCTCCGATTTAATATTACAAATACTGACCCACTCTTCCTAGGGAGATCTTGATTCTCTTTTGTTTATATTTTTTTCATTCGCCTCAACAACCTACAGTTTGAAGTGAGGCAGAGCGAAGAGTGCAGGTGGGGACGGGTTGAGATCAAGATAAAATATTTAGTACTGAGAGAATCTTGCTATTATTAGTGAAAACCCGTTACTCTGCGAAACTTTTCAGGAACTCACCACTCTGAAACCAGGCCACCATCACACGCATAACACAGCAAGCTATCCAGTCTCTGTGACCAAACGCCATTCCACCACAAAGTAACCCGAAAGAGACATCCCTCGTACACACCACACTGATCACCCTGGCAAAGCTCCGATATGTTCCCAACTAAACACCTACACACAAAGGCATCTGCTCTTCGTGCCACCAAGAAAGAGGCGCAGTTTAGCACACACTTACTCAACTCGGACAAAACGTGCAGAAACATGGAATGCTGGATTTGGGGAAAGAACCCCGTCCAGGCATGACTCAAAACAAGGGGTAATGTCATCAACAGGTCAAAATTGAAGAAAGAGTAAAATATTCATGAGAAAAATATTCAAAACCTTAAAACCAAGCAAATGAGAGCACCATTTTTAGTGTCTTGCTGAAGATCACTAGAACATTGACTAGAGACAGAAAACTCCTGCAATAGTAAATAACAGTAAATGGATAGGTTGTATATAAAGAATGACTAGATTGGGGTGTCGAATGTAGAAAAATATGATTTGGGACAAAATTTCATCACAATTTGAAAATATTCCTTCAGAGTTGGATGGGTGGTTCCGGAAGCCTCCACCACCGACGAGATCCTTCAAAAGGTGAATGAAGGATGTTTAGACGAGGAACTGAGTCAGCAGCCGCAAGTTTCATCCGGCAGGTGGAGGTGGGGTTGAAGGGGGTCAGTTCGTTTTCTTTGGCTTCCGGGAGTATCGGGGCTCGTTGGAGAAATAGTCGCTTTTGGGCAAGTAACGACTGTTGTCGGTTTCTTCCGGGAACATGGCTCGCTCTTCCTCTTTGTCCTCGGGGTCTCTTCTCGGATCCCTGTCCTTAGGGTTGGAGTAGATGGGCATTCCCATAAACATCCGCACATCCTTCGCATCCTAAACAAAAGTAAGGATAACGAACGACTCAGTTATGAACTACGATAATTATAAGGGTGACCAAAAGAGGGGTTTTTTTTTAGTTCTTTAATTTTTTTTTTTATTTCAGGATCCCTTCTGGCGGGCGCCAACAGGGGTGGGCATGGTATGTCTACCCACTTCAGGAATCCAAACGAAACATCAATATTTTAAATATATCATGAAACAAGCCTGCCTCTTCCCTAAACTTCATCACACTACAATCGTCTCTGCAGGAGCTCACACCCAGCACGAGACAAGCAGTAGTGAGCTTGCCTGTCATGGTACTGCAATAACAAGAAGCTACCCTTTGACTAGGATATCAACCAAAATTTGACGTACACCCAAGGGAGGGGGGAACAAAGTCTTCGTAGAAAGGTTCATGGGAGCGCACTATCAGATGACGCTGTATCCCGCGAGTGTGTCAGATTCTGAGTCAGCAAAAAATGACTCGATACCGTCAAGGTAATGGAGGATAGATCCACGGATAAGTCGGGAAGCAATAGCACGCAACTTTAAATTCCATCTTCTTTGCAATGTAGCTCGAAGGGCTGACATGAGCCCTGCCATGTAGGCAATGTGGGGCAGGGCGAACCGCCGGTCTTGTTGCTAGGTCTGTGCTGACAGCCCTGCCTCCTCAAAAGAAACACGGACCAACCTTGACAATAGAAGATCTTCGCCTACTGACGCCGTCTCTGGAGCGATCACTCAAATGCTGATACGAGAAGAGTCCTTTACCAGGCAATCCTGGAGAACTCTCTTTTCGAAACCAAAATCTGAAATATAGGTAACTCCCGATTAAGATGACTTATAAAGTCGCAGACCCCCCCCCCCCTTCTCATGCAAAATTTGTACTTAAAACGAATTTAAGGCACTAATGAGGGCATCTTGCCGATGTCGCGATAGTGCAAGTGAAAATGTTTCGAAGATATATAACCACAAATCCTATGAGGGCTCGGGGGTAGGACACGCAAACTTCCAAATATTAGCATCTGTTGCCGCATGCTAGACCTGATACCCAGTCTTAGGAAACACACAATAGGGACCAGGAGGACATGTCACTATTACATGTTTCAGGTGTAGCAAGGGCTTCTTTACCTGTTATACCATCCACTCTCTTGCAGGCTACAACAAAAATAAAGTGTCAAACTTACCGGTAAGTAAAGTACCAGGTTCCGATGGCTATAATGCCTCCTGCTACTTTCTGGGGCATTGTGTGGAAATAGATAACTGTACAAGCGAGCATCACATCACTCAGAAGACTCACGATTGTCATACATAGGAAGAGGAAGCGAATGAAAGGAGTCCAGGTCTCATAATTATCCTGAAAATGTGGATAATGAGTCAAGATAACATTTCTAAAATATGACGATGCTCCCCGAAAGCAACGAAAGGTGACGAGGGATCTCGAAATAGGGACGACTCGCAGCAAGAGAGAGCGGAAATTAGCGTCACTCTCACTGATGGAATTGGGAATGAATTGAGACTTGTAGGAGATATGAACATATGAAAGAATGAGAGAGAGGATGACTGGAACTTTGATATACCGGGAGAGAATGAAAAGGGAGAGATGGTGGTAGGTTTCTGTGCTGAAAGAAACTATTGTAGCAATCATTCTTTTTACACAAGGATGTGCACATGGGTTGCGAAGGAGACGGAGAGAACTTAAGGGCCAAGTAAGAAGGAATATAGCGGGGGACGCATAAGATGTGAAAATTGTAAGAGGTAGGAGTATCTGATCATATGATTGTGGTGTGTAAGATTAATTGGTTGGTTTATGGATGAGCAGAAGCGAGGAAGGTGAAAAGGAAGGGAAAATAAGTGAAAGGTTATTCGATCAATTTTTTTTAAGGGGCGCGCATCTCGCGACTGCTACTAAGGGCATAAGTCCCATATTTAAAATTCCCACAAAAAGCTACACACACCAAACCCCCCAAAAGGAAGGGGGGAGACAGGCCTCCCTATGGCAGCGGAGTATGCGACCAACACCAGAGAGTCAAATAGGAGGCCAGCCTCCTCCAGAAAGACCATGAGTCCACAACTCTGTATGAACGAACCCGTCTCGAACACAATGGGCAAGGGGAGGCGACCTCGTTTCTTTCGGTACCAAGGCAGTCATCAAATGGCGGTGCGTACAGCGAGTTTGCACAATGGAAAAACGAGAGAAAGTGACCTGAAACCGCCGCCGCGGTATCGGGGTGGTGGTACGCCTCCTTTAACAGTTGCGACGCGATGGCACGCAAGTTAAGGTTGCCGTTGATGTATCCCATCTACTTTGCCAGGCAGCTTGAAGGGCTGATCTGATTCATGCCAGGTGTCAGCGTGAGGAAGAGCGAAACGCTGGTCTGGTCACCAGACCACGCAGACGCTTTGGCACACCAATTCCCCGCAATCTCTACATGTCCAGGAACCCAGTACAAGATATCTCAACATAAGCCTAGCTCGGGGCAACTGTGGCATCACGGATAGGGCGAACCAAGGCATGCGCCCAGAGAGCACTCAGGGCGCTTTGTGAGTCGCTGTAAATCACAATCCGGTCTCCGAACCGGGCACGGCGCGTTGTCTCCCGTACCGAACGGTGTAGTGCAACCAGCTCGGACGTGATGACAGACGCAGCGCCTGGCAGAGCCCCGCAGACTTCAAACAGAGGGGATACGGCGTGGAAACCGACTCCCTCTTAGGACTTGGAACCATCCTAGGTAGAACTTGGGGCGTCACCGGTCCGAGAGCTACACCGAGCTCTCGGAGTTTCCTAGGCCTAAACCCAAAGGGCTTAGGGTATGACAGGCGTCTCTCAGTGCGGATGCAGTGAGAGCAGTCGGCGGCTGAGGAAGGCGCCGGGCTCGAGTGCGCAGGCGAATAGTGAACTGTGCAGGGCGCAAAGCGAGTGGCATCTCCCCAGCGTCGACAAGTAGGCTCTCAAATGGGGACGTGCGGAAGGCAACGGTCGTCAGGCGGAGGCTGGTGTGGTTGATCGAGTTCACCTTCCGCAATACACGCTCGGCTGCGGATGCATCAAACTCACATCCAGAGTCAAGGTTCAAACGAACAAAGGATCGATAGAAAAGAAAGGCAGTAGCCCTATAAGCACCATGAACGTCACGGAACGAAGAAAGGAAAACTGAAACCTGTGCGTTTCGGCATAACAAGAGACGTGTTTCAATGCCTGTTGGAGTCGACAATACAGAGTTGGCATCAGGGCCGCACCAAAAGATATTGAAAGGTCGTCCGCATAAAGCGGAGAGAACATCTTCCGGCACCACCGAAGTGATACCGTTGATGCTCAGGGCAGAGTATGACACTGACGATACTTCTCTACGGGACATCCTCTTCTTGCTTAATTGGGCCGGAGAGGGGTTACACCAACCTGTACGCGGAATCGAAGATCTTGAAAATCTAAGAAAAAAGATAGGGAGGCGTCCCCTCGCCCCCATCGTGTGGAGAGTCTCCATGATACAATATCGCCATGCAATATCATAACCTTCTCAAGATCGAAAACAAACAAACAAACCGTGGCGTAGTGCTGTCTAGGAAAGCCTCGCAGACGGCATTTTCCATTTCGAGCAGTTTCCGACGTGGAGTGGAACTTGCGGAAGCCGGACTGAGCGGAATATAGGTGATCTCCGCTGTCCAGAAAAAATGGTAGTCTAACATTTACCAATTTCTCTATAAACTTGCATGCGCACGAGGATTTGGGAAAGGGGGAGTTAAGGTGTTTTGGGAGGGGGCATTCTCCATTGGTGTAAACAAGATTTCACTACCCCTGCCTTTGACGGCCAACCTTGACCCCAACAAAGGAACGGTACTACTGAGCGCCTTTGAATGGACCCGCCCGCTATACCTGGGCGGGGTGGTATACACCTTCTCCGCCACCCCTTGGAAAAAATCAGACCAAATCATACACGTGGCGTGGTAGGTAGGTCAGGATGACGAATCCAACTTGGTGACCGGCTTCTGAGCGGTTAGGGTCACCACGCTTAACATCTTGTCGTAGGAGTGTTCAGTTCCGTGGTTCCGGTGAACGCCGGGTCGTGCTCGAGGAGGTCCATGGGCAGGAGAAGAAGGGGGCAACGGAAAAGCAGGGGCACATTGAGGGAGAGTTACAGGAGACGGAGATTAGGGGTTAGCGAAGGAGGGAAGATGGGCTAAGCTGGGGCCGGACGAGATGCTGAGTCCTTTCAGCACGGCGACCAAAGAAACATCGCCGTGCCCTTTACGGATTCCAGATCGTTGAACAAATGTTAGCAGAAAGGCCATGCTTCGTTCACCAAGTGTCGAAGCATGGCATACGGGACATTGTCTGGACCAGGGGCGGTTACCACGGACGAAGCGTAAACCTGTCGTTGAAGGGCTCTCTGCCTCTCCAGGTAAAATCCAGTCGGGGGCCTTCAATAAATAGAAAGTGTTTGAAGCCAAAGGCTTCCAAAAGGCAAGGTAGTTTCTCAATGAGGGCCCCACACGTACTGTAATGTCCGCTCAACACACTTACAACCTTGGTCTTTGTCTGGGCCTCCCCGCTCGAGGGCGTATCGGAGGCGGACGTGCGGGTTTTAGCCTGGTCGCTTGCCGAAACGGCAACGGACCCGTCCTTTCTCGGAGCCCCCTCGGAGGGAGTAACAAGGAGTAACAACAAGGAAAGAAGGTACCCTAGGAGACCTTACGGTCCTTTCAAAGAGGGTACCTTTGGACTAGCAATCGAGCGGGCACAAGGCTGCTCAATTGTTTTGCGTCCCTAAACGGCCACTTTTCAAGACTTTGTCTAGCCTTGACTTGAACTGGTCAACAGATTCACTGTTGACAACTTCCACTGGAAGTGCGTTCCACCTACCGCAGATACTGTAAGTGAAAAAATTTCCACACAGATTGCGGTTGTAACGCTTCAGTTCAAGTTTGAAGCCGTGATTGCGCGTTCTGTTCTCACTCAGTGTGAAAATATCCCGGTAGTCAACATTGTCGAACCCTCGAAGTATTTTGAAAACTTCGATGAGCTGACCACGCAGTCTACGGGTTTCCAGCGAGAACAGATCTAATTCCCTTAGTCTATCCTCATAACTTTTATGTCGGATAGAGGGAATCAGCTTGGTTGCCCTGGCTTGTACGCGTTCCAATCTCGCGATGTCCTTTCGCAATGAAGGACTCCAAAATTGTACGGCATACTCCAGGTGCGGTCGGACAAGTGAGTTGTACAGGCACAGTACAATCTCCTGGTTCCGATAACCAAACTGGCGCTTAATATAGCCTAGCATCCTTTGGGCCTTTTTTTCCGCCTCAATGCACTGTTTCGAGAACTTGAGGTCACTAGTGATTGTTACACCCAAGTCCTTTTCAGTGTCGGTGGATTCCATAGCAGTGCCCTTAAGGATATACTGAGATTGGGGGTTTCTGTGGCCGATATGCATCACTTTGCATTTGCCCACGTTAAAAGGTATTTGCCACGTGTCCGACCACTCCCCACTCTTCCCAAGATCTTCCTGCAGGCGGGCAGTATTTCCATCCTTTGCAACGTTCATACCAAGCTTGGTATCGTCGGCAAATTTGGAAATCTTCGCAACCATGTCACCGTCCATGTCGTTGACGTAGATGATGAATAGTAGTGGTCCCAGGACAGAACCTTGAGGCACCCCGCTAGTAACGGGCACCCACTCAGAAGACTGTCCATTTACCACCACCCGTTGCCGTCTGCCACTTAGCCAGTTCTCGATCCAGCCGGCTACCTTTCCGTCTATGCCAAGCGCTCGCACTTTCCGGAGAAGGCAGCGGTGTGGTACCTTATCAAAGGCTTTCTGAAAGTCTAGGTAGACCACATCCACTGCCTTGTCCCGATCGTGCTCACTGAAAACGAAGTGGAAGAATTCCACAAGGTTCGTCAGGCATGACCGTTGCCTTCGGAAGCCGTGCTGGGAACTCATCAGTAGCAGGTTTGACTCTAAATACGACGTCACTTTGTCCACCATGATGCTTTCCATGAGTTTACCGACTATCGAAGTCAGACTGATAGGTCGGTAGTTCGACGGTTGGTTACGGTCTCCTTTCTTGAAGATAGGAGTCACCTCCGCCTCACGCCAGTCTCTAGGAACGCATTTGGTCCGGATTGACATGTTAAAGATAGCGCACAGATGTCGTGATACTTCATCGCACACTTCCTTCAACACTTTAGGTAGAAACCCGTCCGGTCCAGGGGACTTATTCGTCTTTAGGTCAGCGATCTTTTTCTTTATTTCTCCTTCGGTGAAGTCCATTGCCTCCAGCTTTTCCCCCGAGTAGGAATCCGTGGGCTGGGGAATGGGACCACACTCTTCAGTAAACACTGAAGAGAAGTAGTCGTTGAGGAGGTTAGCATTTTCTGCATCTGAATGCTTTAATGTCCCCTCCTCATTCCTCAAAGGGCCAATCGTTCGACGGATTGGTTTACGGCTGTTCACATGTCCAAAAAACTCCTTGGGATTCTCTTTACAAAGTCTCGCCAACCGGAGTTCCTCAGACCGCTTAGCCGCCCTTATGCTGGACTTCACTCTCCTGGCTAGCCTCCGGTATTCGTCAAAGTCACCCGAGATCTTCGATTGCCGGTACACATTTCTCTTCTCCCTAAGCAGTTGCCCGATTTCTCGATTAAACCACTTTGGTTGAACAGAAGACCGACGGGGGCATTTCAGAGGGATAAAACGCGATTGAAGACTCATGAATGTGGTTTTGAAACTGTTCCAAGAGTCTTCAACAGCATCGCACTCTTCTAGCCTCGCGTCAGTCAGTCCCGCGCGTAGACCTGCAAAGTCTGCTCTTCTTAAATCCAGTTTCCTTGATTTACTAATTGCAGGCTCTGCCTTGGGGACTTTGACTACAAATCTAATTAGTCGGTGGTCACTGCCACCGAGAGGGCGGGGAGTGAATCCACTTCTCTCCACCCCCAGCCAGATCTTGTCTGATATGAAGATAATATTGGTCGGTAAGGGTGCACCAGGCGGGGCGAGGGGTCCCTCCTCTACTTGTGAGTTTACGGGGCTCGTGCCACCTGATAAGTACCTTGCACAGACAGGGGCGGATTCAGGGTCGGTGTTTGCCACCGATCCAAGGTTCGCCCACAAGAAACACCATCCATCTTGGGCGGGGGCACCTCCAGGATCATCTCAATCTCAGAAGGGGTCTCCAAGTGCCCCCCCCCCCCAAAGTGTCGTGTATCCGGACCGGGCACCGATAGGCTTATGACCAGCACAAACCTCACTGGGACCAACATACCAACTCCCATCAAAGTGTAAACGTCGGGTCGATATGTCTCGGCAAGGCTCCGGGGACGACGCCGACTCTTACTCCTGTTGGGAAGTTATGGTGGTTCGCCCGACCCCAAAGAGGGGAGAAACGAGGCGGCACCTCCTCTGTCTTGACGTGTTTTTAGTGGGCCCCTGAGAAAGCAAATGGGAACTCACCACAAATGGGAAGTCACCAGGAGGCAACTATACAAAGGGGGGTAAGGGAAACCTTCGAACGTAATGGGGAGGGCAAACTCCTCCACTTGAGGATTCTTGGAGGGGGGCCACCTCTGTTACATTATAAGTAGAGCTGCCCAGGGGCGGCTCGAAGATGGCAAAGGAAAACACCTTTTGCCACAGTCTAATAGTTGGAGTCCCTCCCCCCCACCCCACCAGTCAGGGTGATGCTATCACAAAATACCTGATCCTCCCCAGCATCAAGGTGGGGCGAGGATTTAGAGATCTGGGTGTAGTCCGAAATGTGTCAGAACTTATGAAAACTTGACAACGATCGAAAATATGCAAGCTTGTGACCAACCTATCCCATCTCAGGTCTCCACCCTGGGTGCTTTAAATGGTCGTGTTTCCAGCTGTGTAATGGCACACACCAACCGAAAGTTACCCTGTGGACTGGTCACACTCCAAAGGCAGTTGTCCTCAACTAAACAGCCAGAGAGGGAGGGCGTCATGATGAATTTCATTACTAGGTCGTCCTAATCATTGATAGGAAGGGAGAGAATTTGGATCTGTTGCAGCACACCCCCAGAGAGGAAACCCGACTTTTAATTGGCCTGGCACCCAAGGCTGTAAAAACTCACCCACCATAAGAAGTACAGCATTATTCAGTGAAAGCAGCAGGGGGAAGGTAGTCAGCCCATTGCACGCAGGAAAGGGGCCATTAGGCAAAACTGATCTTCTGATTAATTGTACCGTAACACCAAAGAGCTCTCAAGTCCTAGTCTTTTGTGACCTGCGGGCATTGTTTATAGAGGTTCAAAAGCCTCTCTTCTGACACGGCATGAAGTAGCTGCTCAAGTCCTTACACCTAGGCAAAAGGTTGAGGGGATGATTGTAGAAAAAAAGGTAGCAGTGATAAACTGGTGTTGGTGGGTGAGAGTGAGAGGGATTTGGAAAAGATTGTAGCTTTTGACAGAGTGTATGGGAGGAGGAAACAAAAAGAGTAAAGTAATGGTATTTAGGGGTGAGAATGGAGTGTGGTGTGATATCCGAGTCTGCATAGTGGTATAAATGAAGCAAATTGCAACCACAAGGTTTTAAATTGTAATTAAAGTTTAGTGAATGCTAAGGGTCTGAATGTGGAATGTACCAGGAAGCTGCACGAGTGTGTAGTACGTTGTAGTATGGGAGTGATACTATGGTATGGAAGGAGAAGGAAAGATCTCAAGTGAGAGCAGTGCAATGCTTGGTGTGCAAAAGCTAGAAAGAGTGAAGAATGACTAGGTTAATAGATTTTTATGGTGTGAAGAAGGATGTGATTGAGATTGTGACTGAAAGTGTTTTGAGCTGGTATGTGAATGGGTGTTTGAGAGAGAAACGAGTTGACTGAAGAGGAAGTGGATGATATTGTGTGTGATAGGTGAGCTTGGAGGGTGTATGTGAGTGGGGCTTGCTAGAGGCCTTTTGCCCAGGGATGAAGCCAGGCGACGAGATTCTAGAGTTCATAGCAACCCCAATTTGAGGGAAACTGGCAGATGTTGAAGTTGTTTCAATAATGACAAAGAAAAAAAGAAAAAACAGAAGCTCATCCGATAAAAGATGAGCAAGCACAATAAATTCTCTATGGTGGTCCTCCCCCAAATGAAAAATATGACCAATTTCACCATTAGGTGAATCCTTGGTCACCAATGTTGCCTCTCTACCTTGAGTACATTCAGATCCTGCTGACTGAGTCCACTGAGAGTAGTTTTCTCCTCGGTTTGGCTTCCCTCATCTCTGATGTGTTCTTCCATTCTGAGGAGATCACGAATACCCTCCCATCCTAGAATTGCCTTTGCCTCTTCTACCAAAAGCAAGTTGATGTAAACCAAAAGGAAAGCATGACCTGAGAACAAGTTAAAGTTGGATTAATACAACCCCCACCATCCGCAACTATCATATAGAAAACTGTGTCCTTGTTGACCTCTTAATCCTATTTCTCTTAAGCACTCACATGATCTATCTTTTATTTAGTCTTCAAACTTTTCAAACACACTACATTCTCATCTATTCTTGCATTACATACCACTTCAGAGCATACTCAGTTACAACTTTATTCACATCTTTCCTAACACCATATATACTTCTTACCAATTTGTTCCAGTCAAATAGTTAATTTGTACTGTTCTTACTCTGAATCATTCACATATCCCTTTCATACAATATACCGTTTGGTAAACCATATCCTCATGCAACTTTCTTGCACATTCTACATTAAAACTGTCTGATTGTCCCAGAAATTTATACCCTTGATCTCACATTCTGCCTCAATCATATCACTAGTATACATAACAGATAATTAAAAAGAATTGCATTTTTCCACATGTACAGACTCTTATCACTCATCCAATTCTCACCACCAAACACTGTTTCTACATGTGCTTTCAACTGCTCCCTCACATCTACCTTGTCAAATACTTCAGCACAATCCATTTCCCCACAAAAGAGGGTTAGTGCATATCAGGTGAGATTGTGTATTGGACCCAAAGAAAAAAAACTTTGGGGTTGGAGGATGGTATGAGTATTCTTCCTGCTTCCCATAGACAGCTCCATCCCCCCCCCCAAAGAAATATTAGTTAAAATTTAAAAAAAAATCAAACGCCAATGGAGTCCTCTCTACCACACATATGAAAAATAGGATTGTAGAGACAGTAGTGAAGTTAGTGAAAATAACACACAAAGAGTACTTTGAATGCTAGAAAATAGAGATAGGAGAATCTGTAATTATCCTGTACCAGCCTCCATTTCGCAATGAAGGTGGATCCCATTAAGAAACAATGGTGCAGAAAGAGGGAAGAAAAATGGAAAAATACTTAACAACTGCTAACAAAATACAGTACATCTACAGAATTATAAACCAGAAAAGACACTAAGATTTGCTCAAGGCTAGTTAAAAAATAAGGGAAAGGTCGGAAGTCAGAGATAAAGGGCATATTTCCTCAAGTACTATTTAGCTACCTACTCTTAAACAGACAATTTCTATGAAAATTGCACAGAATGTTCCTTAAAATTTGCCTCTCATAATATCTAAGTTTCACTTCATAGAAGAGCAAATAAAAAGAGTTGTGTATTTGAAGCAAGGATGCTTCTCAAACAAGAGGATGGTAACTTATCATTTTCAGTTGATATAAAAATTCCTGATATATGTATGTATGGCAAAAGTGTCCCACATATATTGTAAACTTCTACTGAGGGTATTACTCATTTATCAGGATGGTGAGATAAGTTAAGGTTGACAAATCATTCAGAAAATAGGTTGTCCTGTGGAAGAGTGAAGGAATGACACCGACATTATGAAGCACTTGTAATTGGTCAATAAGATTTCATGCATAATAAAGCTCCATGAGGATACTGGGTCCTGCGAGTCGATATAAAAATGGATCACAGTAAAAAAAAATTACTCCCAGGGAAGATTGCATGATGCAAAGGATGTTAATGAAGGACTGTGAGACAGCAGCCAGTATTTCACATCAAGTTGCCAAGAACATAAATGCGATTTGCCAGCCTGTCTCATGTTGCTTGAGAGGTGGGACTCAAGGCAGATAGGTTGGTCTATGCTATTAAGCATGTCCTGCAGAGTACTGAAAAGTGGGAAAGTCTTTTTGAGTACCAAAAGCAAATTTAATTTATTTGGATGAGATGGGAAGCAGCCTGAAAGGTATCATAAGGTGAAAGATTGAACCTCACATGTACAAAAGAAGACAAATATAGAGGTGACTGTGATATGATGTTGGACATGTTTTCAAATGATAGATAGTCTGACCACTCAGCCATTTTTGTGACCAAATAAACACCAGTATACAAGAATCTGCTTCAGGAACATCAGGAGTATGTGAGCCCAGAGTCCTGATTTAATCCAG
Organism: Ceratothoa steindachneri; assembly: GCA_963969495.1. Classification (NCBI taxonomy): domain Eukaryota; kingdom Metazoa; phylum Arthropoda; class Malacostraca; order Isopoda; family Cymothoidae; genus Ceratothoa; species Ceratothoa steindachneri. Next base: position 44,256,973 of record OZ018321.1, on the reverse strand, counting down.
AGAGAAAACCTATGAAAGATACTCAGGAGGTTATGGCTCAGAAGCTGACAAATGTTGAAGATCTCTGGCAAAGATGAATAAATAAAGGGGAGAAGGCTGGCCTCCCCCCCCCAAAGTCAAAAAGTCCACAAGTCAATGTGCACGAACTCGTCCTGAGTACAAAGGACAGGCAGTAGCGCCCCGGCCCATCCCGGTACTGGGGCAGGTAATGTGCGCGAGGATCACCCAGACTGGGACATTCGACAAGAATGTGCTGAACAGTCTGGGGGACGACCTGAAGCCGTCACGGAATTGGGGGATAGGTCCATGGGAACAGTCGCGGCGCAATGGCACACAACTTTAAGTTCCCTTCGACCGTCTCCCATCTTCTTTGCCAAGCAGTCCGAAGAGCTGCCCGTATTCCTGCCATGTAGTCTGTGCGAGGAAGAGCGAAACGCTGGTCCGGTCGCAGAATCCTCGCAGACTCTTTGGTGCGCTCATTCTCTGCAATTCCTACATGTCCAGGAACCCAGCACAAGATAATCTCGACATCCACCTGGCTCGCCAAAACCGTGGCATCACGGATATCGCAAACCAGGGGATGTGGAGATTTCAATGCCCCGAGAGCACTCAGGGCGCTTTGTGAGTCACTATAGATCACAATCCGGTCTCCGAACCAGGCACGTCGCGTAATCTCCTGTACTGAGTGGTGTGAAGACAGGCGCAGCGCCTGGCAGAGCCCCGCTGACTTCAAACAGAGGGGATACAGGGTGGAAGCCAACCCCCTCTTGGGGCTTGGAGCCATCCGTATACACTGGCACGGTTCCAGCGTGACACGAGGTGTGCTCCAAAAAGGTTGAACGCAATAATCCCGGCACCGTACAAGCTTTGGGAGCAGAGGCGTGGTGACAAATAGCCAAATGTGGTATCCTCCAGGGTGGCATCCTGGGCAGATCCAGGGGCGCCACCAGCCAGAGAGCTATACCTAGCTCTTGAAGGAGTTTCCTGGCCCTAAACCCAAAGGGCTTAGGGTACGTGTTGGTGAAGATATGCAGTCGAAAATGTGCTAAGTCATTCAGAACAAGGGCCTACATTCTTATTATTTTTTTCAATTATCTGAGATAATTGTTATTTTTTGGTTATGGAGGCATTTATACTCATTGTTTTTAGTTTTGGATAAATCCTTTCTTTAAATACACATTTCCATTGCTTACAACTTTTTTATGTTGTTCTATGAAATGAAATGGACACCATAGGAGGCAATTTTCATTAAATTATGTTACGATTGCTGTCCCCCAAGTGCTTCACCATTATGGTGAGTAAAGTGGCAATAAAACTAGATCAGCGTTTTACCACCACTCAAATTTACTAACAAGTAGGGTTAGTGAGCTTCATTGCCACTTAAACTACCTACCTTCTCCTACCCCCTTTATGACCTATTAAGCAAAAAAACACACATTTTTCTTACACTGAAATAGCTCTTTAAAGCGATGGTGTGCAATTAAGTTCAAGTTCATACACTAGTATTGAATAAGCATGTAACAATACCAGTTCAATACCAATTGTTTACTCATACCAATATTACTTAAAATGTATTATACAGCAATCCCTTGATTAGCGCGGTTAATAAATCCCCGTTTTTTACCATGTAAAGCAAAACCGCGCTAATCAAACTTAAGAACCAATGGGAATAATTATAATGAATCCTCCAAAATATTTAAATTATATATAGTTTTTTTTTCACTAAAAACTCATTTTATATTTTTCAAATAATAGAGGGATATAAATAAAAGAAATAAAGTAAGACTTAAAGTTTATTCTTTACCAAAAAACATACCCAACTTCAATTGAATAGTTAGATTACTTCCTTTCCTCCATAATCTTGTGGTAGCAATCAACTTGCTTATCGATTCCACGATGAACGTTCATACTTCTCTCTTCGTTTGGATCAATTTCTTTTGCTTTTTCAATTGCATTGAATAGTTCTTCAAGCTTTTTATTGTAAGCATATTCATGGTCAATTGCGAGAAGATCATCGTCAGTCAAGTCTTTTGAGTGAGATTCCAACAATTCCCTAACGTTTTCTGAATCTTCTTCAAAGCCAAGTTCTATTCCAACTGTAGCAATTTCATCAATAACTTCGTTGACACGATCGTTGAAACCACAAAAATCGTTTGCACACTCTGGCAAAAGATTCTGCCAGACAGCCCTCATGCAGCTCTCTGTAACTTCTCCCCATGATTTATGAATGTTCTCGACTGCTTCCCCTGATAATTTAATATTTTTTATGCCTGATTGAGCTTTGAAGTTTTCGAGCCAGCCTTTACTAGCAGAAAATGTTGAAGCATCCTCTTGATATTTTTCTTTTTTCAATGAAGAGAAAAAACTCAAAGCTTTAATCTTGATGTTGTTCCCATCAATAGGAATGCGCTTCTGATTGCAGTCTTCCAACCAAATGAAAAGCAAATCCTCCATTTCAATCATCAAGGACACCTATTTCTAGTGCATTGCATGCTTGAGGATGTAGATGCAATTTTGCCTTTATCTTGATACTCGCTCGCTTTATTTAAAATCGTGCGTATTGTTGACTCGCTAAAACCTTGCCTCCTACCTATCTGTGCTTTGGTTTCGCCATTATCAAATTGTTTGATTATATAAAGTTTAGTCTCCAAAGTGATGTGTTTACGTTTAAGAGTTTCTTTTTTATCCATAATTCTAAAGGTAATTTATGAAACGAAAATATATAAAATAAAATCCAATTATGTACGTAGTCTGATGGAAACGAGCAATAAGTATGGCAGAGGTCTTTCCTAGATGAAGGTTGGCGATTGACTGGCGTCTGCCTGACTGCCTGCTTCAACTCTCCCTCGCTGAAGGCTCTGCCGTGGGTTGCCAATGCTCACCGGAGGGGAAAAATGGTGCGTAAAAAAAAGGCGCACTAATCATAATTGGCACCGTGTAAATTGATGAAGAGTCTCAAATTTTGAAGGGAACGCTAATTAAAACTGCGCTAATCAAGGGATTGTTGTATTAATGTAATTTTATAAAAAAAGTAAAATGAAATAGTAATTTAAGCTATCAAAATGGAGAGGCAAAGAAAAAATGTAGTTCCATAAAAGAATTTAGTCCAAATAGAAATACGAAAATTTTAAAAATATAAATAAAAATATTTTAGCATCTAAATATTAATTATAAAATAAATTCATTGATTTTGAAAAAGAGGTTCTTAACCCTTAAAGCGCCAAAGGAATTTGCTTGAAATCACCGTGAATGAATTTAGCCTTGGTACATCGTTGTTCCTGCAAAACTTCTAGTGCTTTTCTTCTATGAAAGTTTGTTAAATTTCAGTTACTGCTTCAAACTTCTATTTTATAGAAAACCTTGCTTCTATTTATGGGAAACATTTCTAGATTTTAAACAATTGGAATTTCCTGATTTTTTTTTAAGTTCCTTATCCCACACGCTCCATTTTTGTTCCTGCCTGTCTTTCCCTGTTAGTGCACTTTGAATAACATGCTAACCTAAGGCATTTCTGCATTTTAATTGGATGAAAAAACACAAACATAAGTGTGTTGAACCCCCCAAAATGAAAATAGTGAGAAAAATGCAAGGTTTTACAAATGTCTGAAGCATAAATCAAAACAAAATCAGTTGAAACTGAGTCATGTTACTCTCATTCATAAATCTGTTTACAAGCAAAGAAGGACCATCTAAAGAATTTCTATATTTTAATTGAATGATCAATCACTAACATAAGAGTTTGAAACAAAAAAATGGAGGATTCATCATAAAAAAATGAGTGTTAAAAAGTAAATTCAAAGGCCACAAAAGGCTCTAGGCGATATGCAGCACTGAGTTAGCGGCCTCGAAAGGCCCTCAAACAGTGAAAGGGTTAAAAATGATGGGCTGTTTAATGATCTATCTTACAAATTAATCACATATACATTTATTGTATTCTTTTTGTATTTACCTTATCATTCTCTTCATAAGCCCCAACACGCATTCTGCTATGTATTCTGGAACCCCCAATTTTTTTGGTTATGTTCAGTGGCTCATATAATCCACCCCCTTCAGCCACATTTTTTAATGACTAATTCTGAGAAACTAAATGCAAGTATATTAGAATAAGCCAACATAAACAACACTGGACCTCTCCATTTTTTTAACACCTCTGGCCCTCATCACACTATTCATAGTATTAAACAGCCCCCATATCAGACAACTCCCTCCCAATCCCAAGTATATCAAACCATTCACTCTGGCCAGTTTTATTCCTTATGCTTGCCTTAATTCAAAAATAAAAGCTATTCATACCATTCAACAGTATACCATCTACCATATACATTTTTGGAACCTGCCAAGATCAACCAAACTCACCAGCCACAAACGAACTCTACATACACCTCTTATGCTTGACTTTTCAACCAAGTGCCCAAATACTTGATTTACACCATCCCTACCTACTCTAAATCCAACTTACTTACCTATTATTCCCTCTGTCACCCTATTTAATTGCTCAATCAGAATTTTTTCATACACTTTGCTGGCAACACTCAAACTTATTTCCATGTTCTTACATTCACATTTACCCTCCTGCAATAGTAGTATCACAGCATTTTTTTTTACTGTTCAGACACTGTTCCACTACCTACAGCTTCCTAACTGTTAATATCTGGCGGAGGAATAATGGCGCACAATTTTACACTGTTAATTTATTTATGGTGTGGTGTAGAGTTGGGTGGTCTGCTACTTCGCATACACTCTAAATGGTAGTGGAAGCGGTTTCTATAAGCAAAAAGTAGCGGAGTAGTGGGTAGTGGACTAGTTAGAATTCAATACCACTACTTATTTTACGTTTCTTTACAATAAAACTGCTAATTTTGGATGTAACATACAGTAGTTTTCCTTAAGATTTATTAAAAACCGAAAAGCTGTTTGGGGGGAGGGGGGGGGCAGCGCTTTACAATAAAAAGTAGGGGGTTTCGCGATTTTGAAAAGGTAGCGCTAGTAGTGGTAATGGTTTTAAAAATTTTGTAGCATCATCCACCTCTGGTATGGTGTGACATCACAGCCAGTGGTGCAATAGAGGCTGGGTGCTCGCACCGCAGTAGTTGTTCAGAGTTAAACATGTGCAGATATTCTTAACAGTGATAGCAGAGCTCTTACATCATGGCCTCTGTTATGGAAATCGTTAATACTGGTGCCTGTTGATCGAAATGATGGGTGCTATGATAGTTGGAAAAAAGATATTGGTAATTGGCGCATTAGCAATTCATCTTTCCTTGACTAGAAGGGCTAGCTAGGGTAGCCTCTTCAGAAATCAGTGTTGATAATTTAAAAAAGGATGATGGTGTCAAAATCTTGTTGGTGAAAATAGATGGACTGCTCTTACCCGAAAAGGGTCACTGGCAATTTACAGGTCTTTGTAATTTGTACAATTTTTGTAGGTCAGAAAGCGTAAATATTAATCAGTTTGTGAGCAATTTTGAGCATATGTATTTAAGTTGTTGGCATCTTGTAAACTTCCTGATAATGAAGTGCAGTTAGTCATGTCAGCCATCAGTGAGGTTTCTTATGCTAATATGTAATCTACTTTAAAACGTGTTTTTGGTCATGAGATTGGTGCTTAGAGCACAACGACTATGATACCCATTGTTAGTATCAAGTGTGAGCCAATGTTTTGTGCTGATAAGCCCACTAGTGGTGAGGCATTATTTACTTGTGGTGGACAGCATGGTCGAGGTTCCTACTGTGATGGTCATGCATCGCAGGGTCACGGTAGTACAAGTAATGTGGACTGTGTGGTAACTGGACAAGAATCCTACTCTTCGCAGTCACGAACCCGTAAGCTTAATCCTCTAGGATGTCATGGTCAAATGTTTTGGTGTGCAGTTTGTGATTCTAAGTATCATTGGGCAAGTCAGTGTCCAACCGTGTATGGGAACAATAATAATAGGGTCAGTAAGGAAGATGATTAGACTGAAATTGTGCAATTATCAATGTTTATGGGTGAGGTACACAATGAAGTAAAGGAAACTAAGCTGCTTTCATTGCTTGAAGAGTCAGAAGGCTGCCCTATATTAGACACCGGTTGTTCTGCTACAGTGTGTGGTATGTGGCTGCAGCGATACCTAAATTCCCTATCTGAATATGACCAGTCATTGATTAGAGAGTAGCCATCTGTTTAAACATTTATGTTTGGTGATGGCACCTCTGTACCTTCATTGAATAAATTAACAATTCTTTGTTGGATTAATAACATGCATATGGAAATTACTACTGATGCTTTTGAGGCTAATAGTACGTTGCTGCTGAGCAAGAAGTCTATTAAAATTGCTGGCATGGTTTTGGATTTTGTGAATGACACCATGAAGATTGCCAAGAAGTGGGGCAAGCTAGGTTCTACTTCATCTGGACACTATGCACTACCGTTGTGTAGATGACTAGACCAGGCTAACATTCACAAGGTGATGATGGCTTCTACTGATGCTGATATGAAGAAAGCTGCCTTGAAGGTACGCAAACAATTTGGACATCCCACAGCTAAAAAATTGATAAAACTTCAAATGATTTATCAAGTGTTTGTGAAACATGTGTTAAATTTAAAAGACTTGTTGTATGTTTGCCAATGGTGATGAGTTTTAACAACAGTATTGCAATGGATTTGAAAGTGTGAGGTCAATGTTACTTCCTTGTGATAGTCGACAAGGCTACAAGATTTTGTACAGCAACAAAACTGATTCAACAATCATTAAAGGGTTTGTTCATGTGTTGGATTAGTCTATTTGGTTCTCCCCAGAAGATCCTCTGGTAATGGGGGTGAGTTTAATAATGATGAGATGAGAGCCCTTGGTGAAGCATTCAATATAAAGGTGATGACTACAGTAGCAGAGAGCCTGTGAAGTAACAGGACTTGTGAATGGTTCAATGCAGTCATTGGTAATCTAGTAAATAAGATTATGGCTGATTCTAATTGTGATCTGGAGACCACACTTGCCTGGGCAATTTCTGCATGTAATGCCTTGTTAAATAATTCAGGATTTTCACCTAAGCAACTAGTATTTAGTTTTAACCCTGCTATGCCTAATGCATTTTGCAATAAACTTCCTGCGTGCGAACCAGTGACGGCTTCCACTATTGTAAGAAATAATTTGAATGCTGTTCACTCTGCCAGGCAGCAGTTTTTGAAGATTGAGTCAAAAGAGTGACTGAACAGAGCATTAAGAAGCAATGTGCGTACTATAGATGTAGAAAATCTAAGTAATGGTGATGAAGTTTTCTATAAACGTAATGACATTAATAAGTGGCATGGGCCCGGTGTTGTGATTGGACGTGATGGAAAGCAGGTGTTGGTTCATCATGGTGGCATCTATGTGAGAGTTCACGCTTGTTTTCTATCATCAATACATTTATGTAGTCTGAAAGATATTTGTCTAAAAAAATGTATTAGAGACACATGAGAAGTAGGAAACCTGTCAAAAATGACCCTCAATTTAGTTTGGTCTAACTCTAAAATTGCAAGTAGCCAGTACTCATTACTCAGTGGAAGGCAATATTCTAGTAGTGTTGCCAGTTCTGGTAATTATTGTAACTGGTAACTGTTTATAGAGCATTTACATTTTATTTGAATGCTAGTAAAGGCTGTGGATCATTATAGAATAACATATAATTATTTGGTAGAGATTGTTTCTTAATCTAAGTGCCATCTTTTCATTTGCAGATATACCTGCACTTAGTGGGGCAATGGCAAAAATCAAGACAAGGTCCAAATCAAGTTCTTATCTGACTAATTTTGTTGGGACTGGGCAAGAGCTGATGGTGTCTGAGTTACCAACAATAAGAGATATTTTGAGGTACGGCATCTACCTGAGGGAGCAAAGTGAAGATGACCGGAGAAATTATGAAGTGGACCAGCTGGTAAAAGACATGTATCAGGGCTTGATTAATCAGTGGACCAAAGTTAATACTCTCTTCAAACCAGCTGTTGTAAATCAAAAGGTCACAATAATATCAGAGCTTAAGGAGGTGTGGAAGGAGGCAGTAAAAGTTTCCCTTGGTAAAGGAAAAATTGAAGTGAGAGAGAGGCTCATTGCAAAACTAGATAAGTTATTTGATATATTGACATGCAAATGTCAAATTTCCAGTTGTGGGGAAGTAGGTTGTAATGGCTGTGAGATTGAAGCCCACATTAACTGCTGTTGTAGTAAAAAGAAAAAATTACCTACTAGGGAACTGGCCTTTATTAAAGGACAAAAGGAGAAGGTTGGAAGTAAAGGTACCTTTCAAATTGGAGGTCCTGATATTCCAGAGCATAATAAACAATTAAGAGCTTCAGAAAGGAAAGAAAAAGAAAGAAAGAGAAAAAGTAAGGAGGAAAGCGCTGTTTTAGCAGGAAAAGCAGCAAGAAAAGAAATTGAGCATTTTTGGCCGAAGGTGAAGATCTGGTGGCAGAAAATTCTGATGGTGACAACAGTTTGGGTGATGAAGTAACTTTTGAAGTTGTCCAAGAGCCGGAATCTTCCACTAGGAATAGAAAGAATTATGATGAAATTCCAAATATTGCTCTTGCTAGTATAAAGTATGGTGTCAGATTGAGACCAACTGCAGCTTTAACCCTTTGGCTGCTGCTGGTCTCTATATGGTCTCTCTCAGAAACAGTGATTGACTGCTCCCAATCCAAATATGGGTTCTGCCTTCTCTCTTGCTCTATACCAACTCAGTTCCTCTCTATGACAAATAGATATATGTTGACATATATCTATTTTTCAAACCTCTAGCACTGAGAATAATGCCTTGAATTATAACTGACGCAGTCAAAGTGTTAATAGATGCTGGATCTATTACTGAGGAAGATACAAGTAAAGTAATTGATAAGAATAAAGTTAAGAGAGAACAGGAAAAGCTAATGACAGTTATTGAACATGAGTTTGAGGAAAACTTAAGGAAGGATGGGGGAATTTCTTGTGTTCTCTTTGATAGACGAATTGATGCGACAAATTTTATGATGGAGGCAGAGGAAAGTGAAAAATTGTTTCCAGCAAAAACAAAAGAGGAGCATTACACTGTCATCAGTGAGCCTGGGAGCAATTACCTCTTCCACTTTGTCCCTGAAACGGCTACAAAAGAAGAATCACATGCAGAGAAGATCACTAAGGTTATGTTTGGATGGCTGAGGGAAAGTGGTTTGGATAAAAGCTTAATGGAGGAGACTCCATGAATGTAAACATAGGTGTAAATGCTGGAGTAATGCGAAATATGGAGCTCTATTTGGGCAGAAAGCTTGTTTGGTTGGTCTGTAACCTGCACACTGAGAACTCCCTCTCTGTCATGTAATTATCAACCTGGATGGCCCAACACTATCTGACAACAGATATTCCAGACCAATAGGAAAGCTCCTTGACTCTATTACAGACTTGGATATCAACCCACATTTCACTCAAATATCTTTAGGTCCTCCTCTTACTAAGATACCTCAGGAAGTGGTGCAAGATCTTTGCACTGATCAACACTACAGCTATAGAATTGTATCGGCAATCAGAGATGGAGTGCTTCCTACAGGGCTTTCTCTATTGGAAATAGGACCAGTAAACCAGTCGCTGGCTGATCACAGCTAACAGACTTCTTCGGCTGTGGGTGTCAAAGCATGAGCTTGCTGGTTTAACGTTAAGATTAAGCACTCTTGGAGCGAGGGACCTAGTCACATTCTTTATCAACTTCACTGCCTTAAGTCTCAAGAGGAAGGAGGTGTTGGATATTGTTTTGCCAACTCTTAAGAGATCAGCTTAGTATGCATACAGTGAAGCCATCCTCCAAACCCGCCTATGCTCTGAAGATCAGATGGAGAGAACTGAGGGGGTGAGAAGAATCCAGACCATCAGGGGAGAAGGGGACCCAGATACTCAACTGGGAGACTCCTTTGTAAGGCTTAGAAGGTCACGACATCAATTGCGATGTTACCAGGATTGGAGATATGATCAATTGGTCAGAGGATGTCTCTGAGCCACCTCTCACTTGCTCTTTAAGTACTTCTGAATTGAAAAACTTCATTGACTCTCCTATGAAAGTACCTGACTGGACTTGTCACACACACAGCATTGAGAGGGTTGTAAGAATGGTGATTGAGGCTTCTTCCAAGTATTTCTCACATAAAAAGAGGGATGGAGGAATCAGGGCACAAGAGACAAGCAGACATCTGATGTCCAGGAATGAGTCAAAGCAAGATTTGTGTGCTCTGGTGAAGTTTAACTTTTGAATATGACCGAAAGTGACCCATGCAGCTCTATGTGGAGCTTTGCATACACTTTTCTCACTCAATAAACATGTAACTTTGTGTTTGTGTGTACTTGGTTGGATTAAATAAAAATATGTTACATAAGCTTGTGACGAAAGGGAAAAAATTACTTTTATTTAAATGAAAATTGATGTAGGTAGGAGCAATTGCATAACAAAATAAAGTTCTTTTTTCATTAAAGGATTCAATGAAAATATATGGTTGCCCCAAAGTATGACCCGTCCTAGTGTAGAGCAACGGCAGTCTGGCAAAGAGGACTGCTATCCTCCTGTGGATGATAAGGATGATCACAGCCATGACAGCGATGATGATGGCAGTGATGAGCCTGCTGAAGTGCATCAGCCAGCTGATGGTAATGAGAATTAACATGAAGATAGTTGCATTGAGATTGGCAGTAATTCTGCACCCCAAATCAAAGTTGGACTGTGATTTAAAGGTGTGAGTTCAGCTACTGGTGACCTCATCTCTAGTAAGGTGATAAGTAGAGTGGGAAAAGCCACAAGTAACAAATATTGTAATTGTTTCAACATCAGGTAAGATACTGATGGTGCTGTAGTTTGGATTGACTTCAATGATATTGTTGAATTATCTGTGATACCTGACAGTGTAGAGATGGTTGTAAGGTTTAATAGTGATGTGATAGCAGCGAAAGAAGCCGAAATGCAAAACTGGAGAAACAACAATGTTTATGAAGAAGTTGAAAATGTTGGTCAAAATGTCATAAGTGAGGTGGGTGATAACTGAGAAAGTGCAAGAAAATAAGACGCTTACTAAAGCGAGATTAGTTTCATGTGGCTTTAAAAAGGACACTATCTCGTTGCGCAAGGATTTGTCTACGTGTTCCAGGGAAGCAGCACATCTGGCTTTGTCTCTAGCATCTTCCAAGCAGTGGGAGTGTCACACCATTGATGTCAAGGCTGCTTATCTGCAGGCCAATGTCATTGAACATGAGATTTACTTGAAACCTCCTCCTGAATATTTTAATGGTAGCTTGTGGAAATGTTCAAGGTTTGTATGATGCAGCCAGAGCTTGGTATTTAAGAGTGAAGGATGAATTATTGATGCTTGGTGTTCACATGTGTTCATTAGATAATTCTTTGTTTTTGTGGTACAATGACAATAATTTTGAGGGCATAATTTGTGTATGTTGATGATTTTCTCTGAGCAGGAACTGCTGCATTTGAGGATGCTGTTGTTAAGAAATTACATCACATGTTCTTGATTGGCAGCTTAGCATCAGCATCATTCAAGTACGTTGGTTTGAACATCAACACGACTGCTGATCGCTTGACTGTTGATCAGTTCCAGTATGCTTCAACTTTGACACTTGTCGGCATCAGTCACTTAACACTGGTGTAAAAGACTGAGTACAGAGCTTTGATTGGACAACTGAAATGGATTGCAACACATACCAGACCAGACATTGCTTTTGAAACTTGTCAGTTGAGCATTGTGTGTAACAAGGCAACTATTGGTGATTTGCTAAGATTGACTAAGTTAATAGTTCAAGTGACATGAGATTAGACTTTCCTAAGCTTGAGCCACTCAAAGCCTGTTCTCTAAAGTGTTATTTGGATGCAGCTTTTGCTAATTTGCTGATGGTGGTTCTCAAGGAGCATTTATTGTATTCCTGGAGGATGATAGTGGTGCTCATTGTCCAATCTACTGGCAGACTAGGAAAATCTGGTGTGTTGTCAAGTCAACATTGTCTGCCGAGACCCTGGCTCTTCTTGAGTGCACTGAAGCTGCAGTGTACATTGCCAGTATGATTGTTGAAATATCTCGCTGCTCTGGTGTTAACATTAATTGTTTTGTGGACAACAAGAGTTTGGTTGATGCTCTGTACTCTTCTAAAAATGTTGATGATTGAAGACTGAAAATTGATGTGTCTGTTCTTTGCAATATGCTTGTTAGAATGGATAGACATTGGTAACTTGGGTTGACACGACACAACAACTAGCAGACAGTCTCACCAAGTGTGGAGCATCCACTCAGCGGCTACGGGCCGCTATCAATAGAGACTAATAGTTGTTTATCAAGCTGCTTTCACTGTGAACAAGATCAGGAAGTGAAAAGAAAAGATGAGTTGTGTTAATATCTAGCGGAGTAATAATGGCGCGCAATTGTACGCTGCGCTCTGCTCATTTGATTATGGTGTGCCATGATGTCACAGCCGGTTGTATAATGGCAGTCGGGTGCTCGCTCTGCAGTCGTTGTTTAGAGGTAAGCGTGCATAGACATTCTTAACAATAACATACTCATCAGCAGTTCCAGACATTAAACAATCTCATCCATTTTTATGTATCTCAGCTACTCTATTAGTCACTCTAACTGCCTTCCTAATTCTTTTACCTTTCACAGCACTAATGACTTTTATACTCTGATAAAACACATGGTTTGTACAATTAAGGCCAATTATAAGGAGTTCCAATTTGGGTCAACTTCATAGCAGCGGCCATATTTAAAATTACTTAAACATCATAATGATTGGATTTCTTTTTCTTATTCTATGTGACAAAGGTTGGAAAATAAAAAATATGTATTTTTAACTAAATTTATTGCATGAACAGTACATTTTATCCTTTAGAAATTTCCATATTATGAACTTACTTTTCATGTTTAACTTTAAAGCATGTAAGACACATAAAAGGATTATTTAGACAGCCTTCACAATATGTTGACACTTCTCTAGCTTTTTTAGATGCTACTTTTGACCCTTCACCCAATGATATCATCTCATAACATCCCAGACAAAGCTTTCTGGTTTTTCTTTTTTGACCCAGTTTCATTTAAGTAATGACTTGTTGGTAACTTTCCTTCGATCTTTGATTCCTTTTCCCAGGCTTAAAATTTTCACTAGGCTCATTGGTCAAAAGAGAAAAGATAGAGATTCCCTGAACTGAAGAAGTGACCATTTCTTATCTGCATAATACTTGTTGAAAAGAAAGCAAGCATTTACTACTCTTGTTCCAGTAATCAACACTATAGCAACTTTTCTGTACCACTTCCTTGTCTTTCTTAATGAGGTATAGTAGGAAGACATCTGATCCGAAACATCAACTCCCTTTTTTGTAACATTATAGTTTAGAACGCTTTTAGGCTTCATTATGTTTTCCTCAGCTCTCAACCTTTTTCCTGTTGCAAGGAAGACATCATCATGTTAAGGGATTGATGACAATGTCAGAACATTTCTTTTGTCTTTCCAGTTGAAGACTTTTATGCCTTTGTCATTTTCTTTGGCAATGATTTCCCCTTTATTTAGCTTGGCTTTAGTCATTTCATGTGGTTTCCCTTTTCTATTTATCTGTATTGTCCCACATAGGTATGTCTTACGAGACAAGAGATACTCAACAAGTAAAGGAGAAGTATAGAAGTTGTCGGTAAATAATGTAAAGCCTTTGTCAAGTAAAGGAAGCATTAGCCTTGCCACTACAGATTCTGACAAACCCATATTTAGCTGAGCCTCACCTTTACCACAATAAATCTCAAAATTCCAGGTATAGGCCTCGCATGTGCAAAGTTTGAAGATTTTGCACCCATATTTATGCCTTTTTCGAGGAATATACTGCCAAAATGACAGCCTTCCTCAAAATGGCACAACAGTCTCATCTATGACTACCATAGAACCAGGTTTATATGCCCTTTGATAGTTCTTCAGCAACAATGTACATAAGTGCTCTATTTTATGCAACCTACTTGCGTGAGGAGACGTATTATCAACAAAATGCAGCATCCTTAGGAGAATCATAAACCTATCTTGACCCATAATATCTGATATCAACTTACCCTCATATAGTTTACTTTTTGACCAATAAAATGACAAATCAGGTAGAGGATTGACACCCATAAACAAAATAATACCCCCAAAACATTTCATTTCAGGAACAGAAGTTTGCACCCATTGATTTAGCCTAAATTTACGCGTCATTTTTTGCGCAGAAATAAATTGATTTGTATATAGATTAGTTTCACTTACAATCAAATCCAGTATATCAGTAGTCAAAAGACATGAATATACATCTTTCTATCATTTGATGAAGGAAGAGCTTAAATGCACAGTTCTTCTTTGTCTGCAAAAAATAAAAGTTCTTTGTTTGACACTCACATTTTTCCAATTATTTTGTGAAACCTGAGCAGTAGTGACATCATTTGTGATGTCAGTGTCTTGAGCTTCAACTTTACTAATAGTTTGATCACTTTCATGGTCAGTGGAAGATTCTTCACTTTGTATCTTCATAATCGTCATCATCTATGCTTACTTCTTCCTCTGAAGACAGAGAAATTTCATCAACTGAGAGCCTTTTCCTCTGATGAAACGCTAATGGGTTCATTATCTGGAAGTAAATATAATACCTTATAGAATGTAAAATACTTATAAATCAAAATATTATATATATATATATATATATACACACAAAATATACCAAATTTATTAGTTCACAAATAACAAGCATTGTAGTATAGCATCAAAAACAGAATATGGACACAGGTGGGTCGTATCGCATTTTAGACATTTTTTTTTTTATTTCAATGCAATCGGACCCACCAGTGACCAAATGTTTTTATGTTATCAATGTGTCAGGAATATCCACACAGAACATACCTCCACTCGCTGTGAAGCTCCAGTGAGCACTGTTGAAAAAAAATTATGTCCGATGTAATTGCAGTGATGCAAAGCAACCGGGTTGCCACATAGCAGAGAATGTGTTAAACTTGAGGTCCCCATTGAGAAATAAAAGACATACAAAAAAGAAGAGAAAATCAGTGGGAAAATCAATTAGTAAATTAAAATTTATCTTTGCGCTGAAAGAATGTTTGCTGTGCACAAGTTTTTCTGATGTATTAAAATCTGCTGTTATTCAATCTCTCCTAATATTCCTTACAGCCATCAACTGATATACATTCCCAATTCACTCCCAAACTTGTTCTAATTCATTAGAGAAGTTATCTGACTCATTCCTATCATTGTAGGGCATTTATACTACCACAAGCAGTTTCAGGTTCATTAGTTGCTACCATGATAACCCACACTGGGATATGTGTAGCATGGGCAACCTTGCTAGAGCTAACATTTGGAGGATTGTACGCTGTCCTGACCCAAACACTTGCAGTTTGCTTTCCAAGCCATAATGCCTGCAGAAGGATCTGTGGCTATATATCTTCTATACAATTTCACTTTACATCTCTCTCCTTATAAATTTTGTATGTTGGGGTGGGGGGAATGGCATGATATAAAATTGAAAAAAAGAAATGTTAATTTCAACTTTCACTATGATTTTCAGGCTTGTACATTCAAAGCCAAGCGATCATATCACTCCTTACTCAATAGTACAGGCACCCTCCCTTTATCACCCCAACCGAGAGTTATAGATGATAATACTCCATTCATTACATCCGGCACAACTCTTCTTCCCCATCCATTGTTTGTTTCACAGTCATAATAACCCTCTTTTAGATACATTCAATACCTAGTCCACTATTTTGTCATCACTTAGACCCCTTTCCACTGCCCATTCACACTTTGATGTGGATTATTTGCATTAAATGGACAGGGGACACTATACCCAATTCCATTATTGAAATAGGGTAAAGTTGCAAGAGAAATGCTGATCAGCAATCTATATCAAGGCTTAGTTGTCCTTTACATGTGCTCAGAGAATATTTTCTCCAGTCACACATACATTATAAATTTAATTTCATTTTGATTAAAACTAGTCTTGAAATTTATGATTATACAAGTGGGAGAAAAGTAGCTTACCTGAAATATCAAATGCATGCCATTGGAAGCCATTTCCTAAGCAGGAATGCTTGTCTTTGAGAATAGCTTTGCCAAGACAAATTCCAGTGGCACGCTCAACATAATCAAAGAAACACTGACTCCAGAACAACCAGAACAAGGTCCCAATTAATAAACGGGACATATGACGCTTAATAATCTGAAAAGGTCAAATGATTGCACTAAACTCATTTTTACAGTTGGATAATGAGTCGTCATATATATGAGCTCTCACTAGGTTTAGGGGATAAGGCAGTGAGAGCAATCATTAGCAGTGGCTGTCCAAGCCTATATTGTGCCCTGGCCAAAATCTCCTTTCAGTGACCCCCCCCCCCCGACTTCGAAATGAGACCCACCTTCTAACACAGAGAACTAAAAAAATATAAATAAACAAACCAACAATTATGACCAAACATATAGTCAATAACTAATTTTTTCCCTGATCAATGCCCTCCTTGGTGGCTGCCCGCATTGCCCATACCTAAATCTGCCTCTGCCCCTCCTTTTTACACATCACTCTTCCATACTAGAATCTGCTGAAAGGTTGTCCATATCCACACACCAATGATGTGGAACAGGTGTCTCTTCCTTAGGAGGCAAAGGGTTTTCTCACTGGTTGGTGTCAAAACAATTTTAGGATTTGAGATGGGGGTGAAAAAATTAAGTTAAGAATATCATGGCCTGAAATATTAAAAATTTATCAACCATAATGATACTGGATGGGAAACAAGAATTGCTATCAGGATTGAAACAGTAGGAAGATGTGTGGTGCAGTTTCCTCTGCATCTCAATGGCTGAGACAACTTTGTTATGCACTCCCTAACCTGGAAGAAGCTCCAGCCACCAGTGTTTATTTCATGGAAAATAAGGAAATTGTTATCCCTCTCTTGACCCACCTTATTAGGACGTTATGAATGTTACAGGACAAGATCCACAGGATTGAGACAGGAGCTGTGATTGAAACAACCCAATAAAGATAAAATTGACAGAAAAAAAAGCTTATATTTCTTACTGCCACAAAGACTAGAGAGACCTTTTCTATCAAAGCGAGTAGATTTCACATACAATGCAAAAGATCTCAAAAGGTGAAATTGAAGAGAAGGTAAATCTGCCATCTTACCTCTTTATGCCCACAACCATAGGTCAGACTGGTGAAATAAATAAAGGTTCCAACCACAATGCTTGTCCACATCCAACCAATTTTCACAAAATACTGATTGAAAAGGTTATCTTTGGATGACATATATACCCTCGGAATGGGTAAAAAGTCACAGATCAGAGATCCAAAGAATAGAGAAATTGAATACATTGTTATTTTCACTTCAGTAGTGATGAACAAAACCTGAAAGATTCAAGCATTTCAAATTAAAAATAGCATTTCTTATAAGAGTTAACAATAAATTTATTATTCTTCTTTACTCAATTAAAAAGTAAAAACACAAGCAGCTATACCAACAAATTTGAAGAGGTTTGTAAAAAGTGACAAAAATGTATGGATGGCATGAGTAACCTAAATAGAACTTTAAGTATTTGAATACTAAGTATAAGATAGGATTCAATTAATTTTCAGTTTGTCCTAATTCCCATACCTCATTCTGCAATTCTATGCTCTAGTAAAGGGGAATGGTTAATGAACCCAACTTTATATAAAGCTATCTGTGTCAGCTGTCAATGAACCCAACTTTATATAAAGCTATCTGTGTCAGCTATCAATGAACCCAATTTTTTACAAAGCTACATGGGTCAACAGTCAATGAAACCATTTTTTTACAAAAATACATGGTTCAGCACTGAATGAAACCAACTTTATACAAAGCTACCCAAGTCAACAGTCAATGAAACCAACTTTTTACAAAGCTACTTAGGCCAGCAGTCATCGAAACCAACTTTTTACAAAGCTTCTTCTTGGCTGGATTGCACACAAGTCCCTTGGTGCTCATTGTGGGGTGATTACACCAGAATCTACCTAGGTCAGCAGTCAATTCTATAATAAGCAAAATGGGTATTTTGGAAATAAGATAAAATAAATAAGCACTAGGTAAAAAGGGGAATATATAGATTTTATATATATTATCGCTCACCTGGTGACTGCCTACTTAGGCATAATTCACTGTAATTCTTTCAAAACCTAATGCTAAGCTAGATTAAAGAAAAACAAACCAAAACAAAGGCAAAAGAAAACAAGAAAGAGACACACTCTGGCCTTGGAGGAAGGCCAACATGCTCCTGGTACAGGGAGATGCAGGTACCGGGATAAGTAATGTGGTGCGCAAAGATTACTCAGACTGGGACATTCAATAAGAAGTGCAGATCAGTCCAGGGGACAATGCAGTCGTCACAGTGAGGTGCAGGAAAATGCTCCATCAAATGGTGGTGCATCCAGCGAGTATGGCTAATTCAAGGGTGACAGAAGGCAACCTGAAGCTCTCATGGAATTGGGGGGTAGGTCCATGGGAACAGTCTTGGTGCAATGGCATGCAACTTTAACTTCTTCTTGGCCTCCCCATCTTCTTTGCAAGATGGCTCCAATGTAGTTGGTGTGAGGAAGAGCAAAATGCCAAGTCCTCGCAGACTCTTTAGCACCCTAATCAGTACACACATTCCCCACAATTCCTACATGTTCAGGAACCAAGCCGAATATAATCTCAACATCTGCTTGGCTTGTGGAAGCCATGGGGTTACAGATACTGTGGACCAGTGTGTGTGTGTGTGTGTGTGTGTGTGTGTGTGTGTGTGTGGAGATTCCAATGCCCTGAGGACACTCCAGATTATTTTTGAGTTGCTAAAGATCACACTCTGGTATCTGAACTTGGCATGATGCGTTATCTCCTGTATGAGAGGTGTATTGCAACCAGCTCAGTGGTATGGACAGAAGCAGCGTTATGCCCAATAAAAACCTGCTGACTTCAAACAGAGGGGATAGGGCTTGGAAGAGTTTAGGGTATGATTGGAGTCTCTTAGAAGAGGGGTACCATCGAGATGGGTGTGGATGCAATGAGAGAAGTTGGTAACTGAGGGAGGCCTCAGGCTCACACATACAGGTGTATAAAGCACTGTGTAAGATGCAGAGCGAGTGGCATCTCCCCATCATCGACAATTAAGCTCTCAATGGCATAAGGCACTGGTTGCCAGGCGAAGACTAGTGTGGTGGATCGAGTCCACCTTCCACAATACACACTCAGCTGCGGGTACATAAAACTCTCATCCGTATTTAATCTTTGAATGAACAAAAGATCAGTAGAAAAGGAAGGCAGTAGCCTTATCAGCAATCCAGAAGTGCACCACCTTAGTCTTAGCCAAGGAAAACCAATACCTATGTGCTTCAGCATAGCGAGAGAAGCGGTTCAATGCCTGTTGGTGCCGATGCTCCAGAGTTTGCATCTGGGCTGCACCAAGAGAAATTGAAAGGTTCTCCACATAGAGTAGCGAGAACACCTTCTGGCACCAATGAGTAGATACTGATTACGACACTGAGTATATGTCACTATGGGACACCCTCTTTTTCCTTCATTAGGCCAGAGAGGGCTCCTCCCACCTGTTGTGTCCTTTGAATTCTATTGTGTGGAAAGTCTCCATGACCGTATTGCTATGCAGTATTATAGGCCTTCTCTAGATTGAAAAAACACTGGTGTAGTGTGTCTACGAAGGAAGGCATCCCATGCAAGTATTTCCATTCAGAGCAGAGCATCCAATTTGGAGATGAATTTGCAGAAAATAGGTGGCCTCCGCTGTCCAGAAAAAAGGCTAATCTAACATTTATCAATTTCTCCATCAACTTGTAAACCCAGGAGGTTAGAGAGATTGGGGGGAAACTGGGTGAGGTAGAGTGATCTTTTTCTGGTTTGTGAAAAGCAAGCACCCATATTTTCATTGTACTTCTCAACTAAGAAAGACATTTTGAATACTTTGCAAGTGCCATCAAAATACATTTTGTCTATTTCAATCAACTATCTAACTGCATATAATAGTAGAAGTATAAAAATAAATACCTGGTTCAAATGTTTATTTGCCCAGTATTGATATATTTCACTGAATTTGCAAATCTCAGTAAATATAGAGCTAAGAATACATAAATGGTCTCAGAATTGATGCCTTCCCATTTCAAGTGGTTTATAAAGCCATTCTTTTGAAAGTTTTCTTATAAAAAATTTGCCTTTTCCCACGTTGAAAGGCATTTGCCACGTGGCTGACCACTCCCCAATCCTTTGAAGGTCCTCTTGGAGGCGGGCAGTGTTCCCCTCCTTTGCCACATTGATACCAAGCTTGGTGTCGTCGGCAAATTTGGAGATTTTGGCAACCATGTCTCCGTCCATGTCGTTGACATAGATAATAAACAGTAGTGGTCCCAGGATGGAACCTTGAGGGACACTGCTAGATATGGGGGCACATTCAGAGGCCCGTCTATTCAGCACTACTCGTTGCCGTCTGTCACTTAGCCAGTTCTCTATCCAATCTGCTACATTGGCGTCTATGCCCTGCACACGCACTTTCCAGAGAAGGCGGCGGTGGGGTACCTTGTCAAAGGCCTTTTGAAAGTCCAGGTACACAACATCCACCGCTTTATCCCGATCATGCTCACTGAACACGAAGTGGAAGAATTCCACAAGATTGGTCAGGCATGACCGTTGCCTTTGGAAGCCATGCTGGGAACTCTTCAGTAGCAGGTTTGACTCTAAATAAGACGTTATCTTGTCCACTATCATGCTTTCCATGAGTTTACCGACTATCAAAGTCAAACTGATGGGTCGGTAGTTTGACGGATGGCTGGGGTCTCCTTTCTTGAAGATTGGAGTCACCTCCGCCTCACGCCAGTCTCTAGGAACGCATCCGGTCCGGATTGACATGCTAAAGATAGCGCACAGATGTTGTGATACTTCATCGGACACTTCCTTCAACACCCTGGATAGAAACCTGTCTGGTCCAGGGGATTTATTCGTCTTTAGGTCAGCGATCTTTTTCTTTATTTCTCCTTCAGTGAAGTCCATTGCCTCCAACTTTTCCCCCCTGAGTAGGAATCCGTGGGCTGGGGGATGGGACCACACTCTTTAGTAAACACTGAAGAGAAGTAGTCATTGAGCAGGTTAACATTTTCTGCATCTGAGTGAGTTAATGCACCCTCCTCATCCACTTAGGGCCCAATCCTATGATGGATTAGTTTACGGCTGTTTAGATAGCCGAAGAACTCCTTGGGATTCTCCTTGCAGAGTCTCGCCCTTCGGAGTTCCTCAGTACGCTTAGCCGCCCTTATGCTGGACTTCACTCTTCTGGCTAGCCTCCGGTACTCATCAAAGGCACCCGAGAACTTCGATCGCCGGTACGCATTTCTCTTCTAACTAAGCAGTTGGCCGATTTCTCGATTAAACCACTTTGGTTGAACAGAAGACCGACGGAGGCATTTCAGAGGGATGCAACTTGATTGAACTCATAAACTTATTTTTGAAGTTGTTCCACGAATCCTAAACATCTTCGCATACTGCTAGCCTTACATCAGTCAGCCTAGTACGAAGGCTTGCAGAGTCTGCTCTTCTCAAGTCAAGTTTCCTTGATTGACTGGCAACAGACCTTACCTTCGGGTTCTTGACGCTAAATCTAACTAGCTGGTGATCACTGCAACCGAGCTCTTCGCCTACAAAGAGATCCTGAATGATATCATCCTCAGAGGTGAAGACAAAGTCGAGGATATTGTCTCCTCTCGTCGGTTCTCTGACCCATTGAGTGAGGAACTTGTTGTTGGCGAACTCCAGGAGTAGCGCGCTCTCGCCACAGGCTGCTCTGGTTTCCCAGTCAACTTGTCCGTTGAAGTCGCCCATAACGATGCACACTCTGCCTTGAACAAGCTCACCCAGCAGGTGGTACAGTTCTCTGTCCTTCTCAACGGGTTGGGAAAGGGGTTTGTAAAGCAGCAGGGTCCTGTATCTGACAGGACCTATCTCTAGGTCAACGCCTAGGAGCTCGTGATCGGATATAATGGAGTTCGTAGACTTGATTGTATCCTTGACATACAACATTACACCGCCTCCCTCTCTGTCTGGCCAATCTTTGTGGAAGAGTTGGTAGCCAGGAACCGTGAATTCGCCTTCAAAGTCTCGGTTTGAGGTTTTTAGTCACGACTCCGTTATGGCCACCATCTCAGGTTCTTCTGTTGCTACGAGGCCACGAAGTTCAAGAAACTTGTTCGTAATTGACCTTGCATTGAACAGAAGAGCGTAGGACTCCCTACGCTCTTCCATTTCCCAGCTTGTTTGTTGGCGAGGAGGCACTCCTCTTTGCAAACTTTTGAAAAGGTCATTCCAGGAGTGACACAGGTGTACTGGCGTACGTCCGCCCTCACTCTGGGCCAGATACTCCTTTGGGTCCACTTTACGACATCCTGGATCATCTGCCAGGCGCCGATTTAAAGAGACGTTCATCGAGTGAGCAGTCCGTGTTGGACCTCTCCTTGGGAGCATCCTGACTACAACATGCTTGCAGGTTTTGAGCCCACAGTCATCCACAGCACCCATGACTGTGTGGAGGATTTTATCTGTAAATGCATGCTCATCATTGTAAGAAGGTGTCATCACTGATGGAATAATAACTTTTGCAATCACTGTTTGAATGAGATTCAAAGTGCCACTGCATGGACTCAAAGTCTTATCTTCATATTTATCAGTATCACTTGGCAACATTGTCATAATTATTTAAAAATAGAATAACTTTACAATAACTCCACCACAAATTGTCTAAGGGGCTAAAGATAACTACATTGAAATATAAGCTCCTCCCACAGTATTTTAATTGGTCAGATTGGAATGCTGACTTATTTATACCAAATGCTCTGTATTTGATTTCATGTATCTCACAGCCTATTCAAACAATTTAAAATAAGAAATATCACTATTGTTTGTGATGAAAGCACGCTCTCCATCAGAGACTCAAACAAACATAGGCATGTAAATGCATGTTCATCATTGTAAGAAGGTGTTAAATATTGTCATGTTAATGTCTGAGGGTTTCTGTATTTCAAGAAAGTGTTTATCGAGTCCTAAAACTCCTAGCACTAATCCTTGAAAGAAAATTTAAAATTAATAAATTAGCAATAGCAAATATAAAGGACAAACCTTTCTGCAAATGTGTATTAACATAATGGTAAGTATATGCATTACTGATGCTTGGTCAGGTAAAGGTTTGGTTCCTTTTGCCGCCCATCTTCCTTTTTCTATTGGAGGCCTCCGAACTGAGCCTTGTGATAATTTGCTTTTCTTTTGTGTGCTTCCCACACTCATACCTTTCAAGTTAGACTTTGTTATAATTTAATACAAAAAATCTGAAAGAGAAATAATAAAGATTTAAAAAGGCGCCAGGAAATAAGGAAAAGAGCTTTGACTCCTCTACTTGTTGAAACTGGATGGATGCCCCTCTCCAATGAATTTAAAGTGGATACTGAGGGTGTGTCAGCCAAAAAGTTTGTAAAGAGCAGGAAACAATGTGGCAAAGCTAGAGAAAGTGAAAATGGGTGGAAGACATAGCTGCATATAGATATATTCTTTATTTTATGTGATTTATTTATATTTCTGCATTGGCTGATAATATATAATGTAAGGCTGAATATATATTTGCAGTTTTTGTATTTATAAATATCGATATAATATTTGCGCTAGTTGGATATCATTATTTTCTGTTTCAGTTTCCCGTAAATAAATAGTCATAATTATATTACCCCGCATTGTCCTCCCTTCAAACACCCAGGTGACTTTACTTGTGTGGCAGGTAGTGTGATTGCAGGACCTCGGGACCTGCTGAAACCGCATTGTGGACATAACATAACATAACATAATTTCACGGATGACAAAAGCCACAAGGGCCTATTAAAGGTCATCTGCATCCGCCAAAACCCACCCACATAGGACTATATCAGATCATGCAACTACTTTATAAACAATCCATAGGACTGCATCAGGATCACACATCTACAACATACAATCCATAGGATTGTGTCAGATCATGCGCCCACAATATACAATTTAAACCAGCCACACGAGCAGATCAAAAACAAAAAGCACCATCGCAAGGGGAAGACAAAATCAAAGTCTCCCACAATATAATATAACAGATGACAAAAGCCACAAGGGCCCATCATAGGTCATCCTAGTCAAACAGCCTCTTTTTTTAAGGCACCCAAACTCCCAAGAAAACTACATCCAGAGGATTGCGTCAAGGACTAAATCATGCAGCTATAGATATATACAAACAATATTAATATATACAAAACTTAGGAACCATCACGATCTTCCCTCCCCATAAACTCATCCAACCTACTCTTAAATACATTTAAATTTGGACTACCTACTACCCTCCACGGCAATTTGTTCCAGAAGTCCACCACTCTATTGGTGAAAAAATATTTTCATAAATCCAACCTACACCCTTGCTTTTTAATTTTCAAGTGGTGACCTCTAGTCCGATTTCCATCATCTAACTCAAAAAACTTGCTAACATCTAATTTATCTATCCCAGAAAAAAATTTTAAACAGCTCAATCATATCCCCTCTCACACACCTCCTTTCGAATGAGAACATATTTAATACCGTCAAGTCTATCTATATATTCAAGGTGCCTCAGGGAAGGAATAATCTTTGTTGCCCTCTGTTGCACTGACTCGAGAAGGTTAACATCGTGTCTAAAATGTGGGGACCATGCCTGTATACAGTACTCTAGATGTGGCCTAACATAAGAGTTATAGAGTTTAAGAATTACCTCCTTACTTTTGTAACTGACATTTCTCTTAATGAAACCCAGCACTATTTGCTCTATTTCTTGCTTCAATACAGTGCTTAGAAAACCTTAATGACTTATCTATTACTACTCATAGATCTTTCTCATCCTCTACTGAGCTCAGCCAATGCCCATCCATTTCATAGTTAAATTCTCTATTATCTTTTCCCATGTTAATAACTTTGCACTTATCAAGGTTGAAAGTCATTTGCCACTTATGTGCCCAGGATAATAATTTATTTAAATCCCCCTGCACTTTAAAATTATCATCAATATCTTTAACTACAGCTGCTAATATGGTATCATCTGCAAAAATTGACACTTTATTATTAACCGCCTCCCCAAGATCGTTTAAATAGATGACAAATAATAATGGACCGAGAACTGATCCCTGAGAAACCCCACTCTGACTTTACACCATTTAGCACTACCCTTTGCTTCCTATCTTTCAGCCACTCAGCTATCCAATTTGAAACACCCCCACATATCATTTTTAATTTATGAACTAGTCTCCTATGTGGTACCTTATCAAATGCTTTACTAAAATCCAAGTAAATTACATCTACATTCTCTCCCTTATCTACTTGATTTGTTACAAACTCCAGAAAGTTTAGTAAATTAGTCAAACATGATCTACCTGATCTAAACCCATGCTGAGCATCGCTGATTAACCCCTCCCTCTCTAGATGTTGGCAAATCCCTTTTTTAACTATTTTCTCAAGAATTTTACAGACTACAGGAGTTAGGCTAACCAGTCTAAAGTTATTTGGATCCTCTTTACTACCCTTCTTGAAAATGGGGACTACATTCGCTCTCTTCCAATCATCGGGTATTTCTCCATATTCCAGTGACCTAGTATACAACTTCTCCAGAGCTATTGAGATACTTTCTACCCCTTCTTTAAGTATCCTAGAATGAATATTATCAGGGCCGGAGGCCTTGGTAGTATCTAACTCACCTATTAGTCCTTTTATCGTCCTCCAATCCACACTAATGGTAGTAAACACCTCTTTCCCTGACCCATGAGTACTATACATAAGACTATTTAGTTTCTCCTTTGTAAATACTGATGCAAAATGACCATTTAGTACATCAACTATTTACTCATCAGTTTCTCTCACAACCCCATAAGGGCACACAATCCTCTAGATGTCATATGACATCTTGATGAGTAAAAGGATATTTTTTCCTCCCCTTGAATTTAGTCCAATGGACACAACTATGTATCTCATAGTGAGTTGTGTACCCAAGCCTTGAACCTTTTAAAGGTGCTCTCACATACATCCTGGGGAGTGGATCGTAACACCCTGCTCAAACTTCACAAGTCCCCTATTCTATCCAAATTGGAATACGGATGTGAGGTGTACTCTTCGGCTACACCTAATAGACTTAAAATGCTAGACATTGTGCACCATGCAGGCATAAGGCTGGCAACTGGTGCATTTAAAACCTCCCCGATACCAAGTCTTCTCATCGATGCTGGAGCCCTTCCCCTAGACCTTTGACGAAAGACTTTGTTATTGAAATGCCGACACCGACTGGGACAGCAGCCTAACTCAGTTGCCAGCCAGATGGCGATGGGGGATGCAAGATCCCTAACCTATGTTTGCTGTCCTAGCTTTCCAAAACCCTTTGGATACAGAGTCAAAACTATCCTTGAAAAGATTGCTGTCCTCGATACTCCGATCTGCCTGCATAAGGTATCGAAGACTCCGCCCTGGATATATCCACCACTAGATGTATGTAAATGCATACCTAACAAGGATGGATTAAACTCGCATGCACAGCATGCGATCTTCTTGGACCACCTCAACAAACATAGAGGTTCGGTCCCAATTTATACAGATGGGTCCAAGGATGACAGTGGTGCGGCATTCCGAAGATGTGCTCGGCATTTACTGCCGAACTACGAGCCATTCTGAATGCCATCACCTATGTATTTACCATGGATGACAAAAACTTTGTCATCCATATTGATTCCTACAGTGCACTTCAGGCCATGAGCTCCATCAGACTAGACCACCTCCTGGTGGTGGAAATCCTCAAATGGCTGTACCTGTTGAAAAGGCAAGGACGAACAATTAGCTTCTGCTGAGTCCCTTAACAGGTCGGAGTGAAAGGGAATGAAGAAGCTGACGTCCTCGCGGTGTGAAATGACCAAGATCCCTGCGTGTGGTTCCCCGGTGCCAATGGATGACCTTCGACAAGCAACCAAGAAAGAAGTCTGTGATATCTGGTGGAGCCAGTGGAACAATATTGGCCCAAATAAACTCCACGCCATCAGGCCCTGGGAATACGCAAAGAATGAGCTGTCGCTGGGAGACGGCTTTGTGCAGACTGCATATTGGCTACTCGAGGCTTACGCAGGAATTTCTCATGACGGGCGACCTCCCTCCCTCCATATTACGATGATTGTATCGTACCTCTCACAATACATCATCTCCTGATAGAGTGCCCTAATCTGGCGGAACTCTGTGCCAGATACTTGAGAAAGCATCAAGATGAGAATAATACATATGACATCGCATCAATCATCGGAAATGTGTTTGTTGAGGAGGCGGACCTCCTCAACAAAATTTGAATGGACAAAAGTGTCCAGTTTTTTTTTATATAAAACTTCTTCTCACTCTAGTGGAACGCAATCCTTTTTAGTCAGAAATAATTTTAAACCTTTTGGGAGATTTTTTAAATAAAACATTTTACTTTAGAGGATCACCCTCCTCTTTAATTAGAAATATTTTTAAAGCTTTTTAAATTCCTGACTTGTTAAATACCCGCTTCGTATCCTCGCTTTCAGTAAAGAATATTTGGCCAAAGTCAGTGCCAGCTGGCTTTGGCTTTCATATCCAACTCTGCTCGTCTTCGTGCACTCTGAAACAAAAAGACCAAAGGTACACAAATGTCTCACTATTACTTTGTCATAAAAATTCTTATTTACGACCTGAGTGAGGGAAAAAGACCAGTCTCCAGTGAAAGATGGGGGCCCCAACACTGTTTCCAGGCACCTTGTCCTCCCTCCTTCCCAAATAACCTGAAATAATAGGTGGGCATTAGAGTAGACTGGCCAAGAAAAAGAGGCATATAAAGAATGTGGTATAAAAGGGCATACTGGAAAGGTTTAAAGGAATAAAGCCAAGGCAGTTTCAATCTAATTTGAAGCTGCCCTGGGTACTGAGGCCCGGTGAATCTCTATGTACAAGGGTCTACACAGGGGAAAACTGGGTAGATATGAATCTTATTGTTTTTGTGTCAAGTGTAAAATGCACACATTATTAATGAGTGGATTTAGAATGATTTCCCTTATGTTATTATAAGACTTTTTTTCATTACAGGGTGTGGTAGGTAATTTGTTACCTTTAACAACTCTGAATTCTGTCTGTGGGTGTTGGTTCTCCCTTCTTCCTAACATAGTAGACTTAGTTGTGCATCATCTGTGAAGGAAGCAATATCTTGGCTGAATTCAATCCTCAAAAAATTTGTAGAAGCAAAGTTGTGCTCCTTGGGATTCACACACGAGGTCCAATGTTAAGATCTTTGAGTGTTTGGGTGTCGATTTGTGGATGGTGCTGAGGATCAGGAAAGAGTTGGATGAGTCAGGCTGTGATTACAAGGGTATAGCGACTCAGAGTAGTCAATCTAAGCATTCTGATCTGAAAACGACCCCTGAATGTGTCACAGATATCCAGGCCATTTTTGACAATGATATCAGCAAATCAATGAGGTCCATAGCCAGGGATAAGGGAATGCGTCTCTCATCTGGCAGTTAGTGCATGGGGACATCCACTACTACTTATACATGATGAGAAAAGGTCAGCTTCTCGCACAGAAAATGTAGGGCAAGGAGAAGGAACGTGCTGTGAAGCTTGTGAACAAACTGAAGCATCCCTTCAAGCCTGACATGCTTTGGTTCTTCTCAAACAAAGAAGATTTCTGCCAAGACCAAGTGGTGAAATCACAAAACAAACGCTGGCTTGCTGTGTCCCCAAAGATGTTCCAGAGACATGACGACCAAGTTTCAACTCCAAATCATGGTGTTTGGGGTAGTCAGTAGCAAGAGCCACACATTATGCTCCTGTTTATCTTCCCAGAAGGCTACATCAAGTGCCTGAAGGAGTTAGTGTTGCCTGGGTCCAGGAAGTGGCTGTTGGAAGGTTATATGTGCGGCCGCAAGACTCCGTACCATGCCCAACAGGCAGGAGGACCCACTTTTGGCTGTTAGACAATTTCTTTGACTACATCACTTAGAACATCTGACCTCCTAACTCCCCAGACTGCAATCTCCTTGACTATGTGGGGGGTGTGGTTGAGAGAGAGACACCAAGTCCCTGTGCACCACCAAGGTGGAGCTTAGGTCCTAGATTGCCACAATTTTCAGCCAGTTAAACAGGGGGACTGTTGAAAAGACGTGCAGCATGGAGGCTGAGGCCAATTTCATTGAATAAAAGGTACAGTCCAAGTCTTGAACATGTAATTTTGGTAGATACAGTATAGTTCAAAAGTCTTGGGACACCTCCATCCTAAGTTCATTTTTGTTAATAAGAAAGAATTAAAGGTAGGCCAACAAAATTTTAATATACTGTGGGTTGTATATAAATGCATGTAAAAATAAATCTTCAAGTTAACTGATCAAAAAACAAATGAACTATAAACCAAAGATTACAAATATACAGGTACAACAGTCTTGGGACATATCAGGAAAATATTTGTAAAACTTTATTTTTATAATCATTTTGCTAAATTTTGGTAAGAATCATGTTGATACAGAGGTGGGCGGGTCTGATTAATCGATTCACATTTTTTAATCGGACTAAGCCCAGCAAAACAAATCAGATAATCGCAATCGGACTGCCAAATATTTGATTCATTGATTTAAACTGTTTTATGGGTGCTGAAACCCTATAAGGATTATTGGCACTGTGAAATTACAGTCAAGATAGTAACCATCACCTCTTCAGTCTAGGGACTCCACTACTAGACACTCAAGAACAAAGAGAGAGGTGGAGTCTGTTAGTATGAGAAGATAAGCTAAACTAGACAGTGCTAAAAATTACAACAATTATGTATACAAATACTCATATCTATTTATGTACATAAATGGATATACAAACTGGGGAAAAAAAAATTAAATGTGTCTATATAAAGATGTATCTCTTAGAAACTTTAGTACTAGTTCAAATGGGACTGAGGAATTTAGGACAATAGCATATGAAAATCTTAGGTCATTTTCCAGGCAGAAATTTAATAGGGGGTTATGACTTAAAGCATATTCATGGCATTGAGTTATAGCATGTTCTGGGGTAAGTTAACATAACATAACATAATTACACGGATGACAAAAGCCACAAGGGCCTATCAAAGGTCATCCGCCTCCGTCAAAACCCACCCACAAAAAGCACCATCCCCAGGGAAAGACAAAACTGGGTAACACTTCAGTTTCAGGGCGCACGGTAGGTGGCGCTGTTTATAGGCTACAATATACGTCTTATGATGTCAGACGGTAGCATCAGGTGTGAACAATCATCGCAGGGTGATCCCTCCTGCAGTAATATCTCCCCCACAAGCAGTCCCCTTGAATTTACTGTTTTTTCCCCAATTTCTGTTTCGCTGCAAATGACAACAGCTTTTTACTGGCAGAAAAAACCTAACCTAATGACAAACAATACTTACTTTTATAGGTTTCTTGATCAGTTTATGCGCCTCTAAATAATCTAAAAAATTTTTGGCGTCATGCAAAATAAACCCAAATTTGAATAATGAAGCACAACTAGAGCAGGAAAAAGCCATAATGAAATAAACAACTGCGAAGCAGGTCCTATTTATAGCTACAATATTGCCAGTAAGAAACTGTCATCATTCGCGGTGAAACAAAAAATATGAAAACAAAACAAAAAACAATAAAAGACATCAAGAAACCTTACCTAACTTAGAAAAAACTATAAACGAGTAGAGGCGCAGATATTTAGTAAATAATACAGACTAAAGGTTACAAATCCCCAAAATAACAAAAAATATAACGCCGTGATTGGTCACATCTGAATCTACCGTCTGACGTCATAGGATATATATTGTAGCCTACTAACAACGCCACCTACCGTGTGCCCCTAATCTGAAGTATTACCAAGCTATGTATTTCATTTTCCACAAAATGGAAAAGTGATGGGTCAAAGAAGTAGCCATGGGATACCGTCTACTGCACCCTAATCTTAGTCAAGTTAGTACGATACTGTCATGACGTGAAATTTCTATAAGGTCTGTTATTGTTTAAATTAGGAATGATTTGGGGGAGAATGCCATTATTTTGGGACCATTCATTTTGCCAGAGGTTGAAGACTGAGGGCTGCAGCATGCCTATCATTTCTGATACTAAGAACCCTGGGTGTGTCATATTAGCATCGTGTATTGCTGCTTTAGCTGCTGCATCAACCACTTCATTATCTTTTATACCTGCCTGACTAGGAACCCATAAAAAAACAGCTTCCAGGTTGATTTTATGTATATAGTTAATTAAGAACATAAGAAACGAAGGAGACTGCAAAAGACCATTCATGGCCTACACTTGGCAGCTCCTGTTCCAGTCAACACACAAAAGATTTCTTACCAGAGAAAAGTCATCAACATTGTCACCCTTTACAGGAGTTCGTCAGATCTAATCTACAATATACATAAAATGCATCCAGAGGATTATGTCCATTCATGCAACCGCAAAATAATCTCCCCACTCCTTAGAAAAATATATACATATGTACATAAAAAAAGTCAGTCCCATCTAGCAGCTTCATTCATATATTTATCTAATCTATTCTTAAAACTACCCAGAGAGGAGGCTTCTATCACATGTCTAGTGAGCCTATTCCATTCATCTACCACACGATTTGTAAACCAATTCCTCCCAATCTCCTTCCTAAACCTATACTTATCAAGCTTAAACCCATTGCTACGTGTCCTGTCATGTTCACTAAGTATAAGAACCTTACCCAGATCCCCTTTATTATATCCTTTTACCCATTTGAAGACTTCAATCAATTCCCCTCTGACTCTTCTCCTTTCCAATGTATGTAGATTTAGTTTTCTGAGCCTTTCACCATAAGGTAAGTTCCTTAGCCCACCAATCATCTTTGTCATCCTTCTCTGCACAGACTCAAGCAAATCAATATCCTTCCTATAATATGGTGACCAAAATTGTACTGCATAGTCTAGATGAGGCCTAACTAGCGCCAGATACAGTTTTAGAATGACTTCAGCACTCTTATTGCTTACACTCCTCCTAATGATTCCCAATATCCTATTAGCTTTATTCTTAGCATTTAGGCATTGCTTTCTAGGACGAAGGTCTGAACTTACCAAAATACCCAAGTCCCTCTCACAATCGGTCCTCCCTAAATTTCTCCCATTTAATTTATAACTATTCAGTGGATTATTTCTACCTATACTAAGTACACTACATTTGTCTATGTTAAACTTCATTTGCCATTTCTCAGCCCAATTGGACAGAATGGTCAATTCCTCCTGCATAACAGCATCAGAATCAGCCCTAATGGCCCTACCTAGCTTAGTATCATCAGCAAATTTACTCAGGTCACTACTTATACCTATGTCAAGATCATTAATATAAATTAAGAATAGCAAGGGACCCAAAACAGATCCTTGCGGAACTCCACTGCTAACACACCCCCACTCAGATTTAACTCCATCTATACTAACTCTTTGCTGTCTGTCACTAAGCCATGACTGAATCCACCTAAATATACTGCCATCGATCCCGTGTGCTTTAACTTTGCTCAGAAGCCGTAAGTGTGGCACTCGATCAAAAGCCTTACTAAAGTCCAAGTATAAAATATCATAGTTTTCATCCTTATCTGCTGCTTCATACACCTTACTATAAAAAGACAACAAATTAGTCAGGCAGGATTTACCCTTACTAAAGCCATGCTGTGATTCTTTTATCAACTTATGCTTATCCAAGTGATCCCTAATATTCCTTGCTATAATAGATTCCATCATTTTCCCTACCACTGATGTCAAACTTACTGGTCTGTAATTAGACATATTTGTTTTATCCCCTTTCTTAAATATAGGTATCACATTGGCTTTCTTCCATGCCACTGGCACAATGCCACTCTCCAATGATTTTCTAAAGATGCATGCTAGGGGCTCACTTAACACATCCTTACATTCTTTCAAAATTCTAGGAAAGACCTCATCAGGACCGGGTGCTTTACTACTTTTGATTTTATCAATTTCCTTTGTCACTATCTCCTTTGTGATCAAGATATCCTTTAATTTCTCTTCATCATTACCCCAAAAGATCAATGACACCTCGGGTATATTTAGAGTATCCTCCTGTGTAAATACTGAGAGAAAAAAGTCATTTAGCATTCCAGCCATTGAGTCCCTATCACTCACTTTCTCCATTGGAATCTATAAGTGGGCCTATTTTATCTCTAACCTTAGTTTTGTATAATTGATAAAAACTTTTAGGATCTTCCTTTGCCTTATTTGCCACTTTAATTTCATAATTTCTCCTTGCTACTCTAACTAACTTTTTAACATCTCTTGCTAGTTCATTATATCTCTGCCTTAAGTGATCCTCTCCATTTTTTATTTTCCTATAAATGCCCTTTTTAATGCCAATATAATGCTTAATTTTATCTGTCATCCATTTTGGGTCATTATTTTTAGTCCTAATCTCCTTATAAGGAATGTTAATCATCTGACCTGTAATTAATTGCTCAATTATTCTTTCATACTCCTCTTCAATTGTAATCTCTTCCTCCTGGTGATTATTGTCTCCACTAACTGATATCATTGAATCTATTCCTGAATTAATTTCATTGCCTGGTTTCTGTACAACTGCCTCCAGGTAAGTCCTTAGCCCATTATAATTTGCTCTTCTAAAGTCAGGAATTTTAACATTATTCATGCTACTATCAATACCATTCCATTTCATCTTGAATCTAATTTCACAATGGTCACTATTACCCAAATTTCCTCCAATCTCAGTATCCTTAATAACTTCTTCCCTATTTGTCAGAACTAAATCCAGTATATTATTACCTCTAGTGGGTTCGTTAATAATCTGCCTCAGAAAATTATCTTGGACAACATTCAAAAATTCCTCAGCCTCCTGATCACCCACAAGAGCTTCCCAGTCTATATTTCTGTAATTAAAATCGCCCATTATACACACATGCTTACTTCTACATGCACGTTCAATCTCCTGCCACAGAAGATTTGAAGCTTCCTTACTAAGATTTGGTGGTCTGTATAATAATCCTATGACAAGCTTGTTTTTACCTTCCTTTACATTTAGCCATAATGACTCTGTGTTATCATCTAATTTAATTGTACTGTTTACACAACACTGGAGATTATCTTTAATATAAATAATAACCCCTCCTCCTCTCTTCCTATCTGTATGGAACATGTTAAAGCCCTCAATCTCAACCTCAGGTTTAAAGTGATTTCCTGCCAAATCAAGCCATGACTCTGTTATCGCAATTATATCAAAATTCTCTTCACTCGCTAACGCTCTTAAGAGATCTATCTTATTCCTTATACTCCGACTATTTGTGTAGTATATTTTTAAGTTTTTTTATTATTCCCATCTTCATTGCATCGTGCTTTTCTATTCCTAGTTATCTGCTCATTCACTTGTGCATTAGTCCCCCTATAACGCATCAGTATGCCCTCTCCCTTAGCTATTCCTCTATCTCTGCATCCCTTCCATTTCCTACACCTGCCCTCTATTCCTGTTATTCCCTTACCTCTAACAGCTTCTAGTTTCCCACCCGTAAGGACCTAATCACACTATCCAGCTCCCCCCATAGATTAAGTAATGACCTTTTTGTTCTTTCACAGCTAGCAAACCTGATAGGGAGTCTGAAACTATGAGTAGTTTGCAGTTATCTAGCTTTTAATTCATGTACTTGAGTGAACTCAATATTGCATATAACTCGGCAGTAAATATAGAGCAGTGATGGGGCAGCTTGAAGGTTTTTATGGTCTCTCTCCAGCTATAAGCACATGCTACTCCTTCATTACTTTTGGAGCCATCTGTGAAGGTTACATTAAAACCTGAGGATTTATACAACTCAATTAATTCTAAGGTCGTTTGATAAATGCATGAAGGAGTTTTGTTCTTAGGGTATGCAGTTAATGAGAGGTTAAAGTGAAATTTAGTTAGTGTTATATAGCAATTAGATATTTTTATGGTGTTTAAATCAATGGTCATATCCTAAGTTCACTATATATTTTTTTAAAATCCAACCGCAAAAAGGTTTGGGGTGAGGCCGAAGGTCATAGAAATTATACCAAAAGAATTGTAAAATACATATACGTGTAGGGTGATTTGCAATACTGAGTACTTTGATACCATATCTTAGCACTAGCAATATACAATATATCTCTTATGTCGTCAGACGGTAGCTTCAGATGTGACCAATCACGGCGTTATATTTTTTCGTTGTTTTGGGGATTTGTAACTTTTAGTCTGCATTATTTACTAAATATCTGCGCCTCTGCTCGTTTATAGTTTTTTCTAAGTTAGGTAAGGTTTCTTGATGTCTTTTATTGTTTTTTGTTTTGTTTTCGTTTTTTTGTTTGCTGCGAACGATAACAGCTTCTTACTGGCAACGTCGTAGCTTATAAATAGGACCTGTTTTGCCATTTTTTTTCTTTCGTTATTGTGTTTTCGTGCTCTCCATGTGCTTCTTATGTTATTCGAATTCGGCTTTAGTTTGTATAATCGCGAAAAACATTTAGATTATCTAGAGGTGCATAAAATAATCAAGAAACATATATAAGCAAGAATTGTTTGTTATTAGGTTAGGGTTTTCTACCAGTAAAAAGCTGGGGGGAGGACCCCAGTAAATTCAAGGGGACTGCTCGTGGGGGAGATATCCCTTCGGGAGGACCACCCTGCGATGATCCTGAGTTTCAATCAATTGGGGGTGTCTGGGGGCGCAGCCCCCCAGTATATACTCATATACAAGAGAATATAACGGCGTAATTGTTCACACCTGACGTCATAAGACATATATTGTAGCCTATAAACAGCGCCACCTACCGTGCGCCCCGAAACTGAAGTGTTACCGATTCTGCTTCTAAAAAATCAACTCTGGTACAATTTAATGTACTTATAGCTAATATAATACACTGCCGAATATTTAAAGCGATTTGCGATTAATCCAGGTCGACGTTGCCTTTGTTTTTTTCGCAATAGCAGTTTCTTGATAAATTTTCGATATTTTTCTCAAGTAAACATTTTTCGTTTTATTCTATTCTATTCATACTTTCGTATTTTCTCTATAATATAATACGTAAAATATCCTGATTAATTATTAAATCATATATAATAAAAAGATTATATTTTACAAGTACAGTAAACCCTCGATATAACGAACTATATGGGGCGGGGAGGCGTTCGTTAAAATCTATGGAAATAACGAACCAAGTTCGTTCGTTAACCTGTATACGTAAATGTGTATATAATGAGAGGAAGGAGGAGGAAGAGAACGCCAAAACAACATGTCCCACGGGATATTCACAGCCGACTGAGGTGTGAATCAGTAAGTGGATGTGCCACGGCGCGGCGTGTAACGCTTGCCAGACTGAACACGATACGACGCCTGAACCAACCATCGGATTTAACGAACCTCGGTTCGTTCAGACTTCATTTTTTTTTTAATCGCGCCCACCTCTGCCTTTTACTATCCATATTTTAAATATATACACCTTTTCATATAATCTGGCAACATTCTTCCTCGTTGACTTTCCTTTCAAAGAGAGCGCATTTCATTCGTACCTAGCGTTCGGCATCAAAAGGCTTGTTTTTAGCATCGTTAAAGTGTGCAGGTGTAGCGGTCTATACCCCTACAAATGAAATATTTATTCCTAACTATATATATATATATATATATATATATATATATATATATATATATATATATATATATATATATATATATATATATATATATATATATATATATAAGAAGGGTTGGTAACCATGATTTAAATCGAGATTGGTACACCCGTTCTCCCAAGCGTCTTAAAATTAACACATGAGGTAAATTCGTTGGCCTCGCAATCGGTGAATCAGGTCTGCTGTAATATTTGAATTGTAATTGTTTAGCTAAATATTTCCCAAAAGAATCCCGATTTAATGCGTGATTCTTTTCTCATTTACAGACCCTTTCAACTCCGTTATAATCTATTTATTAATCCATTTAACTATTTATCCAATTGAATCAAATTATCTAATTTAAATATTTATACAATTTAACTATTATCCAATTTAACTATTTATACATTTAACGATTTACCACTAGTTACCCATTTACCAATTTATAATCTATTTAATATTTATCAAAATATTTACCAAATCAAATTTACAAATTAATATTTATCAAACCATTTAACATTTTACCAATTACTATTTATAAATTATCAATTTATTTATCAAACTATTTACAAATTACTATAAATCCATTCTCGTTAACTCATGCAAATTTAATTCAAACGAGTAATTCAATCCAATCATAACTGTTACTGTATAATTTCACTTTTCAATAATAACTGTTTATTCAATAATATATAATTTTATTAACTCTTTGTTTTTAATACACGTTTTTCCAACGTCCCTCAAATTTAGGCCTAAGGAAATTTCGTCTGCAAAGATTTAGATTTCGCGTTAGCATTTAACTTCATTCCCTTGAATAACGAAATATAGGTTTTTATGTCTATTGTCATCAGAGCTATCTAGGATATTGACTCAATACACATCTAAGACCCTATAAGTGGTGCCCAGAATAGTTTAGTTATCTCCCATCCATTCATTCATTCGTAAAATTAATTTTCCCCGTCGCGTGTGTTATATTTTCGGACGATGCATTCCGCCGCCTCACTCGTTTCCATTTTTTTTTCTCGCGTGGACTCATATTTTTCACGAGTGACTTTTCGACACGTGCTCGTTTTCAATCCTAAGTTGATCTTAACATCCTTAAGTGATCCCTTAGTAATTTCATAAAATTAATTTTAATATACAGTAATAAATACAAAGAGTGACCAATTTTTAATATTTTTTTCAAATTTTTACGTTCAAGTCCGTGAATTGAATTTGTGCACGCACACACACTTATATTTTTCTATAAATGGATTATAACGAAGCCCCAACTTCGGTCACAGTAACAACGACCCAAGCATCCTCCCCCGCAACAACAACGACGTATTCATCCACCTTCGCCTGCCACGCAAGCATTCTCCCTCATTCGCTTCCCACTCAACGCCCCTTCTCCACTCCCTCTTCGGTTCAGCTTCCGCCATTCGACCAACAAAATCCCATTGGCTGGTGGGAAATGGTGGAGTTCATCCTCCTGCACCAGGCAGTTCCTGGGGACCATAGAACAATCGTCGTAGCCCAGAAATTACCTCTAAGTATTTTTTCCACTTTTAGGAGTATTCTGCTTGATGGAGGTAATCTCTGGTTCTTAGGGAAGGTTCAAGAGGGCGCTCGATTTTCTCACTGTAATAAAGTGGTAATCTCTGTATCTGGGCTTAACTCAGGCAAGCACCAGAGAGTAAACATTGGGAAACTGAGAATGTCTGGAGGTAATAAAAGGTCGTGTGATCAAAGCACTTCACCATTTTGTAACAAAGATAACATATGCTAAACAAATGTATGTCTAATAATAAAGCCCTGCCTTCTAGAAATATTGGCCAATAACGAGGTACGGCAGTTTAGATGTCATCCAATCAAAATTAAATAAAGGATTAATTTAAATCAATCAGGAGGCGAGATAACGGAATGAGCAGCAATCACTTACGCCAACCTCATAGGTAGGCGGGGCGTGAAGCTGACTTGATGAATCTGACTGCGGATCAGAATATTCCAGGTTCGTATCCTGGCAAGGTCGCCAGTTATGGGGGGGAGGGGAAGATGAGTTTACTTGGTTGTTTTCTGTTATTGTTGCCAACCCCTGTATGTTAATGGGGCTTGCCTCTGGAGTTGTAATTCTTTGTACCAATAAGGGGTTTGGTTGCATGGTTAGTGATAACGTTGCCACTAGAAAGGGTGAGCTTGGTAGGATAGGGATAACGCTTGCCACCAGCAATGGTAACAAGTTATTTTGAAATGCGCAACGGAAATATCCCTTTAGGTAGCCTTGCACTTGATCCGAGAAGAGGGTACCAGCTTGGATGACAAAATAATCTGTTTATAGATGTAAACGAGTCTCAGTCTATATATTTTACCCGAATTAAAATCGGAAGTACTCCGAGTACAATTTCAAAATTCGATTTTACAAAAAATAATGCCAAATATGGTAGAGCGCCTGGGCTATTATAATGATCGACTTATTGAATTAATGAACGCGTAACAATTTAGATAGTAATAATGAAAGAATCTCTCGGCACCCATTTATAAAGGGAGAAAAACATTCATCAAGCCAGCCGCACGCTTCGCCTACAAATGACGTTAGCGCACGTGATTGGTTGTTCATTCTATTATCTCGCCTCTTGATTGGCTTAAATTAATCCTTTATTTAATTTTGATTGGATGGCGTCTAAACTGCCGTACCTCGTTATTGGCCAATATTTCTAGAAGGAGAGCTATATTATTAGACATACATTTGTTTAGCATATGTTATCTTTGTTACAAAATGGTGAAGTGCTTTGATCACACGACCTTTTATTACCTCCAGAGATTCTCAGTTTCCCAATGTTTACTTTCTGTCGCCTGTCTGACTTAAGCCCAGATACAGAGACTACCACTTCATTACAGTGAGAAAATCGAGCCTTTACCTCGGCATTCTAGACTCACTCTATCTTCCTTTCCTCGGGTTTCGTTGTGTAGGGTATCTACATGTACACCCTTCAGGTGAATACATGGGTGCCCTACACGCCCATAGCTAATTATACAAATTGCCTTGTATTTTTTTTTTGCTATTCTCAGGCTAAATAAAATTACTTTTTTGTAAAATGCATTCTCTTACTTTCATCTAACTCAAAATTTATCGAGAAGTGTAACAAGGTACCGAATCGCCTTATATTCAACACCTTACCTCGATAAATACGTGCAAAATTTACAATAAAAATGAACATTAATTTTTCTGACGCACGATTCAACTCTCCATGTGAATTTCCGAATAGAAAATTAAGTATCTTTCATGATTCGTTGTTTAAATCGAAACAAATCGAATAGGAAATTTAGTGTTAAATTATTATTTATGTCTTAAGGTAACTTTGTCTTGCCAAATTTCATCCAATTGGGAACACAATGCTGAGTGGAAAATGGTTCGAGTTCGAAATGGCTGTCCGGCAACGATAGGAGAAGGAAGTGCAATTATTGTTATTGGATACTCATTTGACTGTTTAACTGGACAGCGGCTAGCGAAGAATAACTGAGTTATTTCATACTGGAAAAAGCGATCTGCAAAATATTGCCAAATTTAGCGGTGCAGGACTAACAAAAATATATTTATAGCTAATCGTCATTTCTTGCCAATTTTAAATACATAAAACGCCACGCGATTACATTCAATCATGTATGGACAATCAAATTTCTTACATTACAAAATAATGATTGGTAATACTACACTCAGACAACTTTCTAGATAATATGAATTATTAAACTGCATATCAACAGTGCATAAACCTGCTACAGGTCATGTTAATGAAGAAATTGCAAGTGCAATGTTTTGTTATGTAAGCGTTTGTTGATTTTGTTGCACTGCAGCGGAGAGTGAGGAGATAGGATGCAAATATAGATACCATGACTTCTTGAGCAACCTTGGACTGGAACACTTTTGCTCAGGTCCCAACATTTTCGCATGATAAGAATTCTGCTTTGGGGGGCAGGTTATTTAATTCTAGGAGGAATTAGTTCGCCCGGAGACCCTGCATTGCCTCTTTGGAACACTAGCTTTAGCTGCAACGAGCAAATAATTTTCCACTGTATTTCTGATGAGACTACTTACCTACATCTGAACACAAATTACTAATGGAGTTCTGTAGATGCAGGCAATTGACCAGCTACCTAGTATGATTCAGAATTGTGTTGAGCTCTATCAATTTCCTTGTCTTATCATGTGTTTCTGTAAGAGTTAAATTATGATTCTCTACGAGACGCTTTTTGATAATTATAGAACAGATAATCCTTAAATAAAGGCGATATGATCGAGTACTATTTTCTATTCTTCAACTGATTAACTTTTAAGATCATAATTCTGGCTTAATCAGTGTGGACCTTGAAGAAATTCATTCAATGGTTCAGAAACATTTTCCCTCTTGTAGCAAATATATGTCTAGCAAATATTGCAATCTTTTTCTTTAAAAATAATTTCTCAAGTACTGCAATGGCTGCCTCAAAAGAAGTCTCATCACCAATATACTTATATATCTTGGGGGATACATAGTTAGTCAAACAATGATGTTTATCAGGAGCTCAATCCACGCATTCCAAGAGAAAATTGTCAGTAGTTCTTTGCTAGTGTTTGTATTCCATTTTTGTATTTGGATAATTTTGTTCAGTATCCAGAGTTATCAGGAAAAGGTATGTGTTGCATGCTTGACTATAACTCAATGAAGCAATTGAATGAGTTTTTTTTTTTAAGATTGAATTGAAATGACTAAATAATGCATTTATTTTTTTATAAATTGATACGAGTAAAGTAAAGGAAACTGTAACCAAAGCTCTATTCAACTTATAACATATTTCTAAAAAGCAGGAAATGTGCCATATCACCACACTATAAGCAGCTCGACAATTTACCAAGGAGCGCCAGTCGTGGATCAGGGGCGATAAAAGCTGTCAAATGTAGGCACGGAACAGACCATCGTTTCGCTTGCGCCTTTCTAGCAACAGGAGTTTATGGCTCTTCTTCTCTCCTCCGGTTGTCCTTCCCAACACAAAATGATGGTTTTGTGTTGGTAGCATGAAAATATAAGCAACGTGGGTCCCTTCTTCCTTCAAGAATTATATGGCGCCACAAGCTGGCTCGTAAGAGCTCACATTCACCATTTTCGACAAGGGATAGCGACTTTGCATGTGTCAATCCAGAGGTATCGCCCATGAAGTGGGGCCCAGTCCAGGGTACTAATTGATCTTCACAAAAGGGCCAGATTCAGAGGCGACAGATAATGACCTAATAACGTCGATGCATTAGAGAAAGTTCAACAGGAAAAATCTTGGGGGTAATGTCACGCAAATTTAAATCATCAGGGTTCGTTTTCTATCTTCTTTACTAAGTACATCATAGAACTGATTTGATCCCTGATATGTAATCAGTGAAGAGAAGAGCAAAAAACATGCCCTGTTGCTTAGTCTGTTAAGCGAAGTTAATGATAATGAGGGGTCTTAGGCAGCAATAAAACAATTGATGGTTACTGAGTATGCCTAGATACTCTATCATTAACCTAATTTAACTTTGGGATGGATGAATGAGAATTTGACGGGTGGTGTTCAACGAAAACGAGGTTCGTTACACGAGGGACAATTCTAAAAAGGAAAAGAAGCGAGCATTGGGTGTATATAGGTTAGATTAGGAAACCAAGTCAATATTTATTGACAAATAAATTTGTAAGTTTATATAATGTATTAATGAAACTTAACAATGGCAATAAATGATAGTAATATAAATATATATATATATATATATATATATATATATATATATATATATATATATATATATATATATATATATATATATATATATATATATATATATATATATATATATATATATACAGGGTGTTCTAAAACTAATGGTACATACTTTGACAGTAGGTGTAAAAATCTAAAAGAACGACTTTTACAAGAATAAGTAAATGTCCAAAAATCGATCGTTTTCGAGATATCAAATCGTAAAGTTGAGTATGGTATAACCAACTCTGGTCGGGGCAGTCCTCAGAGTAGTAGGTGATGGAAACACATTTGAGTACATACTTTATTATGGAATTGGAATTACAGTAGGTGTTAGAAATGTCCTCCCTGTACGTCAATGCAGGTCTGGTACCTACGCAGAAGCGTTTCCCGAACACGATCAAACACTCGTGGATTATCTGCAATGAGTCCTGCAGCGTCCACTATCCTTCCAAAAAGGTCCATCTCTGTCTC
This sequence comes from Ceratothoa steindachneri, assembly GCA_963969495.1. Lineage (NCBI taxonomy): Eukaryota > Metazoa > Arthropoda > Malacostraca > Isopoda > Cymothoidae > Ceratothoa > Ceratothoa steindachneri. The sequence goes on along the minus strand of OZ018321.1, from coordinate 44,214,058 downwards.
CACTGGGGTTTCATAACTTAAAATCTTTATGTGTCTCCACAGGTAGAAGTCCAAAGGTGTCATATCTGGAGACCTCGCTGGCCATGGCACTGATCCAAAGCGTCTTATCCATCTGTTGGGAGAAGTACGGTCTAGATATTGTCGCACATTCCTTGAGCCATGCGCTGGAGCGCCGTCATGTTGGAACCACATTTGACTTTAAATACCCAAAGGCACATCGTCCAGAAGGTCAGGCAATACCTCCCGTAGAAATACTGCATACTGATCTCCTGTTAAATCTGTTGGAAGCACATAGGGCCCAACCAAATTGGTACCAATAATACCAGCCCACACATTGACACTGAACCGGGTTGGTGATGGCTCTGATGTACAGCGTGAGGGTTTTCATTCTGCCATATGTTTAAGTTGTGTGTGTTAAACACAACACCGCACGTAAAAGTAGCTTCATCAGTGAAGAGCACATACTTTGGAAACTCATTATCTTCAATGGTCTTATTCATGAACCAACGTGCAAACCGTTCACGAGGGTTAAAGTCGGCTGGAAGGAGCTCTTGCACTCTCTGAAAATGGTACGTGTAGAGGCCGTTATCATGGAATGTTTTCCATACTATTGATGATAACGCATTCCAAGTGCATTTGCCGCGGCCCGAGTGCTTGCACGTCGGTTTATATTAAAATGCTGTAGTATGCGCTCTTCGTTCTCAGCGCTAACTCACCCACGACAACCACCTACTTCTCTTTTGTTTACCTGAAAACTCTCAGTGTATCGCAGCCGTTGATGCACCCTGGTGAAAACGCGATAATCAGGCAAATGACGGTTGGGGAAACGCTCTGCATACAATCGAGCAGCCAATCTAGCAAGGCTATTCTCCGAACCATATGTCATGTGCATATCTGCCATTTCAGAATTTGGCAAGCGATTCATATTGTTGGAGCTATTATACAATGTTCACTGATAGCAGACGACCATTAAAGTAAACAACTGTTGCCACATTTGCGGATCTAGGATAGTGCCGAAAGTAATAAATATCCCTAGAGAACTCCAATCTTTACGATTCGATATCTTGAAAACCATGGAACTTTGGACTTTTACTTATTCTTGTAAAAGTCGTTCTTTTGGTTTTTTATACCTACTGTCAAAGTATGTACCATTAGTTTTTATATATATATATATATATATATATATATATATATATATATATATATATATATATATATATACACAAGGGGCGGTCAATAAGTTTTGCGAATCGGTAAGGCAAAACAAGGAAGGGGGGATGGATGTTTGTGGTGGTGTTTGGGCAAGTTATGACATATGAGGACTTGCAGCCTCACGCTCCTGCCTCGTCTATTTAAGAATCAGTAGCTGATCGCAGATCGTCAGTCACAAATTTTTCAACAATGGAGAAGGTTGAGCACTGCGCAGTGATCAAATATTTGACCAAGGAAGGCAAGAATGCAAAAGAGATCCATGAACGCATGGTTGCAGTGTACACCGACACCGCCCATTCCTATGCAACAATTGCTCACTGGAATAGGGAGTTCCACCATGGTCGTGAGTCACTTGAAGATGACCCCCGTCCAGGCATCCATCAGACGTGACCAACGAGGACAATGTGGCCCGTGTGGAGAGGATGATCCTCGAAAATCGACGAGTGAAGGTCGAAGAAATCGAGCGTGAACTTGGAATATCACATGGAAGTGTTATCAACATCATCCACGACAATTTAGCTATGACCAAGGTCTCTGCCCGTTGGGTCCCTAGAAACCTCACGCCCCATGATCGAATTAACCGTCGTCAAAGTCCACAAGGCCAGAGTTGCACAAGCTGCCCTACACGAGTGCGAATTCGAGGAGCTCAACCACATCGCCTACAGTCCAGATCTGGCCCCTACTGACTACTTTTTATTTCCCCAGCTCAAGGCTACACGGCGTGGACGCTGGTTTGGGGACGATGAAGATGTCCAGCTCGTAGTCCAGGAGTGGATTGAACAGCAGTCGGGATATTTCTGGTTGTCGGGAATTCGAAACTTCAGGGACAAGTGGCACAAGTGCATTGAAGTAGAGGATAGTTATATTGAAAAAATACTAAAACACTTTTCCTCATATTCCGTTTCTTTATATCCGAATAATTGCAAAATTTATTGACCGCCCCTCGTATATATATAATGTATGGTTACGATTGTTTGTGCAGAAAGATATAAACAAATACAATTAAGAGCAAAAGATAAATGTAAAATACACAGGTTGAGAATGGCAATTGAAATCAACTACAGATGGCAGAATTTTAGACGAGTTAAATGTGTTATTTTATAGTGAATGAATATCGACTCGCGTCTATGAATACGAGGCTTGAATATGAGTGGTATGTACAAAATTGATAACAACACAGGGAATAGCCACAAAAGGTATGCACACACGGATAATAACTTCACGGTGGACTGGAAATGCAAAGCCAAAAGGGAAATTACTCTCTTAACACTTTGCATTCGAATAACTGAGTATAGGAACATTAATTGGTAACTGACCTAGTCTGTTGGGCGGAGAAAACACGATTGGCTTTGGGAAATGTAAGCGATATAAAGACAAAATGGATTTCGACACTGATTGGTTAGTTTAAATTGCGTGAGACAATAGTTGTGATTGGCTGAAGGAAGTCATGCATATCGTATGAGGTATACAAGATCGAAATGTCGTATATGGTGTACATGCGTATCGTAATTGAATTTAGTACAAGATGAGTTGGCTCTTAAACGGGGGAAAATGCCAAGGGCATTTTATGAACTTTTGTAGGAGCTGGCCAAGAAGACAGCTGCTACACTGTGCAGACAGCGTGGGCCCATTGTTAATGCGCTCCTTCCTAGCATTCACCCCACATGTCTAAGTACCCAACATAAGACAATCTCGACATCCACCACATTCGTGGTAACTATGATACCACGAATACTGCAAACGAGTGGATGTGGAAAAAACAATGCTACACCGCACTTACCGCGCACTGTCATTCGTGAGGGATTATTAAACGGTATCCGAACCAGGGAATATTGATCTAAAATTATGTTACCCAACCCAGGTTTTGGGATGGCTGTATGAATCGTGCCACTTTCTATAAAATCACGAACAAAAACTGAAACTAAAAATATCCTTAGTTTGACCTTTTCACAGGCTTTACCAATCTAAGTTATTTAAACGATTAAATATCAATAATGAACAACAATGGTCTAAAAAGTAGAGGGGTGTATTTAATTATCACACTTAATTGGAAAGATTGTATTAAGCGTTATATTGGACCATCTGGTTAGCGTTAGAGGTAAACAACATAAAGGTAATGCTACATAAGGAATGCTTACGTCGTAAAGGTTATTTACAGAGGTGGGTAATGATAATTGGTTGATCTTTACAAATTTCAGCATGGAGTCATCGTAGAGTGATCGGGTTTAGCCAGCGGGAGACCTGCTCTGCATGACCTTCTAGCGTGCTGTTCATCTCTGGAATGAAGGGTTCGGCCGGTTGACCTGATATAGGTTACGTCGCATAGCACACACTTGAAATGGTATATAAGAGAAGAACAACAATCAATTGGAAGTGTCTTTGTAACGAAAAGGTAAACCAATTGTATTGCTATTCGGTGTGATTATCTTTAGAGAGGCAAAAACAGAGAAGTGTTTCTGGATTATAAAGCGGATTTCGGTGGTCATTTTCGAGGTTTGTGGACGAAAGAAGGGTACCGACCACTCTACGATAAAATTCCATGCTGAACTTTGTAATTCTCATGTAAAAATCGACCAATTCTCATTACTTTCCTCTGTAAATAACCTTTACGACCCGTGTTGACTACTTTCGCCAACGACCTTAACTAACAACCTGAAATGGGGCAGCATAGTAGCAAATGGCTCAAAACTTATCTTGATGAAACGAACTCTAAGAAATTTCGGCCATTCCTGTTGGATTAATCGATTTAAACTAAGGTCCAACCACATTGCTTGTGTCAACGGGGAGACTATGAGCCAGATTGCGACTGACTACAACAACCGCAGTGATTGTATAGTAAGACAAGCTGTGAGTCAAAATGCGACTGCCTACAGCAATTTCAAACTCAACGACAACATCTAAACCCTACAAATTTGTATATTGCAACTTACAGTTGTAGAATGATATATGAGGAGATACTGTACTGCCAAATTACAAGGTGGAGTAGAGCTAACAAAGAACCTCACAAATTGAGCACCCACTTGGCCCTATGAAATCTTGAAATGGGCACACAAACCAAACACTAAAATAATATGCCATTTTTTAATAATTAATTAATAAAAAGCAAACTGTATACTTGTAAATATTGCTAAACTGCTAGTCAGTAATTATTGTATCAATGCAAAGCAAAATGTATACTTGTAAATAATGTATAACCGGCTAGCAATGAAATCGCTGTGCTCTCACGCTAATACACAAACAGTCATGCGCACATTGGAAAAAAGGTGCGAGCCCACGGTTTTGGCCATGGCAATAAGGAAGACAATTGAAACAGCTGTTTATACAAGTAATGAATCTGATACAGAGGAAGTCTGACCCACCAGCTGTGACATGGACCCACGAAAGATGAAATTTTATTTTGCTACGAATATCGACCTGATAGATATCAGTCAGATTTCCAAATTCGAACACTCTCTTGGTGCACACGCGCCTACACTAAATACGCGCACAAACCCTCTGGTCAAATAGTCTCCGCCCAGCTCTCGGATTGGAGAAACAAGGATACGCCTCTAATCTTTCGTTATGATAAAAGGGCTTGTAAAAGACACGCATACATCATCTCTGAGGAGCTAACTTTTCTCATACTCGTCTCATTACCTCGGATCAGGAGGTAAAGCAATCGGAAAGACCTTTAACGCCTTCAGCCGCATTAATTCTCAAGGACGGCCCTGATCTTGGAGGCATACTCAACAGCCAGTCAGCAGTGCATCTTCCAGAAGCCCCTACCCCACCCCCTAATAAAAATACATTTATTTCCCTGCAAATCGTCACTGATCTGATTTGATAAACCCCTCGCCCTCCCCGCCCTGCTATGACTGCTCTGTGAACTTTACTCGCACACATAGTTCCGTCACAACTATGCTCATCTACTTAGAGAGGGCATAATTGAGAACTTTGGGGAAAGGAGGTTTGAGGCTTATCCCACTGCGGAACCCAAAGGAAGGAGCAACCTGGAATGGTACTCGGTTAGGAACACAGAGGGAGTTACCACCGTCTCTGTGCTATCTCGGATGTAACCGAGAAATACCCTAAACCCAATAGAGGGGGCGGCACCCCCGGCTGGAGTCAGTTGATTCGGACTTCAATCATCATTAAGTTTGCTGTGTTTTCATGCCTTCTGAGGATCCCATCCAGGTCCACACTCATATCATTTCATCACATCCTGAGTCATGTTCATGGGGTGGTCATCGGCGAAGGGGGAAGGGACCTCCCCTCTCTCTAATCAAGAAGTATACTAAGGCTACAATCTCTCAACACTCACCATACACACTATGAGCGGTGAGACCACTCTCCGCCTCACGAATATAGACAATAAAACATGCACACATCCAATATCTGAAACACTCAAACTCTCCAATACACTCAACACCCCCATCACAAAGATCTCAACGAGCCCCGCGGCACACATTCTCATATTCAGGTCATCTGATGATGCTCTGAATTTTCATACAAGCGCAAAAAACACGCTGGCAGAAAAGCAACATCACACGCTGCTGCCAGACGCAATTATTCGTGACACCAGGTACGGATTCGCCGTACCAACCCACTATAGCAAGAGTTCACGGATGAGGACCTCCTGGACGAGCTCAAGTCAGAATACAGCACGGAGGTCCTCTGCAAACTACATTACAACCGCACCAAACATTGGGCGGTACTAACCATCGCAGACAAAGAAAACGCAGATAAAATAATCAACCAGGGCATCAAAGTCCTGGGCACACTCACACATCCCGAAGCAATCGATCAACAAGATAACATACGCCTCCAACCATGTATCCGCTGCTACAAAGCGGGGCACACAACAAACACTTGTTTAACAGAACATATCTGCAACATTCATGTGCATCAACTGCGGTGGCAATCACACCGCAGTTAACCTGAAGTGTCCATATCTTGCCGAAAAGCGGGCTTGGGCTATTTCGGAGATGCGCACACCACAATTCACCCCATCCCCCCACAAACCATGCCTGCTCCCACTCCACCGCCCCTCGCGGGATCCTTCGCTGCCACTTGCAGAGCAAAGGACGGCTTGCACCCCCCTTCCCACACTACACCTACTACGCACGAACACACATACCCTGAACCCAATCACACAACATTGGCACACACACAACCCGAACATACATATACTCCGCCCATAGTTACACACGTGCAAACTTCACACATACCACCAACAAACACACAACGCTGACTTCATGACAAACCGCGCCGCTATGCTCTCACGACTGGCACAAGATTTTCTGAACGAGCTCTTCGAAGCTAATGGAATAGAGCACATTTTCATTCTGGAGTTAATATTTAACACCTACCAGTTGCACCAAAACAGAAGGCCACATCGTTTGGCTACCCCAACAAACATTCCAAGACCATGCATCAACACCGTACATGAACACCCAAAGACAACCTTCGACACACTCCCTCCGGTATCCTCTACGATCCCGCCTAACTACCCCCACCTCTCCGTCTGCACCCCTGCTCCATCTTCTGTTCTCAACCCTTCCCTACCCGCTCTGGCTTTCACTTCCTCCTTCTTCCCCCTCACTCTGCTTCTCTCTCTGCCCTTCTACCCCTGACCACTCCAACCCCTGTTCCATCTTCTGTCCTCACTCTCTACTCCTCTGCCCCCACACGATGCCTTCTGCCCATATACCCCTAACCACTTCAGTCCCTGCTACAAGTGGAAAATCACCACCACGACACTGGCACCTGCACCCACATCTACCCACACCTCCAACTCACCCCTACTTCCAGCCCCCCCCCCCCAAGCAAACACTCCCTGCACCCATCCAGACCCCCCAAACCACCTCACCTACTAACCTTACTACGCTCACACACACACACACACACGCAAACACAACAAACAGAAAACACAAGGCGTGAAAGTCGCTGCGGCCCCCCATCACTCCTAGAGTGTCAGGACTTAAGGAGTCGCAAGACAGGTTCACCACACCTACGCGATCGCCCAGAATAGGTCGCTTGAGCGTAGTACAGCTAAACGTACGCATTTGGCACGGTGTACGCCACACTGTCTCCAACTTTGCTACTAAACACACAGCATCCAGACATTATACTCCTGAACTTTATCAGTCGTCCTCCTCCTTGCACTAGGCTTCGCATTGCAGGCTATTACACATATCTAACCCCTCAGGCGCTACAATTAGGCCCGGCGCTCCTAATAAAACACCAAATACACCATACCCTCGTTGACACCACAGACGACTCCTTCATAGCCTGCAAAATAGACATAGACTCTGGACCAATCCTAATTGCCACACACTACAGACCACCCCGACTACAGTTACACATTGATGTCCCACTCCGGGCGCTATCAAACTATAATCTTCCACTCTTCTTCCTTGGGGACCTAAACGCACATCATCCCACATTTTTCTCCAACACCACAAATGAAGCGGGAAGCTACCTGGTATGTGCCTTGCAGCTTTTTCGCTGTGAAAACATTGGTCCGGCCTTCGCCACATTCTTCGGTCAGCGCGGGGGAGACCTCATCCCCGGACCTAGTCCTCCGTAACGACAACGCCACAAGACTCTACACACACATAGCCCCAGGTCCTCATGTATTACCCGACCACATCCACATATGCCTTCTGATATCTACATTTCCTATACTAATCCCCACACCACCATTATACGACTACAATAACACAAACTGGGTAGACTTCGGTAACCACATAACCACACACACACATACCAAATAACCTAAATTCCAGGGCACCAGATTCTCACAATTAGGTGACCACTGGAAGGCAATCATAGACACCATAAAAACTGCCCGCGAGACCTACACGCCACGCAAAACATACAAACGCAAAAAACACTTCACCTTCTCCATTCATACACAAAGACTCATCACGATATACAACAACCACTATGGCAGAGGCCAGCAACAACGCAATATCACAATCCTTCGTGCCCACATCCTCCGGTGAATGCTGCTGGATAGGAACCGTCAGTGGGGCGAGGTCATCCGCACGGCAAAAGACGCTCGCTGCGCTGACCCCTCCTTCTTATGGCGGCTAATCAGGAGTATGATATGAACATACCCTTCCAAACCTATAAAACTACAAGTAAACAATCAGACACTCACAAACAAGAATGATATCCTCGATGCATTCTGGTCCCGCTGGGACCAAGTTCACTCACATATCCAACCCAAACCACACGCACAAGATCACTTCCAGATTGTTCAGGAATGGTGCAGGCTCCATGCCATTGAGCAGGAGCCGGCGCCTCTGATCGAAATGGAGGTGCTCGACAACTCAACCACATTAATACCCAAGTCACTATCGAGGAAACAAAACACTACATCAAAGCCACACGTAAACGTGCCCCCGGCCCTTCTGGCCTCCCAAACCACAATCATTCATCACCTTCCAGAAAACATCTACCGGACATTAACACACCTCTACAATGCATCTTTAGCCTCTGGATATTTTCCGAAAATATTCAAGGCCTCACACAACCTTATTCTCCATAAACAACATAAAGACCCCAAACAACCAAACAGTTACAGGCCCATTGCTCTCCTAGAGCAACTAGGCAAAATACTAGAACGCATAGTGAATAACCGCCTACAGAGCTTTCTGGAGGAAGGAGACTGGTTCTGCCCCTGTCACTATGGCTTCAGGAGGGGTCGGTCTACCAGCTCGGTGATCACTATCGTTCACGACATCATACAAAATAAACGACAATCACGAAGAGAAACACTCACTATCAGCAAGGATGTCTAGAAGGCCTTCGACAAAGTGTGGCACGCGGGGCTTCGTTGGAAACTAGCCAACAACGCGGAGCTGCCTCTCTGCACCAGAAGGCTCCTATCGCATTACCTTGCGGATAGGGAATGTTACATACGTTACAACAACACACTATCACACCCATTCTCCCCATGCGCTGGAATACCACAGGGCAGCGTACTAGCACCCACACTTTTCATAATTTATACAAATGACACTCCACGCCCAGAAGTAAATTGCACATACAAACACTGTCGTACGCAGACGACGAGACCATTCTCGTCACCAGCGTGCGTCCTGACACTCTTACGCGCCGGGCACAAATAATATTAAACGGAAGGACAGAGTACGAGGATACGTGACCCATAACCACCAATCCTCAGAAGACACATATGACACTATATGGCGCGCAAGAAAACTACATGCAAAACATCCAGATACACGATTAAATACCTGATCAACATTACCCAGACCCCATAAGACTTAGATACAAACCCACAACAAAAATACTAGGGGCAACATTTGACAAGTACTTTCACTTTCACACACACCAAAACACCACACAAGCCAAAGCAAACGACTGAACAACATACTGAAGAGGTTTTACCCCAGCAGTAAAAAGATGCAGCTACACTTATACAGAATACTAATCAGACCAATACTTACATATGCACCGATTACACTAATGGCCACAAACCACACTTGACAGAAGAGTGCACAACGCATACAGAGCTCCACTCTGAAGCGCGCCTGTCGCTCTCCTCTGTACACGAGAATGTCGACACTTCGCGACACAAACATACTCACTCCTCTAAATACACACACTTTCATGAGACTAACTCGAGAACTGGGGAAACTCGAGAGAGACCCTATTTTACAACCACGTTTACCACATACAGTATGGTGTTGCTTGGGAACGCAAATTCCAGGAGCAAGAAACCACCAGCTTCCAGAACCACTCTACACCTAAATAGCAGCATCGCAATAAGTTTTCCTTGATTCTAAAAGACACCGCCGCGCCGAAGTGTCTCAGATACTAAGCCACTACGTCTCGTCGATCTAGGCAAACCGCCGATCTAGCAAGACTTAGACCCTCCCGAACCGATCCTTCAATCTCGCGAGTCCAAACAGCACACTATCACATAACATCGCCATATACTCAGCACCAGTGTATAGCCACCAGACTTTAATCTCTTCCTATCCCCTCTTGAGTTAATTTCCGAACCGCTCCTATTCGACTGAAACGACTTCCTGGATATGCACAGGAATCTCTCGCTTTTTCTTTCTATACTACTTTGTCATGTGTTATCACATATACACAGTCAGACAGAGAGAATACAAAGACATTGAGGCTGTAACACCGATAGCCAGATACAAGGACGTGAGCATACTACAAACCAGTAACTCAGCCATTTCACTTACCCGAAAACAAAAGGCGCTCATAAGACCAGGAATAAACCTCCAAAACCGGCATTTTCCTCATTTCCTTACCTCCGCCAAGTAATAAGTCGATTACTGTTAGGCCAGCCTATAAGTGGATAACCAGCTGGTATCTTGAACTTTCAATTGGAGTCAGATAGAATTCTACGGAATAACCAACTGTAGCCGATAGCCCCAAGCCAAATCATGCATCCACCATAATACATCTCACAGAACTCCTCACCGAAATCAATGATATTAAATGGGATATAATTGGTCTGCCTGAAGTCCGACGATAGGGGAAAACTATCACTAAAACAAGTGAGTATTAACTACTCTACCCTCTCCCTAAAAAAGAAGATATGGAATCGGATTCCTGATACCTAAAAAGCTCAGAGAAATGACAATAGAGTTTCACGGCATATCGGAAAGAGTGGCTTAAGTAAACTTAAGTGTCTTTAAGAAGTACAAACTCAAAATAGTCCGAGTGGACGCACAGACAATTTCTAATTAGCATGAAGAATTAGATAGATTCTATGATGACATCAGGACAATCCTCAACAAAAACAAAGCACATTTTAACATCATTTGTGAGACTTTAATGCAAAAGTCGGTCAAGGTAATGAGTCATGCATGGGAAAGTTCTCAATGAGAGAACTTTTCCATGGGGAACTTTTCCTGGCTCAAAACCTCAAAAGTACTCACAGTATGTTTAAAAAGAAGCAAGCAGCAAAGATGGCCTTAAAGAAGCTCAAACTATGATATATACAATGAAATTGATTATATGCTGGTTGACAAAAAAAGTAATCTAAATAATTTCTAATTCATCAATAAAATCAAAATCAGTGACCATAGGATGATCAGATGTATGATAAAAAAATAATATTCAGAGAGAGAGAGAGAGAGAGAGAGAGAGAGAGAGAGAGAGAGAGAGAGAGAGTGTAACAACAAGGAAAGAAGGTACCATAGGAGACCTTACGGTCCATTCAAGGAGGGTACCTTTGGACTAGCAATAGAGCGGGCACATGGCTGCTCAATTGTTTTGCGTCCCTAAACGGCCACTTTTCAAGACTTTGTCTAGTCTTGACTTAAACTGGTCAACAGATTCACTGTTGACAACTTCCACTGGAAGTGCGTTCCACATACCGCAGATACTGTAAGTGAAAAAAATTTCCACATAGATTGTGGTTGTAACGCTTCAGTTCAAGTTTGAAGCCGTGATTGCGCGTTCTGTTCTCACTCAGTGTGAAAATATCCAGGTAGTCAACATTGTCGAACCCTCGAAGTATTTTGAAAACCTCGATGAGCTGACCACGCAGTCTACGGGTTTCCAGCAAGAACAGATTTAATTCCCTTAGTCTATCCTCATAACTTTTATGTCGGATAGAGGTGATCAGCTTGGTTGCCCTGGTTTGTACACGTTCTAACCTTGCGATATCCTTTCGAAACGAAGGACTCCAAAATTGTACGTCATACTCCAGGTGCGGCTGAACGAGGGAGTTGTACAGACAAAGTACTATCTCCTTGTTCAGGTATCCAAACTGGCGCTCTATGTAGCTTAACATACTTTGTGCTTTCTTCTCTGCCTCGATGCACTGTTTCGAGAACTTGAGGTCGCTAGTGATAGTTACACCCAAGTCCTTCTCAGTGTCACTCGATTCAAAAGCAATGACCTTAAGGATATAATAAGATTGGGGGTTTCTGTGGCCGATATGCATTACTTTGCATTTCCCCACGTTAAAAGGCATTTGCCACTTGTCCGACCACTCCCTAATTTTCCCAAGATCTCCCTGCAGGTGGGCAGTATTTCTATCCATTGCAACGTTCATACCAAGCTTGGTATCGTCGGCAAATTTGGAAATCTTGGCAACCATGTCACCGTCCATGTAGTTGACGTAGAGGATGAATAGTAGTGGTCCCAAGACAGAACCTTGAGGCACTCCGCTAGTAACGGGCACCCACTCAGAAGCCTGCCCATTCACCACCACCCGTTGCTGTCTGCCACTTAGCTAGTTCTCGATCCAGCCGGCTACTTTTCCGTCTATGCCCAGCGCTCGCACTTTCCGGAGAAGGCGGCGGTGTGGTACCTTATCAAAGGCTTTCTGAAAGTCTAAGTACACCACATCTACCGCTTTGTCCCGATCGTGCTCACTAAAGACGAAGTGGAAGAATTCCACAAGGTTCGTCAGGCATGACCGTTGCCTTCGGAAGCCGTGCTGAGAACTCCTCAGTAGCAGGTTTGACTCTAAATACGACGTCACTTTGTCCACCAAGATGCTTTTCATGAGTTTACCGACTATCGAAGTCACACTGATAGGTCGGTAGTTCGACGGTTGGTTACGGTCTCCTTTCTTGAAGATAGGAGTCACCTCCGCCTCACGCCAATCTCTCGGAACGCATTCGGTCCGGATTGACATGTTGAAGATTGCGCTCAGGTGTCGTGACACTTGATCACGCACTTCTTTCAACACTTTAGGTAGAAACCCATCCAGGCCAGGTGACTTATTCGTCATTAGGTCACTGATCTTTTTTATTTCTCCTTCGGTGAAGTCCATATCCTCCAGCTTTTCCACCGAGTAGGAATCCGTCGGCTGGAGGATGGGACCACACTCTTCAGTAAACACTGAAGAGAAGTAGTCGTTGAGGAGGTTAGCATTTTCTGCATCTGAATGCTTTAATGTCTTCTCCTCATTCCCCAAAGGGCCAATCGTTCGACGGATTGGTTTACGGCTGTTTACATATCCAAAGAACTCCTTGAGATTCTCTTTACAAAGTCTCGCCACTCTATAGTTCCTCATCCCGCTTAGCCGCCCTTATGCTGGACTTCACTCTCCCGGATAGTCTCCGGTATTCATCAAAGTCACCCGAGATCTTCAAATGCCGGTACACAGTTTTTTTCTCCCTAGGCAGTTGGCCGATTTCTCGATTAAACCACTTTGGTTGAACAGAAGACCGACGGGGGCATTTCAGAGGGATGAAACGACTTGAAGACTCATGAATGTGGTTTTGAAACTATTCCTACGAGTTTTCCACAGCATCGCACACTTCTAGCCTCACGTCAGTCAGTCCAGCACGAAGGCTTTCAAAGTCTGCTCTTCTCAAGTCAAGTTCCCTTGATTGACTGGCAACAGACCTTACCTTCGGGATCTTGACGCTAAATCTAACTAGCTGGTGATCACTGCCACCGAGCTCTTCGCCTACAGAGAGATCCTTAACGATATCATCCTCAGAGGTGAAGCTTAAGTCGAGGATATTGTCTCGTCTCGTCGGTTCTCTGACCCATTGAGTGAGGAACTCGTTGTTGGTGAACTCCAAGAGTAGCGCGCTCTCGCCACAGGCTGCTCTGGTTTCCCAGTCAACTTGTGTGTTAAAATCGCCCATAACGATGCACACTCTGCCTTGAACAAGCTCACCTAGCAGCTGGTTCAGTTTCCTGTCCTTCTCAACGGGTTTGGAAGGGGGTCTGTAAAGCAGCAGGGTCCTGTATCTGAGAGGACCGATCTCTAGGTCAACGCCTAGGAGCTCGTGATCGGATATAATGTTGGAGTTCGTAGATTTGATTGTATCATTGACATACAACATTACACCGCTACCCTCTCTGTCTGGCCTATCTTTGTGGAAGAGTTGGTAGCCAGGAACCGTGAATTCGCGTAACAAGTCTTGGTTTGAGGTTTTTATCCACGATTCTGTTATAGCTTCATTTCGGGTTCTTCCGTCGCTACGATGCCACGGAGCTCAGGAAACTTGTTCCTGATTGACCTCACATTGAACAGAAGAACTTTCAGGGAGTCCCCGACTGTAGGACCCCCTACGCTCTTCTGTTTCCCGGCTTGTTTGTTGGCGAGGCACCCCTTTTGGCGACCTCTGAGAAGGTCGTTCCTGGAGTGACACGGGCGCACTGGCGTACGTCCGCTCTCACTCTGGGCCGGATACTCCTTTCGGTCCTCTCTACGACATCCTGGATCATGTTCGACAGAAAAGCCTTTCCTTTAATGGAAAGATGTACCCCATCCCTTTGGTAGAGATCATTTCCACCATAAAAGGTGCGGTACGGTTCCACAAAAAAGACCCCCTCTGCCGTACACAAATCTGCCAGGCGCCGATTTAAGGAGATATTCATCGAGTGAGCGGTCCGTGTTGGACCTCTCCTTGGGAGCATCCCGACTACAACACGCTTGCGGGTTTTCAGCCCACAGTCGTCCACGGCACCCATGACCGTGTGGAGGATTTTATCTGTAGGGCCTACCCTACCTCCTCTCAGGTAGAGGTCATTTCCACTGACCATCAGAGTAACAACTGAGCTCTCAGAAATCTGTGATTTCTCAGCCTCTACTCTGATGTTGTGGTTACCACATCCTGGCAGGCAGCTTACCTTCACACTAGTGCGAAGGCGGGCCACTAGCAGGGACTGCAGGCCCCGTGCTTGAGAATCACCAATAAGGGTGACTCTTGCACATTTGTCAGCAGGTGACTTATTCTTTCCTCTCGGAAGCGACTTGCCGCTTTCCTCTTGTATCTCTACATTTTTATGTTTTTTCTTCTTCATCTTATTTTTCTTGTCTTCATGTGTTTTCTCTTCTTCCGTTTCTCTTTTCTCTTCTTCTCTTTCCACTTTCCCTTGCGCACCAGTAACGCTCGAATCCTCTACACTGGGGTGAGCAGCATTAAGGTCCTTTTTCTTCTTTTTCTTTTTCTTCTTCTCATTGGCTCCGCATGGCAGAAGTGGAACTGCCAATGCTGTTTCACCTCCTTGGGCTGGAGTCACATCGACGGAACCACCCAAGTCAGTGGGACTTTCGTCTCGAGCTTGAGCCGACTGGGCCTCTAGTTTAGAGGCTAGCTCTAGGATTTTTTCCTCGAGACGCCGAATCTGAAGCGCGCGCTGCGTTTCTAGGGTCTGTATTTTACTTTTCAACGCCCTAGATTTTTCTTCAGAGGTTGTGAAGAGTTCCTTGAGTTCGTTGCAGTATGCCACTGCCTCTCAGACCTCTCCTTTAAGGATGCAGTCGGTGCATATACTTCCCGGGTGGCATTTCGAAAAACATCCTTCCGGGAAGTCCACGCACCACTTATCCTTCTGGCATATCGCACATGTATATTTGAGTGCAGCTGGACCTTTTTTCCCTGTCATTTTGAACACATTCTCTCTTTCAAAACTTTGTGACCAATCAATAGAAAAAAGGGGGTTGGTGAGTTCTCCCCGCGTGAATCGCTCCCGCCTATCGATCGGAGACGTTTCGGATCTTTCAGAAGGCACGCTCCATGTGCTGCTGTTCGTCCGACCGAGTCGTCAAGCCTCGGCGTGCCGTGGCTCCCAACCAAGCAGCACAGACGGTCCCCGAAGGGGCCATCGATTTGTCACCAGGTGAACAACAACGAAGCACGCCATTTACTAAACTCCTACTAGTTCCCTTCACAACGGCCAGGATCTCGGAGTAGCGTTCAATGGATATCCCGCCACACCAAGGAACTCGACTAAAGGCTTTTTATTGGCCTGGCAACCAACACGGGAACAAAGGGCCGTCACTCCGGACCAATGCTACCATAAGCACCCATCAACATGCACTGGGAACAGTCAATAATTACGCGCCAGGAAAGGGGTTAACGGAGCACTACCCTCATCCCATTCATCGTGCCCCAGCGCCTAAAACCCCTCAAGTCTTAGTCTCTCGCAACCAGTGAGCATCGATTGGCGTTGTTTATAGAGGTTCCAAAGCCTCTCTTCTGACGCATGAGGTAGCTGCCAGGTCCTTATATGTAGATAGATGAAAAAAGGGTAAGAGTGACATGATAGGAATATGTTTTTTTTGTTGCTTTTTTATTTTTGTATAAGTAGAAGAAATAGGATTAATGTAAAAAAAAGGAAGGATAGAGTAGGATAAAGAAAGACGCACTTAGTCTGGAACCTAATTTCCGACCAAATCGACAAGGGAAACCCTCCTAGGGGTACCAGAAGATAGGTACCCCCGCCGACATAGCTCGAAAAGTCAAGGGTACGCGCAAGCTCTCTTCCCGCGACAAGGGAGCGTCACCTCTCTCTCTACTTTTTTTTAGAGAGAGAGAGTGTGTGTGTGTGTGTCTGTGTGTGTTACAAGGAGTTACAAGGAAAGAGAGTACACTAGGAGACCTTACGGTCCATTCAAAGAGGGTACCTTTGGACTAGCAATCGAGCAGGCACATGGTTGCTCTCAAATGCTTTACGTCCTTTCACGGCCATTATTCAAGACCCTATCTAGTCTTGACTTGAACTGGTCAACAGATTCACTGTTGACAACTTCCAATGCAAGTGCGTTCCAACTACCGCAGATACTGTACGTGAAAAACTTTCCACACAGATCGCGGTTTTAAAGCTTCAGTTCAAGTTTAAAGCCGTTATTTCTTGTTCTGCTCTCAACAAGTGTGAAAATATTCCGGTAGTCAACATTGTCGAACCCTCGAAGTATTTTGAAAACTTCGATGAGCTGACCACGCAGTCTACGGGTTTCCAACGAGAACAGATCTAATTCCCTTAATCTATCTTCGTAACTTTTATGTCTGATAGAGGGGATCAGTTTGGTTGCCCTGGCTTGCACACGTTCCAATCTCGCGATGTCCTTTCAAAATGAGGGACTCCAAAATTGTACAGCATACTCCTGGTGCGGTCGGACATGTGAGTTGTACAAACACAGTACAATCTCCTTGTTGTGATATCAAAACTGTCGCTTTATATAGCCTAGCATCCTTTGGGCCTTTTTCTCCGCCTCAATGCACTGTTTCGAGAACTTTAAGTCACTAGTGATTGTTACACCCAAGTCCTTCTCAGTGTCACTCGATTCAATTGCAGTGCCCTTAAGGATATACTGAGATTGGGGGTTTCTGTGGCCGATATGCATTACTTTGCATTTCCCCACGTTAAAAGGCATTTGCCACGTGTCCGACCACTCCCCAGTCTTCCCAAGATCTTCCTACAGGCGGGCAGTATTTCCATCCTTTGCAACGTTCATACCAAGCTTGGTATCGTCGGCAAATTTGGAAATCTTGGCAATCATGTCACCGTCCATATCGTTGACGTAGATGATGAATAGTAGTGGTCCCAGGACAGGACCTTGAAGCACCTTGCTAGTAACGAGCACCCTCTCAGAAGCCTGCCCATTTAACACCACCCGTTGCCGTCTGCAACTTAGCCAGTTCTCAATCCAGCCGGCTACTTTTCTGTCAATGCCCAGCGCTCGCACTTTACGGAGAAGGCGGCGGTGTGGTAACTTATCAAAGGCTTTCTGAAAGTCTAAGTACACCACATCCACCGCCTTGTCCCGATCGTGCTCACTGAAGACAAGGTGGAAGAATTCCACAAGGTTCGTCAGGCATGACCGTTGCCTTCGGAAGCCTTGCTGGGAACTCCTCAGTAGCAGGTTTGACTCTAAATACGACGTCATTTTGTCCACCATCATGCTTTCCGTTTACCGACTATCGAAGTCACACTGATAGGTCGGTAGTTCGACGGTTGGCTACGGTCTCCTTTCTTGAAGATAGGAGTCACTTCCGCTTCACGCCAGTCTCTAGGAACACATTCGGTCCGGATTGACATGTTGAAGATTGCGCTCAGGTGTCGTGACACTTGATCGCGCACTTCTTTCAACACTTTAGGTAGAAACCCATCCGGGCCAGGTGACTTATTCGTCATTAGGTCACTGATCTTTTTTATTTCTCCTTCGGTGAAGTCCATATCCTCCAGCTTTTTCGCCGAGTAGGAATCCGTCGGCTGGGGGATGAGACCATACTCTTCAGTAAACACTGAAGAGAAGTAGTCGTTGAGGAGGCTAGCATTTTCTGCATCTGAATGCTTTAATGTCCCCTCCTCATTCCTCAAAGGGCCAATCGTTCGACGGATTGGTTTACGGCTGTTTGCATATCCAAAGAACTCCTTGGGATTCTCTTTACAGAGTCTCGCCATTAAAGTTCCTCAGAACGCCTAGCCGCCCTTATGCTGGACTTCACTCTCCTGGATAGTCTCCGGTATTCGTCAAAGTCACCCGAGAGCTTCGATTGCCGGTACACAGTTTTCTTCTCTCTAAGCAGTTGGCCGATTTCTCTATTAAACCACTTTGGTTGAACAGAAGACCGACGGGGGCACTTCAGAGGGATGATTGCGATTGAAGACTCATGAATGTGGTTTTGAAACTATTCCACAAGTCTTCAACAGCATCGCACACTTCTAGCCTC
This sequence comes from Ceratothoa steindachneri, assembly GCA_963969495.1. Classification (NCBI taxonomy): domain Eukaryota; kingdom Metazoa; phylum Arthropoda; class Malacostraca; order Isopoda; family Cymothoidae; genus Ceratothoa; species Ceratothoa steindachneri. The sequence goes on along the minus strand of OZ018321.1, from coordinate 44,195,435 downwards.
GCGTCAGTCAGTCCAGCACGAAGACATGCAAAGTCTGCTCCTTTCAAATCGAGTTTCCTCTATTTACTAGTTGCAGGACCTGCCCTTAGGACTCTGACTACAAATCTAATTAGTCGGTGGTCACTGCCACGGAGCTCTTCGCCAACAGAGAGGTCCTCAACGATGTCATCCTCAGAGGTGAAAACCAAGTCGAGGATATTGTCTCCTCTCGTTGGCTCTCTCACCCATTGAGTCAGTAACTCTTTGTTTGCGAACTCCAGGAGTAGTGCGTTCTCGCCACAGGGTTCTCTGGTTTCCCAGTCAACTTGTGTGTTGAAATCTCCCATGACGATACACACTCTGTCTTCCACAAGTTCTCCTAGTAGCTCGTACAGAACTCTGTCCTTTTCAACGAGTTGGGCACGAGGCCCCTAAAGCACCAGGGTCCTGTATTTGGCAGGACCTATCTATAGGTCAATACCTAGTAGTTCATGGTCGGATACGATGTTTCAATCCGTCAAGTTGAGAGTTTCTTGACATACAATATCACACCGCCACCCTCTCTGTCTGGCCTATCTTTCAGGAAGAGCTGGTAACCAGGAATCGTGAATTCACCTTCAAAATCTCGGCTTGAGGTTTTTATCCACGACTCCGTTATGGCCACCATCTCAGGTTTCTCTGTTGCTACGAGGCCACGGAACTCAAGAAACTTATTCATGATTGACCTCGCATTGAACAGGAGAACTTTCAGGGAGTCCCCGACTGTAGGACTCCCTACGCTCTTCCGTTTCCCGCTTTCTTTCTCTGTGGCGTGGTCAATTCCCTCTTTGTGACCTCAGATAAGTTCGTTCCTGGAGTAACACAGGTGTACTGGCGTATGTCCTCCTTTACTCGGGGTCTGACCCTTCTTTGGGTCCGCTCCACAACACCCTGGATCATGTTAGCGAGTACAGCTTTCCCTTTAAAGGAAAGATTCACTCCGTTCCTTTTATACAGGTCATTTCTCCCGTAAAAGGTTCGTTAAGGGTCTACAAAAAAAGACTCCTTCCGCCGTACATAGATCTCCCAGGCATTGGTTTATGGAGACGTTCCTCGCGTGAGCATTGCAGGGTGGACCTCGTCTTGGGAGTATCCCGACTACGACATGTCTGCGAGTTTTTAGCCCACAATCGTCAACTCCTCCCATAACCGTGATTAGAATCTTCCCGCTGGAGCCTACTTTACCTCCTCGTACGTAGAGATCGTTGCCACTTGCCATGAGGGCAACTACTGAGTTCTCAGAGATCTGAGATTTCTCAGCCTTGACCCTTATTTCTCCGTTCTCCTTTCCTGGAAGGCAGCTTACCTTCACACTGGTGCGAAGGCGGTCCGCTAGCAAGGGTTGTAGATCCCGCGCTTGGGAGTCAACAATCACGATGACCTTCGCGCATTTGGGTTCAGATGACAGAGGCTTCCCTTTCACTATGAGCTCTTTCGAGTCCTCTTTCTTCCCCACTTTTTTGTTTTTTTTCTTCTTTTTCTTCTTCGTTTTTTCTTCCGTTTCTATTTTATCTTCTGTTTTATCTACGGTTTCTGATGTCTTTACTTTCTTACTCTTTCTTTTCTTCTTTTTGACGCCCTGAGTAACCCCAACGGCAGCTGGCTCTGGGACGTCGGATAGATGGCCTGTCTCTATCGACGTGGTGCTTGAGGGCTAAACAGAGGAGCCATCCGCGTCGTTGGGAGTTTCATGTTGCTCTTGCTCTACCTTAGTGGCTATCATCTCTGCAATGATGGCTTCGAGACGACAGATTTGAGTCACATGCTCAGATTTGAGTATTTTCAATTTTTCTTCCAGCCATCGTGATGTTTCCTTAGAAGATTTGAAAAGTTCCTTAAGCTCCTGAAGTTCTGCCCTTAGGACGCAGTCCGTGCAGGTACTTCCAGGGTGGCATTTTGAGAAACACCCCTCCGGAAAATCTACGCACCACTTGTCCTTTTGGCATGTCGAGCAGGTATATTTTAACGCACCAGGTCCTTTCTTTCCAGTCATGCTGTACACTTTAATCTCTGAATACTTTGTGGCCACTCAATAAAAAAGAAAGGGGGTGGTGAGTTCGCCCCGCGTGAGTCGCTCCCACCTATACATCGGAGAGGTTTTGGATCTTTCAGAAGGCACGCTCCATGTGCTGCTGTTCGTCCGACCGAGTCTTCAAACCTCTGCGTGCCGTGGCTCCCAACCAAGCAGCACTGACGGTCCCCGAAGGGGCCATCGATTTCTCACCAGGTGAACAACGGAGCACGCCACGTACTAAACTCCTACTAGTTCCCTTCACGACGGTCAGGATCTCGGAGTGGCGTTTAATGGATATCCCGCCACACCAAGAGACTCGACCCAAGGCTTTTTATTGGCCTGACAACCAACATGGAAACAAAGGGCCGTCCCCTCGGACCTATGCTACCAGAGGCACCCGCCAACGGTCACTGGGAATAGGGGTTAACGGGGCACTACCCTCATCCCATTCATCGTACACCAACGCCTAGGACACCTCTAGTCCTAGTCTCTCGCAACCAGTGAGCGATTATTGGCGTTGTTTATAGAGGTTCCAAAGCCTCTCTTCTGGCGCATGAGGTAGCTGCCATGTCTTTATATTTAGAAAGATGTGAAAAAGGGTAAGAATGACTTGATAGTAGTAAGGTTTTGTTTTTTTTAGTTTTTTATTTCTTTTTATAAAAAAGGAGAAAAAGGAGAAGGATAGAGTATAAAAAAAGAATGACGCACTTAGTCTGGAACCTCGTTTCCGACCAAATCGAGAAAGAAAGCTCGACCAGGGGTACCCAAAAGAGAGGTACCCCCGCCAACATAGCTCAAAAAGTCAAAGGTCCACACAAGCTCTCTTCCCGTGACAAGCGGGCGTCACTTCTTCCTCTAAGAGAGAGAGAAAGAGAGAGAGAGAGAGAGTGTGTGTGTGTGTGAGAGAGATAGAGTAACAAGGAGTAAGAAGGAAAGGAAGTACCCAGGGAGACCTTACGGTCCATTCAAAGAGGGTACCTTTGGACTATGCATCGAGCAGGCACATGGCTACTCAATTGTTTTGCGTCCCTAACCGGCCACTTTTCAAAACTTTGTCTAGTCTTGACTTGAACTGGTCAACAGATTCACTGTTGACAACTTCCACTGGAAGTGCGTTCCACTTACCGCAGATACTATAGGTGAAAAAATTTCCACACAGATTGCGGTTGTAACGCTTCAGTTCAAGTTTGAAGCCGTGATTGCGCGTTCTGTTCTCACTCAGTGTGAAAATATCCCGGTAGTCAACATTGTCGAACCTTCTAAGTATTTTGAAAACTTCGATGAGCTGACCACGCTGTCTACGGGTTTCCAGCGAGAACATATTTAATTCCCTTAGTCTATCCTCATAACTTTTATGTCGGGTAGAGGTGATCAGCTTGGTTGCCCTGGCTTGTACGCGTTTAAACCTTGCGATATCCTTTTGAAACGAAGGACTCCAAAATTGTACGGTATAATTCAGGTGCGGCCGAACGAGGGAGTTGTACAGACAAAGTACTATCTCCTTGTTCTGATATCCAAACTGGCGCTTTATGTAGCCTAACATTCTTTGGGCTTTCTTCTCTGCCTCGATGGACTGTTTCGAGAACTTGAGGTCACTAGTGATAGTAACACCCAAGTCCTTCTTAGTGTCACTCGATTCAAGAGCAGTGCCCTTAAGGATATACTGAGATTGGGGGTTTCTGTGGCCGATATGAATCAATTTGCATTTGTTCACGTTAAAAGGCATTTGCCACGTGTCCGACCACTCCCCAATCTTCCCAAGATCTTCCTGCAGGCGGGCAGTATTTCCATCCTTTGCAACGTCCATGCCAAGCTTGGTATCATCGGCAAATTTGGAAATCTTGGCAACTATGTCACCGTTCATGTCGTTGACGTAGATGATGAATAGTAGTGGTCCCAGGATAGAACCTTGAGGCACCCCGCTAGTAACCGGCACCCACTCAAAAGCTTGTCCATTCACCACCACACGTTGCCGTCTGCCACTTATCCAGTTCTCAATTCAGCCGGCTACTTTTCCGTCAATGCCCAGCGCTCGCACTTTCCGGAGAAGGCGGTGGTGTGGTACCTTATCAAAGGCTTTCTGAAAGTCTAAGTACACCACATCCACCGCCTTGTCCCGATCGTGCTTACTGAAAACTAAAGTTCGTCAGGCATGACCGTTGCCTTCGGAAGCCGTACTGGGAACTCCTCAGTAGCAGGTTTGACTCTAAATACGACGTCATTTTGTCCACCATCATGCTTTCCATGAGTTTACTAATTATCGAAGTCAGACTGATAGGTCGGTAGTTCGACGGTTGGCTACGGTCTCCTTTCTTGAAGATATGAGTCACCTCCGGTTCACGCCAGTCTCTAGGAACGCATTCAGTCCGGATTGACATGTTGAAGATTGCGCTCAGGTGTCGTGACACTTGATCGCGCACTTCTTTCAACACTTTAGGTAGAAACCCATCCGGGCCAGGTGACTTATTCGTCATTAGGTCACTGATCTTCAATTTTTATTTCTCCTCCGGTGAAGTCCATATCCTCCAGCTTTTCCGCTGAGTAGGAATCCGTCGGCTGGGGGATGGGACCACACTCTTCAGTAAACACTGAAGAGAAGTAGTCGTTGAGGAGGTTAGCATTTTCCGTATCTAAGTGCTTTAATGCCCCCTCCTCATTCTTCAAAGGGCCAATCGTTCGACGGATTGGTTTACGGCTGTTCACATATCCAAAAAACTCCTCGGGATTCTCTTTACAGAGTCTCGCCACTCAGAGTTCCTCAGACCACTTAGCCGCCTTTATGCTGGACTTCACTCTCCTGGCTAGCCTCCGGTATTCATCAAAGTCACCCGAGATCTTCGATTTCCGGTACAACAGTTTTCTTCTCTCTAAGCAGTTGGCCGATTTCTCGATTAAACCACTTTGGTTGAACAGAAGACCGACGGGGACATTTCAGAGGGATGAAACGCCATTGAAGACTCATGAATGTGGTTTTGAAACTGTTCCACGAGTCTTCAACAACATCGCACACTTCTAGCCTCGCGTCAGTCAGTCCAGCCGAAGACCTGCAAAGTCTGCTCCTTTCAAATCGAGTTTCCTCTATTTACTAGTTACAGGCCCTGCCTTCGGGACTTTGACTACAAATCTAATTAGTCGGTGGTCACTTCCACCGAGCTCTTCGCCAATAGAGAAGTTCTCAACGATGTCATCCTCAGAGGTGAAAACCAAGTCGAGGATATTGTCTCCTCTCGTTGGCTCTCTCACCCATTGAGTCAGTAACTCTTTGTTTGCGAACTCCAGGAGTAGTGCGTTCTCGCCACAGGGTTCTCTGGTTTCCCAGTCAACTTGTGTGTTGAAATCACCCATGAAGATACACACCCTGTCTTCGATAAGTTCTCCTAGTAGCTGGTACAGATCTCTGTCCTTTTCAACGAGTTGGGCAGGAAGTCTATAGAGAGATAGATAGATAGAGAGAGAGAGAGAGAGAGAGAGAGAGAAGAGAGAGAGAGAGAGAGAGAGAGAGAGAGAGAGAGAGAGAGAGAGAGAGAGAGAGAGAGAGAGGAGAGATATATATATATAGGAGATAGCAATTCCATTAAAAATAAGCCCATTACCACCCAGAATAATCTTGTTCCAGAATTCCCACGCACTTTTCATAGTAACACCAGCGCATACAAATCACTCATAAAAAAAGCATAAACCTAACGAAGAAACGCAACCACCTCAAAACACCCAAACGACAACCAGCACATTGAATTAGCAGAACGAACCAAGCTAAAAAAAGAAACAGTGAGCTGACATTCAAAAATATAATACACTGAAAGAAGGAAAGGGGCATAAAATGACTAAAAAGAGACTTCAAAGAGGAAAATCTCGCATAGTATCTACCAATCTGGAAGATGGTTTAATCATCTAGAATTCAGAAAGAATAATTAAAAGAACTAAGGAGTACTAGAAAAAGTTGTACTCGAGCATCAGCACCATCCAAAATCACAACCAACAACACACAATAATGTCCCAGCCGTTCTCAAATCAAAATTCAAATTACCATCAATCAAATGAAGAACCACAAAGCACCAGGCCAGGACAACATCACTTCGGACTTGCCGTAAAATTTTGTAGATGTCATTGTAGACAAACTAGTTTGCTTCCTCACTGAAAGTCTAAAACAAGGCAAGATTCCGGAGGGCTGGCACAATGCTTTAATTATCCTTTTACACATTAGAGATAATTGAAAAGACCTTATAAACTAGAGAGTAATCAGCCTTATATTGCGTGTGTATATAAATCTTCACAAGAGTCAGTAATCAGCCTTATATTGCGTGTGTATATAAATCTTCACAAGAGTCATTACTAACAGACTTCAAAACAAGCTAGATGCCCAACAAACGAGAGGACAAGAAGTCTTCAGAAAAGGCTGTAGTGATTGACTACCTACATACTCTCAACCAGCTCATTGAAAAAAAAAACCCCTTTGGAATATAACATACTTCTATAATTAGTATTTGTAGACTACAAGACAGCATTCGATTCAATAGGTCCGGCCCACATAAATATCATGGAACATATATACCATATTTGCAGATCCTACATTAAATTGCTTAATAATTCAGACATCTCTCAATTACAGAAATGTACAAGATAAGGATATATTATCTCTCCGAAATTATTCACGTTCTGCCGAGAAGAAATCTTGAGTGCATTAAGATTAATGGGGATTACTTCGATCACCAAGATTCGCAGATGGTATTCTTCTCATAGCTGATAACCAAGAAAAGATTCAAACAATACTTCAAGAACTTATCAATGAAAGCAAAAGAGTCGGCCTAGAAATAAATCTTGGGAAAAACTAAAGTCATGCCAAACAAACCAGAGGTCGACACGATAGACATTGCAATTGAAAACGAGCAAATTGAAATAGTAGACATATATATCTATCTGGGTCAATAGATTACAATGTCACCGGGCAAAGATAAATATATCCAGTGCAGAATCACTCTAGGGTGGAAAGCAATTGTAAAGGCAAGCATCGTCTTCAAAAGCAAAAGGCCCATGTGCCTGAGAAGAAAAGTATGAAACCAATGCCTAATACCAACTAAGACTTATGGAACTGAAACTTGGAACATGACCAAAATCTTACATTAAAAATCAGAACAATACAAAGAGTCCATGAACGCATTATGATGTCATAACTTGGCGTGACAGAAAATCAGCTATTTGGATACGTGGACAAACCAAACTTCATAATATTGTGGAAGCTATAAGAAACCTGAATTGGAGCTGGGTAGGCCATGTGGCAAGATTCCAAGACGATAGATGAACCAGAAATATTATAAATTAGATTCCACTTGATAAAAGACAACCAAAACAAGACCAAAAACAAGATGCCCCAAAATTAGGAATCTTGATAGTAAGAGAAAGTGTTTATCACTTCCATTTTCCCCATTACGGAAAAGCTTAAATAGTATCCTTTCCCATAACCGCACCACTTTCAAATACCCTTCGACCATTAAAATATCCTTCCCTACAACTAAAACTACAGATGAAACTAATGAAGCAGGTGTCTATTTAATCCCTTGTAAAGAAATTAACTGTCCTTTATTTTACATAGGTGAGACAGGAAGAAAGCTGGAAAAGAGGATCTATGAGCACAGAGGGGATGTCAGGCGGGCAAAGCACAGCTTCTAGTATTTTCACACACTCCAATAACTTTAACCACCCAATAGATTTTCCCCAGGGCAAACTAATTTACCTGTGTAAAGATGTTCGCAAAAGAAAGGTAGTTGAATTCACCCTTATCAACGAAATCCCGAATTTCACCCTTTCGGATGGGCAACTCAAAATATATTCTTGAAAGATATCCTTAATGACCTCAAATTCACCCCCCCTGATTTGATCTCTTTTCCTATATTTCATGTGTGGTGTAAATGCATCTATTCTTAGTATATGACTGAAGATGGCATGACAAACTTCATGCCGAAACTGGTTTCGTGAATAAAATACTACGGTCTTAAACAGTGGTTTTAGTAATATATATATATATATATATATATATATATATATATATATATATATATATATATATATATATATATATATATATATATATATATATATGAAAAGAAACTCACAACTTGCACGTGGGTCAAAATTATGATAAATAACACTAACAAGGAAAATAGTTTTTCCATTTTCCTTGTGGGTGTTATTTATCATATATATATATATATATATATATATATATATATATATATATATATATATATATAATTTTTAAGAGGAAAATGAGGACGTAAGCGATGGAAGAGATCATTGTTTATTAAAATTATATGTTTCGGACCAATTCATGTTCCATCTTCAGTAGAAAGTGTTAGGAATCGCAAGTACCACTTAGCTTTTCCCAGCTTCCTGGACCCTGCTTCATCTAATGAGTGAAAGCACCGGACATCGTCTTCGCCCTATCTTTTTCGTAGGGTAGAATTAGATTCCCGAGAAGTTCCTCGTTGGTTACTACTCTACGAAAAAGATACGGCGAAGACGCTGTCCGATCGGACGGATCGGATTATTGGGTTTATACGTTTTTACCAAACCATTAAAATAGGAGAGAGTCAGCGGAAGATTTCAATTTATCAATAAACTTAGTATATCTTTGTAAGAAAGTGCGAACGCGACAGTGAACTTCTTTATTTACCTGTCTATTAGGGTTTTGCCTCACGGTTTCATATACTGGGGTATCACTTAACAAATTATTAAGTTTTTTCTAAATACATTACTTTATTAAAATATTATCATTCTTTTTAATGCGTCAATAGTAACACGAAATCGGGCAGGGTAATTTTAATGAATAGGGGTGTGTAGACAACTATAAACACCCCTTGCAATGGAAAATTGTGTACGTGGAATGTCACTAGATTTATCCAGGCAGGAAATGAATTCGTATTCGTAACACCATTCGGGCAGAGAGGCGGTGGGAACCTCAGACCATAACAATGGGCGGAGTATGTATCACTATTTAACTCAAGACTGAACATATTTATGACGTGGTTAGTTAAACAATATTTTGTCCATTAAATATTATCAACAAGGCATTTTAACTTATGATTAAGCCTATTTTATTCTTTAATCACTTTCCCCCGAAGAACACTAAATATTTCATTACTTAAGATGGTTTGCCACATTTGAGGAATATTTATGAACAAATCACGTCTTCTGGCAAGTGACAGAAAGCTGGTTTCACTTGAATTTTACCAATTGCAATTTGCTTATGCCAAAATTCTATGCCCCGTTTAGTCGATTGGGAAGCCATTTATAATTAGGCATCTGCGTCCAATAATGAGCGGGGGGTCATTTTTCTTCATAGCAACCACGAAAATAGGCTTCAGACTGGGATGATTATGTTTGAAGGTTGCAAGGCTAAAAACGTAATTGAGGTTATACGCTTGTTCTACAATGATAAGAGGCTCACATTATTCGTGTGAGAACAATGATGCAAATAGCCGCAGGAAAATGATAAAAAATGATTCCAAACTCCTTCGCTTTTATTCGACACGCCTCATTCAGAGAATGAATACAGGATAGAAGGCAAAAACTTATATAGTGAAAAAAGGGGCGGAGACAGACTTCGTTATAGGAAGATTTTGCTATTTTGAGATTTAATAACGTTAGTAATAAAAGGGTAAAGAGAAAACAGAGAAGGATTCAGGTAATTATGTCAGCAGAAATATCCTTGAAGCTGTATGCATAGCATGTGCCGATTTTTTTTCTGCCAATGACCTCCTTATACGTAAGTACACCACTTCTCCTTCCGTATATACACCCTCTTACTCTCTTCGTCTCTTTTTTCTCAGTACTACTCAGTTTTGTTGAACCTTCTTTACAACGAAATCTTCAAACGTCTCATGCCGTTTGCACCCTGCATGAGACGGCACGAGTGTGAGAAGTTGTTCTGCTCTAAATGTTATACATACTATAAAGCGGATGGAGCAGAGCATATGTGCTGGATGAAGAGATCGAAGAAGTCGATGGTTAAAAAATGCAATGCCGTATATTATGATATTGAAACCTATACAGAAGTGGGATCATTTATACTTTTTCCTTATATATTGGTTATGCAAATAATCTGTGAACTCTGTTTTGATAATGAGAATGAAACATATGACAAATGTAAGAAATGTGGTCCACGAACAAAGATTTTTCAAAGAGATGGTGAAAACTCGCCTTGCGAACCCTTTATAGAAGAGCTAATACGAATAAGAGGATCGAGAGAAAATGTGAAAACATATGTGATGGCACATAACAATGCCAAATTCGATGCCCAATTCATCTATGACGAACTGCTTCAACATTTTAATTCTAATCTCTTTACTTCGCATCCAATGAAGCGGGGATGAAATTTTTTTAAGATAGAGCTCGTTCAGGAAATAATTTTTAGGGGCACACTCCTATTCATGCCTTCTTTGCTGAAAAAAACTGCCCAAAACAATGGGAATCCCCGAAATGGAAAAAAGGTTATTTTCTTTACGATTTTCTTTCAGAGGAAACTTTGAATTATACTGGACCGGTTCCTAAAAAAAAAGATATTTTAACTATGAAAAAATGAACAGCGAGGAAAAATGACACTTTGACAGTAATTTTTATTCCAATTTCCAGAAAGAAGTATATAATATTCGTACATAATATATTAAGTATTGCATTCAAGATGTTTCTATCTTTCCCCTGTGCTTTGAGAAGTTTAGGTGTTCGTTCATAAGAAGATTTAGCATTGATCCTATGCAGTCTTGTATCACAATAGCCTCATTGTGTTACAAGGTTTATAAAGATGTCTTCTTACCAGAAAATTCTATTGCAGTCATCGACAGAAAGAAATCCAAAGCTTTTTCTTATAAGGCTCTACGTTGGCTTATGTTTGAAGAACATGTTAGAGGAATCCCGATTTTTCATGCAAGAAACGGTGGTGAGCGAATCTTTTTTGTTGGTGGAAGAGTATTTTTTCCTGACGGGTTTTCACCACCAGGAGGAGGAACTGTGTTTCTTTTTCATGGATGTTATTGGCATGGATGCCAAAAAGAAAACTGTAATCTAAAACAGGATGTTTCCATTAATGGACGTGGGTCGTTGCACCGATATTATCAGACAGTAGAGAGTGATCGAATTCTTAGTAGTAAATGCAAGGTTATCATCCTCTGGGAGTGTGAATTTGAAACCATGATGCAAACCATTCCAGGGCGCCGTGAGGCGGTTAATAGAATATCTGCCGATGTAGGGAGTGCACTTTTTGGTGGCAGATGTAACCCATTTATATTATACTACCCACCAACCGAAGGTGTGAAAATCCATTATGTCGATTTTTGCTCCTTATATCCGTACTGCGTGAAAAACAATCCATATCCCGTAGGATCACCTCGGCGTTGCGTATCTGTGCGAGAAATTCCGTCTATTCAAGAATTCCCTCAGGGTTTGAATGAGGCATATTTCGGTATCGTGAAAGTTGATGTTCTTCCTCCTAATGATCTGTATATTCCAGTTCTCCCTCAATCCATAGATGGTAAACTTACTTTCACACTCTACACCACATGCGCTCAGCAAAACTAACACGAATGCGAACACTGAAAAGCAACGTATGATTTCTGGAGTGTATACAACCCCTGAACTGAAACTTGCACTGGGAAAAATGTACAAGATCAAGAAAATCTACGAGTTTTGGGAGTTTGAAAAGAGAGATGGTTTGTTCGCAGAGGATATAAAAAAACATTTCTAGAAGAAAAAATAAAAGCATCTGGCTTCCCACGAGGAGTAATTGGTGAGAATGAAAAAAAATATAATACGTGAAGAGGGTGAATCATGTTGAGGGGATAAACATACAAATAAACAACATTGAAAGGAATCCTGGAAAGCGTTTTAGAGCGAAGCTCTGCCTAAACAGGTAAGGATTTCTTCCTGCGATTAGATTTTTTTTCTGTGTTGTTTTCTTACTTTCAATATGTGATTTATAAATGTTAAGACATTGTACAGCTAATATAAAGTCAATAATTTCTAAACTTAAAGTCGATAATACTACTATAATAAATAAAAAATTATCCCATTTATCCTCATCATATTTATTACTTTTACAGTGTCTGGGGAAAATTCGCTCAGAGGATTCGCGAAATGCAAACGGTCATCTGTGGTTCGGACCATGATGTAATCGACCTGATCAAAAACGACGATTACATTGTGAATTCGTTGGATGTTGTTGGTAATGCATACATTGCGAAAGTGGAGAATGGGAAACATGTAGAAGTTGACTCCCACTTAACGAATCTTCCAATTGCAGCATTCACAACCCCTTATACTCGAATCAAGCTCTATGGCATCTTAAACTCGTTGGGTGAAAGGTTGTTGCACTGTAACACAGACAGTGCCATCTTCATTGCTAGGAAAAATGATCCACAACCTCAACTTGGAGAATTCCTAGGTGATCTCACCAATGAGATAAAGGATGTGTACGGTGCTGATGTGTATGGAGATTCATTCTGTTCTACGGGTCCCAAATCCTATTCGGTACGTATCCAAACACTGAGTGGGGTGAATTATATACTTCGTGCTAAAGGATTAACCATTAACACTCACACGAAGGATATAATAACCTACGATACTATGAAACGCATAGTTGGAGCCGATGATGATAGAGAGAATGATGATAGTCATATCTTTGTACAATTTCTCGGTTTCAGAGCCGAGGAACACGGTAGAGTGAAAGAGGTGAGAGGGGAAAAGTTTTAGAGAAAGACGTTTCGGAAACGTGTTGAGCTCCCAGGGAGTTACCCAACAATACCTTTCGGTTTCAAAGGAATCTTACAAGATATTTAAAAAAAAAGTCCATTGAATACTTGCCAGGTATTATTAGCTCTTTCTTTATGTGCATATATATTTTTTTCAATTATTAATAATATTCTCGGATTTATATGAATAAAATAAAGATGAAATAATACGCGTTATGCTACCAATGTTTTATTTTGTCTAAAAAATAACTCATCACATTCTCTTGACCTTGTGAGAAGGGGAATTCTTTCATCCTTGCCTCTTCAATCTTGGTTTTTATCGTATCGGTAAACTGATGTGAATACCATGAGAGAAATCGAAATCACAAGGGTTTTGTGTCAAATATAGCGATGTTCACTACTTTCTCCCCATCATTCACAATGTTAGAATGCAATATGCAGAAAAGTCTATCCACTCATGTATTGTGACGATCGGATAGACTTCCTAGAAAGAAAAACTGATCCATAAGCTCGTTTTTTAATTTTTCACCGATGATTAAATCTTTTAAATCCATAAACTGGAGATTTTCAATCACTTCTTTTCCGTTATAATAGTTGAAAGGTGGTTGGACTGACCCACTAGAGAGAAATTCAATCCGATCAATTGGGTGTTCATTAATAAGTCGCCGAAGATGATCGAAGAAATTAACCGTAGATGAATAGTCTGGGCTAAATTTATAATCCGATCCACACACATCTTCAGTTGAAAAATATTTACTAAGTCTAGGTGTGGTACGGTGTGGATGGAGGATCATCTTAGAACGTGTGACACATAAAGAGGTTTAATGGCAAATGATTTAAACAGAGAGACTTGAGTGCGAGTCCATGTATGTGTGTACGTATCTGAATACGCTCATAGGAGGACGAGTTTGTGTGCACTCTACCCTTCACCTACAATTTTACTTAGGTTTCCTTAAGGCTCTACACTCCATGTATGTTTTGGCGAAGTATACATATGCTTGTACTTTCGTGGTCATGTACCTCTTACCGTATCTATCCAATTTCTCATCTTCTTTCTTCGGTTCTGCTGTCTTTTCTCGTCTCAAACTGGTTCGTGTTTGAATCAGATCCCTATGCACTTAGCCCATGTTTCCCAAACTGTTATCGCAACTCCGCTCGGCTGATTCGAAATACTTCGAATGTCCTATGGTGTTCGTAACAGTAGTCAGACCTTCCAGTTTCAAAATCAGGTTATGAGAGGTTTTTCGTCTTTTACTACACTGACGTTCTCCTGATAGCGTTTTCGTATTTACAGGAAAATATTTATTACTGCGCCAAGGTTTCCTATCGTATCCAAGAGTATGGTATCGTTCTCGACTGGTCTAAGCCTGTTTCCGTTGCATGGCAACTCTCCTTTCTTGGTCATCACGTTTCTCTCGAATGGAATTTGGCCTCTTTAGGACAAAGTTACAGGAGATTGTGGCTTTCCTCAACCTTTTTTGCTTAAAGAAATTCGTCGCTTCTGTGGTATGGTAAATTTCTAGCACTCATTAATTTTTAACCGTGGTCAGCTAATGTAGTCCTTGAACACTCTGAGGACACCTAAAACTAAAAGACCCTGTTCTCATCAGTGGTTTTCAGAGGCGTGCAAAGAGGTTTACTCGCACTGAGTAGGTCAATGCCCGCGCTTCATGCTTGACCTATCCTTGTCCCGGTGGCCCAATTAATCAGCGTTGCATCTCGCACTTCTGTCGGTCATGTAAGCGCGACTTTCCAACAAATGTTTGATAACTCATGGCAACCTCTCGATTTCTCTTCTCGTCGTCTTAGGGTACTTAAAAGACGTGCAACATGTTATTTCGCGAGTTACTTCACCGTTTGTCACTTCAGGCAGTTTCTGTAAGGGCGTGATTTCACGATATTCACTGACCATAAGCTTTTGGGTGGCGCTCCCTCCGCCCGTAGTTTTATGCTCCCTCTGTAGCAGACGCTTGCTAGATGGAATTTATCCTAGAACTTAAGAGCGACTTTCACCATGTTTCTAATTCTTCAAAAGTCATTCCGGACGAAGTCTCTTACAGATCAATAATTTCAAGCACCATACTCCCCTTCCACCCTCGCCCGTTGACCATGCGTCTATATCGCTTGCTCAGTGCCAGAACATGGAAAAGCAGACTTTGTTTCACTCACTCAACTTTATGCCCGAGAAAACGAGGACTCAAAGGACTTGCTAACAGAGGCTACTTTCTTGGGTGAACAAGTATTGGTGGCAGAGGGGACTCTTACTTGTCATCCCCACTGACTCTACCCCGGTCCCTGAGAGCCATCATGTTCTGGATTTTCCCCTTTATTGTTTATACCTTGTAGTCGTCTGTGCTGCATGAGTGATTGGTTCTTCTCGAAATTTGCTCCCGGGATGTGGAATAATCTGCCTGCTCTTATACGCTGCTCCTCCTCCTTCCTTGGTGCCTTCAAGACTGCCTTGAAGACCCACCTCTTCTCTCAAGCCTTTTCTTAGTAGGTAAGCAAGCACTCTATGGAAGGGCTGCGGCCTTGCAGAGCCCTAGGTTAAATAGTATAGCAATGCCTCTGGGCATTCCTATAATAAAAACCTCATGGGAAACTTAAATATATATATCATCATTTATTATGTATAAAATTCATTCAATTATTTTACTTTAACTTTGTCAATTTAATCTTTCAATTAATTTACTTCAACTTTTGTAAATTAAATCATTTTATGTTAAACTTAATAATTAATTAATTCATTTATTTTACTTGTCAATTCAATTAACGTATACTGTTCCAAACAACTTCTTTTAAATTTCACACACAAACAAACAAACACGTTTCCAGCTCGATCAAAATAGCACGCTATTCCGCCCACTCGACTCGCAGCTTTCTTCGTATAAAGGTCGGTAATCATTCCTTCTACAATTATTCATTTACCTCCAAACAAATCATACTTAGTTAATTCCATTTTCTTTCACAATTCTTTGCAAACGACCATACGAGAGTAGATCCTAATTATATTTACTTCTCATTGCAGCCCCAATTCAGTCCATCATAGATACTCTATATTATTTACTATATTATTCACTACATTACTACACTATATTATATATTATTCACCTTAGTGTTTCACCATATTATTCCACCATATTAATTTCACATACTTCAATTCTCTTCGCATCTTGTTACTGTTAATCATATGTTAAAATATCTTACATTATATACCTAACCTACTTATCTCATTGTACATTCGTTGATTTTATGAATATATTTATATTTGTGTAATTGTCTTTCTTAAAGCCCAAGTCATTATTCCAAAATTTATTTCGCTGTTGCCTTAGGCCTAAAACTAACTTCAGACAACTTCGATCAAACAAATTGATGGTTATGGTTTTCGAAACGCTATTCAGGCTGATTTATTAACAAGATAAATCACATAGATAACCATACACTATAATAGGGATTTATTATTATTTAATCATTTCGTCATTCTCTCTTTTTTAATTAATTCCTACTATGCATTTCCTTTACTTCATACAATTACTGTTACGAGCCGTCTATGCCAACTACTACCGGTGAATTATACAACCATTGAAGATAGAAGAAAGAACTCATCGATCTATTGTCAGCAACATCCAAGTAATTTATAAAAGTCGAAACCCAGCGGCCAACACAAACAGTTACATAGAGTTACATAGATACACAGATCACACGGGCCTTACGGCCCTGACTATGGCGATCTGGTCTTAAGTCTACAGCACATATATAGTACATAGAATAGTAGAAGCAAAGGATAGACAAGATGTAGGCTCTCTCTCACCAGGCAAAAGCCGTACATGAAATAATGTGGGGAAAAGTACCTTACAGGTGTAAGTAGAAAATACATGATGGAAATTTGCATAGGGTAGTAATTAAATAAGACGAATACGGAACCAAACACATACATACACCTAAAAGAGTTATATTTTCATCACTAATTCTATAATTTAAGAAGGGGATTTTTGGGAGTATTTGAATAATAATTTCATTCTAGTTTGGTTATGACTTATGTTTTTTATCAAAGTTATTTCTAATAATACTTTTATATCAAAAAATAAAATGGTGAAGTTCAGAAATAAATATAAGTATATATCTAAATTTTGTGAACTTTTCAAAAACCAAAGAATTACAAATGGTGAAGTTCAAAAAATTTATTTTTATATATCTTCTTCTATAACTATATTTTAGCAACGTGATATTTTGAAAGGGAAGAAATTTAGTTTACAGTTCCTTTTTAATCTTAGTAGCGAAGCCATTGTCTAGCTTGTAATATTATTTTATTTTATAGTTTAAAAAAAAAAATAGAATTCTTATTCTAAATAATTCCAATATTTGCTAAGTGTTTATCTAATCTCATTTTAAATGAGTCTATTGTTCTGCTGTTTACTACATCGTTTGGCAAATTATTCCACTCATTAATAATCGAGTAAGTGAAGAAGTTTTTTATTACACCCAGAGTAGCTCTTTTACCCTGAAGCTTTAAATCATGTCCACGGGTGGGACACTCCCCTGTTAGTGTGAACACGTTATTGGCATTAACATTGTTAAATCCTTTAAGTATTTAGAAGCCCTCGATAAGCTGCCCCCTTAGTCTTCGTTTTCTGACGGAAATTATATTGAGTTTTGTTAACCTCTCGTGGTGAGGTTTGTTCCAGAAGAAGCAGGTTTCAAAATTAACTATCGTACATATTCTCATCGGTTCCGCAATTAATGCTGAAAACTAATACTTCTTTACAAGGCAGTAGTAAATTTGAAAGAAGCCTTCGACTCAGTAAACACCCCATCCAGTTCTAAAAGCAATACAGTAACAAGGACAGCCAGAAGATGAAATCCTTTGGAGGGCTCGAGTAACTTGAGAAACGCGAGAGCTGGAACGAGAATCACGACGACACTGCAAATTTTAGAGTTTGATTTTTTTAAACATCATTAATTCGCCACAATTCGTTGACGACTTTTATAGTTAAACTCACAACCGGGTTAATCGTGCCTTTGATACTCACTCTATGTTTTACTTGCTCATTAAATAATGATTTTTCGTATTTATTGAACAAGTTTAGAATGCGTATTCTTTTGCTAAATGTTAAGTGTTAATGTGTCCCTTAATTTTTTTTTTTTTGGGGGGGGGTGATGGAATCATTAATACGTGAATACCGGGTATTGCAAAAGTCCTGTTACACTCGTTACGATGTTCTCAACAAAGAACACAGTGATAGTTTTGATCCATTTATACACGTTTTTATTATTTTAACATATAAATTTGTTTTCTTTATAATATTAATCAATGTGACCGCCCTTGGCGACGAGGACCAGCTCTAGGCGAGACGTGAAGGCTGAGCAGACGTTGCGGACAAAGTCCTTCCTCATGCTGTACCACACGCGGTTAACGGAGGACTTCAGCTCGTTGACATTGCTATGGTTGACGTTGCTATGGCTGACCTTGCAGGCCTTGCCCTCGACATGCACCCACACGCTGTAGTCGAGGGGAATGAGGTCGGGCAACTGCGGCAGCCAAACGTCCTTCAACTAAAAGTTCATATTCGACCCAACCACTCGGGCACGGTCCAGACCGTGTGGGTCGGGACACCTTCCTCCTGAAAGACGTAGTTGCCTTATTCGTGATCTTCTCACCCAGGGCAGGACTTTCGTGGCCAAGATGTCCTTGTAATCGGCCACGGTGACCCTGTAACCGGCCGCGAACCACACCGGCAGCATCTTCTCACCATTCAAAGCCACGACGCCGAGCATCATCATGGACGCCGGGCACTTGGTCATGGGTACATAGCGGACCTCGGAGACGTCCTGGCCGAAGCTTAGCTTACCACATCGTCATTCTGCTTGTTGATGACCGGATCGACCGTGGAGGCGTTTTTTTTTATCAGAAAAAATCAGAACTCGATTGCCATGACACGTCAAGTCGTTGAGATGAGGACGACAGCGCTCCCAACGTTGTTCTCGCATAAAGTTGGTAAGCAGAGGCCTTTGAACGCACCTTAAGCTCTTGCCGCCCTACTCCTCCTTGACGGCCTTGGACACTGTGGACACCTAGGTGTTCTTCTCCTTCGTGAGCGTAGTCATTTTGAGCTTCGGAGCACTTTCGAAGGTTTTTCTCAGAGCCAAACGGTTTACAACTTGAGGTCTCTCTGAACGCGGTCGATCTTCGAGGTTTTCCCTGTTCTTGAACCTCTCCGCGACTCAATGGATGTTCATCCGGCTTACTTTGAGCCGCTTGTTGATGTCGGACTTATTGAGGCCCGCGCGCATGAAAACATAGATCTCGATTTTTTTCACATGCTGGGAGAGTACAAATTTAAGTTTGTTTAACGGAACTTTTTTATCACGCACGTAAACCTCTCGAAAGATAAAAAAAAACAGAGTGTAACATAACTTCCAAACCTGGTAACTTGATAACAGTGGTCGTCAAATGATTAAAACTGACTTGTTTTAAAAGTGGACTGTATAAATACTTGGGTGAATTTTGAGATGATTTATCGGGTCATCCCATAAGGTTTTGCGGAATTTGAGGATAAATGAAAAACTGTATACATCTCATTATACATATGTATATATTAATATGTATATCTGGCTGGGTGAGAGGTTGGGCATGGCGGAGAGGAAACTGGCAGGTCCTAGTAACCTATTCAACGATTTATATGTTATTATTTTTCTTATGGCAAAATGGTTGAGGAGATC